>CM060482.1:6000769-7200769 GCA_030544235.1 Lepturacanthus savala | reverse complement strand
AAATAGAAAGTCATTTTGTATTCTGAATGGTTGGTATTGTCTTAAAGGGATAGTTCAACATTTTTTTAAAATTCACCCATCGCCATAATTCTCATAGTTATGGCATTAGCAATTTCCGAGAGTTAAAAATTATGAGTGAGTTCAATTTAGGGGAAAGTTGGCAGAACTAAGGAAAAGTTATTACAATGCAAAATTACAATTTGGTAGAACTCAATAACTGTTAAGTTGGAAAAAAAAGAGCAAAACTTCAAATATTTAGTTTATTTGCCCGAAATTTTATCAAGGTTTTTTGCCTTGAAATTTCGAGTTGACCCAACTTTTCTGTTTTTGCAGTGTATGTGGTTATAATAAATATGTGAAATGAAAACTTCTGCGCTTATTTATATATAAATTTAAAAACACAGAACAGAAATTCAGAAATTAGCATTTATTAATGTTGTTTAATAAATAATGTTTATACCATTTAAAAGCCTGTATTTCTCTTTTTAATCTGTGCCCTTTTTGAAAGGAACGTGTATTTGTGGGATGAGCAGCACAGCTCAGGAGGTGGGTTGTGCTCATGTAAAATTTGCCAAATCTTCTTTGCAAATTCCAAGGTGTTCAGAGCCCCTAGCACCACACGATGCTACTTGGTCTGTGGGAAACACTGAACATCCTTAGGCAGAATCCGGACTCATCTCAGAGCAGGTACTGCTGACACCAGTGCAAACAGGCCTGGCGGTGAAGGCCGGGCTGGCAGCCCTGTGAGCCTGGAGATTGGTTACGTGCAGCCGGTTCCAGATTGTCTGGGCTGAAAGCCAGGTGTCATATCCTCCTGCAAACCTTACTGCAAATCTGTAGAAGACAGCTACAGTTCTTAAATGCTAAAAAGGGTGAGGAACTGCTCTTCTTGGCGTGTCAGCTCGTTGGGATGCCCACTTCGCCGGTCTGTCTCTGACAGCCCCTGTTTCATGGAAATTGGCCCTCACTCCGGAGACAGTGCCCAGACCTGCTTTTGTGGAGCCCAAAGTTGCCATTTGCAAATCAGGCAGCTGATTGTCGAGGACTGGAAGCTCAAAACAAGAGTCAATAGCAGCAGCATAATGAGCTGTTTGGCGAGAAAAGATGATTTTTTTCATGAGGGCAACCCACAAACTCAGCTGTGCTGCTCATCCCATAAATGCAGGTTTCCTACAAATGGGGCACCGATTAAAAAGGGAAATAATGCTCTTCAGTCATGGTCACCCTTGTATTTGTTTGCTGTCTTATCTGTGTTTTTAAATGCTATTTTGGTTCTAAATACATTTATATTATTGCATAATCATATTTATCAGGATAATAATTTATTTACTCTTCCTCTCTTCCTCTTGCTGCTGATATTTTTAAACTTGACGCTTCCTCCCTTTGTGTCCTCTTCTTTCTCTTCCTTCTATTTTTCCCATTTTGTATCCAAGCAGAAAGAAATAGCTTCGCCTCCCTACATCCAAACTCACTTAAAGCTTTAACGCTAACGTAGTTACGTAACCGCCGGCTGATGCAATCTCCCCGGGACCGCTGAGTGAAGTCTTATGAGGACACGGAGACGCTTGATTTTCTCATCAATTGAATTACATCGCGCTCTACAATTTTTTTTTCTTTCTTCCAAACATTATAGTCCTTGTGAAGCCACGGTTGTATGAGCGTGCGGCTGAATGATCGCTAGCAGAGCGCGTCTCAGACAACGGCCTGCTACTGTAGTTTCTAATCAAAACTCGAAAGTCCTGAAACATTTAGACTCGGGGCATTGGCTGCCACATTCACGGTCAGTCATTTTCTATACCTGCTTATTCCTCATTAGGGTCGCAGGGGTCTGCTGGAGCCTATCCCAGCGTGTTACGGCGAGAGGCAGGGATACACCCCAGATGGTCGCCAGCCAATCGTGGGGCACACACACCATTCACTCACACACTCACACCTATGGGCAATTTAGAGTTGCCAATTAACCTGAGCATGTTTTTGGACTGTGGGAGGAAGCCGGAGTACCCGGTGAAAACCCACGCAGACACGGGGAGAACATGCAAACTCCACACAGAAAGGTCCCAGACCCCGGACCAAGGAGGTCTTGAACCTGCGACCTTCTTGCTGTGAGGCAACAGCGCTAACCCCTGCGCCACCGCACATTCACGGTGTGTTTGCCAATATAAGCTAATCAAGGGTTAGAGTTGCTTATCCTGTTTGTCCACAGCACAAATTCCATCAACACTACAGCAACACATTCCATTTACTAATTTACAATCGCTCTTATTTTGATGCTTTTTTCACAAATTACTGCTATTGAAATTAAAACTTTTTGCAGCTCCTTCACCTTAAAAGCCTGTTATGCTGAGAGGCCTTTTTAACACCAAGTATTCTGCAAGAAGAAATTCATCAAAAGAAAAGCAAAGAAGAGATTCTTAGACTTATGGCTTCTTATTAAGAAGAGAAAGTGTTTTTGCACAGATGGAAAGTAGTGGACAAAGAATTCAGATCATTTACTTCAGTAGAAGTAGAAATGCAGTCATAAAAAAAACAATACCCCATAATAAGTAAAAGTCCTGAATTGAAAAAAGTAGTAAGTATTATCAGCAAAATGTACTTCAAGTACTCATGATGCAGATTGTGTATTATATTATACTAATAATTATACCACATTTTAATGGTGTAGTTTGTCAATGTGATTCTTTGGGTAGATAAAAAAAATCGTACACTGAAAAAAGAATTTAGTTGAATTAACTTAATTGTTTCAATTGGTAACACTCAAATTAAATGAAATGAAAAGGTTGGAGTAAATCCAATGTATTAGTTTAATTTCAATTAACTTAATTCATTTAGGTATTACCAATTGAAACAATTCAGTTAAGTTGTTTTTTTTTCAGTGTCCTGCATCACACTGTAACATGTGGTGTATACGTTCACAAAAAGGAAAAGAGTAACAATTTAATAATTTATTTTTTATATAATAATTTATATAATATTTTTTTTTGCAGAATGTTAAAATCTGAAAAGCAATTAAAGCTCTCAGATAAATGGAGTGGGGTAGAAAGTAAAATATTTCCCTGTGAAGTGTAGTGGAGTGAGAAATAATGTAGCGTTACATGGAAATACTCTAAATTGTACAATTATGAGTAAATGTACTTGTGCCACTGCCATTGCTGGTGGAATCATTTTATAATTTATCATTTTTATAATTGGTGGAGGTTTTTTAACATGGAAAAACAAAGAAATCTTTTGGAATATGATGAAAAGCAGCAGCTGACAGATACACATCTATCGCTGCTTAAAATGGAAGTGAAACACCTTCATCTCTGTTCTAATGTATATGTAACTGCGAGGCAGGAGGCGATACGAGGACGTCGGGTCTGCAGCCTGAGCTGAGATTATTCATGATGAAGAAGGTACGGCGATGAGCAGAAACTCTTTTTTTCTTGACAGGACGGCGTAAAGAGCTGCAGCCGCAGGTCAGAAAACGCTGTAAACACAGTGACTTTTAGAATCCTGTCAGCCTTAGCGCCGCTTGAGGATATGTCTTTATATTTCATGTAAAGAATTATGTCACTTTCATTCAAACGGTGAATATTTCCAGTCGGATTTATCTCCAACTCCCTTCTTTGTCTTCTTTTATTCCGCTCTTTTATTTCCTCCCCCTCACTTGCACTAATGACTCTTTCATTTCACTGACAATGTCAAAGCTTTAACTGAGCACTGACAGTTTTAGCAACACCCCGAGGTGAATTCCACAGCGTCAGCTCTCCTGTCAGATGACAGCGGGGGGACGGCATTGAAATTATGTTCTGAGGAAGAGAAAGCCGAGAGGCCACTCTGTACCTTCACATGTCTGCAGTTTTAACTGATGGGTTTTTATCGGCGGCGACTGGAGAGGAGCCGAGCAACAGTGGTCCGGTGTCCTGCAGAAATCACATGGCTGCTGTTAGACACACAGGCTAACCATGTCACAAACTAATCAGCCATGTCGTATGTAGTCATGTGTAAAAAGTTCAGTAGCTTTGGGTGCTGACCTCACTCTGACCTCAGTGACTCATCAAAGTTTTGCACATTAAAATACTGTTTGTTTGTCTCTGCTGTCGTTCTGTTTTTGTCTGTTTTATAGCGTTTCCATTAGAAAAAAATGTCAATTATTAAATTATCAGTCATTACAGTAACATTACAACTTCCACTATAATAATATTAATATAATAAGTGCAGGGCTACTGAAACTCTCACTGTTTTTAAGTCTGAGCTGAAGACTTTTTTAATTAATTATTTTTCAACTAACTTTGTTCTTGTTTTTAATTTGTGATTTTTCCCAATTTAATCAAGTGTTTTAAATGTATATACAGTGCATCTGGAAAGTATTCACAGCACTTCACTTTTTCCACATTTTGTTATGTTACAGCTGTATTCCAAAATGGATTCAATTAATTTTTGCTCCTCAAAATTCTACACACAACACCCCATAATGACAATGTGAAAAAAAGTTGTTTTGAGATTTTTGCATATTTATTGCAAATAGAAAACTAAGAAATCACATGTACATAAGTATTATATATGTTTATATATTAATCATAATATTATTATTTTTATATATTTATATTATATTATATTTATATTATTATTTATATTATTTATATTATAATATATTATATATATTTGTATATATTTTTATTATATTTAATGTTAATTAAGTTGTAATTCGGATTGTTCTTATTTTTTAATTTTAAATTTCAGAATTTTACCATTTTAATCAACTGTTTTTAAACTGTATCTTGATGCTTTTAATGTTTTATTACCTTGTAATTGAGATGTGCTACACAAATACACTTGCCTTACCTATGTTAGTTTCAAGGTTAATTTCTGTAGAATATGACATGAAACAATCACAACATATCACTACGGTGACTGCAGGCAAAAAGTCTCTTATGCTGTGTATCATGAATTTTATAAGATATGTAGTTTCATTAAAAAAAATGAAAATAAGCCTCACACTGGCTAATTGACAGCACTTTTAGCATCATTAGCATCTGTTAAAACAATAGATTTGAAGAATAATAGGGTTGTTTTTCTACATAGATGCATTCTAAAATAGTAGAATCTATACTGTATATCAACTGTAACAAAATGATTTTGTAAAGTAATATAAAAATGCTAAATACATTGTCAAATATTGAATGTTAATGCTGATGAAGACATAATGTGTCTCAGGCTACTGTTGGGTAGCAGTAACACATAGACGTTTAGCTCAGGAGTTGCTGGAATTAGCTACAACTTTCACTATAATGTTAGCTTCAATGTTTGTATCTGCAGAAAATGTCAGACATGAAACAATTACATGTCACTACTGCGAGTCAGCAAGACAAAAAAGACTCTTTAATGTGTGTAAGATATGTAAATTCTAACTGACAGCACTTTTGTTCCGTTGACGGATTGGAACCATCCCTGTCAAACAAATGATTTGAATGAAATACGGTTGCTTTTCTACACAGTTGCATTCTAAAAGAGTAAAATCTCTACTATATATCAACTGAAAGAAAATGATTTCAGAAAATATTATAAAAATGCCAAATAAATAGTCAAATATTGAACGTTAATGCTGATTCATTTAGCTAGGGCTCCACTAGAAATTAGTATCAGGCTACTATTTTAGCTTTTTTTGTGATCATTTCTCTGCTGGGAGTCCACTGAGTAAACCAGTGGGTCATGTGATTTCATATGGTGTTTGCTGAAAATTTCCCCCGTTTAAATGGAATCTGACCACCGGTTGGTCCTAAGTGGGACATGATGTTCTCCCAGCTGTAGACCTTCCTCAGACTGATCCACTCGACGCTCGCCCAAGTGAGGGGACGTCAGTGTCCTCCAGAGGACACAAAGACCGATTTACATCGTTTTGGTGAATAGTTGATTGGGTTCGACAAGTGGGCTGTGCTCTCATGTGATGGAGCGCACGCTTCAATTAAATCCTGGCATTAAATGTCATCGGGGAGAAACCCTGCCCGCAGCCATGTTGTGACATGCCGCTATCTGGTCATTTGAAGCCGGAGTGAGCTCATGTGTGTCTGCAGGAGCAGGGTTGGTCTTTAGGTGTTGAAAGAGGCCCTCTGCACATGATCCATGGTGTGAGATGTTCTCGCCACGAGGCGCGGGGGACGACGTGTAGCATAGGTTTGTGTCATCAATGCGCCACTGGTGCCAACATGATCATCGACATTTACTTTTAGGGCTGGGCACTGAGAACCCGTCCTTTTTGGTACCAGCTCCTGATGGGATCAGTATTTTTATTTATTGCCATGAGTAAGCTAAACTGTGTTAGCTGTGTTGGCTATGTTAGCTATGTTAGCTGTGTTAACATGATTGACAAGGGTTTTCTAATTATCCATTAGCCTTCTGATGCAATGAGCAAACACATTGTTCCATTAGAACACTGGACTGATAGTTGCTGGAAATGGGCCTCTATACACCTATGTAGATATTGCACCAAAATCCAGACATTTGCAGCTAGAATAGTCATTTATCACATTAGCAATGTATAGAGTGTATTTCTGATTAGTTCAAAGCTACCTTTATTGAAAAAACAGTACTTTTCTTTCAAAAATAAGAGTGATGCCAAACATTTAAACTATAGTGTGATATTGTCTAAAATGTAAGGTGTAACAGTAAAAACTTGCTACCAGATAGTTCAACGTTCTTAAAAAAGTTAAAAAAATTAAAAAAAACACCTGCTATCAACTAGTTTTATTTTGTAGGTGGATTAAATATTTAAAATGTATCATATCCATGTCAAAAAAATTGCACATTCTTTGTGATCTTTGTGAAAAAAATGGTACAAATGGACATGGACCTGGACCTGACCCTAACCCTAACCCTAGACCTGATGAATGATTTTAAAACTGTATTTTAAAAAGTTTATTATTTTTCAGTGATCCATTTATTGCCAATGTAATTTCTTAATTATTTTCCATTAAATTGTATCTTGATGCTTTTAACATTTTTTGTAAAGCACTTTAAATTACCTTGTTGTTGAAATGTGCTACACAAATAAACTCGCTTATGTCATTTCATCCTCTAATGATGACGATGCAATGTTCCACGATCAAGTCAGCGGTCTGATCCAAGGCGCAATTACTCCTTAATTCTAGTAAAACATTTACACATATAATTATGGACTTAATTTGCAAGGATATTTGCATTCACCATATTGTGGTTTCCATTTCAAATACGGAACATTTTCAAGAAATTCAATCCAACGTGTATAAACATCTGTCTTAAACAGGTCATTAGTGAGGCTCCTACCCATCTGTGCATCTGCACAAACAGCAGTCTTGGTATAAAAAGGCCTCATTATGTACTTTATTACTTCATTATTTCACTGACGCACAGGTCAAACGGACAAGCGGCTCGTAAATTAACACACAGCCGTTTGCTTGTGTTGCTCCAGCAAATGTACAACTTGAGAGGGGGGCGGGGTTTACCTAAGGACAGGGCTTTACGAGAGGGGGGGGGGGGGGGAACCCCTACCCGTTTCAAGGACCCAAGAGAAAGATGTGTTTTGGCTCTTTCGTGATGGAATCAGCTCCTTTGTGGTCTGTAGGACAAGAGATGAAAGGAACATGTTGTATGCACGCGCTGCTTTCAAAGCAAATCTTTTGTAGTTGTATGGATTTATTCAAACATCGACTTTGAAATCGCCGATCTCAACAGATAGCGAATCCCTACGGACTGTGACTACATTGATGTGACTGGGACTACGCCTTCAAAAGAAGACCAGAGATACATAGTCTGAAAAAATGGTTAGGAAAACTTCTTCTGAAATAGGGAGCTCTTAAATACGCTTAGTTCAGTCTGGACTTTTTTACTAAGCGATGTCCATTTTATATGAATTAAAGGCAATCAAGGTGCTTCCAAACTGTATTTACGCTCTTGCACGCTATGAGCCACGTGATAATTTATGCAGGTTGAAGCACTAGGAAAATTTAGTTTTTTTAGTGAGATCTATCTATAAAAGTAAGGAGTGTATCTGTGACTTGTGTATCTCTCTGAATGTTTGTCAGATCAAACCCCATATGCCCATCATCATCTTTGTCTTTGAACTACATACTTTTTCAGCACCATCTTGCACCTTTTTGCACCAAGAACTAGCCTTGTTTATTTAGAATTAGCTAATTTATTATTTTTTACACTCAGGACAGCTAATTTATCATTTATTACTTTTACACTCAGGACAGAAAAACCAACACAAATACCTACAGCCCTCCACATTATATTGTCCTGCACACTGTCTTGTTCCGCAACTTTGCACTGTTTTGTCCTGCTGTATTGTCCTGCATACTGTCTGCATACTGTCTTATCCTGCAACATGCACTTTAATGTCAAGTGTTTAATAATGTCAAATGTTTAATGTTTTAATGTTTAATGTCTCATCTTGCCCATGCACGGGATAGTAAGAAAACGTACTTTCGATTCCTTGTATGTCTCTAGCACATGTGAAGAATTGACAATAAAGCTGTCTTTGACTTTGACATAAAAGATCAACCTCAGCTTTTGGATAAAGCTTGCGCATGGTATGATGGTGTGTATCCTTTTTTGTGGAATTTTTTAGTGGATATTCAAAACATCATTATTCTCAATAAAAGTTAAATTCCCTGGTGTGCTGTGGTGGTGTAGGGGTAGAGCGCTTGTCATATAGAGCCTTTTTTCCTTAAGCAATCGACCCTGGACCACAGTTAGCTGGTTTAGCTGCTACTTTATTTCTCACACTAACACAGGTTAGTCTCCAAGATGCATTCATAGACCCTGATATGTAGACTTCCATCCAAACTTTCAATTTAAATTGTAGCCTTTTTCTTACAATAACTTTATATGCATGTCCCTCCTCATCTAAGTGTATGTCCATGTCTCACCCAATGTACAATTTGTCTATTAAGACTATGTAAAAGTTTTTACATAAGTAAACAGAAAGTTTTTCTATCTCTCTGACTGTCAGATCAACCTCAGCTTTCAGATATGGCTGCGCATGGCACAATGGTGTGGATCCTTTTTTGTGGAATTTTTTGATTAATATTCAAAACATCAGTATTATCATTAAAAGTTAAAATCCCACAGATTTACATATCACAGCACTATCCCGCAGCAGCGCTTTCATTACAGTGTAAAGCTTCATATCACTGTGCGCCACCTCATGTTGCTTCCCAGCGCTTTCATTACAATTCAAACCTCAGCTGTCCCGTTTCTTTCTGCATCGACTGTGCAACAGACGTAACAAGAAAAAGTATGAAGTAAGAGATTTATCATAAGTCCGCTTTTACTTAACCTATCAACACAATTAGATCTGCACTTTCAACATAAATGGTAGCCTGGCTCACTCTGTATGGATGTGGATGCCTACACTGGATGCCCTCCATGTTACATAATCTCATCAGTCAGTGAGTCAGTTTCACCATGCTGTTCTCGTCTGATTTCAAGTGTCAGCACTTCATTTGTGTAATTGTATAGGAAAGTATACTTCCTACAGGCACTGCACTAGTATTCTTAAATATGATTTAAACACAGTCACAAACATAAATATCAACATCCTGCTGCTCAGCTGCAGCAGTCGTACTGTCCTCTAAATTAGAGTTTGGGGTAATTAAATAAAAAACTTGTATCTAATCCCACAAACACTAATTAGCTGCTTTAGTCTTGATCTAACATTACACACACACACACACACACACACACACACAAATACAAAGCGACAATCCCTGCTGATGTCACAAACTGAGGCATCCTGAGCTGTCCTCTGTTCTGTAGCTCCATCTGCCCTCAGTGCTCCTAATCCAGCTCTCTGCACTAACTAATCCACACACACACACACACACACACACACACACACACACACACACACACACACACACACACACACACACACACACACACACACACACACACACACACACAGACAGATGTACAGTCCATCACATTTAGATTTGGACACACTCTCTCTCTCTCTCTCTCTCACCCTCTCTCATCTCCCTCTGATGAGTTGCTATCCTGCATGTTGGACATTGGCTCCATTCGGCCTCAGTCCCGGCAAGCGGCCAATCACAGGACAAGGAGGCGGACTCCGACCTTGCCAGCCTGCTCAGCATTCGCCGGCAGACCCCTCGTTAGACAGCCAGCTGAGAACCTGAGCAGCCGTTGACCGGGAGGAGCACGGTGGGCGGGACATCAGCGCAGGCAAAAGAAAGCTGCAGAGAGACAAGCAGTGACGTTAACAATTCTACAGTAACACGTTATGTCACACTGCAAAAACACACATGGAAATATTCTGACTTTTTGTTTTGTTTTTAATACATATTTCAAAACTCTTTATGATTCCGCGTCGTCTGTTCGCGTCCATTTAATTATGACATCCCATCTTTTTGGGTTTGTCGGTCAGGACATTTTGAAGGGGATTGAGGAACGTCATGGATTGTGGAGCAAAAAAAAAAAAGATGAGTCATTTCAGCGTGTCTGTGAAGAATTATAAATCATGACCAGAAGAAAAAAAAACTGATGAAACGTGTTGCCATGCTGTTGCTGTTTAACAACTGTAGATCTACACCGTCCAACTGTAGCTGTGGAGACACAAAGCAATAAAAAAAAAAAGAAGCTGATAAAACACTGAAAATCCTGGAGTGCAGGTTACCCTAAATTCCTTTCAGAGGACATAAGTAGCTTATGGTAAATCAGATTTGGCCACAGTCAGTTTCTCCTAATAGATCCGGGATCGTAGTGAAGGGACTACAACGCAGACGCTGAAGTCAGGAGGCTGTTTGAGGAAGCGGGCGAGTCCCCGTGGAGTTAAAGGATGAACCGGCGGCATAACACTCAAGAGCGTCTGTACCTGTAGGGTGAACGCGACTGGATCTGAGGAGCAGGTTATGTGTCAGAATGATTTCTGGGTGTAAACTGAAGAGGAAAAAACATCTTCATGCTGCCGACCTTATCTGCTCAGATACCGGGGCGGAGCTTGTTGGGTCAATTCAGAAATGAATGATGAAATAATTGTGTCGTGGATAAAACAATGCATATAATATATAGAAAGTTTTAATTAAATTAAATATAATTAAGTAATATTGCAGGTATTATACTGAGATTTATTTATCTGAGTTCATGTATTGTGTGTTAATGAAGCAGGTCAATGATTCTTAGTACATAGACACAGAAATATGGAAATAAATAAATAGTAAATAACTGATTAAATTAAATTACAGCAATACAAGTGCAATACTGTGTATATTTACATCTATATCTGTACATTTACTTATATCCAATCCTCACTATATGTGTTTATATTTTATTTATTTATTTCTATTGGCCTCATATTCCCACATTTATTTCCTAAGAAAGTGATTATTTTCTTACCAAGAGAAGCATTTCCTGATATATTATTTCTTCTATATGTATTTTCTTTTATATGTTTATATATTTTCGCTTTTCTTGTTTAAAGTCACTTTTGTTAACTAAAACTGGACTGTTGGTTTATGCACAAAATAAAAATCTTGAAATAAAAGGTATAGTCCTCAAGATATTCATGATGCAGGTACATTCTTTATAGCTTATTGTTATTAGTGGATCTGTCTGGATGACGACACACTCAGTATAGTTACCTATTTGCATACTTCTATTATATCTACTACCTTTAAAGTTACTACTAGATAATAACTCTTGATTCGGGTTAATAAGTACAAAATCCGCCAGGCAGGATATTTTGGTTGTTATTGGATGTTTGGATGTTTTCCCAAAAATTCTGCTGTGTTGATTACCAGCCGTTATTAGCTGTGTCATGTTTCTGTAGCTGCAGGTTCAGGGTGGATTATCCCGCTAACAGCATGGACACCTGCCAGAGATTAAAACATCGCTGTCTATTCATAGTTTGGGGGCGACACGTTGATCGGTGTTTGGAGAGTTGCAGCATGTGTTTCAGAAGAAGAATCGAAGCACCAACCCCCGTCCTCTGTTACATGAAGAGCGTTACTAATGCCAGGTGAGGGCACCAGAGTCTCCACAACACCGGTGGTCTGGAGACCGATGTGACCTGAGCTGACCTCCTTCCTGCACGGAGCTAGTTACACTCTGTCATAGCAGGAGTATAGAAGCTTATGTAGAAGCTGAACCATGTTACAGTCCCCCTCTAAACACATATGATACTCCGCTGGGTTCAATAATGTGTGTCTGATGAGGTTTTCCCTTGCCCCAAAGAGTAATTACTTGCTGAAAATCCTTTAAAAAGACATTTTAGTCCTTCTCTCTTATATTAAATCCAATCCTAGGAAATTATTTTTGTTTTGTGGTCATCCATGTGTCAAAATTTAATGTCACTTTTGCTCCAAATTAATATTTTTAAGATGATTTATTTCCATGATTTAATTAATAATGTTTCAGGCAACTCTGCTTGAACACGAAAATGACACC
This sequence comes from Lepturacanthus savala, assembly GCA_030544235.1. Classification (NCBI taxonomy): domain Eukaryota; kingdom Metazoa; phylum Chordata; class Actinopteri; order Scombriformes; family Trichiuridae; genus Lepturacanthus; species Lepturacanthus savala. The sequence continues at coordinate 7,188,346 of CM060482.1, read as the reverse complement.
TCAGGCTATTCTTGGTAATATCTCGCAAAAAAAAAAAAGGTGGAAACTGTTTGTTATGTTGCACCAACTGTTCAAAAACTGGAAGATATTTAATTCATAAGGATAAGGAAACAGAGAAAAGCAGCAAATCTCGAAAACCAAACAGCTGGATCAAAGGAATATTTCAAAATAAGTTTAACGTTTAACGTTCAAGTGATTATCAAAATTCCATGGTAATTTTCTAATCTTAATTAGTGCAACACACTCGCTCATGTGTGGAAGACAGTGGAGTCGGACGGCGGCGCCTGGAGCTGCAAACACAGACGATATATGTTTGAAGGACAAATTCCTTCCACGCTGGCTGAGTTGGACCCATAAATAAAGAGATGTGAGGAAAGCTGTGAGAACATACAGCAGCGGAGGAGCTTCACCTCTTCAGATGTGACAGTAGATGGCATCAGAGTGTGAGGGATCAGACGCGTCCGTGTCAGGGTTCAAGAGAAACTCATGTTCAATAAGAAACAACTGAAACACATTAGAAGCAGATTCTCAGAGGCCGTTTAAGGAGTGGCGCTGTATGAAATCATGTCATCTGTATAATATGGGACATCGAAACAAGGGGGAGGGGGATATAATAATGTTAATAGTTTAATTAAGAGTGACTTTCAGTAATAACCTGTTAAAATCTAACACCCCCTGACACAGCGCAGCATTGAGTTTTATACAACCTCAGCTACAACACTAAAAAAAGCTGTTTTATCTGTAGTAAAACTAAATGTTACTATTACAGTATCTATATATATTATATATATTTTGATATTTATATTAGATTTGAGTTGTTTGTGTGGTTATTTAATTGGGCCCCTTATAATCTCCTTTTTAGACATATTACAGAATATATTCTTCATGTTCTGTAATGATCCTCACTGTGATTTCTATGATATTATGGACAAACAATAGATCTTTGAAATCTTATTAATCATTAATTGATTTTATTTCATCTTTTTTTTTCCTGTTTTGGATCAGTTTGATCTTATTTTATGTTTTAAATGTGTTTTTATCCGTAATGTCACAATGTTAATTTCACAAACCAGGTTTAAGTCCATAACCTTTGTGGCTGTAGAGATATTCCATATTTATTATCATTTATAGGAGGAAAACTGTAAAATAGGCCTGGGTTACAAGTGGTTAAAGAGCAAAAAAACTTTTCGAAGGTAGGTAGGATGGGCTGGGAAACGCTGCGTTAAAAATCCTCAAATTCAAACACACACACACACATTCACAGGACGGAGGCCTCGGACGGCGTCGGAGCTGATTAGATGGAGAGAAACGCAGCGTGATCAAAGATGATCTCCGTCTGTTTCCCTCCCTCCCTCTCCGGCTCCTTCTCTGTTTCCCGGCTCTCCACTTTCTTCCATTAAATCTCTCTCGCTCTTTCTCTATAATCACTCTTAAGGCGGAGCAGCGGGAACACGGTCGGCGCACACAACAAGTGTAGTGGCTCAAGCTGTTCGCCATTCTCCCGACCTTGAAACCTGGCTTTGTGAGCCTGTGTGGCGTTCTGGTGCACAGGAGGGAGGAGCGGCTCACGCAGGTGGGAGGTTCATTCAGTTCAAGCCGGCACAAAGGCTGTGTGTTTGGTTGAAAATTTGGTTCTGGACTTTTCCCTGAAAGCGGGCGTCTCCTAACCCGCTCGTCTTTTTGTGGCACGACAACAACCTGCAAGACGAGCTGCGTGGGTTGAGCCTTCAAATCTAAAAAAAACATGAAAAAAAAAAGGAGAACAGACCACAAACTCCAGACAGAGCATGTGGAACTTTTTTATTAGCTCCGCCAAGGAGTTCGTCTGTCCGGCTTTTTAGCGAGATAACTCAAAAAATTCTGGACAGATTTTCATCAAACTTTCAGCGAATGTTGGGACCGCCACCATAAACAGATGATTCAATTTTGGTAATAATCCGGAAGAAATCCTGGTTTCTGGATTGTTTTGAATTCGTACCATTGCGGTAAATGGACCTCCAAACAGTCGCCATTGTTTGAAGCCGCCTGGTGGTAATGTCTTGGGTGTATGTTTGGTGAAGGCCTGAGATCTCAGAGTTCTTAATATTGTTAGATATTGTTATTGAAGAGTGTCTTCATCAAAAATGTCATTGTCTTTCTGTTTTTCTTGGATGTGTTGTAACCTATAATTTCGTTTGCAGAGGGAAACCTGATTCCAAAACTGTGCTGAACCTGCAAATGTATGTAAGAAATAGTCCTTCTGTCAGAATATGATAAAACAGGTACATGTGCTGGAAATTCCTCATCATGTAGCCTTGGGCGATATCCTGCTGTTGTGAGCGCTGTATATATGCATGAAAAAGAAGCTCCGGAACATTGAGAGCAGCGCTGCCAGGATCCTGATGAGTGTGTGAAAACCCCATCGTCTTATATAAACTCTCTAAAAAACAATACACTGCCTCCATAATTCCAACCAAAGATAACAATTCCAGAAATCATTTTCAGTTATTCCTCCTCAGCCAATATGAAGTTAATCCTTTTATAGTCACACTCAATTAATTTAGTAGAACCAGAATCCTTGGTTTAGACTTCCTAAAGCTTATTGAATATTTATTTAAAATTCACAGTAATTTAAAGTCAAATTACTTCATTTCAGCTATTTGATTATGTGTATTTTACTTCCATTGTAATCAGAATTTATTCTGATTGCAGTGAAATGTTACAAACACAAATACTGCAAAAACTGAAATTTTAACAGGTGAAAATCTTCTTTTTGGTGCAATTAGTCCATTAGCGAGTTGAAATATCTTATTCCGCTGGCAGATAATTTTGCTTATATCATTTCTTTCCCCTGATTTGGGTCACAAGAATAACATTTGCTTAAAAAAAGAATTAAATTGACTAAAACCAATTAAAATCTGGCAGTGGAAAATGATAGTTATACGCAATGTTGGACTAATTGTGCCAAAACTAATTAAGATTTGAGTTTTTGCAGTGAAAAATTAAGTTGCATGGACATTTCTGAATAAATGTAAGTAAAATAAGTTAGAATACTACAGTGTTTAACTTTTATATTAAAATTTAATTGGTTTAACATAAATAAACTTGTAGAGAACAAAACAAATCTTGCTAACAGAGTTTAACGGCTGAGTTGTAATTACTTTGATGCGAATCGTAGCCTTCATTTGTTGTTTTTGTCGAGCCACTGTATTCTTGTATATAAAATATTTATGACATATAACCTCCTTTGTGTTTTCATTGCACTGGCTCCCTGTCTCTTTCAAGATTGACTACAAAGTTCTGCTACTCACACACACATCCATCAACACACACACACATACACAGGAACTGATCACGCCTCAGACCTCCACCCAGCAGCTTGCTCCTCTGGGTGCTAAGTGCTATCAATCAATCTTTATACGTCATATGTGATCGCAGTGAAATGTAATCCTCAAACATCAAAGGTGTGAGGGATCATAGACCCAAATCTCTTTTAAAAAAAGGCATTTTCATCCATTTTTTTCTTCTTATTATCAAATTATTATGATTATAAATGGCTGAGCTATTTGCTTAGCTATGATTTCAGCTGCAGATGGAGATGTCATGCACAGCTTCAGCTCAGCTGCTGCTCAGACGTGTCAGATCAGGAACTTCTGCAGGCCGTTAAAACCATTACACTGTTCTGGGTTAAGATGCTTTTCTCAGCGTAAAACCATCTAATGACCGCCTGTGAAACCGCGGCTGATTTCTGACATTACAGAACACGACTCTGCACGACTTGTTTTGTCCTGTCGGGCTCAGCGTCGGCCTGTTAATCTAGCAGCTCCTTTGACTTTGACAGCCCTGATAGCAGGTATATAGCAGTATACAGTATACTCCACATCCACGTGATGAAACTAAGGTGCTATGAACCTTCAGCTGTTTTCTACCCTTGGCTCTATTTATTCATAGGTTGTTGTCATAGTTACTGAGCTATGCCATATATTGTTACTGTTAGGACAAGGCATTCTGACATTTAATTTTAAAATGCCAGAAGAAATTATCAACTATATTAAGCTTTAGCTGAGGCACCGACTGTTTAGACCAGCCGGTATTGTACTGCCAAATTTTTTGTGATTTTTTTTTTTATATTATTACCGCGATGCCTGTAGAAAGTGTGTATTCCTATAGAAAGGTGGAAGCTTAAGTAGATTTTTCATGCTCATAGACAAATTGTACATTAGGTAAATTAAGGTAGATTGAGATAAGGACAGACGTGAATATATATTGTAAGAAAAAGGCTACAATTTATGTTGAAAGTGTGGATATCAGTTTTAAAATTGTGTTTGTAAGCCAAGTAAACTTTACTTACTTTTTTTCCCATATAGTGTAACAACCTGGCCATGTTACTGTTATATGCATTTATAAATGAATGAGTTAAGGCCTGGATTTTTTTCTATCGTGATAGTGCTGGGATTTGCTGGGTCTTGGAGTAAGGCCTAGTGTGAGGAATAAAGTAGAAGCTAAACCGGCTAACGTCTTAGCATGCGGTTTTCGAGAGAGGTTACAATACTTTTGTTATGTGATCACACGTCTATGGGATTTTAACTTTTAGCGGTGATAATGATCTTTTGAATATCTATCAAAATGAAATTCATCCATCATGCTATGGCAAAGCTTTATCTGAAAGCTGAGGCTGATCTGACATCCTGTCAGAGAGATATGCAAGATATGCCACAGACACACCCACGCTCCTTGTTTTTATAGATGTTAAAGAATTTATTTAGTTATATTACATACCGAGTATATATTTTGAAAAGTGTTACCCTAACACCACAAACTGACCCGCAGCCAGTAGTTGTCTGTATGTGTTGTCTTCAGTTTAGTCCTGTATGTTCTCCATATTTGGCCTCCATATATATAATCATATCACACCTATTCTCAACCCCGCTCCACCGGCTCCCTGTTCATTACTGGAATGACTTTAAGGCTTTAATCCTGGTCTCCATTCCACTGAATGGTTTTGCTCAGTGCTGCGTATCCAGCACCCACAGGTTATAAACCGGGCAGATTTCCGCGTTCACAAGACCGACGTTTTACTCCAAATCCTCAGGAGTGCAATAAAAACCTGCGACAGAGCTTTTAGTGTTCACGCAGTAATTAATCCAGGTTAGATTACTGCAATGCTGGAGTGGATTTAAAAAAAAAAAAAAATCATATAGCTGACCTCCTGAACCACTATGACCCTGAATGAACCTGGGATCCTCTGGTAGCTCATTCCTGATAGTCACTTTGCTTTCCGTTGATGCTATTATTGGTTTATTATCTTTTGTTGTATTTTATAAAGATTTTGAAAATTAGAAAATCCCTTTTGGATGCACGTGAGCTTATTGAATCTCATCCACCCACTACAAATACCCCATATTAGAGAGAACTAAAACTAAAGTAGAAAAGCGCTCTGAGAGCACAGATCTCTACCAAGAATATTGTGACTGCTACACAACATTATTGTTCCAGACTAGTCAAAGTCCTCTCTCCCTATTGTGAAAAGAAAACAAGCTATGAGGTGCAAGGTATCACCACAAAGTGGCCCCAAATAATGGCACAAGGTGGTCCATTTACCGTAATGTTACCAAACAACTAAAAATTCAAAGTGATCCAGAAACCAGGGTTCCTTCTGGATCATTACCAAACTTTAATCATCTGTTCAGGGTACCGTTCCCAACATTTACTGTAAGTTTGACGAAAATCTGGCCAATACTTTTTGAGGTATTTAGCTAACAATCAGACAGACAGAATATAACCTTCTTGGCGGAGGTAATAAAAATACTAAAAACAAAACCAAAAATTAATAAACTGAACAAATTCAAACAAACTAAACAAATAAACCTACCGAAAATGTAAAATAAGTAAAACTGCCTCCTACATTTAAGTTGTTCCTGGACCAGCACAATTTCTAGCCTCACATTTAATGCCATGTTTTCAGCCCTGTTAAATGACATATACAGGTTAAATGAGATGAACTGGTCCAATTCTGTCATTTTTCTTCCTATTATACATAGTGTGTCTGTTGTTGCTTGTAATTGCCGCCGTCGTCCTGTCCTGTGTCGTCCCAACACAAGAACAATAAAAAAAGAAAAATGCTGAACCTGTCCTTTATACAAAGATGTGAAGTTTATCCTCGACGGCGGGAGTTACAGCAGCATCGGAAAGAGTCGGGTTGGTTCCAGCCTGGTGAGTAATGTGTGATTTGCTGAATTACGACACTAAGACGCAGTCAGTGGAGACCGAAAAGATCACAGAGAGGAATTATTACTGTCAACCTTTCTCTTCCTCTCATCTCCGCTGCTCTCTCTTCACCTGATGGATTACCACAGTCCTTCTGACATTTGGTGAAGAAGAAGAAGAAGTAGAAGCAGAAGAAGAAAGTTTTTTTTCTTTTTTTCTGCACATGTGCTGAAACTGTACTTAATCCTCCTCGTTCCAGGCTCTGTTCTGCCCTTCCTCCTCGCACTCGCCCTCATTCTTTCCAATCCCCACATCCCGCTCTGTGCCGGCGGCGACGGGTCCTCCTCCACAGCCTCTCCTCCTCCTCCTCTGCTCCACTTTCATTCTTTTATTTACAGCAATCCTCTGCTCTGTGTGTTCATTGTTTTCCCGGCTCTCATTGACTATGTATGGCTGCTGTTTCTCTGCCAGCATCTATAATTACCCGCCGAGGAAAGGGAGTGTGTGTGTGTGTGTGCGTGCGTGTGTGTGGGTGTGTATGTGTGTGTATGTGTTTGCACATATACGAGTGTATTTATGTGACCTTGTGTCTGTGGGTGTCTGCCATAACACAACTGTTTACGCGCTAATGAGTTAGCATGAATGTCCCTATGGTTTTACATTTATGTGTGCACTTTGCGTGTGACATTTTGGGAGCAATAAAATGTGATTTAAATGTATATCTGTGAATGAATAAATGGGCTTCATGAATAAGAAACGGACAAAAAAAAAAAACACGTCCATTTGAAGATGAAAACAGAGATTATACTTGATAATCGGACACTTTCTCAGGACGCGCACACACAGGCATCATGCAGGGCGCTGACCCGGCCCCTGATGGTAATCTGAGCAGGTGGGTGGATGCAGTAAACTCCGCCCCCATCTGTTCATCCAGGCAGATTAACATGAACGTAAAAGAATGTGAGATGACGCAGCAGCTTTTGTAGACAGATGCGAGGGTTTAAACAGCGTTTTGGGTGGAAGAGCCCGGCACTATCGCCTCACTTAGTGTCTACTTGTTGATTACTGAGCCTATAAAACACCATAAACTAGACTTTTTTTGCGTCCAAAACTTGTAGTTTTCGATTATTATGAACTGAGGTAATAGCGAAGCCTGCATTTGAGAAGCTGAGCACAGCAGATTCCAAGGTTCAGCTTTTCCAGGCATCTCCATCTGTGGAGGAAAACCACATGAAGGTCCAGAACAACAAGTGAATGCATCAATTGTGAATGAATTTACTGTTGGCCCACACATTATTAAATCCAGTTGCATCAACACTAGTTTATATGTTTCAGTATTTCCTTTGAAACCATGCATGCTAAGAACTGTCAAGACTGATATAACAAAAACTAGAACTGAAAAAAACTTTTCGTTAACTGAACTAAAACCTAAAAATAGACTTTACAGAAAGACAATCATGATAAAAAAATATTTATAGAGAAAATGTCCTTGTTCTTGAGCTCTACACTGAGGATGCATCTTGTGTCAACTCTTTGACTGTGACTGATTGTCTTCTGTTTTATCTGATCTGTCCTAAGCGAATATGATTCTTAAAATGCTGTGATGTTTTAGTTTTTCTGACCTTTTTGCAACTCGCCCTTGAGTAAAAACTAAAAGTAACTAAGGCTGCAACTAACATATATACTGATAGTCGTCTAATCTGTCGAGTAATCAATTAGTTGTTTGATTCATAAAATGGTGTTTTCCAGACCAACAATCATGAGTTTACTATTATAGAAGACTAAAGAAAACAGAAAATAATCAGATTTGAGAAGCTGGAACCAGCTAATTCTGACATTTTCTTGACTTGAAAAATTAACTCAAATCAATTAATCGATTATCAAAATAATTGGTTATTAATGTAATAGTTGGAAACGAATCGATTAATTGATTAATCATTGCATTAATCATAAAACTAACACTAAAACTAAATAAAAAACAACTAAACCAAAACTAGCAAACATCCCAAACATCCCAAACTCTCTCTCTCTCTCTCTCTCTCTCTCTCTCTCTCTCTCTCTCTCTCTCTCTCTATATATATATATATATATATATATATATATATATATATATATATATATATATATATATATATATATATATATATATATATATATATATATATATATATATACATATATACATATACATATATACATATATACATATACATACATACATACATACATACATATATATAAATAACCTGGGAGAAGATATCTGTCACATTTAATGCACCCATACGCAGGATATGGATATTCTTTCCGTTTCTTTGATTGCTGACTTGCACATGACATTGGTAACATAAGCCGCACGGTGTAATGATACTCTGAGCTTTACTACTCGAGCCAGTGAGTTTGTATTCATCCACTTCTCACAACAGTCTGAATTTTGCTGTTGATTTATGCTTCACTGTTAAATTGACCCTTATAGCCCGGCGTGCACCGCCCCAGAAATAGCTTCCACGTTGCCGCCACGCCGACCACAAACCGGTGCGCTCGTCCATGTCTCTCAGTGAAAGTTCAGCCTGGAATCATCTGTTGTACGAACAAGTCTCGTCTCTTTCTCTTTTTTTCCTGAGATGTAAAAATAGCTGTTGTTCAAATTTTATTAGCTCCTAATCCAACAGAATCTGCTCAGCGTCGGTCAGCAACGAAACGCCGCTAGCAGCTAGCGGTGCGTTGCTGTGACTGCAATACAAGTAGAAATGTTACACAACGGCGAGAAGTCACGTACGCACATTCAAAGCAGGGCTATAAATCAGCCTTAAGTCAAAGAAAGAAAAAGAAAAGAAATAAAAAAACGAGAGCTAGCGGTCTTGCTACAGCTGCTGTGAGCCTGTACGTAGGCTAACAGCTGTTCTACGGGCTACTACAGGCTAATGTTTCAGGCCGGCCGACTGCTGGCTCGGCTTAAACAACGTGAGTGAGAAGTGTCAAGTGGCTCACTGATTAACCTTAATCCATCAGTGCACCCTGCTCTCTGCTGTCAAGCAGCAGCAGCATCATCTGCATGGCTGCTCACACAGACCACACACACACACACACACGCACAAACAACATGTGTCAGTGTTTGAACTCTTTCCCCCCAGAGTCATTCAGAAAAGCTGCCAGCCACCAACAGCATTTTTTTTTTACACAAAACCACTCGCCTGGCTAACACCACACCTCATATTTAATGTAGATTGATATTCCGTCTGTTCATTTGTTCGTACTCGAGGCGTCTGTGCGTAGCTAATAGCCAATCAAACATACCTGATGACAGCTAAATAGTTTAGTGCTAAAAGATTCTGGTTTTTCAAAATAAACTTCCAGTCTAAATTACTTTAAAACACTTTCTAAGGCTGCATCCAAAGCTGTACTTCTGCACTTACACTATTTTAAGTACACACACTACCGTTCAAAAGTTTGGGATCACTTAGAAATTTCCCTATTTTTTTTTAAAGAAAAGCACTGTTTTTTCAATGAAGATAACTCTAAACTAATAAGAAATACACTCTATAAATTGCTAATGTGGTAAATGACTATTCTAGCTGCAAATGTCTGGGTTTTGGTGCAATATCTACATAGGTGTATAGAGGCCCATTTCCAGCAACTATCAGTCCAGTGTTCCAATGGAACAATGTGTTAGCACAGCTGAAAACAATTTAGCTGGTTAGAGAAACTAGAAAACTGACTTTCCTTTGACAAAAGCAAAGTTTGAAGGAAAAAATGAATATTTCAAATCTAAATAATTATTTTTGACCTTGTCAATGTCTCTATATTTTCTATTCATTTTACAACTCATTGTGGTGAATAAAAGTTTGCATGGGCGTCCCCAAACTTTTGAACGGATAGAAATGAAAAAACGCATCATCTACATTCTTTGCAAATTCCAATGTTTTTTCCATTCAGTTCTAACCTTGATGACATGCACAAACACACGAAAGCAAAGACTGACCTTCTACTCCCCTTCCTCTGCTTCTCTCCTCCCTGAGCACACCCTGCGATGGTTGTGGGGATAAATCGCTGTATTCTGTTATAACCTTACCTCCCCCTTTTCCTCCTCTAATCCTTTCCTTATATCTGACCTGTAATTCCTCTCTCAGCTCCTCACCCGTCCAATCTAATATTTGATATTATCAGTTTTAAGGCATTCTGAAAATCCCGGAGGTATTGGAATTGAGAAATGAAGCCGGAGCAAACCTGGATCCCGCCGGTTAATTCAGCCGCCCGCCAGCGTCTAGACAAACTTTTTTTTTTCTCCTCGGCATTGTGCTCTCGCTGCCTCTTGGCGAGCTTTCCAAACCGCTTTACTAGTAAACCACACACACATTTAAATTGCATGGCAACAACACGCAAAAATATCACTGATTTACTGTTCTCAGTTTTTGTCTAAACATACACTAAATGTACCAAAAATCAAAGGGAAAAACTGTAAAAAAAAAAAAAAAAAAAAAAAGTGACGCAAACAAAGAGATGACAAATTAGTGCAATTTCATCAAAAGACTAAACCTAAAGTAATCTAAAGAATAGAAAACACTGATCTTTACTGTGCAGATTATAGTAATTAGTTTCTTTTATTGTACTGTATTTTTGAAATATGCTTCTGTAACATTTTAACATTTGTGCAACAGTATCAAGTGCAATAATACAGTAATATTCCCTATTCTTTTGCATGTGATGTACTATGTGTGTGTGTGTGTGTGTGTGTGTGTGTGTGTGTGTGTGTGTGTGTGTGTGCGCGCACAATGTAGTATAATGTCCTTTATCCTCTTATTTATCATCGCTCTGCATGCTTATAAATTAACTTAATGACTGTATAACATCTCCCCAGGGACCACTAATGGAATGCATTCGCAGCATTGTTTATTAATGCACCGACCCTTTTAAATAAACCAATAAATTAATAAATTGTCGCGAGCTTTTAACAATTAATGACCCGAGCAGAGAGGGAAAAAAAAAGTTTGTACCGAAGCTGAAGCTGAACGCCTGTCCTGCTCCTTCCTGCTCATGTGTCCTAAACAACACGTCCCACGCTGGCTGCTACAGACGGGGCCAGCAGGCGACCTGATGGAGACACGTGGCGCTACAGATCCAACCGGACCCATCCATCCATCCAGCCAGCAGACCTTCACCTGGCGGCGGAGGGCTCTCTCTGTGGCAGCGAACTGCTGAATCTGCGGGAGGCGTTTTGTCGCCCGCAACCTTCTTAGATCCACCAATGTCACCGACATCCCACATCCCGATATGACACGAATCTGCAGCTTTACAATGTCATAATCCCACAAATGGAATCACGCTTGCTATTAGGTTTTTTGTCACGTTTGCGGTGTATTATGTTTGTGGGACGTTTTTATGTTAACGGGTCTAATGGGGAAACATCCATCGCCATGGTTACTCTCCCAGCTGTTGAGAGATTAGGTGCCGCTTCCCTGTGAATTTATACGCCGCCAAAAACTATAAGTTAGTCATTCGGAGTCAGTGGAAGCTTCAGCAAAGCAGCTCAATAGCTCGACATTAGCTGCACAGAGACGTCTCTGGATTTCTAATTAGACCAGGGTTCCTTCTGGCTCCTTCAAGCTACATTCAAGTCTTTTTAAGACCATTCATATAAAATTTAACACCTAGTTCACAGCGTATTTCACAGAACTACCGGCAATTTTTGGTTCTTTTAATTTGTTCATTTACATTTATTGGTGAACATTTTTCATCCATCGATTCCTACTGATACGTGTAAATTGCAGACGGTCCCTAACAGAGACAACAGCGAATGGCGGTGGATTTGCAACGTGGGGACTATAATATTATAGTATATCAGAGTATGATGATACTGCTATGTACTACCCTCTTTATTTACTTGGTCACTGCCTTGTCTCCAATTAAAAGCTCAGATAAAAACAAGAAGAAAATAACCAATAATGAAACTTCACAGCAGTTTGGTTCCTGAGGTAAATTATCTGCGTGCATAGCAACCACCCTGACAATGATGCTAAGATTCAAGGACACAACTTCTGGCAAGCCAGAAATTTTGGCCCATGACAGTTCTGCCACTTTTTATTTAGGCTATGTTATCGAATCAAAATAATAGCGGTTGACACAGAGAAGTTACATACTAGACAAATTTTAAGACCCAGATGTCAAAATTCAAGACTTTTTCCAAGTATTTTTAAGACCCTGTAGGTAGCCTGCAAACAATATAGAATGATAAAAATGTCCAAATACATTTTAATCAAATATAGAATAAAAAACACAAACAGCACAATGATGTCAAATTGCATTAGTGTTTCTTGTTTTTGCTGTTCTTGTAATGTTTGTGCATTAGAAAACACACAGTGTAAATCGGGGCTACATGTATTTTTTTTTACCAGTCTTTCAAATATTTACTTTCATGTCCCGTTTCCACATCCTGCACATGCGGCCATCCACTAGATTGTAAACGGCAGACATCTGCCTGCTCGTTAATCTGTCAACAGTCAACATAAACAGCTGTTGTTGTTGTTTTAAGCATGTGTTCTTTTGCATATATCGTCCGTCTATCATCGGGTTCATTCTCTGCACGTGTGGATTTCGAATCCTGGTCAACGTTGAGCTCCGTTCCGTCGTTATCTTTCTGTCCCTTCTGCTCCATTGACCTCTTTTACCACAGGGAGAGTTAAAGGGTCATTTAGCAAACTTTTAATCTGAGCTGCACTATTGTGAAATGACATTCAAAACTCTCCAGACGTGTATTTCTGTGCGTTTGTCAGTGCGACTTCATTTGTGCTTTTGCCCCACAAATCATATTAGATATTTTTTAATCTAAAATAAACTTTAAGTACACCTAAATAGAAGCAACATTTAACAATCAGAATTCTAATGAGGAGCCAGCAAGCTAATAAAAAAACAGCCTCCGGTGGTGGTTATCCCTACAGTAATTAAACATCTTCCACAAGCAAAGTGAACATGACGCAACGGAGCAGAAGAGCTAATAGCTTCATTTAAACTTGGCTCTTAATTTCTTCTATCCATGTCTCCTCTATATGTCATCCAATCATTCCGCGATGTATAATTAATGCCATGTAAAAGCCTCGACTTTATCATGCTGGGAATGAGCTCTTATGGAATGAGCTGTATGGAATGAGCTGCCACCCACACTAACAGACAGGGTCTGAGCAGCGCTGTGGTTCTGTTGGTACGGCCCCGGATCTGCAAGTCGGGTCACATATTCCGGGATATCGTAAAGACATGAACAGGGATTTCTTAATACCTATAACAGTGCCCAGAATAAAGTGAAATCATTTATAATTCCCTCCATAACTACACAATGACACAAAGCAGGAACATTTGCATGGAGGACTGAAACTGCCAGAATTAAAAGTAAATAAAGTTAAAATGTAAATTTCCCATTAACATATTTATTTCCTATTATTTGGCCTTGGCCTATGAATTTATTTAATTTCAAATTTTATTTTCCATTCTATATATTGAGTTGGAAATGCAGAGATTACGTACATACACATGCATATACTTACATAAATAAACGGGAGGGTGAATAGATCAATAAATACAGTCAAAAATGAATGTGTTAATAAATAAAAAGGAAAATCAAATAAATGGAGCATTTGTGTGCAAAGGAAACATAATACACAAATAAATCAATTTAATTCATTAATTAAATGGAAAATGTAATAAATGCAGGCATTTACTGGCATATTCATTCATGTGCTGAGTCAGTCATTTATTTATTTTTGATTGTGGTTCAATTTCAGTCGTCCATCATTTTGTCCACTTTCTGTTATAAAACATCTAAAAGCAAAAATCTTCTCAGATGAGGTCTGTGGTCCAGTTTAAGGGTCTTTGACATAATAAAGTTTGAGAAGCACTCCTCTAAATCATATGCAGCTACAATTTACTAAGGTCCCATAAATGCCTCACATGCAAATTATTAGTAAAGGCTATAATTTCCTAATGTTCTCTAAATGCCTCACATGCAGACCATTTCTCGAGAGTACAGTTTACCAAAGCTCCCTAAATGCATCATATGCAGGATCTCTGTAGACACTACAATTTACCAAGGTTCCCTAAATACCTCGCATGCAAATTATCAGTAGAAGCTACAATTTCCTAATGTTCCCTAAATGCCTCACATGCAGACTATCTCTAGAGAGTACAGTTTGCCGATGCTCCCTAAAGGCCTCACCTGCAGGATCTTGGTAGAAGATACAATTTACCACTGTTCCCTAAACACCTCACATGCAGATTATTGGTAGACGCTACAATTTACCAATGTTCTATAAACGCCTCATATGCGGTTTACCTTTCTACAGTTTACCGATGCTCTCTAATCACCTCACCTGCAAGATCTCGGTAGAAGCTTCAATTTACTAACGTTCCCTAAAAGCTTCACGTGCAGGCTATTTGCGAGAGACTACGGTTTACAAGTTCCCTCATCGCCTCACATGCAAGATCTTGGTAGACAGTCCAATTTACCAACGCTCCCTAAATGGCTCACGAAGAAAAAGCTGCTCACACTCGCACCAAATATGACACTGCACTGACTCAAGTCCCAGCAGTACAACACCAAAGTGTGAAGAGGATCAGATGAATGGATCATGAGATATGGGAGAGAGCGACAGGCAGACAGGCGCGCACAGGCACAGACGCACAGAGATTCCTCACTTTATAGTTAGATACCAAGCCTTCTATAGGACAGCAGCTGACAGCATGGCCTCAGATCAAGCTGGCATACATGCAGGGAGCCCTGCCAAGTACTCGATGTCCGTCCAAGTTTCACTCAATCCACCCGCAGGCGGCCCAAAGCCAGAAAACAGGATAAGAGGTAATGAAGAAATAATGAGGGATGAGAGCGACTATAAGAGAAGGCGCAGGGAAGCGGCGTTACGGAACGGTAACAGAGACGGGAGGAGAGGTGAGAGGGGAGCGAGAGACTGACGGTGATTAAAAGGAAGAGGAAAGGCCGAGGGGAAACGAGGATGGCGGCTACAGAAACAGAAAAAGCAAACAACACGTGACCCGAGCTATTTGAGCATTAACGTGTAGGAGTGCGTCCCGTGCCTTCGCGCTGCGGGCTCACGCTGCGTTAGCGCCGTGAACCGAGTGACTTCTCAGACAGACGGGAGGCTGACAACCAGGTCAAGGGAAAGGTTAACGACATACTTGTCGGCCTTATGGAGAATCCTCCCGAGGCAGATAAAGAGCGTGCTCATGTTACATATATTGATTCCGCTTAATCGAGGCCCTGATGCAAAGTTTAAAAATAAACGCAACTTTGCATTAAGAAAATAGCCTGCATGGAGACATGCCTTTAATGGTGGTGCCGTACGTAGAGAGGAGAACGACTATAAGTGGAGAGTTCAGCTTCAGAGGCCCTGGGGGTGGAGTGAATTATACTTTAAAATTCAATTCATCAATATTTTACCCAGAATCACAATATTATCATATGTATCCCGGCTTTGGAGATAAAATGCCAGTTTTTTCTAAGAAAACATCCACTGTGATCCACTGTTGGTAACGGGAATAATTCTTTTTTTTTTTTTTTTTTCTCAGAATACCTCAGGACACTCAACTGCAGATAAAGCCAAATATGACTGTTTCGATTTTTCAAATTTCAGATCCACCGAGGTTTTATTTTTTTTTAACATTCCTTGTACAGAGAAAAGTGAGTTTAAAATTACCACAATGTCAAAGTCTATACCCAGGGACATGATGGGGAAAACAGCCGTGCACTGCAAAAACTGACATCTTAACAAGTGAAAATATCTTGTTTTTGGTGCAATTGAGTCGAATTATCTTATTGCACTGGCAGATAATTTTATTTTATTAATTTCTTTTTGTCAATTTCATCTTGAAATGTTAGAAAAAACACATAAACCCAAATCAGGGGGAAAGAAAAACTTGAAATAAGCTAAATGATCTGCCAATGCTACTCCATCTACTCAATACTGGACTATTTGTACCAAAACCAAGATATTTTCACTTGTTTTCACTTCAGTTTTTGTAGTGTTCAAAGGACCAGAAGTAACCTGGAGGCCGGTCTATGCACCATTCCTATAGAAGTAACTAGGTGCAATTTTAGGCCTGATATCTAGATATTATTATAGATCCGTGGTGTATTTGTGTCGCCATTTATTTCAGTCAACGGCAAGGACTCACACATCTCCAACGACGGCAACCACTGGCAGCTGCCATGAAGAGGTCATGTGACGTTATTACCATACCGTACCTTAATGGTAATCTTGTTAACAACAGGCTGATGTAAAAATATGCTCATATTTTAGCGCATCAGGTCGCCTTGAAGGGCAAAAGAGGAGTCTTGGCCGCGTTCCTTACTGACACACTGTAGGGCCAACACATTAAAGCCTGAATTTTCTTTGACATTTGCTTCAAGCTGCTCTGCAAAGACCATCTGACCAATGATGCAACAGACCTCTGTGCCTCCTGAGATTCACTGTTTGTGTGTGTGTGTGTGTGTGTGTGTGAAGGGGGGAGGGGCATCTGCTGCTTTTTTACTCATAAAGGTCAAGCTCTGTTATAGAGGTTGAGTTCATGCTGCATCTTCACGCGCTATGAGATTCCGTATATATTCCCGTTGCTAATGCACAGCACTTCCAAGGTTGTCTTTAGTGCGGTTAAAAAGCGCCTCCAGCTGAAATCAAGTGAAGTTGTTATATTCATGATATGGAACACAAGACGCCGCAAAGGCCTTCAGACAACTGCTTAAATGAATAAGTAGACGGGACTGGGTTGTTCCGATGGCACGGTATCGTCGCCCATTGGGTCACCCAACACCACAATGGACAGACTGATCTTCTGTTGGCTTATTTAACCTGAACACTGGTTCAGGTGTTGCACTGGAAATCAAGGCAATATAAGAACTTATATGCAAACTGTTGAAGGGTTCCAGAGTGGATAGAAAACCTTCTACACAGACTATGATCACTCCAACAGCAGCACTGAAACGGCGCAACTGTTAGCTTTTAGCCTAAAAGAACATTTAAAGAGATAGTCTGGTTGGTGCTAACACCAATCAGAATTCTCAGCAGGAAATCATCGTCCATCATCATGTTTCACTGTAAATATCATCAACTGCCAATTAAAGGGACATTGCCCGGCCCTAGATGAGACATTTGAGATGAGTACATTTACTTTATTCTTCAATCCAGTACATTTCAGAGCGAAATATCGTACTTTATATTCCACTACATTTATTTGTCCATTATCAGAGGAAATTTTTCTGC
Organism: Lepturacanthus savala; assembly: GCA_030544235.1. Classification (NCBI taxonomy): domain Eukaryota; kingdom Metazoa; phylum Chordata; class Actinopteri; order Scombriformes; family Trichiuridae; genus Lepturacanthus; species Lepturacanthus savala. Next base: position 7,170,902 of record CM060482.1, on the reverse strand, counting down.
TCGTAGTTGTGTAAAAAATGTTTATTTTTACTTTACTGTAATGGAGTAGTTTGACATTACTATATTGAAAGACCATTTGCAGCCTCGAGCCTTCACACCAGTTTTTTTGACCGATGTCCCTCAGTTGCGGCCATATTCTGAAGGTCCAGCTCCAGCTGTAATCTGGTTCTCTAATCGCAATAAAATGAATTTCACTTTATGGGTTTTCTGCTTATGTGAAGGTTCTCCTATTGCGATCATGTGTAAAACACATTAGTTTAACTATCTACTAATAGCATGATGCTATTTTTATATGAAAGTTCATGATTCAGGCGTGTGACACCTAAACCAATGATGTTTATAACAAACCAAGTAGCTTAAAAATGCAGTAAGTGATGGTTATTTAATAGTTTATTCACCATAGGCTCCAGGGAGCAGACAGAAAAAGGCAACGAGTTATTTTTGGAACAAAAACATGTAAATGAAGAAAAGAAGAATATTTATGTTTCGGTTTAGTTAGTTGAACTTCATATTTCATATTTACAACTTTTAGAACTTCATATTTAGAAAGTTACAATAACTTATAAAAGCCGTGAAAGTTCAAAAACACATATCATCCTGTGCACTTTCAGGTTCGCACAAATATATATATGAAAATGTTTTATTTGCCTTCAGAACCTGTCCTGTGTTTCAACATGCATGTGATTAAGTTCTTAACAGCGGGAAGCCAAAAAAAAAAAAAAAACTGTACTTCTTTCCCCCAAAGGTAAAAGTACATAAATCATATCTCTTGATCTTGAAAGTATCGGTATCTGCAGTTCTGGCTCTGTATCACTTGGTATCAAATCAAAACCACATTCTGCAGAATCACACGCCCCTACCCTCCAGCCCCAGCTGCAGTATAATAAATGCTTTTCAGCAACAACAATGTATTACTCTTTGTGTTACGTGTACCGTGGTTACAGCCTGTGCATTGTTTTTGGTTTTACCCATAATCCTCATTTATCCTACAACACCCAAACGCCCCATCCAGGGATTATTTAAAGACTAATAAGGATTTATAGTTCGATCGCTTGCTCTCTAACAATTTACAGCATGGATGTTCTGACCGGTGCTGCGTTTCTGTCGGTGTGAAGCGGAAATTCTGCTGCCGCAGTTGTGGGATAATCATTTCCATAAAAAAAAAACAGGACGGTTGCTTGTTTCGTGTTACGGAGACTGTCCTGGTTCCTTTGTGTTTTATAATCTCATTCAATTCTCTGTCTCCTCACAATGTCTTGTTCTTTTTTGTTTGAAGTGGGATATTTTTAGAACACCTTTGACCACCTCCTATGTGTTTGTTTGTTAAATCTCACAGCGGTATAATGACTATCCTTTATATGCAAAACAATGGATGTGATGCGTTTATATATCACAGATTCAGAACAGTTCCAACTTAGCAATTGTGTTGAATGCCAAGAGAAAAAAAAAAGCAGCAAATGACAGAATTATGGATTGCAACAGCACATAGATGAAATACATTCATAAGGCATGAGGCATCAATTATGCATTTGACCAGTAGACATATGAAATTTTCCGCAATTACATCTTTTATATATTCTATGTATTCCCAGATGAAGTGCTTCATATTTATGTTTCTTTTGGAGCTATATATATATATATCCAACTAATTGTCTGATTTACATTCTCCCTTTATTCAAAGTGCAGATTGGTTGTTTTATTTTATTATATAAAGGAAATAGATCACATTAATTCACATGGACGAACCTGCACATATTTCCTTTGATGTTGAACGCTACACTAATACTAACACTGTTGTGCAGAAAGTTGCAGTTTTAAAAAAGCAGAAGCTATAAGATTGACAGATGTTTATAATAAAAATAAAGAACAAAAACGCAGCTGTTTTTTTATTGGTCCAATGGTCGAGTCCTACGGTGCATAAAAGCACTTTAATTGTTCAGAGGGGCAGAGAGCAAAAAAACGCCTTTGCTCTGAGGCTGACCTATTTTAAAACGGAGTCATATCATGCATGTTTTAACAAGAACTTTCTAGAAGAGGTGACAGGGAGGAAGGAGAAACAAGCAGAGTGCTAATTAAAAATATTGCACGTTTGCCCCGTGCGCAACTACCAATTAAAGAGCCAGCTTCGTTATAAAAGTATATATATAAAAAAAACACAGAGGAAAACAGCATGAAGGGGCTGCAAGCTCAGTAAGGTGAATGCAGATGTTTAATTGGAAACACTTTCTGAGGATTGTACGAAAATAGCAGAAAACAGCAGTAACGTTCTTTTTTTTTTTTTTTTTCTATGTTGGCCAGCCTGTTGTTTCCTTTGGACAGATCCGGGCTGGCTGTAAAGTCTGTTTCCAGGCTTTCTGCTAAGCTAAGCTAAGCGGGCCCGCAGTTTTCTGGGGAGTTTGTTCCAGACATGTGGAGCATAAAAGCTGTTTTATATTAACACACACACACACACACACCGGGGCCCGCTGGAGAGAAAGCCAAGCAGTGGAGTGAAGCTCCAGAAGAAAGATCTGCCTACTGACATCTTTGAAGCTAAATAATGAAAACGTCATTTATTATTCACTCATTCATATCAACAACGTGGTAAAATCCTGGCTTAAGGGCGAGTTTTATCCTGGAAGTCGTTCTTGACCAACGACAGTTCATCCATCCAGAACTGTGGTGGAATGTCTCTGTCTTTGCTGCAGACTGACAGTCGCTGAGCGCAGATTGTTGTCTCCGATTTGGCAAATTCGCTGCGACAGAGCAGCCAGGAAGTCGTCGTCCACAAAGACACTCAAAGTGTTTAATTCATGCTAAAGCAGCGAATGAGTCACTGTTACACTTCTGCTTATAATAACATATGATAATGATAAAATGTGTCAGTCAGTAAAGCTGTGGAGGAGCTGGTCGTTTCTGACAGAATGCACAGGCATGAACTGCAAAAACTGAAATCTTAACATGTGAAAATATCTTCTTTTTTGAACAGATCAGATAATTTAGCTGTTTTTCCTTGATTGTATTCAATTTATTCTTTTTTTTAAGAAAATGTTAGTCTTGTTTTCTTAAAACAAGACCAAACTGACCCAAACCAGAAAAAAATTGAAAAAAGATAAGTAATAATAATAAATAATTATAATGAACTATGCATAAACAAATTAATGATTATAAATAATAAAGAATTTATTTATTTATTTAAATACCTCCACGTCAACCATGATACATTACACATACTGTGTATGCTTGTACTGCTACTTTTGTAGTTTTTGTGTATATAATGTGCATGCATATATAGTAATTTAATTGAATTTAATCTTATAATTCTCCTCAATATTGGATTAATTGTACAAAAAACAAAATATCTTCACCTGTTAAGATTTCATTTTTTGCAGTGTGTAATTCATTTTTTAATTGTACTGTGTGGGGGGGAAAAATGTTGTGTTGAACTGTTTCCATTATTTATATATTGAGCTAATGGTACCTGCTGACAGGTATTATCACTTTGCAAAGGAAATAAAAGTATAAAGTCCTGTTAACGTGAAACGATCGCTCGTCTCCTATCTTTGCAGGTCAATGTGCAAACCGTCGTCATGGACACAGGACAATAGTTTTGTGATTTGGATTCTCAGAGAGACGTCCTTGTGCTTTTGTCCGTCTAATCTGGTCATAATCAAATTATACAGACTCGATGAAAATGTTCTTTAGAGTTGAGCCAGTTGTGATTGATGCCAGCGTCAGCCCATCGCCGCGTGACCGCAACAAGATGCAACCGGAGAATATGATCCTGTACGTTACCATGACAACATACCTGTTACCTACAACATCGCACAAACTCAACGTTAAAATAGGCTAAAGCTGAAACTTAAAAAACTAACTATTAAAGCATTCGGGTAGGATTTCACATAGATAGCAGGCATAGCAGGTTGTTTTTCATCCAGTGAACAGATTGTCTACAGCAGCGGTTCTCAATGTGTGGTCCAGGGACCCCCGGGGATCCTTGGAGAGATGCTAGAGGGTCCCCAGAAATAAGGAGAATAATTTCTTTTGATTATAATTCCACAATGACAGAATGAAGGACCATTTTGTATAGAGGACCGCCATAATTTAAAATAAATAAATACATTTATTTAATTTAGTAGTATATAAAGTATATAGTATATAAATATAAGTATATAAATAAATACATTTAACAATAAATGATTTAATAAATGACAGAAAATCAAATAAAGGTGAAAATAATACACAAATTAATTGTATGAAATAATAAATGGAAATTAAATAAATATGAACGTTAATTACTATATTTATTTATGTACTGCATCATTATTTATTTATTTATACTTGATTTGGGCAGTTTTAGTGGCAAAATCATGTTTGACCTCAGGTTTCTGACACTTTCTTTTATAAAACATCTTAAAGAACGATTGAGATGGAGTCCGTGGTCTAGGTTTTTGAGTTTCAGGGTCCTTGATGTGAAAATGTATAAGAGCGCACGCGCACACACACACACACACTCATGATTGCAGCAGCAGACAGCCTACGAATGACTTATTCATTGGTCCAATGTCATGTACCTATACCACTTACACACTTACACACACACGCACAAGATCTCATCTAACTTTAGTCGGCCCTGTGTGCCCTTTAATGCGGCAGCACTACAGCTGACCACATGCACACACCTCCGAGCCGTCCCATTGGTCCAAATGGGTTCTCTGCATTCAAAACATATCTGGCTTAGTAGTGAGCCACACACACACACACGCACACACACACACACGCACACACACACACACACACACACACACAGATAGCCAGGGGGTTTGATTGGCCGGTGCGATCCCTGCGTTCTATACATCGCAGCATATCTGAGCCACAGGTGGCGGGGGGAAGGTTGTACGTTGCCGTGGCAACATGAAGCAGAGGGCGGGAGCAAGTTATGGCCCTATGATGTGAGGAGACTATCAATGATGGAGAGTAATCCATGACTGAGGGGGGGAGAGGACAGAGGCTGTCTGAGGTGAAGCCGGAGTCTCATCCATCTTTATTTGTGCCCGTGGGCCTCAGATCACATCATTCTCTCTCTTTTCCATTGCGTCAATCACTTTGTCCTCTGCCTTTACGTTAATCTCCTCTCAGCCTCCCCACTTCTTCAAAAAGGAGAATAAAGTGCAAATTACCAAAGTAAATAATTCAGTCAGTGCATTTTAAGTTGACATGCAGCTGCTCAGCCTGAACTCATTGTGGCTCCAACGGGGAAAAGAAATGTCCCATCTTGTAGATGTTGAGATATTTCACTGAATTATCTTTAATAACAATGACTAACGTTTAACTGACTCATATTGAAGAATTTCAATAGCGATACTTGTTCATGTTAACAGGACTTTGATTTTCTGTGCGTGATCATACCTTTTAATGGGAGATAGAAGCTTGTGAGTTGAGAGTGGTGAGTCAATATATGAATAATTGAAGCATATAAACACAACACAATTGGTCCAACACTGAGTAGAAGTTGTGTGTTTAGTGTTTTAACCCACTGAAGCATATGAGCCTTTAAGTCTATGACTGTCATTTTATACTTAAAATAAAAAGACAGAAGATTATTATGACTTCCAACCCTAACATGTATATATCTATTTAATCATTCAAGTCTCTAGAATAATACCCCAAAAAACGTGTACCTTGGATAAATAGGTTTTTGTTTATAGGCATATTTGTGCAAACAGCAACTATAACAGCCAGTAAAATGTTATTTTCTGCAAAGAAAAGAGTACAAAATGGAAAAAAAATTGATACGTAACATGATTGTTAGTGACTCAACTGATATAATTATATGTATAATTGGATTAATTGGCTTAATTGGGTTAAGAAGACAAACATTTTCTTTAAAAAACTATGTCTAAAATCAGGAAAAACTCTTGAAATAAGATAAATGATGTACCAATGGAAAAAACATTGTACTCAATATTGGACTAATTGTACTAAATACAAGATATTTCCACCTGTTAAGATTTCAGTTTTTGCAGTGCACAGTGGTCAAATTTAATATGACATGAATGGCGTTCCATGAACGGCTGAATGCTGCTGGAGCACATCCATATTTCAGTTCTGACCAATCGGAGACACCGGGAACCCAATTAACGCCTGGTCCTCAGCGCTCATCAGACTTAATGCTACACTTAGCTGATGAGCGTCATTAGTTTCACTGACTCCACGCCGCGTAGCGGAGCGCCAAACTGCTCCGCTTCGTTCTCATCGGAGCGCGAAAACCTTTCTGCCGCAATTTGCTCCTAAAACGATTTCTGCACAATGACTTGGAGAGTATCGAGACCTGGAAAGCTTAATCGCCCTCTTCAGCAGCTCAGTCAGAGTATCCCCAGTCTTTGATTTGGATTGTGCACAATCTTTTCTACGGGAATATTCTTTTGACAGAATAGAAAAAAACAAAAACATACTGTGCTTTTTAACCCATGTAAGCCCAGATTGTTTTCCAAAGATTTCATGTATATAATTATATCAGTTGATTCACTAAAAATTATGTTATGTATCTATTTTTTTCCCATTTTGTACTCTTTTCTTTGGAGAAATTAGCATTTTAATGGCTATCATAGTTGTCACTTGCACAAATATGCCCATAAACAAACTATTTATCCCACGTACAAAATTCTTTTTGGGGGATTATTCTAGAGTCTCGAATGATTAAATAAATATGTTAATGTCAGGGTTGGAAATCATAATAATCTAAATAAAATAACTCTATCTGGGAGGGTTTGTCTTCACCATGTTCTCAGGAAGAAGGAGCAGGAAGTTCATGATGTCATATGATGAGAAGTGCTTGGAAACCTAAATTATTTGCTTAAAAGATAAATAATTTTAGATTTAATGAGTTGCAATATAGCATTTCATGATAAACCTGTGAGTAACATTTTGATTTTTTTATTATAAGTCTAAAATGACAGTCATAGACTTAAAGGCTCATAGGCTTTAATGGGTTAATACTTTTGATTATGACTTTTACATGAGTTTCCACATCATATCCTTCGAACTCTGAGGCTTTCGAGGCTCAGTGTTTTGAGCCGACTCTCTTCAATACGGAGGCTTCTTTGCCAAAACTGTTATTGTAGGGGAGTTCAGATCCAGAAATGACCTTTATTGCAAAGCGCCGCTTCCATTTCCCCTTAATCTCCGGTCTTTCTCCTCCCTATCCCGTCTAATAAGGCAGAAATACCATTTAAATGTCAGTTAGCGGCGCAAAGAAATGGAAATAAAAGAAAAGAAGAATACGAAAACTCAAAAGTGGCCCCTTTTTGCTCATTTGTACACAAATGGAGCCTGTTGCTGTGGAGAAGGGGCATAAACTCACCGATGCATTCTTCTCTTTTCTCCTTTCTTCTTCTGTGTCACACCGATGCGGGCCCTCCTCTTAGCGTTCAGGCTCCTCCGGGGTTCATTATGCCCCCGAGTTATATCTCCCGAGGAAGTTCCGTTGTGTTCGCAGCCGCCTGCCGATGACACCGCCGATAACTCCTCGCGCTCCGTGGGCAGCCGAGTTTCTCCCGTGGTCTCTGAAGGCCTCTCGAGGCGATTGCTAATTCATGCTACAGCTCAGATCGCGAAGGTGTGTGTGACGTGACGCCGAAAAGTCGCTCCTGAGTGTCTCTCGCTCGCTCTCGGCCCTCGGTTCTCTGGAGGCCTCCCTGGCTACTGTTGCTACACCCCTGCCCCTAAAGGCGGACTGGGGGGGGGAGGCTGAAAGTGAGCTGTGTGCTGAGCAGATTTGAAGCACCAGACGAGTGAAAAAGTTCCCTTTGTGCTTCCGTGACGCACGTGCCGGTAAGCGGTGTCTGTCGAGGTAGTTGTATACAGAAGGGTCAGAGGTTACCGTGGGGTTGCTGTGAGGTTAGTGTGAGGTTATTGTAGGAGATCAGAGGCGCCTCCCTTCTCGTTCCAGGAATAAACCCGGCCCGGTGCCCAGGCTTTACACGTGCGGATCCATTTGATTTAGGCAGTGAGCGGGGGGGTACCAAACCCAGGTTCCAAGGTCACCCGCCGGTCGTCACGGGGGTTGCGGCGAGGAGTAACTTGAGAGGCAACGCAGGTTGTCACGGTAACACCGGCGAGAGGTCACAGAGGAGAGGGCCCGGCTGCTTCGGCGGAGGAGGTAGGCAGTGGGAGAAAAAATCCCTGAGGTAAATGGAGAAATGTTGCACAGAGGAAGTAAAAAGGAGGAGCTGACAATGGCCGTTTGTTTTATTTTATTAGTTTTTTTTCTTTTCCTTTTCTATTTCTTTGGGAGGTAGAAAGCAGAAGAGGTTCCTCTGATTGGGTCCGACGACGAGGAGGAAGAGAAAAAAAAAAAAAATCAATCCTGCGTATGTTCTTCTATCTTATGTCTTTTGAAAAAGAATGCAAAGAATGCCGCTGGCTTCCGAGTGTCCATCTGAGAACGGCGGCGCTCCTCGTCTTTGCCTCTCAACATGTAGCGGGGGAGATCTCTCCAGTGGCTTCACCTATGGAGGAAAACACACACAGGGACAGCTTAGAATACGACCGCAGCGCAACATTATTATCCGTTTTATTGGACTGCACCGAGGATGTCACGGATTCCATCTGTGGTTTTCATGGAAAGAATCTCCCGTCACGGCCCGCATGTGTAGTGGAAAGATTTCCCTTTGGTGACTTCATATGTGTTTTTCAAAACTAAAAAAGCTAAACTAAATTGAAAATAGATTGAAATGAAATAGATTTTTCCTGGAACCTGGAAGTAGATTGTGGAATTTCACATGCCTTCCTGACAGTCCGCTGAGATGTCCCATAAAAAAAAGCGAAAAACAAGAAACAAAAAGTAAAAGCTATTGGTGAGAGAGAGTCATAGCATATATGACGTTGTCTGGCCTACAATGCTGCGTGTCTAATATGCAATTTGCCTTCTTAGACACGTCTTGCTGGGTTTAAATACGCATGGCTCACAAAATACTGAACAGATAAGAAATAAGGGCCCTTCTTGCATAGATTGGTGCTTTTGGACCTGATGACACTTGCTGCTGCGGTGGATGTAACATATCAGTGGGCTGAATGGAGATGATGTGTGGGTAACTGGAACTAAACGCAGTGGATTCAGTTATTTTTTTTTTTTTTTGAGGCTGTTGGATAACGTTAGTGTGTGAGTCACAGCACAACGTTTCCTAACATCCTCAAAAAACCCTAAAGCTGGTACATCCACATTATTTCTGTAGAAATTCAAAGTGCTGGAGTTCAGTTTGAGGTCATTTATTATAATTATTATATGTTTACTAGTGTTATCTCTGTTTGCTTGGAAATATATAGAGTATGACTAATAACTGGAAAACAATCAATTGGTCACATCAGTAGACTTATACAGTATGTAGATAATACTCATCGCCTCGATATCTCCATATCAGTTTATTAGTAAAAAATCTGTATATTTGCTGATATAACTGTCCTAAGCCTAATTGCTGCCTTTAAAAATGATGTGGCTCCCCTGCCATGGTTAAGGAAAGAATGTGGTCGGGAGTAAAGGGAACTTGGGAAAAAAAATTGACAGTGACCCAAAAAAACACTCAGGGTTGTCCAGCAAAAAATGTTGAACCTAGTTCATGGCAAATTGTCCAAAAGAACCAGTCATGCACCTGCTTATTTCTCACTAGGGTTACAAGGGTCTGCTGGAGCCAATCCCAGCATACTTCAGGCAAGAGGCAGAGATACACCCCAGACAGGTCTCAGTCTATCATGGGACATACAAAGCATTCACTCACACACTCATGCCTACAGGCAATTTAGAGTCTCCTATTAACCTCAGCATGTTTGTGGACTGTGGGAGGAAGCCGGAGAAAACATACAAACTGCACACATAAAGGTCAAGACCTTGAACCTGCGACCTTCTTGCCGTGAGCCAACAGCGCTACAAAGTCGCCCTCCAAAAGAACCAATGGTATCATTTCTCTGCTTTGGATATTCTCTTGGGACCATATCTCCGCTCTTTTGCTGATGATGTACTCCTATCTGCAATGCATAGTTTGTTGTATGAAGTGGTTGGGATGAAAATCAGCACCTTCAATCCTGAAGTCATGGTACCCTGCTGGAAAATGTTGCGATTCTCCAATTTTCTACCCCAAGTAGAGGAGATAAAGTAACTCAGGTCCTTATTCATGAGTGAGGGTGAGATAAAGTGTGAGATTGACAGGCAGGTTGGTGAATCGCCAGCAGAAACGGCGGCTTTGTACCAGACCGACGAAGTGGAGAATTAGATGGTAGATAAAAGTGAAACTTGAAATTAATTTTCTGGAAGGTGCTGAGAGAAGAACGGCTACTTCACATAGAAAGAAGTCTGATTTGGTCGTGTAATTAATTCCTTTGAAATGGGAAGACACTCCAGGCATGTCTAGATGGGAGGATTTCCTGGGACAGACTCAGAACATACTGGATCCCAAATGACCCCCAGGAATGCCTTGGGTTTCATTGGGAGAACCATCCGCACCAATGTGTTTTTTTAGGCATTTTAAAATGAAAATGATCCCTGTGGATGCAAACATTTTGGCACCATTTCAGAACGAATCTCTGCCCACATGAACACAACTCATAACACATACAGGGGGCATGCCTGTGCCAACATATGCAGGAAGCAGATCTTTACAGTTAGTTGCTTACTGCAGGTGCAGAAAACACAACAAAAGACAGACAGACAAAAGACAGACTACAGAAAAATTGAGTCAAAGGTTTATGTTTCAAGGGTTCAAAAACACCAGAGCAGATTGGACACTGAGTGTAAGATATACACCTATAACTGAACCTGATCGATTAAACTCCTTGTTGCCAAAAGAGTTGACAGAACTTTGATTAATCTGTCTATCATCAGCAGGTACATCTCTGTTTCACAGCAGACTGAGTTTTTTAATCTTGTGTCAGTGGAGACGCTTCCCGCTGGCTGGAAGCATCATGTTGTTCCATTGCCCGCTGAGTATCCTGCTTTTGCTGTGTCTGTCAAAGCGCAGCGTAAATCGCTTTTTCTTAAAGGTTCTCTATAAATATAGTTATTACAGTGTTCAGGGAAGAGCTGTGATTCACGCACAGAAGAAAAGACATAAAGCAACATGCAATAACAACATTTAAACAGTACTTCAGTTCAGTATGCAAAGCAGCTACTGGGTGGAAAATCTATTGTTGGCTATCCACATTTGAATGCACACAATGTACAGACACACACACACACACACACACACACCCACATTCCCCGTTAATCTTCCTCCATCTGTGCAATCTGCTATTGGGTTGGGTCTCTGTCATGCAAACATACGTCTCTCTCTGTGTGACTCTCGCAGCCAAACACCAGTTATATACAGATAGTGAACTCTCATTAACTCTTTGCAGCCGCCCACGCAGCCAACGCTAACGAAGGCCCGCTCTAACCCTCAACTTGGGCCTGTACAGTGTGTTACCTTGGTAACTGCAGTTGTGATAAATCGAGTTTATGACCCCTTTTTCCTCCTTTCACTTCTACTTTGTGGCAAAAAAAAACAAACACACAGGACCCTCTAGTGGAGGGGGCATGGCTAATTAACCACGCAACAACAGAAAGTAGCAAGGGAAAGAGACGTCAAGGTGAATCTCACTGTAAAAATACAGTGACGGAATATTATAAGTGTCGGAATGTAAAAGAAAATCTGAGCTGATTGTTGGTTGCTGTCAAATTGGCTGTGAAAATGGAGGAAAGAAACTGACTGCTGTCACCAAGTTGAAAAATATAAAGAATGACACGACGTATTCTCATGCAAATGAACTGGGAATGAATTACACCCGACAGGTGACCGGTCCGCTCTGTGGTCTTCATGCAAATGATCCTGGGCCTGGATCCAACGTCATTTCCTTTTCTTTTCAAATATTCCCCTTTCATTGAAGAATAAGGCTGACCTGATTTAAAATGACTCCATATGTTAAAACAATAAATTAATTCCACTGAAAAATGACTAAGTGTGAAGTGTAATATCTTCTCTTTCTGTGTGTGTGTGGGGAGAGAGAAAGTCTCCTGGCGAGGCTCCGTCTCACTATCTGGCAGCAGGTGGAGATAAGGTCATAGTGTGTTCATATGCTGTAGTGTTTTGACTTCTCTCCAGAGGGTTTTGAATGTTGGTGCGTTTGAAGCCTGGAAAACACCCACCGACCCGCCTACACACACTCTGCAGCAGAGTGCGTGACCCTCTTTCTTCGCTAGGCAAGCGGGGAGAAGAGCATTGGATGCAAATCAACTCTGCACCAATCAGATCGGGCAAAACCAAATGTTGCTCGGCCGGCTTTTTCACTAAGACAAGGGGAGATAAGAGAATAATCAGTAAATATAATTGAAAATGTCTTTCCCCTGCTTTGAAGCTCCGCTTGCATCTGTGCATGTTTTAATTTGGTAAGTAGCTGGGCTGTAAAATGCGGATCATATGCTTGTTAGTCAGAGAGCTGTGATGACAGAGCGGTTATTGGCAGGCTGTCAGAGGCTTTGAGCTGCATGTGAGACTTTAGGAGACGAATGAGCTACGGGGAGAGTCGCGGAACTGGTTTAAACTGGTTTAATGGTATGCTATAGAGTTTTTATGGCAGTTAACCGCATCAAACGGCTGATAATATCCCTGGCCTACTTTCATGTTGCAGGGTAATGTATCTTCAAACTAGTCACATTCTTGTGAACTCTGTGTTGGCTGAAGCCGTGGTTGTCTCCATCAGCATTTTCTATATGAGCCGCTCCTCTCTACTTTACATTCGCTCTTCCTTTTCACAATGGGCTCTTTACACTTAACTCTTACCAGCGCCGGAAATGCGGCCTGGTCTTTTCCGGCTGTAGAAAACAATGGCGCTTTTCTATATGTGGTGTTTACAAGACTTGTTTGAATCAACATCACATTAGTAAGGCATCCTCGAAGGCATATCCATATTCTTTAGAAAGTATGTGGCTTACGTTAGCAAGAGGTTCCCTAATAAATTGCACGTTCCTCGTCATTTAAAGGGATACTCCACCACCTATGTGATATTTAGTCATTCAGTCCCCAGGGTTATATAAGTGAGCAAAACTATTAGCCAGCTCAGCTATTGCCCTAAACTAGCAAAACTGCTGTTAGCTTAGCATTCCGTAAGCGCTCTGATGTAGATCTACCAGCGAGAGTCATTGCTACTCTACATTGCAGCACTTATGAAATGCTAGGCTAACAGCAGTTTAGTCATTCCTCTGGGACTGACTAAACTTCAGGGCTTCAGGTTGTAAGTTTCTTCATACATCCATGGATAAGAAGGTAAATCTATATTCTTTAAAACTGTGGTTTACATTAGCAAAAGGTTTGCTAATAAATTGTCTGAGACCATATATGCGTGTGTTAATGTATTCACAGTCATTAAAAGGAATTCTCCACCCCTATGTGAAAAGTAGTCATTCCTCACAGTCCCCAGAGGAATAACTAACCTGCTGTTAGCTTAGCATTGCATAGGCGCTGTAATGTAGTGTTGCTGGCTACGCTACATTACAGGGCCTATGCAATGCTAAGCTAACAGCAGCTTTGCCAGTTTAGGGCAATAGCTAAACTGGCTAAACTGGTTTTGCTCACTTGTATAACGCTGGGGACTGTGAGAAATTAAGAAATATCACATAGGAGTGGAGAATCCTTTAAAATAACAGGAATAATAGGAACATGCGTACAAACAGTGACCCCTTTGAAAACTATTTGTCTGTTAAAACAGCTAATTGCTGTTTAAACACAGCAATAAAACAGCAGCTAGTCGCCAAGTTGGTCTGTCTCCTGTCTGCTGCTGGTTAAACTGTAAATAGGCTTTATCAGCAGCCTGCGGTGTTTGCTTGTCAAAAAAACTAAATTTTGCAATAAAGTGGAATTTTCGGGATGGAAAAAACTATTGGAAATGCAGCTAAAAAGAAATTCGTAGAGCTGAGCACTTCAGAGTTGGGTAATAATTCTCTGTGGGAGCAAGACATTAATTAATTAGTTTCACTGATTATTGCAATATATTCATCAGTTTCTCGTTTTCTCATTAAAGGAGTTTGAGTGGCCACTGAAACTCCAAAACTCCTCTCACAAAAATGGTTCAATTTCAACTTCCAGATATATTATTGGTTTAACTGCACTGCGGCAAACAGACAGAACATGCAGGGAACAGAAATGAAGAGAAGGCAGCATCTCAGCTCACAGGTCAATCAATCAAACGCAAAAGCAAAAGACAGCATGCAAATAACCATGACAGGTGTGTTCAACAGGTGCCAAACACAGTTACTGGTTCGACAACAGGGACGAGAAACCCGGAGGCTTCCAGAGCATCAAAGCTACTTTATGCAAAGTCTCGGCAAATGCAAATTTAAATATGAACACATTTTGTAGTGTCAATACAGTAATGGGGGTTGTTCCTCATGGCTCAACAGTCTGTGGAAAAAAACCAACAGCAAGAAAAAACGATAACCTGATGACAATACTAACCTGTCAGCATCATTGAATACAGACTCAGACTTTTTTTTAATGGATTTACCCCATATCTTGCATACAGCCAAACTGTCTGAGTGACCTCAGGGAATGGTTACACAAGCAGGCCACATGAGGACACAAACACACACATACACACGCATTCACATACACATGCAGTGTGAGGACAGACACACAGACACTGATGTATAGGAAAGTCAAGAGGACATGCACTCATGCCAAAGCGAAACACAAAGACACCATTATGCGCACATATATATACATATATATATATATATATATATATATACACACACACTTGGGTGGGGGTGAGCTTAGTCTATACTGTTAGTCTATATATGCACAAACACACGTACACACACACACCAGTCCACTTGTCAGGCTGAGAGCAGTGTGTGTGTGACCTTGGATGCTGTAAGGCAGCAGCTGAACCCTGCCGACATAGTGATGTGGGAGGTAGGCAGGGGGAGGTAGCAGCATGACAGGAGGGGGGTGGGTGGGGGAGAAAAGCAGCAGGAAGAGTGTGGAGGTGTGAGACGTCTTCCTGTGGTTGCATAGCAAAATCATGAAAACTAGACCCTGTGCATTCTGCCGCCACAAAGGGCAAGCGCCCACTGTGTGTACACAGACATTGTGTTGTGTTGCAGCTTCCTGGTACAATCGGTTAAAATATCAATCTAAAAAGGAAATACCATATCTCTTGATCATCTTTAAGCTCTTACGAGTCTTATTTGCGAAAATGCTAGCCCAAGTTGTAAATAGCTCACACATATCACCTGTCACATGTGAAAACCCCTGATTATTGGCTATGAGATTTGGATAGGCTTGTGAATGAAATTTCCATTGGGTCGCACTGCTGTCCATCAAACCAAAGGTGGTCAAACTGGTCAAAGGTAGTCAGTCTTCATTGGCTTTCAAGCTGACTATCTCCTGACCCCATGCATCGATTGACTTGTGCATGGTGTCAATCGATGTAAAATGATTCGAGACCATCATTTTTGCGTTATTTGTTACTGACGCATAGTATTGCCGTAAATGACCCCTGCAGATCCCATGGTACAGTGTGATTTAAGAGGTTACGATGTTCCTTCTACTTGGTTGGAGTCCACCTCTGCTTGATTAAACTGATTGGATGGGAACACACTTGTAAAGACGCATATTAGATACTTCAACTAATGGGTCCAAATGGTCCAAATCCTCATATCAGATCAGCCAATTAAAAGAGAGGATTAATAGTCATGAGATAGACACGAAATAACCTGTTCTTGCTAGAGCTCCAGAGAGAAGGTGAAAGAAGAGATAAAACTATATTGAGAAGACTTTTGGTTCTTAAATTCATATATATGTCTTGTTAGAGGTATCAGAACTTCAAATGAACCCCAGGAAAAGTTAATGAAATAATAATAATATAAGTTTCTTAGTCCCTTCAGAGAAATACAGAACTTCCTGTAGTGTCAATGATCCCCTTGAGTGCTCAGTGTCATTGTTCTAACCAAGGCTAGGTGAGTCATAAGAGCCATAATTCCGCTCAAACTTGTCCTTGTCTTTGGAGAGCAAATGCTGGGAGGCTGAGAACTGGCCACTGTATATCATGCTCACTTCGAATTGTATATAAAAGTGCAACTGTGTAGCCTTCAAAAAAATAAACCACTAAAAGGAACAAGTAGGGAGTAAAGTGGTCTGTGATCTGTAGCCGCTGGAGGCGATGAAACAACAGTAGCGCCTCTCCTCGCTGTAAAGCTCAAATAAAGAAAATGAACACTGTCAGTTGTCACCTCGAGCTAAAAATATTTCCATTTTTTTCCCCCGCAAGCCTTCTGTCACTTCCCCCTTTGTGCAGGTACAGATTTATTTCCACTCACACTAAATCTCTCGACGCACAGACACATAAACACGTTGTCATGGCCTTTAGTGTGAATCCTCACTATGAGCCGTTCAACTGAGAGGGACGGAGACAGGTCGTTTCTCAACGTAGCGCCGCACTGATTCTACACGCGATGGTCGGTTCACACAGTTGTATTACGGGTTCTGTGAATCTGCAGGGAGCTTTGACTGAAAAAAGACTAGAAGAAATCCTGAGTGTCATCACACTTTCAAAGCTGCGTTTAGGAAGCAGCAGGACAGTCTGATGAAAAAGTTGCATCACTCAACTTAAAGGAGCCAACTTTAGAGCAGAAATAAACTTGTGTACAGCCTGGTATATAAAAAAAAATAGGTTTTGTTCCGTATAGATAATTTCCCCATTCATGACGACTGTACGAGGGATGTTTACATTTTATTTAATGAAAAAAATCCCCATAGGAAGTACGCATTACTATAGAAAAGCGGAAGCTTAAGTAGATTTTTCATGTTTGGCCAAATGAGGGTGTGTTGGACTATTACAACCTGGGCATGGTACTGTTATATATTTGTCTAAATAAATGAGTTTAGGCCCAGATTCTGTTCTGTTAGGTGATAGTGCTGGGATTTCCTGAGGGTCTGTGAACATGCCTTGGAGTAAGATGGCTATGGTCCACAGTAGCCTGTGTTAGCATGAGGAATAAAGAAGCAACTAAACTGGCTAACGTCTTAGCTTGTGGTTTTCCAGAAAGGTTCCAATACTTTCATTATGTTGGTTGCACAATCAATGCAGGTAAAAATGGGACAACAGAGCTTTAAATTGTAATGAAAGTGCCGGGAAGCAACCTGAGGAGGACTGCTGTGATACAGAGCTTTACACTGTAATGAAAGGGCTGCTGCAGGATAGCACTGTGAAGTCTATGGGATTTCAACTTTAATGGTACTATGTTGTTTTAAATATCCATCAAAAAAAATTCCACAAACAACAATATACACCATCGTGCCATGCGCAAGCTATATCTGAAAGCTGAGGTTGATCTGACAAACAGTCAGAAAGATATGCGAGCCTCAGACACACAGACGCCCCTTGCTTTTATAGATAGATGACCCATAATTAAGTAGTTAAATCTTTGAGTGACAGGTGGCTCACCGCTTGGGATTCTTGACATTTCTGAATAAAAAATAATAAAGATGCTGGTGGCAGCAATTTAACTTCAAAACAGGCATCCACAATGGGGTGATGTGATGGAGGCTATGTCCATTATTTATACAGTCTATGCTGTATCTGCTGCAGGTAGCCTAATGGTCAGCCCTCTGTAGGATAATCAGATTGATGGTTAGATGCAAAGAAGAAGCCGCATGTCTCCACAACTTCTTCTTTTTGTTCTGATGGAATGAGAGTGGCTTTTGTCCTTGACCTTTGATCACTTGATACTGACACTGCAGTTACTAACTCTACACTGAAGAACATTGAACGAAGCTGAAAAGCTGGTAAAAGAGAAATGAAACTGATATGTTGTGGTTGATTCATGGTTGTTATCACACTCTCCAATCCAGCTTCGTAAGATCATTGTGTCATTGTTGCATGACAAAAGGCAAGTAACACAAGCATTTACAGAATAACACTAAGATTCAGCATGGATCAAATCACGGATCGCTACCGCTGTATTCTTCAGTGGCAGTTAATGGGTACAATACTTCCTCTGTGAAATAATAGAAAACTTACAATCTGGCTCTATGGGGAACAAATGGAAGAAGCTAAACTTTTGACTTCATCATTTTTATTCAACTTGACGTTTGTCGGAATGGAGGTTTTACCGAACATTAAAACCATCTGCGGCAGCAGCTACCACAGTGAAGAAGTGAACTGAGGGAAACGGTCACAGTCAATCATTACCTATTCATTAAAAATACTATATAACAGTGCAGTCATATTATTTCTGGCATTACAGTGACTCCTATACACTGATGAGCTGGCTGTCAACAACTAATCCCCCAACACACTGCTCAGCAGAATGCCGTCTTTTTATTTAAATGCCATCACTCCATCACTTCTTATACTGGTATATGCTGAATATTTTTGCATACTGAATTTTGAAGTTGCAACTTGAATATCTACAGTCACTCTCCATCAAACTGCTCCGGTCACGTGTCGACTTCTCGAACTCCAGTTCTGTCCACTCTCTTTGAAGAGGCCAGTGACCCAGTTAGCAAGTATATACCCGCTCTTCTGTGCAGACAATTATTAGCTCTGATCCTCAGGAGTATATTCGATGTATATAAAACTGTGCATATTATATATTGTCTGATAGTCCAGCTATTCCTGCAAAAGTGACACAGCAACACGTCAGGTATCAGTCACAGCCCATAATTTAGATTTATGGGCATTGCAGATAAGACATAAGTCTACAAATCTAAATATATGTGTATTGTGTCTGTGTGGCATGCCTCATGGTTTGAAAACCTCTTCTTGGTACAAATAGGAACTGCTGAAATAAATTAAAAATCTTTAATGAGATGCACGCCCTGTTTATAAAAGTTTTCTATCTAATTAAAAAGACCGGCCCTGTGCATCTAAGATAATGAGCATTAATGGTATCTAATTATCTACAAGTTAGCATCTTAAAACAAAGAAAAGAAATAATCTGGACCTCCAGAATTTGGCGCTTCACAATCGTGCCCCAGACAAAGGGGTCAGACAGACAACATCTTTAAGATATAGATAGAACAACAGGGCTAAACTGCTTCCAGACTGACAGACAGCTGCTGGTTAACCAACCGGACACAGTGGTGGTGGATAAAATCCAGAAAAGGGCAGTGGCGATAGATGTGGCGCTACCAGCTGACGGCAACATCAGGAAGAAGGAACACGAAAAGACTGACAAGTACCGAGGGTTAAAATAACAGCTGGAACAGATGTGGAAGCTCAAGGCTGATGTGGTCCCTGTAGTAGTAGTAGCTCTCGGGGCAACGACCCCCCCCCCCAAACTGGGAGCTGAAGCAGATTCCAGGAACAACAACTAAAGCCTGGGTCCAGAAGACGAGGTCCAAGGAACAGCTGAGATACTGCATAGGACCCTCAAGCTCTCAGACCTCTGGTAGAAAGCCCAAACTTGAGAATGACACAGAGACCAGCCCTTAAGGGGTAAGAGGGACATCATAAGCTAAATTGGTCATTGTTTGACTGTGACTGTGTGAAGAGAAAAACCTGAGTAGACAGCTGTCAACAAGCACGTCATTTTACCGGTTTATGTAGAAACGCTGGAATGTAATTACCTCCACCAAGGAGATTATGTTTTCACCATTGTTTTTAATTATCTGTTAGTTTGTTAGCAAGATACCTTCAAAAGTTTTGGCCGGATTTTCGTCAAATTTTCAGGGAATGTTGGGAATGGTACCATAAACAGACAATTAAATTTGGTAATGATCCAGAAGAAATAGAGCCAACTTGTGCATTTGTTTCTGAACTAGGTGTATTCAATAATTATAGACATTAATGTTGGGCGTGAGTCACAATATGCTTGGCAGAGGTCTGCTCTCTGAGTGCATTTCCACCAAGGAGGTTATGTTTTTGCCAGCATGTGTTTCTGTCTATTTGTTAGCAAGATACTTCAACATTTTCTAGACAGATTTTCATCAAACTTTCAATGAATGTTGGGAATGGTAACATGAACAGATGATTACATTTTGGTAATGATCTGGAAAAAAATCCTTGTTTCTGGATCTCTTTTCTATTGTTTAGTAACATTGCGGTTAATGGACCTTCAATCAGGTGCCATCTTTTGGGGCCACCTCTTGATAATATCTTGCCCCTGCATAGTATAGGACAGCAATGTTGGATGGGAGTCACAATATGCTTGGTTGAGAGAGAAAGAGAGAGAGAGAGAGAGAGAGAGAGAGAGAAATTTCTTTTTTGTGCTCCTCCACCACAAGCAAAAAAGTGTCTCTGGGTTCATGCTGCTGACACAGGGCCATTAAAAGGCCTCAGTTGACCCTCATCTATTAACCAGACACTGTAAGTTATCACGAAACACCACGCCTGATTTGTCGCTGCCTAAAACAACAGCTTCACAGGACTCAAACTGGGTCATCACGCAGATGTCGCAAAGCCAAAGCAATGCCACCTTTGACCCCAAAAACTTGATGAAGGGGTCATCCCGCGGTCAGCTGTCGGCTGGAGTTATGACGTTCAAATCACGGGTTCAGCTACAGCCGAACGATGAGATGCGGTCGCTGAAAGATGGAGAACAATAAGGGTGGTGTTGATATTGGGGGGACGCTCGCATGGGAACAAGGGTTCGCTTGTCTGGCCTTTATTATCTGGGCCTCAAGCCCAGATTATCCAAAACCTGCACGGTTGCACTTTATGTTTTTTAAATGAGGCCTTGGACACGACAACAGATGAGCAAACACTGTGCTTCGATGCCGGTTTCTGCGAGCAGCTTCATTAATGCTCCGGGCTTTAATCTGTTGTTTTGGAAACTGTCAGCGCCCCAATCATGTCTTATCAGAATAGAGTTAATTATCACGTGATGAGTCTGATGAGCACAAACACACACACACACAAAATGGAATTCGCACACAAACAAACACACGTTTGTGTTTACAATGCATCGCGGGGAATCCGGGGACGCGGCACACACGTCCGGTCAGCGAGGTAAATGTCATAAAAGCTTCCACATGACGGCTCTGCTACAGCGTTACACACACATGCACACGGGCTCAATCTGAACTGCAAACATCATAGACTGAGTGATACTAGCTTGTTGCTGCACTCTGGAAACTGTGTGTGAGCAGATAAAAGGACTTAGGGAGGAGTAGGATCAATTCAACTGTTACACCAAACGACACCTTTTGTGTGCACCCAACACAAAATCTTTTATTTCAACTAAGGCTGTGCAATTAATTGCATTTTAATCGTGAATTTGATTTTCATGTGTTCATGTTGGTTTCTTGTTATTTAAAAGTCCATTTGTATCATTTTTTTACAGAAAATCTTAAATAGTGTAAAAAAGGATGCCAAATTTGAAATATATAATCCATCTAGAATATAAAACTCTCTGATGGCATGTGTTTTTAATTTTTTAAACCTTCTGGTTTTTAGGGTTACACCACATGTCAACAAATGGCTGGAAATAGAAGAAGTGTTGTATATTGTTGTTCAGAGCAGTTTCACACGCTGCTTTATGTTTAATATTTTACTTTTTGTAGTGATTTGAGTAGACAAAGATCATATGTGGGATTCGTGGAACGATTTAAACAGGATCAAAATATAAGTTGCCTCCCTCCGTTGACCACCATACACATTTTTCCCATAATAGGATCCCATAGTAACCAGATGGCGCAAGTACTTAGGCTCTGAACCCAGCACTTTTTTTATTCTTGCTATCCCCCCTGAGAACATACCAGATGACAATCTAGGATATTTTATTAAGGATTTTACTTGGGATAACTAAAAATAAATAAATAAATAAAAAGAAATCACAATCCATTGGCTAAAGCCGCAGCCTCCATAATATAAGCGACAGAGAAGAGGACGGATTAAGTTGGCTTATGTCATGGAGATGATCACTGTAAAGCTTCCGAAATATCCGTGAACAGATGGAAACCACCGCTTTAACATACTTCATTTCATTCTCCTTAATCCTATGTTTCTGAACAAATTCAATAAAAACAAAGTTAAAAAAATAAATAAAGAGGAAAAGCTTGTCCACCTGTTGTGGTGAACCCTGCAGATTCCCCCTGCTCCTGTTACGTAGGGCATTTTTTGTTTTTTTTATTGACTTCCTGTCTGCAGTCTCTCCACATCGAGCTGCCTGATCAAGACGGATGTGACCGACAGCGGAGCTCTTCTGCAAAAATCTTTTAATGTTGATGATGTTTAAACCGGTTATATAGCAAGCGACAGAAATGACACTAAGCCTGATTTGCTAATGGATTCAATGCGCTTATCTGTTAAATCTGCAAAAGCAACACGCCGACGCTTGAATGAGACGCTCCCGGTGTTGGGGGGGGGTGCTCCCGGACAAAAGCGCAGGTTTGAAATATCGACTGTTGGGTGGCAGCGAGAAGCCGCTGAGATGGACACATCAAAAGGCAGCTCTGGCCTTCTGATATTCTTCAACAGCAACAATGTTTGGTTTCCACAGTTCTCAAATCTCTTGTGACTGTAAATCATTCATATGGGAGCCAGATGTCTCGGGCCGTTTCCAATTCCACAAGCTACAGAGAGGGTGGATCAGGATCACAAGAATCAGAAAAAAAAAAAAAAAAAAAGCCTAAACCCACAAGAATCGCTGTCGAGGGTTTATAATCCAGAGCAGGGGACAGAAATAGAACAATTCAGCACTTTTAATTTCTGTCGTACAGAAGTAGTAAATCAACTGCTCGTGCACACAAATCATTTTCTGAATTCTGTGCTATAAAGCACAAATACTTCAGCAACTGGGGCATCCATTAAAATACTGCAAAATAGGAGAAAATAACCATCAAAAATACAATTATTCCACAGAATTTAGTTTTTAGCTTTAATGATGATTATAATAATATGTTGGGTGGCTTTTTTTAATCATGGATATAAAATGACACTGCTATAACACAAACAGACTTAAAAGCACAGAAATATATAAACTGCTGAATTCCAGTATGTAAAATCTTCTATAGTAATCTATATCTAAAGTAATAAATAACATGACATTCCACCTATTACAACAGCTCTGCTCCTGTGTGTTAACAGTGGATACTCTGATGCATGGAACATTAATCATATCGCTTGTCGGAAACTGTACACGGGGAATGAAGATGTCACCCTTGGGCACCAGAATCTTTCATATCCTGTGCGAACAGCACTGAAAATAAATCGTTTTGTACACATTCTTCTCCCTTTGGACGTCTGTTTGAGCGCTGCTATAGAAATAGGGATTATGTAGTAGAATCTAGGGACTCGTGTGGCTGACTCCACTAGAATCCAGACATTTCTATTCCAAGATATTTTACAACATGCAGATGTACTCTATGCCCTTTGCTCTTTTTTTTTTTAAATGCTTGCCTGTTAATAACATTATGTTAAACTCCCAAGAGCTAATGTGGCCACTGATGATCACTTCCTGCTACTGGGATCCGGAAAGATGAGGTCTGTGGTATTTGACCTACTCCTACATGCGGGATGTATTTCCAGTAATTACCATTAGTGGACAAGTGCTTGTTAAAGTAAAAGCAAAACTTTTTATACTTTTACTCATTATTATGAGGTAAATTCTGACTGCACAGTGTCATAACTACAGAATATTGACACTATCATTACTTAGATTGTTTCCCGATAAGCAGTAGCCTCTCTTACAGCAGAGCTCATATTGGAGGCGTGGTTTATTAAGGCACAAAGCCGTTCATTGGGTGCTACGAAATGTGTCTGTATGCATCTTAAAGCCATTTGGATCAAACATATCTAATGACACACCTGATACTTGATGCAGATGAAATAGTTTATCACTAAAAGTTGCTCATTTTTCAAAATAAACCTGTACTCTAAATTACTTAGGCCACATCGAAGAGGTAAATTACCATCTGCCGCCATGTTGGATCCACACTTTTTAACAAAGTCACTTCTGTGTTTTGCAATCGTCTTGCTATACCCTCCCCTGTTCTGTGATTGGCTCCCTAGATGAGGGGAAAACTGGGTCTTTGGTGTCCAGACTGAATTGCAGAGCGAGGTGAATTTGTGTGCAAGGAAGCATGGGTACACCCAGGTTAGGTTAGCATAGATTTTATGATGTAATTCTGTTGGGAAACTAAGGGCTGGATTTACAGCATGTGTTAGAATAGACAATAGACTGAATGAAGGAACAAGCTTCATGTTTTCTTATTTTCTCTCCCCACACACACACCAACCCCTGTAGTTACTCTTTGTGAAGCAATAACATTATTCTACCCCTATCAGAAGGTTGATATTTGCAGTTTTGAGAGAAATATCTCATCAATTACTGGATGATAGATCACCATGCATGTCAGTACAGACATGCATGTCCCCCACAGGATGAATTGTACTCACATTGATATCCTCTAACCTGTTATATGGCAACATCAACAGGTCAAAATTGAATATTCAGTATTCTTTGAAGAGTTAGGTAATAGAAATTTAGGGTGTGCACCAAACAGTCCATTCAAAACAAAGGCGCTTAGCTCAGTTTATTTTCATTTTCATGTTGTGAAAGCATCAGTCAAACTCGGGTGAGCACTCAAAAAGAGGTGGTCTTGGTCCATTTGACTCTGCACCCAAGTGTCATTTTGGTGCCGAACTTTGAAACGCAAAATAAAACATCAATCAGACCAATTATAGTTAATTTGCAGGTGTTACAGTGGACCACGCTGGAGTCTATATGGTAGATACTAAAACTTTCATTGCCTGGTGCGAACCAAAGAATCAAACTAGTGGTGTGAAAGAGCCCTAAGGCACTATTTTCACTACTGTCCCCTTTATGTCGTTATCATCTGTGTATATAAACCATTTCTGGTTTGGGTTTACACTCCTTTCGGTATTTTTATAACATTTTGTGATGTGGATCCAGATCCAACGGCAAAGGAGACCAGAGGGTTGAACAGGAAGTGCTTCCATTAGCGGTCCATTAAAGACGGTTGTTGGTAATTATGTGTGTACATTTGGCAGATGATGACACAATATACCTTCAAGTCCATCATGACACTGCTGCACACTTTGACTCACCTGTTGGCCAAGTGAGCTGACTGGCGAGTTCCAACAGTGACGCCAGCAGAG
The DNA here is from genome assembly GCA_030544235.1 of Lepturacanthus savala. NCBI lineage: Eukaryota > Metazoa > Chordata > Actinopteri > Scombriformes > Trichiuridae > Lepturacanthus > Lepturacanthus savala. Next base: position 7,145,831 of record CM060482.1, on the reverse strand, counting down.
AGATGGCAAACATCCAGATAACCAGCCATTAGAGCAGCCACTAAAGAAAAGTTTGTTTTTTTCTCTTTTTCTCTCGTCTTGTTTGATTTCCATTTTTTTATTTATTATTATTGTGCAATTCCTTTTTGTCCCCTTTTCCTAATTAAACCGTAATACCATACATTTAATTAATATTTTTTTTACATAGATAATATGACGTATTATAATATCTTTCTTCTTCCATTATTAGAATGGTGATTTTGGATTATATATGATGACATCTTCTCAGCTGTTAAGTAGGTTAATGCGTTTGAATCTGTTGTGCTCCTGTGGGGGTTGCAGCCAAAGTGATTTATGCAACATTTAAAGGACTCTATAATTTAGACTGAGGGCAGAGTCTGCGTCTCGCAGAGCATGTTCAGAGGCTCCGAGGGTTGAACACCCTCCTGTAGCCGAGGCCCCAAATGGAACTGATCGCGCAGAGAAACTTTGACACAGTAACAGGAAAGTTGCGCGTTAATTAATTGACAACCTACGGGGTGACGTTAATTAAAAAATGCCGCAGCTAAATAATTAATTTTCTATTTTTGAGAGCAAAAATGTGTTTTTACAAAGCTGAACATGTAATTTCATGGTTTCATACTGCACCCTTCCACCGTTGCTTTCATGTCTGTTTCTTGCCGATTATATAAGCTTTTACAGATAATCCTGTAATTCATTATGAACTGTCAGCATTATTAAAAAGACTATTTTTTGATAACTTTTTTCCCCCGCATATGTTAGCAGAACTCTGCCAAAGTGGGTGAACACATTTGTCCCTGTTCAACTTTAATGTATTTCCGGCCATATTTGTCATTTTTTTGCTTTGCGGGTTAATATTTGTGGCTTCACATTCACACTTTCCCAGATTTGTTTGTGATTGTTTTGTTTGTTACGTGCACATTTATGGTTTAATCAAGACAGACATGTTTCATTTCAATCATTTTAATCATGATTAGTAATTTAAGCTTGAGTTCCAAACTCTAGGTCATGGGCCCATGCCCACCTCTGCAGAACAAATGCTGTAAACCCCTATTTTACAACAATAATTCCTTACTCATTTTTCTTAGTCAAAGCCATTTCCATTTAACCTTAACAGTTTTGTCAATGTCCAACACATCTGTGCATTCCTTTACCAGAAGCACATCCAACCAAAAGCAAATTGACGCACGCCAGTGATGGAAATCAAAGGACTAACAGCGTCTTCCATGTAAAATTGAGCCTTACAGACAATTTAATCATAGCCTCCATTTACAAGTAGCCTAAACTCATTTTAAAGCAGGCCTAGCTATTCATTACTGCAGACTGTTGCTGATGAGGAATGCTCCAGAAGTGACTCCAAAAATGCTGTTAGCCGATGTTTGGAAAAACTTTAATCCATGTGCATAGTGTTTATTTAATGGTTTAATACTTATATAATTGGTACTTATATGGTACTTAATATGATTCATTCTTATTTGTGCTTATGGTGAGGACCATATTACGGTATAGTATATACTGTGGGCGATGTGTGTAAATAAAGTTTTCTCACATACGTGTTCGGTATACGTGAAAGGACACTCCTGTGAAACATGGGTCTAACTGGACAGATTGGACGGCCTACTTAAGGAGAGCCATTGGATTGAGAGGAGAGCAGCCAAAGACGAGAGAATTTGAACCAGACTGAGGGTCGGACATACTGCACCTGATAGGAAAACATCCCCCGGGGCTATGTGAACATCATCAGGAGGGAGAATAAGTGGAGCATATTATTTGGCACTGACCCAAATATCCACATAACGAGACTTGTAAACGAGGGAAGTCAGGACTGCACAGGGGGAGATGACTCTGGTGCTAACACTTGGTGTAGGATGTATTTTCAAATTTTAAAGTGAAGGATTTTGTGCTTATTTGTTTAGGGATTTAGGATTTGGGGTAGCCACTCATCACGAACAGTCAAGAAGAAGAAAAGGAAGAAAGAAAAACAGGAACCGGAGTCTGTAATGCTGTGTAAGATAGTTAAATGCTCAAAACTGTAGCCAGAATTTCCTGGTTCGGTTAGATCAGCATTTGTCTGTCTGTCTGTCTGTTAGCAAGATAACTCAAAAAGTTCTTGGCGGATTTCAGCCAAACTTTCAGCAATCGTTGGTAATAGTACCATGAAGAGATGACTAAATTTTGGGAATGATCCTAAAGAAATCCTAATTTCTGGATCACTTTGAATTGTTGCTGATGATTTCTTGTTTTAATAGCAACTTTATTTTTGAGTAATCTTTAACCACATTTTACAGATAACAGTGATGAAAATTGTTACTTCTCATTCCATAACAGTGCGTGTATTCAACACGTTAAGTATAGGATAACTATGCTTAGTGCAGGTCCATGTTCTGAAGAGTCCTTTTCTAGTAAGGTTTCCAAAACCCTACCATTAAAACAAATCAATAAATATGAATAAGGAAGTTTCACATAAAAAAAAAATCCATTTCAATATGTATTTATTATGTGCCACTTTTTTCAGGGTGGCCTGGCAGACAGTTGAACTGAGCGCTAATGTGACCGCACCTTCACCCCGCCGATGTGGGCCAGCCATTACCCGTCTTTGTTCGGCCTTACAGGGGACTTTGTGTGGTCAGTAATAAGTTGCAGTTCCATTTCTGCATAAACCGGGACCTGCCGCTGACATGCACAGCTTGCCTGCTGTGAGCCTCGACAGAACCCTGCTGTAAAAAGTCGGGTGATTTAGTTTTACTTGTTATCATGACAAATCCTGATTTAAAAGAAAAAAAACACTCAAATATAATCAGCTGTGAAATCAGGAGCATGTGAACAGTCAGGAAGGAAGTTCCGTGCATCCGTGCATGTGCTGTGAATTTGCTTCAAAGGGAGACGCAAGTGTGAAAACCAACTTGAGGTGCGTGAGACATGAAGTTACATCAGATCACGTTACATCCTTCAACATGTCACAATATGTCATGTTGCATCAGATCAGTGTGAAGAGCGTCTCTCTCTGGCTGATTCAGAGTCATTGAGTCAGCGGAGGTAATAAGATCATCACCCGTCCAACAACACAGGATCAGGACCTCTGTGAATTTGGGACGTCTCAACTATACAGCGTCCTCCATCCCCTATTCACAGCCATTCAAATCAAACAATTAGAAACGAGCCTCATTTCTATTACTGAAGCAGACATAAAACAGCCTGTTCTTTCCAGAGCTCCAGAGAAGCTGGAGCCAAGAAGGAAACTAAAAATAAAACTATATCCAGCTGCTTCTTAAAATCACAAATATATCTTGTTAGACATATCACAACTTCAAATAAAACACAGGAAAGGGAATAGGGGAGCGTTTAAAAGAATACGTGCAGTCATTTAACCACTTATGTTCCAGTTTTCCTGCTATAAATGGCCCCCTACAAGGGTATTAAAAGAAATCTACAACATGTGAGGTGACTACAGAAGTGTGACAATCAATTTATGCTGCTATGAAAGAGCAAATATAGCTAGAATACTGCAAAAACAAATCTAACAATGTGTTTTACTACAAATAATAAATACTTCATTTAAAAGATCAATTATTTGTCCATAAAATCTTAGAAATTGCACTGAGGATCATTACAGCACATGAATATATTCCATAAAGATGTTGCTACTATTATTATTATTGTTATAAAATGAGATTATAAAGGAGCCATTTAAATAATCACACAAACAGCTCAAATCTAAATAAATATCAAAATGGGCATTAGCTGCAGCCCTACTACTGATATTATATTATTAAACTATTTTTTATTGTGTTGATGATATGAATATTGATTATATATATTGATACTGTAACACTGTGTTTTACTACAGATGAAAATACATAACTTAGTGTTGTAGCTGAGGTTTTCTGATGTGATATATGAATAAAACACAATGCTGGCCCCGTATCAGGAGGTTGTGGATCTTAACAAGTTAAATGTAAGACATTTGCTTCTTATTTTGAAATAACAAGCAGCCAGTCGCATGTATCTTCTCTATATATATTTAGACTTAATTGTCCCAGAGGGGAAACGCCTCTGAAGGCGGCGCTGTCATCATACTGCAAATCCAAGTGGGCATCAGCAAGTTATTTATGCTACAGTAGATAAATTGACAGATTTCCCAAAACTGGAAATGCTTGCAAAGCTCCTCCTGAAGCATTTCAGTATCCAATTAAAAAGAGAAAATCTAAGACTTTATGCCTTTTTATTTTTTTTTTTTGTTTACCGTAGCATAATCCCAGAAGGCTTCTCCTGTCTGCTGGCTCAGAAGAACACCGCTCTCTCTCTCTTTCCCTACCTTGCTGCTGCTTGCGCCTGCAGGCGGGACACAATTATCTCTCTCTCTGACTGAATGTTAATTTCACTTCCAGTTTTCCGCCTGACAGAACCGTCCTCACAGCAGACTGTCGACAGATGTGCGCGATGTACGTCAAAGCAGCTGCATCATGTGACACGGGTGATAATTTGGATCTGTATGTGTGGAAGTATGTGGGGGGACTTTACATAATGTAGCACGGTTCTACTATTTCATGATTATGTAAATCATCTATATATAAATATAACTAGGAATCATCAGTGCGGCCGTGCAGGCGGCTCTATCTAGCGGAGCGTCGTTTTTTGGTCGTTAATGTTTGGCGGCTGCGGAGATGGATGGAAAAGTACCAACCTGCTGCTCCGCAGAGGAACGACAGTTTTTTTTTCTTTCTTTGATGTCAGGAGCCTTCTTGTTAATTTCCTTTCCAGAGAATCTGTGAAAAATAAAAGAAAAAGGTTGACATTTTCTGCCACTACATTACAAACGATAAAGTAGCGTGAACACACCCGCTGATTTAAAACCAGTAAATACACTGAACAAAGCAATTTCATGGTATAAATTTTGGTTTGGTGCTGCTACTTGAGTTTATAAGAACTTTTGCCATTTTTCCAGTTTGCATTTATCATTTTTTCGGTTTGCATGCAAATTTGCATGATTTTATGGTCTAAAACCAGTCAGTTAAGATATACAGCAGCAATGCAGGCTGCCTTCTCACACACACACTCTGAACCCCACCCCCTTCCTAGCGAAACGCCCACTCTGTTGTGATTGGTCTATTGCTGTGAGAAAAGTCCCGCCCCTTGGAAAGCTGGGGTCTGTCAGAGAAAGAGAAATAAAGTACAAATACTAAGTACTGTGTAGTTCCACTCCTGCTGTGACATCACAACAGGAGCCGTTTCTAAATGGCTTTTTTAATATATAGGCCTCCTTTAGGATCCAGGTGTCTGCTGACGAAAATCCTTCTCCTAGTTAACCCATTTAAGCCCCTGAGCCTTTAAGTCATTTTATACTTAAAATAAAAAAATCTAAATGTTACTCATACAGCTTTTTTGTGTAATGACATGATAGTAGACAGCTTAGACAAAAGGTTTTAAGCAAAAAAATTTTCCAAGAGTTTCCAAGTTCTTCCTGTCATGTGACATCATCAACTTCCTGCCTCTTCCTCTTCCGAGAACAGTGTGAAGACAAACCCTCCCAGAAAGAGTCATTTTATTAACGTTATTATGATTTTCAACCCTGACATATGTATTTATTTAATCATTTTACTCTCTAGAATAACCCCATAAAAAGAATTTTGTACATGGGATAAATAGGTTTATGTTTATGGGCATATTTGTCCAAACAGCAATATAATATCCGTTAAAATGCTATTTTCTGCAAATATAAGACTACAAAATGGAAAAAAATAGATACATAGCATGATTGCTAGTGACTCAACTGATATAATTATATGCGTGAAATCTCTGAATCTGGTCTTAAACGGGTTAAAGATGGTTAAAGAAGTGTATTGTTAAAAATGTAAAGTTTTTTAAAAAAAAGTCACTTTCTGATAATCAAAACACCGACACATACACACGGGGCCATATAAAATCCCTTGATTAGATTAAATTAAAAGTGATGATCTGCCTCATTATCACTTTAAACTCAGAAGCTCTTTCAGCTTTAAATCATTTTGTATTGAATTAGGTGAAGCTGGAGAATATATGGGATGTGGGCACTGAGTGCGTCTTTGTTTACTTGTTAAGCTGATTTACTTTAAATGGCGTCTACTCGCGGTCTGAATGTTCAGACTTTATAAGAGGGTCAGTTCCTGCCTCGAGTCACATCACATGACTCTGATATCAGCCAGAATTTCCCAACTTTCCCAAATCAGACCTTAAGACCCTTTTTTCCCTCAGAGCTGCCCTGAATATTCACCACTAGAATACACACCGCCCACTTGAACGCAGCGAGCTTAATGAGACCGAGAATACACGTTTGTCTACGAACTGGTGACAGAATGGGTGGTTAATGATGTCGCTGTTTACCCCAAAAATAAAAGAAAAAAAAATTTAAATGACTCGACAAACGCCACATTAACCCGCAGCTGACCTTTACCATCAGGCAGTGTTGTTCCACTCCATTAACTCCTGTAAAAAAGTCTCACTGGAGACAAACGCATGTCATCACCTCAGGATGCCACTTCCTCTCACGCTGATTTTTTTTTCTTTTATGAAGCAGAATGTTAAAAAAAAAAAAAAAAATCTGAAGACAAGTGTGGACAGATGATATTGTAGGTAGACAATAATGAGCTGAATGAGCATTGAAAGTCTTTTTTCAATCTCTAATATTGCTGGAAAAGCCATCAGAAGCAACATTTTCCAATATTAATATAACATTTGAACACATCATGAATGTACAGTATGTTTACTATGCAATATTAATAGTTTTACTTTAAGAAAAACAGATGAGACATTCTCAATTAGAGCTGAAATGATTAGTCGATTAATCGATCAGGTGCCAACTGTTACATTGATCGCCAACTCTTTTGATAATCGATTATTCTATTTGAGTCATTTTTAAGAATTCTCTGGTTCCAGCTTCTCAGATCTGATTATTTTCTGGTTCCTTTAGTCTTCTATAACAGTAAACTGATGATATTTGGATTGTTAGGTTAAATCTTCTTTCACACCATTTTATAAACCAAACAACTAATCGATTAATCATTTCAAAATTTGATTAATCGGCTATGAAAATAGTCGTTAGTTGCAACCCTGTAATTATAAAAAGGCTCAAAATACAGCAAGGCCCTGTTGTCCTGGAGGCCTCCACATCACTAAACCCACCGCTGTTGATGTCTGACTATTGTCTTTAACTATTACGTTTGAAGGTTGGAGCTGCTGCTTTCTGTTATTGCTCACGTTTCCATGGTGAACTGACCTTTTTCAATACAGTTTTCACATTTTTTTTAATTTTGCATGATGTTTCTGCCTCTAATAACCTGTGGTCTGCAAAGATTGTAGAACTGTAGAAACAATCAGTCCCACTAGGATTTCACAATTTTTTCAGATCAAAATAATAAAATAATAATATAATAATAAAATAATTTTGTGGCTGCGTTTTCTCATAATTTGCAAGGAATTTTGCACTTATTTTTTTTACTTATGGTTTAAATGTTGTAATTACGGTATAATTCCATCCCTAAGTAACATATTTTGTCATAGGTTTCATATACTTTCTTTAATAAGCAAGAATCCTATCAGATGGGGACCCATTATTATGGGTTTAATTTACTATTGCACTGAATTTGAAACATAGTGCATAATGCATGATGTACAATTGAGTGGACAGAAGATTAATCAGTATTTCCTCCAAATATAAAATCAAAACTCAGAAAATCTTTACATAAAATGTCACCTTTGGTATTACTTAATGCAATTATATTTCTTTTTACCTGGAAGGGTATCTTTTTATCGAAGGTAGAAGTCAAAATAAACTTTTAAACAGCTGTATACTGTAGTGACCTCCATGCATGAAAGTGTTAAAAGGTAGTAGAAAACTGCCGCCAGCAGGGGGTGTAGAAACGATATATGGGTTTTGTGGCAGATGGGAGGTATTTGGGGTTTATTTAGAAAAAATTACATGACATAAGAGGAAATATGCAACATCTCAAAATCTACAATATATTGCTGATTACGCTGGAATTCACGCCATCGTGAAAATCACAAAAAAAAAAAAAAACGGAGACTGAATAATAATGATTCTTCGGGTCTGTATATTTCTTGGAATTATCTGTTTTTAGTGTTGCTGCAGACTGCAGCTCTTCTCTCTGCCATGTTCACATTTTCGACAACGTGATCAATATTTGACTCATTAATGATGTATTATTTCACCACCCACAACACAAACGCTATTAATCAGAATTTAATAGCGGATATCGTTCATTTTTATGACCCAATCCCCCTGATAAACGGCGGTGGCTAAGTTGTGTTTAATATGTGTTTAAGGCTGAGAGTCTGACAATAATATATTGAAATGATCCTAATGCAGCAGCAACATCCGCGATGTCCTGATGGACCCGCGCCGATGGAACGTTTCTGCCGTAGTCATCCGCCGTAGTCAGCCTCAGTACAGTCGAATAAATAAATGAATAAATACATATTTATAAAATCCCCTTTCGTCCCTCTAGGGAAGATCCCTGTTTGTCCCAAACACATTTTCAATCTTCTCCGGGACGACGTTAGTCTGGAGCCCTGCAGGCTCCCATCTCGATGTTCGAGGTTATCTGATAGGAAAGGAAGAAAAACAAGAAAAAAACAAAGCAGCGCTGCTAATGTGAAACTGATGAAATCCACGAGAGGCTGATCAGTGTAATTCCTCTCTGACGAGGCTCGCAGGAGTAGAGGGGACAACGCCAAACGCTTCCAGCGATGTGGATCCACGTCTGGAACATGACGTCTGGAACATGACCTTTACAGCGCTGCTGCTGTGATTTCTTTCTCTGCATCTCCCCCTCTCTCTCTCTCTCTCTGTCACTCACTTTCAACACAAATTAATCCTTAAGGTTTGTTCCAAAAGGGAGATGAAGAAGCCAAATCTCATTGAGGCCTACCCCTCATGTACTTTTTCATCATGAGTATACTGTAAAACCGTAAAAGCTTAAAATTTACTCTAACTGGCAGAGAATATACAGAAAGTTACTGTAATTATTGATTTTTACAGTAGAAGTACTGTAATTCTGTTTACAGAATCATGGCTTTACTGTAAACTGTGATTTCAGTTGTATTTACAGTAATGGGTGATAAACTGTATTATAATATAGTGACTCTTTTACTACATTAATTCTTCAGTACTGTGATTTTCTACAGTAATATTTGGAACAGTGATTTATAGTAAAATATACAGCTAAAATCCTGGGTAATAATCGCTTACAGTAAGATTACTGTGTTTTACAGTGCACATAATCAAATAACTTATTTTTGCATAAATTAACACTGAACCTATCAAACAATGAGTCAATTCGCAGGGTTTGCAGCGCTCAGATAAAATCATCCACTGTTTTACAGCTGCTCATTGTCATTCTTCTCTGCTCTGATCTCCTCCAAAAGCTGCTGTGAATTCTCCGAACAGATTATGTTCGTATCATCAGCAAAAAGAAATCACAATATTTGTCACTCTACATAAATCATTTTTGTACAACATGAATAATATGGGTCACTGAACCCTGTGGTACGCCACAAGTGATATCCCTGCATGTTGATTTATGATCACCGATTTCTCGAAAACTGCTGGATGCCTCTTAAACAGCTTCTTAGACAATTCCCCTAAAACCGCAACCATATTTGTCCATTTTATCCAGCAATATATCATGATCAGTGGTGTCTTAAAACCTTCTTTTTTAAAATCTATGAATATTCCCACTGCATACTTTTTTCAAATCTATGTAAATGGATCTGTGTGTACTTTGGGAGAACTTTTGAGTATCCGTGTGAGCGAGAATCCTCCCTGGAGGGGCGAGAGCTTGTTATAAAGTCTTGCTCTCATCTCACTACAGCTTTGGGCTTTTTTTGCGTTTTCCTTTCATCCCCTAAAACAATACGAGCTCCCTGTGAGACGCGGAGAAGGAGACAAGACTATGCTGCAGCAGAGCCAGATATGGAGAGGAGAAAAATCTGAGAGCGGACACAGAGAACGTTGGTTACAGAGCATATGCTGTTACTCGGGGGTGAGGTTGATGAGGTGGTCTATGGAGCATTTTAAGACACTGTACCGTGAGTGGTATAGTGGAGCAGTGGGGAGGTCGTTTACAGCAATACTACCCTTCAGTCTTTGGTTTCTATGTGCAAATAACACAGAAATTATGATCTTGAAGTTGTTTCACATTGATTGACACCATGCACAAGCCAATCGAAGCATGGGGTCAGGAGATAGCCAGATTGAATGCCAATGAGGACCGACTACGAAAGTTTGACGATTTTGGACAGCAGTGCGACCCAATGGAAATTTCCCATGACAACATCATCCAAATCTGAGAGCCAATAGCCATGGCTTTCAAATGACATGTGTATGGGGGAGCGTGGAGGATCATTAACGGTAATACTATACTTCAGTTGTTGTCTCTATGGGCAAATAACGCAACAATTATGGTCTTGAAGATGTTTCGCATTGGTTAACACCATGCACAAGCCAATCAAAGGATGGGGTTAGGAGATGGCCATCTTGAAAGCCAAAGAGGACCAACTACGAAAGTTTGACCACCTTTGGTTAGATGGACAGCAATGTGACCCCATGGCGAGACCATCCAAATCTGATGGCCAATAGGGCAAAGGATTTCGAACGACATGTGACATGCGGGGACTCTTGCTACTTACATATTGGGCATACCAATCTTTAAAGAGGTTAAAGTCTCATTGGCTTGTTTCACCTTCCACTTTAAAATAAGATGTTAACATGTTGGACTTTAGGTGACCAGAGCATGACTCCAAATAACGCCAATGTAAGCAACTGTTGCCTACAACGTGCACCCACTCCAGCTTGTCACCCCTTCTGTATTTAGAAGATTATTCCGAATATAAATACACAAGATAAACCAATGCTGACATCTAGACCTGATGCTAAACCCAGGTTTAAATTTTCCAAGACAAATTCGTCTCTGCTTTGTTTCAGTCCTTAATGCCTTTAGGTCTTTGGCCAGTTCTTAAAATAATTGCCTCTCTTTAAATCCCTTCATTACCCGGCCTTTATTCTGCATTAGCGATGTCCATAGTGGAATCATTGTAGTGTAAAGAACCTCTATGCTCCTCTTAATGTATCATTAACATCGAAACAAATACACTTTTAAACTGAAGTCTAAACCGACTAGATTTTTTTTAATTTACAGTAGAACAGTAGCCTGAATCAGTGAATAATTCACCAAAGCAACAATTCAGGATAAATATAATCCGGCAGAGACAAAAATCACCCTCGGATGCACCGTTTTTTGTGCGCAGGAAAAGTAAAAAGGCAGAGAAAACAAGGTTATGTGTTGCCGTTCCGCATCCCTTGTGCGCGACTGTTCTAAAAGCAAGTGGCTGTACAAGGGGTCGTTTGAGGGGCTGTGACTGGCAGCAAAATGACTGACTGAGGAAAATCAAGCCCGGGAGAGGGTGTGTACTTGTTTGGAGGGAAACTGCCTTTAAGCGTCAGGGAGCGGATTCCTGCTCCTCGCTCCTGAGATTACGGAAGATGGCCAACGGCTTTCCAAGAAGAGATCTGAGAACAGAAATACTCTTGAAACAGTGCCGGGCTTAAGGGGAGGCCGTAGAGAAGCAAGCGGCTTCTCTACGCCGCTGATCCGCCTCTGCCAGTTGAGCCTGATATTTTGGTTGAACAAATATGTACATTTGTTCCCACAGTAGCAGTTGCAGAACTGGAGTCTCAAACATCCGTCTGTGAAAGCTGAAGGTTCAGATGTACGCCATTCTGTTCGCTCCTCTTATTTAAGCCAAATTAATTACGGGGTGAGATCTGTTGTGCGAGCTGAAATCTGCCACTAATACTCCAGATGGTTTACTGATGACGGAGCCCCGTAAGCGTTTCACTTCTGACAATCCACCGCCGATTGTATTGCTGGACTCGATGTGCAACATATATCCAAGGTGCCAAACATTCAACAGACTCGAGGCGCTTTCACACCACTAGCTTGATTATTTGGTCTCCACTAGGTGATCAAATGTTTACTAATTAGCATATAGACTCCAGCGTGGTCCACTTTCACACCTGCAAACAAAACCAAAATTGGTCTGATTCATCAATGATTATCTTTATCTACTTGCTCTTATCTTTGTGAATTATATCCTTTGTATTGGCCATTTTCGGCTAAATATCCAATTCCGGAATGAGGAGATTTGCTTTAGAGAACGATCTGCGTTGAAGACCCCTATATAACAGAGTTTAGCTTTTGATTCCACTTGACGCAGTGACAGGCAATCAGATTTGCTGTATAATATGATCGGCATAGCTCTGCTAAGTACATTAATACCAGCTGTGATGTCACCTCAGGGCGAGTATGTGAGGATTGAGCCCATGGTCAGTTACTCGAAGCACAGCACTGTACTGAAACTGTGAAAATAATCAAATGTAATAACACAGCTAAAAGATATTATACTTAAGAAGGTAGCAAACACATTGCGCTTCACTGAATGAGCCAAGTTGGTTGTGTTTTGTTGTTATGTCTTGATAGTTAGCTACCTTAGCTGGAAGGCTAAACAAATGTTTGCTAACCTGTTTCCCATGAAGCTGTGCGTTCTCACTAGAGGGACTGCACCAAAGTCATTTGGTGCCGAATCAAATGGACCGAAACCACCTCTTTTTGGAGGTCTTGGTCTACTTGGTTTATTTCATGCCCAATTGCATTTGAAGCTTTCACACTGACGAAAACGAACTGAAAAAGCACTTTTGGTTCAAATGGACCATTTGGTGCACACCAACTGCTGTTGGTGTGAAAGCAACCTTAAATATGGCCGACAGGAGAGTCGTTAACCTGTCATGTATCATCATTGTACAGCAGCATGTAAACCTTCATGAGGAGTACAAGAGTTTTGTTGATCAGTTTGTAAAAAAAAAAAAAGAGCAGTTGAAGAGTGAGTGAATGTAGTTTGTGCCTCCCGGGGGGGTTGTGTGTTCCCAAATCCAATTATCTGACATGGGTGTTGCGACGCTCGAGGTCGGCCTCACATTTTTTACTCTACCCCACCTTTGTTTTGGACGATTCACTGCACCAGCTGCGGGAATATCAGCACCATTACTGCCACAGGACGTAAAAACGCCTTTGCTTCAAGTGTAATCAATAACGTGACTCATTTCTAATTTGAAAGGCTGTTAAGGGCTCCCCCCCCCCCCCCCGCTTTACACACATTCGGTAGCTTAGGCGGGAGACAGGTGAAGCCCTGGCTGTGTGTGGGAGTGGAGATGTCAGACAAATCTAACGGTGCTTAAGTGCTTAACGATGACAGTAAAGCACTTATTTATGCAGCTCCTGGATGTGCGCTGGGCGTTAATAATGAGGAACTCCTGTATGTTTAGAATGAGTCACTTCCCCAGCCGCTGGTTCCGTATGTCCCCATACACATGCATTATGACACTGCTGCCACAAACCTTAAGCATACCTTACTCTTATATAACTCTCAACCCACTGAAGACCTTATTTAGAAGTCATTTCCTGACCGATCGAGGGAGAACTGGCCTTGGCTGACTGATAGATGCATGTCTCTCGGCTGTATTAAATAAAGATTTTCCTGTCTTTAACAAAAAAGAAGCGAACATTCCAAAGAAACCAGTAATAAGACCCCCGAGGCTTTTTCTATAGCAGCCTGTATGTGTCCGTCAGTGCCTGTTTGATAGTGTGTACATCCAGCAGGTGGTAAGTTCTCTTTTACTCACTCACAATCAGTCCGGGCTCGGCAGTGTTTATTTCTTTCCCTTCTCATTTCCTGCTGCAACTACCATTTATTTACACGGGTGGTTAATCTGCCAATCATTTTCAGTTAATGGATTGTTTAGTCTATAAAGTGTCAAGAGAACAGAGGGAGGGGGCGTGTCTGGTGTAATATCACGCAGCCGTGGTTGAATTCTTCAGATGTCTCTAATTGTCCAACAAACAGTCTGAGACAAGAACATCTTCAGTTTGACTTTTAAAAAAATGCCAATAAAAAAGGAGCAATTCTTCCCAATACATGATTACATGACCTAAAGACACACACACACACACACACACACATATATATATAATTAACAGGCAAAGTAAGAACAGCCAAAGTCAAAGTCTGCACCACATCAGTAACTAACATAACTTATTATCTTCAGTCATTTGCTTTAAAGGCCCTAATCGATTGGCCTATATTGCATATCGAAGACTCCTTTTTTTTTCTTAACGAGTTGGCTTGAAACCATGTCTTCAAACCAGCTGGAGCATAATTAGCAACCTGACGACAGCTAATAAAACCTGCTAGCGAAAGTTGACCTTCCAGTCAAAAAAAAAAGTCATTGATCGCCGGCAAGAAATGAGATTCATTTGTGTAAAGTGAATTTGGAGGCTAATTACTATCTTGAGAGGCGCAATGATTATGGTTGTAAACCCAGAGACGTGTCGCAGGAAGCTCGACAGCTTGTGGAGAAAAAGGTTAATAAACCTTTTTCACGTCAGCCATTTTGACATGAAATAGTAGAATCAACACGGGTGTTACCGATGACGCTAATTAAGGTTCCGTTTAGTGCAGCGGAGTCTTTCCAGTGAGACAAGAATTTGTTTGACCTGAAGGGAACTGAGCGTTAATTAGTGTAATTGGTGACACCTGTTTAAATACTATTTCATGTCAATATGGCTGCTGTGAAAAAAGGCCTATTAATCTAACCTGCCAGCACAGGAAAAAGATGCAAACATGAAGCTTCGCCTGAAGACTAGCAAATCATGGTTGGCGGCTGAACCGCGGCTAGGGCAACCTATGAAAATAGAACACTGGACTGATAGTTGCTGGAAATGGGCCTCTATACACCTATGTAGATATTGCTCCAAAAACCAGACATTTGCAACTAGAATAGTCATTTACCACATTAGCAATGTATAGAGTGTATTTCTGATTAGTTTAAAGTTATCTGCATTGAAAAAATTCAAAAATAAGGAAATGTGTACAATTGCAGTGAACTGTGGAGTGAATTTGCAGTTTCAGTTGTTTCGCAGTTTTGAGTCTTTGCTTCTGCTTTATTTATACAGCATTTTTCTCCTGCAGCATTTTTTTGCACTTGTTTTATGTGTGTGTTTTTAGTTTTGCATCATTTCTGTGTTTCTTTAAAACATGTCTAATATTTTTTCTAGACTATTCATGTAATATTATATATATATATATATATATATATATATATATATATATATATATATATATATATAGCGCTGTTGCCTCACAGCAAGAAGGTCGCAGGTTCAAGACCTCCTTGGTCCTGGGTCTGGGACCTTTCTGTGTGGAGTTTGCATGTTCTCCCTGTGTGGGTTTTCACCAGGTACTCCGGCTTCCTCCCACAGTCCAAAAACATGCTGAGGTTAATTGGTGACTCTAAATTGCCTGTAGGTGTGAATGTGTGAGTGAATGGTGTGTGTTCCAGCAGACCCCACGACCCTAATGAGGAATAAGCAGGTATAGAAAATGATATATATATATATATATATATATATATATATATATATATATATATTAAAAAACACAACAACCCATTTGATATTCAGTCGTCGGCCAAGACATTTTATACTATTCAGCTTCGGCCGCACATTTTCATTTCGGTGCTTCCCTAATTTAGGATGTACCTTACATTTTAAGAACCTATTTAGTGTTTGGACTTGCATTAGTTCGGCCGGTGTGTTGTGTAACTGCAGTGGACGGGAGTGCTGCTGTTAATTGGTTTACTGTCAATAACATGGACTCGCTGGGTCAGATTTACTGGGACAACCGCAGATTAGCATCAGGGCAGCGTCACTTATCATCACCACGGTGTGCAGCAGAAGCTCCTCGGCCGCTGAGCTGAGTGGAAGGAACGACCGGATCCCGCCCGCGCTCTCTCCTTTGTGTGCAAACGGAGCTGCAGTCGGGGAGGAAATGGCACTAAAACGATGCTGCGGGCGAATCTGTTTGCGGCCCGCGCATGACCGACGTCTCCGGGACAATCAACACCTTTGTCAGACTTATTTTAGCACGACATGTCTCCAGCCAGCTTCGACCTGAGCAGCGGTCTAATCAGCTGAATAAGTGAGAACCCTTGAGACAGGCTGCAGGGCGAAGTCTCAGCTGTGATAATCAGGCTAACAAGCCACGTTTGTGTCTTTTTATGGCCTCTTCCCAAATACTGCAATACGTCCTCTACTCTGCTCCTCTGCTCTCATTTGAAAAATGAAATGTTAATGTAGTGCTGAGACAATTAGTCATTTAATCACCACAGCAATTTGCCGTTTAAAGGTACAGGGTGTACCTTTAAACTATTTACTGGCAGAAATGGAATATAATATTCATTCAAAAGTTTGGGGTATTTTTGAAAGAAAAGCACTGTTTTATTCAATGAAGATAACTTTACACTAATCAGAAATACACTCTATACATTGCTAATGTGGTAAATGACTATTCTAGCTGCAAATGTCTGGTTATTAGTGCAATATCTACATAGGTGTATAGAGGCCCATTTCCAGCAACTATCAGTCCAGTGTTCCAATGGAACAATGTGTTTGCTCATTGCACCAGAAGGCTAATGGATGATTAGAAAACTATGTTACCAAATTATATTAACACAGCTGAAAACAGTTTAGCTAGTTAGAGAAGCTAGAAAACTGACCTTCCTTCAAGCAGGTTGAGTATCTGGAGCATCACATTTGTGAGGTTGATTCTAACCTTGTTAATGTCTTGACTATAGTTTCTAATCATCTTACAACTCAGTGGTAAATAAAAGTGTCAATTTTCATGGAAAACACAAAATTGACTGGGTGACCCCAAACTTTTGAACAGTAGTGTATGTTCTTATTAGTATATAATTCAATTAAGTTATTTAATTCAACAATATTGTTGACAGTTGATTACTCAATTAATTCAATTCAATATCATTAATCATGATACAAGGTCAAATGTTTACAGAGGAATTGATTTTTATTATAAATGGAAGAATTTGGGGTTTGTGAGGATATTTTGGGAGCTCTGGACAACTATGTCTATATAGCATAGGCTACAGCATTTTATTCCATGAATTATATATATCGTGTTGTTGGTTTTGTTTTATTTATATATAGCATGTATAGTTTCTAAAGGCACTGCATACAATTAATCAGGAATAAAAGTGATTCTGACCAAATATCACATGTGGGCAGATACTCTGCTAGCATCCACAAATCCACCGCTTTACACAGCCTCACAACACCTGAGTGTGTGGACCTCTGTGATGTATAAGCATGCCGCGGGACCTCAGGGGACCGCCGGGGCAGCCGCTGCCTCTACAGTTCCGTTATGTAACCGATTTCTCTCAGACGAAATGAAGCGGGCAGGCAGCGACGGGAGGGACGGGGTGGATGGGTTTTCTTTCTAGTTGCCCATCCCCCCCCCCTCCCCACCCCCTCCTCCTCCTTATCCACCACTTGCTATAAGTTAAGCCCTAACCTCAAAAAACCAGGACGCAGCCTCTCAGAGGCGAGCTGTGGGAACGGAGGGGAGTGTGTTAGGGATGGACATCAAAAGAGGTCACGTCTGGCTGCTGGAAACAAAGCACAGATTATTGTCTGATGCATATATACAAACACGCTGTCTATACGCCGAGACTGTTTCAAAATGTTCTTTCTTTGCTTTGCGATTTTATTTCAGGAGGAATACATGTGGATATATGTATTAAAACTGATTTTAATTGAACTTTTGCACTGTTTTTAAAAGAATGCGATCACTTCCAAGAAAAGCAGCTCGAAGGAAAGATTTTTAACAACCAATAAATCGTTGAAAATGTTTCTCAAAACCAATAAAAAGTGGTGGCGACCGCAATGATAGTTGCTGTAGGTTACCGGGGGAAACTCGAGTAAACAAAGCAGACCGCTTCAAATGTAATTCGGCTTCTCGGACATCAGGGAAATCTTAGAGTTTAGTATCTCCTATAAATCTTTATTCTTTTTTTTTTTATTCTCTCAGGGATGTTTTTACATTTCCAAAATGTCACGGTTGGATTCCCACCCCCCCACCCCCGACTTGGTTTCGAAGCGTTCGGCCCAAAAGACAAATCGGGACGCAAATGTCAAACGCTGCCGCTTCCTGCTTGGAGAGAGACTTTTAAATCTATACACCAGAGACTGCTTGTCAGGCAGGGAAATCTTTAGCATGTACCGATGATGTGTCGTGCATTTCCCAAACGTATCCTCTGACACTGCAACACGACCAAGTCCAAGGTGCGACGAGACGGAGTCAAGACCAAGGCCAAAGTGTCTCTATATGGAGAGACCGGACCATGTAGACTGCATGGCACACAGAGGTCAAAATGCAGAACATACAAACCAGATCAAAAGCAAAAGAAAATAAAAGACCACTGCAAAATTATTAGTTATTAGTTATTCTGATTTTAGTTTTACTCAAATTTACAGGTTTCAAGGGTTGAATTCTTGACATTGAGTTCAGGTGATTTTATCTGATAAATATATATAAAGTGAAGTATAACAGTGCAGTAATCTATGAAGAATGTCCTCTTAGAGTATTATTATGGTCCATGTATCATATTATTTAATTACCATTACTGATTCAGCAGCATTTTGATGTCGCAGTATATTGATGTGGCTCATCGATGTTTTCTTTTTTTCTTATATTCCTTGGTTATTTTGTCTATAATTCTTCTTATTATTAATTAATTATAAGCTATAAGTTGTATTTTTGCTGCTGTAATTATGGAAATTTCCCCACAAGATAATTTTATCTTATCAATGTGGATGTTAAGTTTTATTCTTCTTATTCTAAAAATAAGACTCCACAGCAAAATGATGAGTTTCTTCAGATTCATTTTAAAACATAATACTTATCCTTCCACTTTAAGAAGAGTTCAGGAGTCAGTATTTTGAGCAATAACCCTTATTTTTATGCATCTCAGCATGCTCTCCACGAGTCTCTACCACTGTTTCACCTAATCATTACATCTTTAAGCAGAATGAGGTGTTGCAATTCAACAGACGCTGGAATAGAATGGCTGGAATACTTGTAGAGATGCTGATTTCAGAATAAAAAAATGCAGTGGTCTCTTATTTCTTTCCAGAGCTGTATGTGTAAAACTAATCTGAGAGAAACACATTTCTATTTAACCCAAATTCAGCACCAAGACATGCAACAGCTGTCAAAAATGTTATTATTAAAGGTTGCATTTGGAGCAAGGTGCTGGTATTCCTGCAGCCGTGTTCTTGCAATAAAACCCGGAGGCCTCTTTAGACCGAGTTAAAACAGCAGATCAGAAACTGGTCTGGTCTCGAGGCCGATCTCCAGAAGCTACTGATTGCTTCCCTCGTCCCAGCGATCACACACGACCACACAATGCCATGATATCATGTAACCCGACGTGTGCGATCCAGCACATATCTACACCACGCCTCGGCCTGCAGGAGCCACCACAGTCAAGGAAGCGAGGACACTTTATGTTTCACACTCTGCATGCATGATTCATATCTGGTCCAAAAGGCGCCACGAGCATTTCAGGCATACTCCGGCCACACTTTTACACATGCACGGAGCTACTTATGTCACAGCAGAGGAATGTGAACAGTGGCTCTGGCAGTAAATCACACACCGTGGGAGGGCCACTATATGTAAGCATATATAGCCTTAGGTGTGGATTTCGATTGGCTGACTCCCCTCAAAAAAAAAAAAAAAGAAACAGAGGACTTTTATTTTGAAATTTTTCATGCCTGTATGTACATGCAGACTCATCAGGGATCATATTACATGTCAACAGTTGATCTACAGGAGAATAAATATGTGAAAGCAACCAGAACTTTATGTTTTAAATTGCATTTTTTCTATAAATCGGTGCAAAATAATAACCAGAATTCAGAAAATGAAAGTCTTGCCCCTCCCCCTATCCAACCCAAACTAACACCCTTGCCTACACACTGTCAAAAACACTTAATCACAAGTAAAAAAATTCCAAATTAAGACTGTCACCTAAGGAAATGAACAGAAATATGATCAGCAAAATGTACTTAAAGCAACAAAGGAAATATCTTTGTTTTTTTATCACTAACAAATACATGCATGTGGTTATTAATGATGTTTTATAGATTAATATTAACAGTACTAGTGGATCAAGTTTAAATAATGCATTATACACAATATTAATAACGCAGTGTATTCTCATATAGTTCTCAAAATGCAATTAAAACCACATTTGGAATATATATATATATATATATATATATATATATATATATATATATATATATATATATATATATATATATATATATATATATATATATATATAAACAGGAGCAGGAAGCACATGGCTGCAGGTGAAACTGACACTTCTAGAATGAGGTAACGTTACAGAGCAGCAGAGCCGGGCTTCCCGTGCACGGAGCCGTAGTTTACTGTAGTAAACAGGCCGGTGTTACCGGCGGCGCAGCGGCCGGGGGCCGGCGGGTTGACGTGAGGACAGCGCTCACCTTGCACCGCGGTCCCTTCAAGCTCCGTGTGACTCCCCGTGCACTTTTCACGCCAAACAACCGGTCGGTAAAACCAAACCCGAAGCAAGGAGACGCGCGCAGGGGAGGGGGATATAAAAAAAACAAGCAAGCAAACAAACAAGAAAATTCAAAGCCAGATATTTACCGTCAAAAAGAAGAAGGGGAGGAAAAAAAAACGACGCACAAGCCTTCTCCAGGTCCCGGGTTAGCTCCTCACGCTCGGTTCTTATCCGCGCGCGGACCGGAGCGCCGCGTCTGCCATGTCCGGTCTTGCAGGGGAACTCTACGGCGTGTATTTAGCTCTCTGCGCTCGGTCCTCCGGTCCTCCCCCTCCCGTACAGTACGGGTGAATGCGGGTCAGCAGCAGCAGCAGCAGCAGCGGAGCGGCCGCCGCCGGGGATGATTCATTAAGCGGAGGCTCCGCTGCGGCGGCGCCCTCTACCGGCGGAGAGCGGCGCAGCAGGCCGGGGGAGGGTTGCATAATCCCGGGAGTGTGGGGGGATTAAAGGGGAATGTCACACGGTTGTTCCCCCAGCAACTGATAGTCAGCGGGAATAAAAGCACGCCCGCCCTATTGTTGACTGCTCAATTATGTTATATTTTATATCAAAAAAAGGGAAGGGTGTGACGTCACAACTTTACAGAAGTCTGTTTTTAAAGGCACAGTTTCTGAAAACAGGCTGTTTTGAAACAGGAGACAGTATTTATATAACGACCAGAGCTTCTTATAATTAAAGAGATGTTAACATCTGCATTTTTATACCACGTGGGACCATAGAAGTGTATTTTTAGGTAGGCTACAGTTTTGTGTCTTTTTTTCCAATGAGCTCAGAGAAACTTCACATTTTCATGTAAATGTCAAACTGTATGTTGTACATATATCATTCTGCACAGTAAAGCTCAAACATGCAAATGAAGTAACAAGAATAGAACTAAAAATCCACGTTAATAGGTTAAGATCATCTTTTATTAGTCTCACAGTGGGGAAATTTCCATCATTACAGCAGCAAAGTAGGCAACAAACACACAACAAGCAATAAATAACATAAAATATAGACAATATAAACAAGGAATATAATACATAGAGATATGAAATAACATTGATGATGCACATCAATATACTGCAACATCAAAATGTTGCTAATGAATCAATAATAATAAATAATATGATACATGGATCACAATAATACTCTAAAAGAGGAAGTACTGCACTGATACTAGAAATTCTTTCCGTTTCTTCTTTAATCGAATGATCTGAATTCTCCATTCTTCCTTTAGAATGCCTTTATATTAGAAATGTTCCATTTCTGTCTCAGCGGCTGGAGGTTTTACATTATAAAAATATTCTTATGAATTATTGCAAAGATTTTACTCACTGGGCCTGAAAATCACCTGAACTCTCTGTCAAGAATTCAACCCTTGAAACCCGTAAAGTCGACTCTGTATATTATTCGGTTGTTCAATTATTTAAAAAAAATCTCACAAAACATGTGGAGCAAAACCGAGCAAAGGTCTTATCGACATTCTGGGAAAAAAAAAAAAAAAAAGGAAAAGGAAAAACAAGCAATGTTTGGGTCCTGCGGGGTCAGGAGTCATCCTGCAGGAGATAGGGAAGCTTCATCTGCACCTGCACACACACACACACACACACACACACACACACACACACACACACACACACACACACACACACACACACACTGTGTGATTGCACACAGGAATGTGCAATCACACAAGGTCGCAGAGATGAATGTGGTGAATTAAACATGACCATCAACATCCTCACAAATAACATATGTGCTCACACACACACACACACACACTGTATTGAAATGTATGTCTCTAACCTTGGTGTTTATCGCAGGGCAAATATCTTCATTTTCTAAAGTTAAGCATTGAAGAAAAGAATGTAAGTGGCTTGCAGATGATCGAAGGAAGCTTTCTTAGGTTATTTAGTTCTGAGCTTTTAAAGGTAGTTTTGTCTCCACCTTCACCGTCTCCTTTGTTGTCTCTGCGGCTGCTGGGGAGCTTCACAAGATAAAGAGCGAGCCAGCATCTCGCAGCGGCTCAGAGGAAAGAGAAGTCTGGATCGGCATCAAGAAACCGCTCGACGCTCGGAGACGTCCCTGCAGGTATGAAGTGCTGCTTCAAACAAGCTCATTGATGGCCAAACTATTTCTTGGCCACGAGCGGTAAACTTACTGTCGTTGCCTGAGAGGTTGCCAGGCAACTTCGGGAGAGTATCGGAAGATACTGCTTTACATACCCCCCCCCCCCCCCCCCCCCCCCCCATAAAAGTAAATGTTTATGGGGGTAATTATTCACTCATTTTGTACACGTCAACAAATAAATTACATTCATTAGTGATGCTTGTAACCCTTGTGCATCAAACGGGTTTTAAGGGTTGTATTCTTTTCTTTCCATAATATTTGCCAAAGGTGTGTATTTTCTTTTCATAATTCTATATCAAGTCTAAAATATAAAAAAATAACACTCAGCATCTGGTCTCATTTTAGATCCCACTGACACATTTTTGGACTCTGTGGCTGCTCATACATTCTATTTTATAAGGCCTTGAAACTGATGCTTAGGATTATTTTTTCAATTAGTTTTACCATTTTCCAGCTGACTGAGCCATTTCCTCTTTGCCTAGTTTCCACTAGCCTTATTAACCCTGTTAATGCAGTCTTAATCAAATTATTTGGTAATTCAGATAAGGACTGATGTTGATTAAAAGATTTAATTTAACCAAAACAAAGGACTATAGATTATGTTTATTGGGGATCTTTACAGTCCCTAAGGTGCTGAGAGAGTTGAGGTGCTATTGGGTGGATTTTTGTTAACTTTGGACAGAGCCAGAATATCTGTTTCCAGTCTTAGTGCAAACCAGTAGCCGCTGCATCCAGAGTGAGAGAGGTATCGATCTTCTTATCTAACTCTCAGCAAATAAAGCTAATATTTACCAGAACGTCATACTAACCCTGTAAGGTGGGTTAAGTGAAATGTCAAATACACTATACTAAACTCCCTGGATCCAGCTTTGAGGATCATGACGTTCAGAAAGAAGGAGAATTTCATCCCTACGTGTCTCGGCAGTCCAACCCTGTCTCCACTGCTGTATATCAGCATCTTTGAAGTCAGCTCTGGGGAACTAGTGAGTCGGCTGAAACGAATGCGATCTGAAAAACGTACAGAATGCAAACGTCATCATCCTGCATGTCAAAGAAAGCGCAGAGGGAGGCAGACGGTATTTGTGCCCTGTGTCTTTTGATAAAGAGTCTATCGTGGCACCGGATAATTGGGATATTTAGTGTTTATTTGCTCTCTTGTGGTCATTAATAACAGCAGCAGCTGTTGTTGCTGGGGGATTTTGTGATGTGACTGCAAGCACTCGTAAGGAATTTCTCCTGTTTGTAGCACAGGCTTTTTTTTTTTTTTTTTTACTGTGAACAGACTGTTCGGTTTCCCTCTCTTTTATGTCTCCAGATGGACTCGGATTACAGAGAGACCAGGTTCCTGTCTCCGCTCGGAGACGAGGGGGCGTGAGCGCTTCACTCGCATTCATTTTCCCTGATTGTCAGCAGCTTCCAATCAATGTCAATCCTCTTCATAAATTATCCCGCCAGCTTGTTTCCTCTGACCATAAGTGCTGCCCACCGTTTGTGTTGCTGCGTTGTTGTTTTCCATATGAACAGGGAACCCAGTAATATCAAAGTACATATTGATTTTAAAGACTCCTTTCTTGTATTTGCACACGGCACAAATGGAGCAGATGTGCTCATTATCCTCCAATCAGTGACCTCTCTTCACTAACAACTGACTTTAACGCTTTTATTTTCACCATAATCACCGGATTGAATGAAATACGTTTTCAAACGACTCAATGGATTAGAGAAAAATCTCAAAGAGTGAAAGCAGAACTTCACTAATTAATCATCTCATGACCCCTCACTTTAATCTACTGCTTGACCCCTATGTTGGGAACAACTGGACTTAAGTAGCTAAAAAGCCTGGCCAAAATAAAAGTCATCACCTTGATTTAAGTAAACAGAGTCTCCTCTTGGATAATTTCTACATGGGTGATAATCTTTCAGTTGGCAATAAGTCATTTAATCCCAACTGATGCAATGAGGGGTGACACAATGGAGCAGTGGTTAGTGCTATTCCCTTACAGCAAGAAGGTCTTGGAAGACCTTGGTCTGGGACCTTTCTGTGTGGAGTTTGCATGTTCTCCCTGTGTCTGTGTGCGTTTTCTCCAGGTTCTCTGGCTTCCTCCTACAGTCCAAAAACATGTCCAAGTTAATTGGAGACTCTAAACTGCTCATAGGTGTGAGTGTGTGAATGAATGGTGTGTGTGCCCCATGACAGGCTGGCGACCATCTGGGGTGTATCCCTGCCTTTCACCTGTAATGCGCTGGGATTGGCTCCAGCAGACCCCGGCGACCCTAATGAGGAATAAGCGGGTATAGAAGACCAGATCTACCAGAAACCATGTGGAAAGACACATCCCATGGTTGTAGAAAATATGTTAGTCTGTTTGAGAATTGTCATATCATTGGCACCAAAGAGATTACAGAAACTGTCCATGCAGGTTTAGAGCAAAGCAACTGGACTTCTTAGTTGGTTTGAACGCTTTATTGATCCATTGTTGGTCCAACACATTATTAAAATGGAAGGACAATGAGGAACCAGAGAGATGGAGCGTCAGAGTACGACAAGAGGCAGACGAAGTGAATGACCATGTTATTCCATCAGTGGATTGTGTCTTCCCTGATGAAACGAGTGTATTCCAAGATGACGACGCCAGGATTCATTGAGCTCAAGTTGTGATGGAGTGGTTCATCGAGCATGAGACGTCATTTTCACACATGGATTGTCCTCCAGAGTCCAGAACTTCATCCCAATTGAGAATCTTTGGTGTGTGTTGGAGAAGACTTTGTGCAGTGGTCCAACCCTATATACTCTATAGTATCTATACTATATATATAGTATCAGTAGTTCAAACTACAAGCAGTCAAATGCTGCATAATGATGATTCAGTAATATCAATCTAATGTTACCATGTACATGTCAGAGGGTCAAAATAAGTACTTTTACTAAAAGTTTATCTTGTTGTAGGATTTGCCATGCAGATTTGGAATGGAATATTTTTATAATTCTGTATTAGTAGTTTCACTTTAGTAAAGCATATGAGTATTTCTTCCACCACTGTGTTAAAAGTGACCCCTACAAAGAGGCTAATTTGCCAATGGTATTAGAAGCGGGACTCATCTCATCATGCCAAGCAGACTACGTGGGTCAAATGAGGCAACGGAGTCTCCGCTCCCTTTGGTGTTGGTAATGGAGCACGACAGGGGGGGGTCCGCTCCGGCCAGCCCCCTTTGAATGATTTATCTGACCATCTAAGAGGTTGGAAAACTGGCTGTGTGATTAGTAACACCCTCATAAACCATCTCGTGTATGCCTAAGATCTGGCTCCTCTATCTCCGAGCAGTGCTGGGTTTCAACAGCTGCTAAATATATGCCGTGATTATGGGGGTCAAACATGATGTGTGCAATACGCCGCTAAATGTGTTGTCATGATATGTAGAATGCAAGGGGTAAGCAATCAACTTTACAGATTTCTATCTGTCAGGGCAAGTGCTTTTTCTTTCTTTTTTTGTAGTACTACAAAACTTCTGAAGCACTTCATTACAGCTCATAACCGAATAGAGACCAAGTAATAAATGTTCCACATATTGACTCTGGGGGTCTAACATGTCCAGTAATAAATATTTACACATACTCTAATTATAATACTTTATATTACACATAAAATCTAATGATGTTACACATACTACTGCTGTATAATTGGCTCAGCAGGTGGGAGGGACACAGGGAGGACAGGGAGAGAGAGTGCAGCAGGACATGAATGGATGCAATCAAGGGCAGAAGCGAAGGAGCAATTATACAGATCAAACAGTTCCCTAAGCCATTGTTCTAAATTCAAATGTGTCATTAGAATTGTTTGCTTCCACGCTGTGAAGGTTAAAATACAGCACTCACCTTCTTGATTGCCTAGCACTTATAGAGATCTCTGAGGTTCCTATCATCTTGTCTGGAGAGCACATCTTAATGAAGGGGAACTGCAGGTCCTCTGCAATCTTAACTGCCAAGGCTGTCTTTCCACCGTGGGGATGGACCTGGAGGTTTGTGTGTGTCCGATGTGTGTGTGTGTGTGTGTGTGTGTGTGTGTGAGATGAGAGAAGGCAAAGCATGTTTGTTGCCGTTAGCTGCTGGGGTGTGTCGTTTGTGCCTTGAAGCACAATTAAGCTGCAGTTTCTCTGTTTGAATGCAATTTGATGCTTAGTTCATTCTAATGTATTCTTCCCACTTTGATTTTTTTTTCCTTTTTGTTTATCGAACATCTTTCAGTGCTAAAGGGAAACAGGGAATTAGATGCTTTTGAAACAGAGAGAGAGTATTGTAACTTATGGCATCTATCAGTTAAGGTCTGTTGGTCATACCTGGAGAGTTAAAGAAAAAGGTAGTGGATGGAGAGGATAAAAATAACGTATATAGGTGCAGCCTGATATTTACTGTATGACATACATTTAGAGGGATTGATTATGGAAGCGGCTATGTAGATGTATACAATTAAGAAACAATGAAACTGAACCTATATGGAGTAAAAATGTGAAAATATGAATTACACTATGCTGATATTATTATTTATACCTCAATATCACAATCATGCCTGTAGCTGAAATCCTCCCAAGAATCCACTGGCCCATGCTGATTTAGCAGAGAGCAGAAGGCTGGAAGTGCAAGTTGAGCAGCAACCTCCACAGATGGTTGAGTCTGCCATGCAGCTTTGAGCAGAATAGGTCTGTACAGGAACAGCAAATAAGCTACTGTCCAGCTCTGTCAGGGAGGAATGCATTCACCGCAGATCACCGGATCAAGGGGGACACCAAAGTGTCTGGTGCAGGGATCACTGTGAGGACGAGGGGGCAAGTGAAGGACAGCTGAATCAGTCCGGCAGAGAGAGGCTTGGCTGATGCACAAGGTCCTTCTTGGGAGTGAGGCACAGCATAGGGCCAGAATGGGGAGCTCAGCGTTGACCCGATATGACACCGTTGGTCGCAAAGTGACAACAAGCGCGCCTGGATGACTCATGGGATTCTGGATGTGGAACCCCCAAAGGAACAAATTCTTGATTCAGGGCATCTACAGTGGCCTCCCCTAGCCCATCTAACCCGCTCTACCCTGTGTTCCTGAATGGACATAAGAGGAAGTTTGCCAGCAGCTGGTAGAGGACCAAGGCTCAGTTTCCCAGTTACCACGTACCTTAATGTCCTACGTAGGTTTCTAAGAAAAACTTAACTGAGGAAGGTCCGCCAACTACGAGTACTTCCAGACTCCAACTTAGTGACAAGGCTGCCCGATCCTGCTCCTGGAGGGCTACCAACCTGCATGTTTTAGGACTCTCCCAACTCTAACACACCTGATTCTATACATCAACTCGTTATCAAGTAGCTGAAGCTTGTCAAGGGCTTGTTTATAATTAGAATCAGGTGTGTTGGAGTGGGGAGATTCCTAAAACATGCAGGATGGTAGCTCTCCAGGAGCAGGATTGGGCAGCCCCGGTCTAGGATGTACCTTAACCTCTTAAGACGCACCCCCCTTTATTTGTGAAGATGGTATGCCCAAGTTCTAAGTAGCACAGTTCCCACATGTCACATGCCGTCAGAAAGCCCTGGCTATTGGCTATCAGGTTTGGATGGTCTAGTCATGCGAAATTTCCATTGGGTCACAAAGGTGGTCAAACTTTCATAGTCGGCTCTCATTGGCTTTCAAGCTGGCTATCTCTTGACCCCATGCTATGATTGGCTCATTCAATGTGTTGATCAATGCAGGTCATCTATGAGACCATAGATGACCCATAGAGACTAATGCCTGGGTGTTGTTTTGCCATAAATGACCCACCATCGCTCCCACCTACCACTTACGGTACAGTTTGTCTTAAGAGGTTAGGTTAGTCTCTACCTCAGTGTCTGTTTCAAGGAAGAGTCTACAATGTACCTTAAGTTATAGCCAAAGGTTTAGCTATCTGTCACTGCAGTGCATTGTGTCATAATCACCTCCATTAATCTAATTGTTGGAGGCGCCAGAGAAAGCCACAGTGGGGTCAGGAGGACGCCACTTGGACACAGGATGAGGGTGTAGGCCCGAAACTTCCTGGACACACCACTGATGTGTCCAAGTATACGCATCAGATGTACAATAAACTACCACAGCCTTCATGTGCTTACAAAATGGAACAGAAAGAGACAAACAAAGGAAGAAGTCAAAGGAATAAGCAGACGTAAGGAGATGTGGTAGAAAGAAATGAAAGATGACAGTGGTTCTGAGGGGCAATATAAGAATTTTTATGTACTCAAAGCCAGAGGGAAAAGACACAAGATAAAATAATTCATAAAACCAAAGAAATAACATTATGTTATTGTCTCTGTGTGAAAAAAAGAGGAGTACTGTGACTAACACTGTTTCCTCCACTCCATTACTGTATATTACATTCCGCTACCTCAGGGAATCCATAAAAGGAAATACAGTCTTTACTATGATTGCATTCAATTGTCCCAAAAGCTTAGAGCTTAGAGTAGTAAAAGTACCTGCATCGCAATCACATATAGAGTCAGATAGTCGTATAAGTAGCCAATAAAATGATGGCGGAAGTAGAGAGAGAGAAAGCTGAGACAGGCTGACATGGTATATAGAGGGAAAATGAGGATTGGGGATAGAGGGAGGCTCTGCAGAAAATGTCTGAGAATTCTTTATCCAGACCTTCAATTCCCATCTTCTTAAAGTTCCACTCTGGGTTGATATCTGTCATTGCTTTTTGGTCTCTGCCTTAAGATAACCAGACCAATCACAGAAAATATACCGAGGAGGAGATGAGAGAGTGGAGAATTGTAAAAACATAACATAAAGTTTACAATTTCATGTTTTGTTTTTGTTTTCCTTTGGTATGATGTTTCTATCTTGATCTTTGCATCATCCCTGTGTATTTGTCATTGTCAAAGAGGGAAAGTGCATTCTAAGTTGCTTCAGAGACAGAACAAGGGAGATTAGGAGAAGATAAATGAAAAAAAGAAGCATAAAAGAAAAGCAGAGTTTGGTGTTGGAATGAAAGTTATGTGTTTTTACTGCCATCTTGTGGAGGGAGGGATGAACTAAGAAAAAATAGAGACATAATTCCCTGTTATGCTACAGGTACAGGGTTTAAATCATTATATTTAACCCTTTGATTTAGTGACTTATTTTTAATTCTCTTAGGTCTGTTTCAGCTCTGTTTTTCTACACATTTGCTGAAGTGTGGCTGCTTTACACTCTGTGTCTGGTCTGGTTTTTGTCATATAAGAGAGATCTGAATATGATAAATGCCTATGTCTGAACTGAAAACAAGGATATTATTATAATAATTATTTTAATTGTGGAGACAACTGGGAGAATGTGGCGGTGAATGTTGAAAACCGGAACATTTTTACACAATCCTGTGGTCTTCCACATAGGTATGAATGGACATGGAGAATAATAATGGCTGACACACACATACTTTCCCCTCTGAATAATAATAAGTTCATGTTGAAGAAATATATGTTTGCATCACATCATTTCTGCTCTCCCAAAGTATGAATTCGTATTCGGGTACATCCTTACTGGCATGCTTTCAGTGTTACCAAAGGAGGTGATAAAAAAGATGTATAGTTGATAGCTTTATAAGCACTGTCATCACCAGATGCTTTTCAGCTTGCAGCTGGCTGGAGATAAAATATAAAGCAGCAGAGGAGCAGGAGGCTCTTTCTGATTCAATGCTATTTTCTATTAAAACATTTAACATTTATATCTTTCAGGAGTCTCCTGCTGACTTGAAGCTAAGGTAAGACGGGTTTTAATATTCCTCAACCGCAGATAGAGAAATTCCGATGCACATCACTGCAGCACATGAAGTTGTAACCATGGTAACTGCGAACTGCCTTAAGCAAGCCGGCACGGCATCCGATGATAAATCAAGCCTCGCTGCCGGCTGGTTTGACCCTCAAAAGGTCGCTCTGCCACAAAAGCGTTTTTAAGTCGTGTGTTCCTGTGAGAATTTATAGTAAATACATCAGACTCACTGTGGACATGCATCTGTTTCCTGCTCTGTGGTTCTGATCATTGCTTCAAATGAAATGTTTTATTTAAAGCTTCTATAAAACCAGGCAGCAGTTTGCCTGAACCCTCTTTAGCCCTCAGCTATTTGCCCCCGGGTCCCTTCTCCAGGCCTCCTTCATCCTACCTGTTGGGTATTTTCGGACAATCCAGTATGTTTCGCGGGTTGTGGTTGTTTTGCTTTATATTCTTCCTCCTGTGTCCTACTTTTTCGCCGCAGTTTCCCTCCACACCTGCCCCGAGTCACCTCGTTGGCCGAGTATTCTCGTTAGGCCTGACTTACGTCGTTAGCCCTGCTCCCTGTGTTTCATGAAGGGTCTGGCTGCAGGCTGCAATACAGGGGCGTGTTATAAGTAGGTGTAACTGTCATGAGACAGATGAGAAGATGTGATATACACATTAATGAGATCTAACCCTAACCCTATTTTATTATGTCAGCTGGTAATATTAAGGTCTACCCTCAATATATAACATCTGGGTGTCATTTTAGGCCATAGGCTAATGTATGCATGTCTTTAGTAGTTGGCTTGTCTTTAGTGGGCGTGCCTTTAATCTTTCAGTACTCAGATACTGCTGTGTTTCCCTCACCTGTTTACCATCCAATAGTTTGCGTTACTGTGAGTAGACCCAATGACCTTATGACCTTAACCTAACCCTACAATGCTGCTCACGATTTAATCAATATTATTCCAGTAATAAAATAATAATATAACACTCTGAAATATTTAATTTTGACGCTTAAAGTACATTTTTCTGACAACACTTATAAACCTAATGGATGACGTATGACTACATCATGGTTACAGCTAGTTGCTCTATCTATCCATCCCCTCATTAAATAAATACATAATACCCAGGAAGCAGGAAGTTTCTTTTTCATGTGCATCTGTGTCTTTTATTGCAATAATACATCTGCATGTTGATATATATATTTACACACACGCACACATATATACACATATTGTCAATGGTCAGAACAGAACAAGAACTTTGGACGATAAGCACTAAACACATGAGAAAAAACCCTACAAATCAACCACTGACTTACTGGATTCAGATGCACGCACACACACACACACACAAACACTCGCGCACACACTCACACACACACACTTTACACATGCAGTAGGTTTCTCACACATGCACACAAGCAGACACAAGTTCCCATGATGAGCCGCTGAGATAAGTACTAAAGGTTGTTTTCTTTTTTTTTTTTGAGTCGTTTGCATGTTCATAGTGCAGAATGATTTTTGTTTTTAACACTGATGATGCCACAGCTACACTAGCTCGACTGAACTGTACTGAAACCACACTGACAGACAGGCCAACAATCCAACATTTACTTTCACTGATAGTTACCTGGTAAAGTCTCCAGAGCAATAGAGAAGAATCATACTGATATAAATAGACTTGTGACAGATCATTTAAATTATTCTCATGATATACTGTGTTTTAACTATATATACTATTTACAGAGCATGAACAAGGTACATATATTTAAAGGGTTTACATTTACAAATAAAACAGCTTCACCTGTTTTTTTTTTCACAGCCACTAAATATTCACTAAAAGCCTCTCAGAGATTCACACTGTAAATATTTTTTGGGAATTGTGTCACTTTTGGACGTGTTCCGTTTCTACTGCTTGTGTTTTGAGGACACTTATCATAGTGACAATAATTACCTTTAAGCGGGACAATATGCAACAAATACAATAAATACTATACACAAAGCTAAAAACATACATGGCTCTTCTTCGTTTTTTTGTCCTTTTTTTAAGACACAATGCACAAAACATCACTTTTTTTTTACAATCATCTATTGCAATATCTTTACAGGTAACAGATTTATAACAGTACGGCTTCCGGTATTAGTTTCCTGTGATTTGTCAGTAAGTGTATTTAATGACGATGATAATGGTAATGAGGAGGAAGTTGATACAGTAATATTGTTGACAGAAACATGCGGAGATAAAGAGGAGTTGTGTGTTCCTCTTGTTTTTGACCGGGGGTGATGGACAGATGGAGAATCAGTTGGTTGATGGATATGAATATCTCTTCTTCGCGTCTTCTTTTTCTTCGTCTTCCACGTTGTGTCTCGCGGGTGGCTTGTTGGTGGCGAGATGTGTGTTTCCTTCCGCCGGCGTCTCTACTCATAGAAGCTGCGGTCACTAGATGAAGGAGGAGGCAGGAGGTTTTAGTTTTCTGTGAGGTTTGTGTTGCGTTGCTCCCCCGTCCCAAAAGATTTCCTATATAGATAGATGTTTATGGAAGTAAACTGGTCTCCCCACATTTTGAGATTGCTGAATACATATTTTAAAGCTCAAATTTTTGGATATAAATTGTATACATTCAAAGGCTTTTAAATGTCTCAATCTAGTGAGACAGATTTACTTCCATATCTGTTTACTCAACCAAACTTAACAAACTCCAGTGTACTCACACAACACCAGCACAACGCTGCCCGGTGTCTTGAGCAACACAAAAAACCAAGAGCCGGATTTAACAGGCTATAAAAAAGGAAGAGAGCCAGGAAAAGCATCACTAATTGTCCTCTTGGTGCTACTCCAGACCTGGTCCTGTGTGTGGGAGGTCAACAGTTTGCCGTGATTCCAAACCTCAGCCCTCCCACACACTGTCCAAAATACTATTAAAAGATTCCCTTGCAGTCAGTGGTTCTCCATTGCACACACGTCTGAGCCCTGCAGACTTTCACCGCAGACATCCACTCAAGGTTGACCTGGGTCGGGTTACACCAGCTATTCAGAAATCCATTCTGCCTAAAGTTAGTCTCCTAAATGTTTAAACTAGTTGCAAACTAGCAAACTTCACACATCTGGTTGAATTTACTGTTTAAATATCGATAAAAATACCAATAAATACACAAAATGTCAATGTGATTGACATGTGACTTATTATGCTATGAGGCTAACCATATAAAAGCAAGCAGCCATTAGTCTTATCAGTAAACTCAGTTAGCTATGCAACCGCAACACCTGGCCATTATTGGGAATAAATATTAGCTTTTCTTTACAAGGGATCTGTTGTGTGTGTGGTTTGAATTTATGAAGAGCCGGTGCAACTGGCTCCTGAAACAACATCTAGGCCTGTGCTGCTCAAGATAAAGTAGCTGAATCATTCACAAAAAACTCTAACAACAAATACAACAATTAAAGTTCATAAACTAATGCACATGAACTGTAAAGCAGTGAGTTATGAAAATGCTTGAAAAGGTGAAATAAAGATGAAGAGGGAGTAAAAGTAAATAAAATGTAAAAATGTAAAGGGATGTGAAGATAATAAAAGGGGAAAGCTAAAGGCTTCTTAAAGCGAGACTATTTACTTACCATTGCTAGCTCTTGTTAGCACACTTCAGTGAATTTGAAGACTTGATGACTTGCTGGTTGTGTTTTATGTTTCATCGGTTACACGGTCTCGCTTTAAGCTTTGACGTGAATGAGAAAAACTCGTAGACCCTTGGTGCAAATGTCTTCCATGTGAAATGCACTTTGCACACACTAAAACACTATAGAAATGTGTTATTTTAAGCCGCTAATGCAATCACACGCTTAGAGTAGAAAGGAAAATAAATGCTAAGCTAATGGCTAACTCACTAGCTATGGGTTCGGTAACCCAAGGCGCTACTCATCACTTTGATGTTGACCTTACCGGTTCATACTGAGAGCGACCGACATCTTACATTCGGATTTGATCTCCTTCGTTCACCCTGGTGATTATGGTGAAAACAAAGGCGTTAAGGTCAGTCATTAGGAGGAGAGGTCACTGATTGGAGGATAATGAGCACAATCTGCTCTGTGTGTGCCGTGTGCAAATACAAGAAAGTCAAAATCAATATGTACTCTGTTTGATATTACTGAGGCGTGTACCAAGTGGATGCTGTTAATGACGTTTATGGAAATAACGACGCACTGACACAAATGAAGAGGGCACTTGTGGTCAAAGAAAACAAGCGGGTGGGATAATAAATGAAGAGGGCTGACAGCGATGGAGGCTGATGACAATCAAAGCTAATGTGAGTGAAGCAGAGCGGTGTACTCACGCCCCCTCGTCTCTGAGCAGAGACAGGAACTTGGTCACTCTGTAATCCGAGTCCATCTGGAGACAGTAAAGAGAGAGAAACTCAACAGTGTGTTCACAGTAAAAAAAAAAAAAAAGCTACAAACAGGAGAAATAACCAGATGAGATTGGCTGAAATTCAGGACAGGAGCATTGGGGGTTTTGGGGGGGGTTTTGAGGGGGGGAATGGTGACATAGTTTCTACACACTTTACATAATGCTTTCATGTAGTCATTTATAGCTTTGACAACTCATGGGTACTTCCCCACCCACTCCTCCTGGTACCTGCACAAAGACATTTTTGCTTTTTAGCTGTGTGTTGGGTTTCCGGTGCAGCAGTCATGTCGGTTCAAATTAATGAAAATATTCACAAAAAAAGTATTTGTAGCTGGGGGCTATGGCTGGCAAGTTGTGCAGTGGGTAAAGCCTCATGTAGAGAGGCTACATGGGGCCTCTCTACATGGGGCTGTCACTGCAGATGGCACCGGTTCAAATTCCACATCAGGTAGCTCCCTCCTGCATGTCATTCCTCCTGTATCTCTACCAGCACCATCAATAAAGGCTTTTTTAAAAAATTGTATGTATAATGTATTGTGTTTGAGTGTAATTTTTGGGACATTTAATGCTGGATTTGGGATTCAGCTTAGATTTCGGGACTATTTAAAATTTTTTGGGACGTCTTGTCACTCTAGACATGACAGGAAGTTATGTTGCTCCTGGCCAAGAAATAGTCAGACCACTAATCAGCTTGTATGAACCAGCACAGCGTTGTTGTTTTTTTTAGCCATGTGTACCTGCAGTGACATCTCGATGAGCACGAGGAGTTTCTTGATGCCGATCCACACTCTCTTCCCTTTGAGCTGCTGCGCGATGCTGGCTCGCTCTTTGTCTGTGAAGCTTCCCAGCAGCTGCGGAGACAACGAAGCGGAAAATAAGGTGGAGACATTGCTACCTTCAAAACCTCCAAACTGAAATAGCAAAACCAAAGACAGCTTAAGAAAACTTCCTCTAATTATCCTGAACCGCCACAAACACACTGAGGTTACGGAGTCCTACATTTCATGGCTGTGTGTTAGTGTGTTTATTTTCTACCTCTAAGGCGTCCACTAGCTGCTCCCCAGTAGAGATGTTTGGAACGTGGATGGTGGTGCTGAAGGCGTCCAGCATCTCCATCTCCTGCAGGACGTCTTTCCTGCTGGTGGTGCCGATGATCAGCAGCTTCCGACCCTGCAGGACCAACAAATTTTCTTTTTTCACAGATTGCTGCTTATAAGACCTTTGCTCACTTGCGCTCCCGATATGTTTCTGAGATTTTTTTAACAGCTCCCAAGTTTAAAAAAATGTAATACTGAATAATTCAGAGTGCCCCCAGAGTAAGCAGAGAGGTGATTTTCAGACTTGAGCAGTTGAACTATTGACACTTGAGTCTTGAGTTTAGCTGATCTTCAGGCTCTTGGTTTGGTCATTCTGAGATAAAAAAAAAAATCTCCCTTTCAGGCGTGTGAGTGTCCATCCAAGAAGCAAAATTCCTAAATTGTAACCACATAGATAGAGATTGCAAAGACTTAACCTGAATGAAATATTTATATCTAAATAAACAAATTAAATGAGCAGAGAAATCAAAAAGAATAGCATAAAATGGAAATGGATACACAAACTATATTTATAAGTAGATCA
This sequence comes from Lepturacanthus savala, assembly GCA_030544235.1. Lineage (NCBI taxonomy): Eukaryota > Metazoa > Chordata > Actinopteri > Scombriformes > Trichiuridae > Lepturacanthus > Lepturacanthus savala. The sequence goes on along the minus strand of CM060482.1, from coordinate 7,109,369 downwards.
ATTCATTGCAGGCTTTGGTTAAGAATAACACACACGTAATATATCATTCTGAATTCATTATCAGATTGTATTGATTGCCTTGTCTAAAGGGTGAATTTGCAGAATGAGTTTTACAGTGTTAAAGGTGAATGTATGTATGTTACAGGTGACCTCTGACCTTTGGCGGAGCTTTCTTGAGTAGCACCAGCAGAGCCTGGAGCACCAGGTTGGAGAAGCGAGGTCCTATGGGGACGTAGTCCAGCAGACGCTCAATGTCGTCCACCACCACGCAGCTGAGCTGGGACTTGTAGGCGTCATCAAAGACCTGAAGTGGAGGGAGGGATCGATGCAGTCAGATGCAGAAAAGAAGGAGAAATTACACGGATCAAACAGTTCAATGAGCCAGTGCTCTAAATGCAAATGTGCCGTTAAAGTTGCTGCACTCACCTTCTTGATTGACTGGCACTTAGAGATCTCAGAGTTTCCAATCATCTTGTCTGGAGAGCAGATCTTAATGAAGGGGAACTGCGAGTCCTCTGCAATCTTAGCTGCCAAGGCCGTCTTTCCACTGTGGGGTGGACCTGAAATGTGTGTGTGTGTGTGTTGAGAGGAAAAAAAACATTTATAGTCTGTTTGTAGCTATTCAGCTGGGGTGTGTCATTTGTGTCATGAAGTGCAATTAAGCTCCTTTTTCTCTGTTTGAATGTCTTCTTTTAAATGAATTTGGCTCCGTTTATTTTATTGATCCCATTTTCCCTTCATTTCTTTTTGTTTGGAATAGGATATGTTTCAGAAGTCTAAGGAAACTCTGGAAATTTGATACAATCTCTGTATATTCCTCCCCAGACTACATCAATACACCAGAATTTATTTTCTAAATCATTTTGCTCTTTTATTTGCTCTAAATGGTGGACTTGTTTCAATGTTTGAATGTTTCATCCTTGCAGCTGAACAGTGTGTATGTATTTTGTTTTTGTTTTCTCACCCTCTAGTAACACAGCCACCAGTGGCGTGCGATCGCTGTTCTTGGTCTGCTGCACCAGCAGCTCCCCGTCATCCAGGACGTGGGTGACGGGGTCGCCCCACTTGATGATGCCGTTCATGATGTAGTTGGAATAATCCTCCTGGTTTGTGCCGAATGCCTGGAGAAAAAGCAAGAGGAAGGTTTTTTTTGCCATAATTCTATTTTCCTTATTCTATTCTGCAGTCAGGAGCATGATGGATTTCAATAAGATCCAGGTACATACAGGTTTGATGTCATTGTTGAGGGATCCCATGAAGTCGTCCCTGGTGACCTGCAGCTTCTCTGCCCTCTCCATGTCCACCTCAACTGTAGATGTGGCCTGGAAAAGAAAAAAAACACACCAGTATTAAAACAAACTCTGGTGCAATATTCTGTTGATATATATATATAATTTCCACTAAATTTCCAGATGCTTTCCATGGGAAATTTGGAAATATTTATATTTATCTGACAATGTTACAGCAGATTAATTTTTCCCTGGAGTGGAACTCCTGTCTGCTAAATGTTGAGGACATTTTTCAATGCTGCTGCATTTTTGTAGCATTCTTCATTTAAGTCTTTCCACAATAATCATCCATATACAAAGACTTTGCTTCAACATTAGGTTGTTAGAAATGCTTCCACACATCAGATTGTGAACGTGGTATTTTTCTGTCAGATAAAATAAAGAAGAATCTTGTAAAACCACTAATGGACTAATGGCATGAACAAAAATATAGACTACAATGGTCTTCAAATGGTCTTCTGTCTGTAAAGGGGAACTGTGTGTGTGTGTATGTTTGTATGTGCTGGGGTTGAGGTGGGATGAGGTGAGATGGTGGTTGGTTTTAAAAGAACATATAAATCACTTTGTGCTGGATCTCTATGTATGACAAGTGCTTTAAAAATAAAGTTATTATTATTTATATTATTATTCAAAATAACAATTGACAATTAGTGTATAAATTCTCGCATGGTTACAGAAAAAAGGTCAATGAAATAAAAAACAGCACCTAATCTACCAGGTAGCTACTGTATGAATACATTTTTATTGAATATTTTCAAGTTAAACATTAATACCTTTATAGATCTAATATATTTACCCCATAATGCTATCAAAACTGAACTGACTTTATATAGCATCAAATGTGTGGCTTCAAATAGTCTTGTGCTTTGGGCTCAAATGTGTGGCCTCCAGGAATCTAGAAGTCAACTGTACATGTGATGGAGGAATGCACAGTGTTAGTGTGCATGTGATTGACAAGTGGACTTGCATCCCAACTATATTTAAGTACCCTGTTAAGGTCCAACATTCAATTTTGTAAAATTTGGGATTTATTCCCATATATGCCTGATAATTCCCATGGAACATTTCTGTGAAAATTTGCTAGTAACTTAATCTCTAATGTGAGCTTTGCGTATGCGTGTAGCGACCTTGATGTGTCGGTTCATGGCGGTGGACTGAGCGGCCCTGACCAGCCCCTCCAGCTCGGCACCGCTGTAGTTCTTGGTCTCGGTTGCCAACTCCTTGATGTCGACGTCGGTAGCGAGCAGGTTGAAGCTTCGCATCTTGTTGGTGTGGATGGTCAGGATCTGGACGCGGCCCTTCTCATCAGGCAGACCTGGAGGTCAGAGGACGAGGCGGTGAGGGACAGGAGGGGTCAACGGGGGTTATGGGGTCGGGGTAGGAGAGGTTTGGGTGGAATAAGATTCACAAACATTCAACTCAAGTGAGCTCCTGTTTTTATTCAAGTTTTGTTCAGAATCATCATTATCTGCTGTTCCACACACAAAGTAGCAGTTATGGTGCAACGAAAGAGATGAAGACTATAACGACAGAAAGAAAGCTATAAAATAGAATAATGTAAAATAGTTATATCAGTTCATCCATGGCAGGGCTCCCCCATTTAGTAAATAGATCTTTTTGAAGACTCAGTATGTTATTTGTAGGGCTGTTCGATTATGGAAAACATCATTATCAAGATTATTTTTTCGCTACACTGCATTTATTCAGCATGAATAAATGGATTCTCGTCGGATTCGTTTTCCCATATAAGAGAATTTTTCTGACCCTTTTTCTCAACCAAACCACTCTGACTCTACCTCTGCCATTTCATTCGCACTCACTGTGTGAATGCATTGTGCATGTCTTTTTCAGAAATTGTGTAAAGAAAAATGTCAACTCAATTATATGAGGTTATGAGTTTGGAGATCTTTGACACGTGAAATTCAATTAATTGCACAGCGTTATGTTCCATTTGATATATTTCCATTATTTTTTCAGCCCACACATATTGTGTGTTGGAGGGTCAGGCTTCAACCACCTTATGCATTTAATTGCTGTTGCAGAGATATTTTTTGGCTCTTCCTTCAATGCCTCCATGTAATAGATCCAGCCATTGGATCCATTGTGATATTTCCACCAAATATATTCTTAAGTGTTTCAAACACTTCTTTCCAGAATGCTTCCAGTTCTGGACAAAGCCAGAGTGTGTGGGTCTGATTACCAATGCGTGGGCCACAGTTTTGCCAGCATTTATTTGAGTGTTTAGTGCTACATTTGGCTGTGATTTAGCTGTTTTTGGCTGTGATTTCAGGTGTCTGGAAGAAACTTCCATTTAAATTCTCTCCATTTGAATACATTTGAATTAGTTACCAGATGAACTCCAGTGCAAATCTTCCCACATATCATGTGATGCGTTGGAATTAATTTCAGTTTCCCATCTTTCCTTAACCTTTATAGTATTATACAAATTCATGCTCAGGAATATTTAGTAGCTGTAGCTTATTAATATCACGTTTTTTGGTTTGTACATTTATCGATAACTCTTCAGTTGGTTTTGGTTTAGCATATTTGATCCAGTCTTTGTGGATGATGTTTTTTTTTAATAAAATGAACATCAACACTTACCAATTTCCATTTTGACTTCAAACCTGCCAGGCCTCATGAGGGCATCATCTATCAGATCAGGCCTGTTGGTCATACCTGGAGAGGCACGAACATTTATTAGCATTTAGTTGTGCATTTTACAAGTTGTGCATTCTCATGAGATTGTTTTAAGCCTATAGACACATATGACAAATGTCAATATGACAAATCAAACCTGTAGCTACATTAGTGTTTCATATTTTTGAGACAAATGGCAAAGATACATCAGAATTTTATGGTTTTCTAACCATTTAACCATTCTACCAATGGAATTCCCCTGTTAAGATTTTTACAGTAAACAAACATTAAGGTAAATCCTAAAGGTGTTGGGTATGAGGAGGATACATGGGGTGAATCTGTGGCTGCTTACCGATGACCAGGATGTTGTTAAGCTGCTCCACGCCGTCGATCTTAGACAGGAGCTGGTTGACCACGGTGTCGTGCACGCCTGTGCTGCTGGCGCCCGTACCTCTCTGCTTGCAGATGGCGTCCAGCTCATCAAAGATGATGATATGGAGGCCGCTGTTGGCACCCAGCTGGAGACATGAGGAGATCAAAGCAGTGTTGATTTTGTCTGTGATTTTTGAATTTAGTTTTAATCTTGTGTCAAATCCCCATATTAGTTTTATACACATTTATCAAAAAGTCCTGGCATTTTAGTCTAGATTTGACACATGGACATGTTTTGTAGTGACACCATCAAAGTTACTGGACTGAGGTGAATGTTCCCTACAAGTTCTGCTAAAAGTTTAATAAAGTGTGTAACCCAGCAGGTTAAAACAGCAGCTTCTTATGATCAAGTAACAGACGTCAGCACATTTAGTGCCGACAGCACTGATGGATGCTACGCACACACACACACACACACACACACACACACACACACACACACACACACACACACACACACACACACACAGTATAGTGTAAAGGCAGAAGTAAAGGCACTTTTTGGATTGTAATTTAAAAAGTCTGTGACGAAAAAAAAAGAGAAATCTTTAATATATCTTGAATTAAATATAGCAGATTGATTTTGTCTCGTTTTTGTCATGAAAAAAAACACACTGTTGACGAATATTATAAATTTCGACTAGTCTCGTCTGACAAAATTAACATAGGATCAAAATAATGAATAAAAACTGAGCGTGACTCACCCTCTTCTGCTCCTCCTCGGCCTCGGCGAACAGTTTGCGGATGTTGGCCTCGGACTCGCCGACGTACTTGTTAAGGATCTCAGGGCCGTTGACGATCTTGGGCTCGCGGGCGTTGAGCATCTTTCCGATCTGTCTGGCCATCAGAGTCTTACCACAGCCTGGAGGCCCGAACAGCAGGATCCCCTTCACGTGCTTACAACCTGGAACACGGAAAAGAGCGAGGGATGACAAACAAGAAAGGAAGGAGTCGAGGGGATAAGCAGACGCGAGGAGATGTGAAATAAATAAAATGAGAACTGTTATGAGCGCCAATATAAGACTGTTTTATGTGCTCAACACCAGAGGGAACAGAAACCGGAGTGATAAAATTATTTATAAAACTGAAGGAAAAGAACATCTTGTTATTCTGTGTATGAGCTGTTGCTGTTTCCTCCACTATATTACTGTATATTACATTTTGTTCCCTCAGGGAATCCATGAAAGAAAATGCAACCTTTAATATAATTACATTCACTTGTTGGTTGAAAAAACTCAAAATTACAAATATATCCAAAAGCTTAGAGCTTACCATGCAAGGACCTGCATTACAATTACATATAGAGTCAAATACTCTCATTAGTAGCCAATAAAATGATGGTGGAAGGAGAGTAATATAATATGACACAGCACAAAAATAAATACCCCAAAAGCTTCTCACCCATCTGTTCTACGATGTCTGTAGGGAAGACTCGGGAAGCAAAGGCTCTGCGGAAAATGTCTGAGAATTCCTTGTCCAGACCTCCAATTCCCATCTTCTCAAAGTTCCAGTCTGGGTTGATGATTGTCTGTCGCTGCTCCTTGGTCTTTGCCTTGCCTGGAAAGTGCAAAAGGGGAGAAGAACAACTTCAGAAATAATGTACTTTAAAGTCAGGAGAGAGTGAAGAATTGTAAAAAAGATCAGAACACATAAAGCTTAGCATTTCATAGTGTTTTTTTTTTGTTTCTAAAATCAGCATCTCTACATGAGATGTATCAGGTTTATAGACTCAATAAAAAAATAATTTTGCCCAAACACATACCTATAAGTAGTAAAATCAGAAAAACTGATAATTTTTCAGTGGTCTCTTATTTTTTCCAGAGCTATATGTATGTGTATGTGAGGAAAAACAGTAATGTCTTCTTGCTGCCATCTTGTGGAGGGAGGGATAATTTACTAAGAAAAAATACTCCCATAGTTCCCTGTTTTGCTAGAGGTAGAGAGTGATAAAATCATCAGTGACTTTTTTTTATTTTCCTAGAGTGGTTCCAGGTGTTATGTTCCATAATGCTGTAAAGATTTGGTAAATATAATAAATAAAAAAATAATAAGGAACGTTTTCTTGTAACAACTCAAACCATGACCATGCATAAACTACCAGCAGCTAGCAGCAAATAGCTAGAGCTATAATAAAATATATATTAATGACTGAGAAGCAAGCAGCCATTGATATCAAGCCTGTAATGATAATACATTGGTTTTAATAATTTAATGAAGGATTATGCATATTTAGATAAATGTTTAATGCTTACAGAATTATTTTATTTATTTATCCATCTATTAATTATTATTTTTTCCATCATGGGGAGGGAGAAGGGAAGGAGAGAGTCTGAGTTGAGAAAAGATATAACATTCCTTGTATACACACCACGAATGCATCGGTCATTCCACAAATAAAAGTCATATAAAAATAAATAAAAAAACATAAGGAACATACCGACAAGTGTGAGGGATGAACTTTCTGCCTTCTCAAAAATCACGGTACTGTTGCCGATCATCAGCCCGATATCGATCTTTCAGACAAAAAAGAGTTAGAATCAGAACGAGTTACATTCAGATAGTCATATTTATATGTTTTTTTTACTATTTATTTTTCTACACATTGGTTGCTCTACCACTCTATTAATGTGCAGAAATACAGTAAAGATTCAAGGATTCTTCATTGTCATTCACCATATGTACACATGTTGAATGAAATTTGGTATGTAATAAACTAATGAGGTATGACACGTTCTATATTACAGCGACACTAGTTGTTAGATGTGTGTGTTGTTGTTGTATAAGGTATGAATTATTCACAAGAACCCATTAAGCAGTATGCGGTACATGCGGTTTACCTTTGTTTTCCACTGTAATAAACTAAATGCCACTGCCCCATGATTTACTACAACTGAGTGCACCAGACATCCACATGCTCTCCGGATCAGTGCATTTCTCAAAAGCAATTTAAATGTCAAGCTGAGCCTCTGTCTAAGTATTAATTTCAGTTTTTTGTATGGACTGGTGACTATATGCTGGTCCAAGTTAAAGGCTATAATAGAGCTACAATAGGCACTTCAGTCAAGAGCAATTAACAAAATCCCACAGTGAGTCACACTGAGAATCACATCAGAACTGAAAGGGATCAGTAACAGTCTGAGCTTCCAGGAGAAGCTTAACCTCATTCAGAATCATTTAACCTGTTAAAATACAACGGCTCCTGATACAGGGGCAGAATTAAGTTTTATTCATATATTGCATGAGGAAACCTCAGCTCCAACACTGAATAAAGTATTTTTTCTGTAGTAAAACACAATGTTACTGTTACAGCATCAAGATATATCATCAATATCCACATCATCAATACAATAAGAATATAGTTTAATACAATATGAGTAGTAGGGCTGCAACAAACCACTAGTCTGATATTTAATTTAGATTTAAGCTGTTTGTGTGATTATTTAATTGGGTTTTAATTTTTAAACATTTTACAGAATATATTCTTCATGTTCTGTAATGATCCTCAATGTGATTTCTACGATTTTATGGAGAAATAATTGATCTTTGACCTCTTATCTTATTAATCATTACACTTTGCATTGCAGATAGTTTAGCTTATTTTGAGTTGTTTTCTAATTTGGGTCTTGTATGAGATTTTAAATAAAGTATTTTTATTTGTAGTAAAACAACATAATTTTTTGCAACATTCTTACTATATTTATTCTGTCATAGGAACATAAATTAATTCTGACATTTCTGTAGTCACCTCACATATTGTAGATTTCTTTTGATACCAAGTTTACATACATTTGTGGTTGTAGAAATATTCCATATTCATTATTATTTATAGAATGAAAATTAAAATAAAATAGGAACCGACTGTCTGAATAAGAAAAGACAAATGGTCAAGTACCTTCTGTGGTTTCTTTCCAGATGCTGGTTCTCCTTTGAGGATGCTGGCGTCCATCGCCTCGATGTCCTTCACCATCAAACCAAACAGCTTGTCGCAAAAACTGAAGACTAACTGAAGGACGGAGAGAAGCACGAGGATGATTAACAAACCAACAGAGCACAACAAAGCCGAATATACATGCAACTCCAGGTTTCTGTTTGTATATGTGTGTGTGTGTGTGAGAAAGAACAGACACCTGCTGGGTGACAGAGAAGGCCTGGTTGTTGAACTGTTGGATGAACTCTGCAGCCATCTTGTCTGAGTCGTATGGAGAGGAGTCGGTGCTCTTCTTCTGCAGGAAGTCAATTTCGATGGTCATGGCACCGATGCACTGCTTGGTCTTGTCAAAGTTGTAGTTGGACACTGACGGGATGGACAGAGACCAATGTATCTTATACACAATTCTTCAGAAGTTTTTTTTTTCACTGAAACGGACAGAAACTTGACTAAAACTAACAATGCAAAAGATCAATTAGTAATTGGTCTTTTGCTAAGCCCCGCCTCCTCTACCAAGATTGAACTTTTTTATTTTACACCTTTCCAAAACCAAAACCATAAGTATGGCTTTTGCCAGCAAAGGCTGTCATTTCAGCAAAATCAGGAGACTTCAGACAGTTATATGCTCCTTTGATACGGGTGAAATTAGGAGAGGTACTTCAAAATTAAAAAAAAAAAGAAAAACAACTAAAAAGCCTTTAATATAACAGGGCAAGAATATGTTGTATATATGTTTACGGCCATATTGCCTTCATAAGGTCATAGACACAGAGGATAGAACGAAGGTTAAAATGGACACCCATAGATGCTTTATTGGGTGGAGACTTATCATTATGCCACACACCATGTGGCTGACAACTCGTTAGTTACATAACAAAGATTAATATTAATTAAGAAAATTCTAACTCTGAGTATGGACGTAACAGGTAGCCCCATGTGCTTTAAACATAATTTTGTTGCCATATTATATTAAATGATTTTCATACTCTTTTTTTTAATCTTAAATCTTACATTTTTCTAATTTCAAAGTAAATCAGCCACCCTTGTCAACTGTGTAGGTGTCCTGCAGGAACAGAAGCTTGGCAGGCGTAAGGGCATTAACTAAGTGGGCAGCAGTGTTATTTCATCAGACGAGACTAGACAAAATATATTCAATTCAATTTTTTTCATGATGAAAATGAGACAAAAGCAAGACAAAATCAATGTCCTTAACCACTGACTGGGATGAAATTAACACAGTGAGTGAGGAGCATCCACCAGTGCTGATAGACTGAAATGTGAGGACATTTCGTTGATTATATGTGACAAACAAAACAGAACACAAGTTGACTAAATCAGCGGTTGTATTGCAGTTGTATTGTAACCTTCAGGTGCAGCAGTCAAACAGAGGATATTATACCTTCCACCTCCTGGCCAATGGAGAGACCGGCCCATTTTCTCTACAAGACAGATAAAGGAGAGAGAGAGATAAGAGAACACTGAGCATCAAGTCAGCCACTGTTTAACAATGTGTGTGTGTGTGTGTGTATGTGTGTGTACCTGTGGCAGGCTGAAGGCAATGCTTCCAGGTGCCACCGTGTGGTGGGTCTTGACTGTAAATGCAAACTTGTGGTTGGGTGTGGTCTTCACAGTCACATGTCTGCAGAGATAAGAGAGGATTTAATATGTTCACTTAGAGCTTCATATTACATTTGCAATTGCATAACATTTGCAATCATTACTTTGGTGCAAAACCTATTAAATCTCAGAGTGGACTGTCTGTTTCTTTTCCTCAATGATAGGTTCTGATGGATCTGTTTTATATGCAAGTCCGTATGTGTGTATGCATATATTTATGTGTGATTTACTCTTTTTCCATAAAACTGGTATAAACACTATGTACAGCTGTCAGATACAGATGCATCCTATATAAAAATGATGTAAACTACAACAATAAAATTCCATGTTGAAGTGAATGGCTGGGAAAAAAGCATGCCCAGTGTAGTATTACTGCCATGCAGTTGCCGTGGCAGTAAAAGTGTCATTTAAATTCATTGCACATTTATTTCGAGGACTGTCAGGTGGCTTCTACTGTAAAACAGGTGTGTTTTTCCTTCTGTTGGAATTCATTATGTTTCGTCATTGCAATGGGTGAATATTAAATATATGAATACCTACAGTTTTCAGTCATTTTATATGTAATAAAAAGTGTATTTGCGTCACATTTACTAGAACAGCTTGTCCTATTAGACACATTTAGCATTTGTTGTTCCTCGTGAAAACCGCCTGCTGTTTGTCAGCAGCTCAGTCTTTTTATTACTTTTCATTAGCAACATTTCTTGCTTCGACCGGAGAGACGACTGCAGCAGAGACTCGATGAAATCTGAAGTGTCACGCTGCAGACTGCTGACTGGGGAAGTTTTAGTTCCACTGTGTATCAAACCTACCCGACAGGGTCAAAATAATGCAGACAGTAAAAAAAAAAAAGATAGCACGCAGCGTACTAAAAACCCTCCAAGATGGCACCGATAAACCAAACTTGCGTCTAGTTTCTGAATGTGCTGAGTCAGAATTTGATTGCACACAGACATTAACACTAAATTCACAGTTCAAGCATGATGGGTTAAAAGGTACTAAACCCTGATTTTGATACTATCACTGTGTTTGGTGGAATTCTTTCTGCAATAGAAATGCGTAGCTTGCTTCTCATGTGATAAGTGGTGAAGTCTGACTTTTCTGGACAGGATTCAAATGGCTTAAAAATGCGCAAGGGACACAGGAGGAAATGATTCATGCACGGTGCCCCGGTCAGAAAATGATCATCTTCTCGCTGCCAAGCGTGCAGCCTCGTATCAGATTATTGACTCTGGTCTTTCTGGATGAATGGTGGGTGGATGGACGGGAGAATTATTGCGTGCGCGCTGACGAATGCAGACGATGAGCGGGCGCTAGCAGCTACTCACTGTCCTGACTGCAGATCCTTCTCGCTCACCACGGCGCAGTTAGTCAGCGACAGCTCATCTGTCGGGCATCGCGCCGCTTGCATGGTCTGCAGAGAGGAAGACAGAGAGAGAGAGAGTTATTACTGAGTTATTACTCTGCATTTTGTTTCTAAAAGTTCCCATTTGTTTACAAAAAAAATATGATTTCAGCCTATTCATCACAAGAAAGCTGTCAGAATGCAAAACACCCGATGAGGAAGGGAAATAACACTTAATTGCATCTTAACATTGAAGTGCAACAAAACACAATTGTGTATAAAACTTTACTCCTTTATTTTTTTCAAACTTTTAAGCAAAATATTATTAAAATTTCCCAAAAAGCATCAAGGAATTCCACTGAGGTGCCAAAGATCATTAAATTAATTATTAAAATTATTATTACTCTATAATAACCAACATCTAATAATGATTAATAGTTTATTAAGCTAATTTCTGTTTGTTAATGGTTAATAACTTGTTTGTAAACCATCTATAAATATTATTTGGATGCTATTATAAAACTGATGACTATAACAGATGATTAAATAGATAGTTTTTTAGCATTGTCAATACATCAATAATAAATATTACTATTGCAAATGTCAGTTGCAACTTTATAATAGCCATCTAAATGAATCCAATCCAAATCAATTAAATCTGAATCAATCATTAACCATTAACAAACAGTGAAATGGTGAATTTTTCACCTTGTTCTAGAATTAGATCTGTTACAGTATGTGTTACATACAAATGTTAGTGGTTTTTTTTTATATACGATTAGATTGGAAGTAGCTGGCATCCCTGGCATCGAGCCCCGAAATGTTTTTGCATCAGCACTAAAAGAAAAGACAATACTCTAAGGTATCAGGATGATTTCCTTTGGTTAAATCCTAAAGCATCTGGAGCTAATGCCAAACAGGTGGGCGAGCAGCTTCTGTAAAAATAAAACCTCGCTGAAGAGAAAATGAATCACTTCATCAGAACTCCAATCAAGTGAAGAATCAATCCTGGCAGCGTTACCAAAGGAGGTCATAAAACCAAAAAAAAATGTGGCTCAGGCTGATAACTTCATGAGCATTGTCATCGCCAGATGGTTAGAGGAATCATTTGGTGCCTTTTTTTTTGTTGTTGTTTCAGGCTGGAGATAAAGGAGGAGCAGCAGGAATAGAACAATCCCTGCCTCTTTCTGTACGATGTGATCTGCTTTTGCTTTTCATTACAGCGTTGAATGATGTAATCTGAAGCTGCTCATGTAAACCAAAGACATGGCGACATGTTCTCATCTCAAATTGAAAAGCCTTTCGCAGAACGACCACATAGAAAATTCCAATGCACATCTCTGCAGCCTGAGCACGTGAAGCGGTTGCCATGGTAACTGCATTAGGGAAGCTGGCAGAGCCTCTGACAATAAATCAGGCTTCACTGCTGGCTGATCTGTCACATGCTCGGATGGCACCGTCGCTCAGAAGCGGTAATGGTTGCTCCGCCGCCAATAGTCTTTTGTCGTACTGCACACACAGGGGAAGGTTTACGCCCTTAAACAGCTGTTGTCTCACCTCCAAAAATAACATGAGGCTCAGGGGGGACTTTTTGTCTACTTTGTGCTGTTTTAGACAACTTTGGATGATCTAAAAGTAAAAAAAAAACAATGAAAAAAAGAAAGATCGGTTCATATTGTGGGAATACAGACATTTTCTGTAGCTAAAATGCAATTTAAAGCTTTAATTCTATAATAAATATTGTGTATTGGTTTACTTTTTACAGGTGGAGGAATGTGAGTGTGTGTAAAAGTTTCAATGTGGAACAACAGGCGTGTGTGTGTGTGGATGACCCAGTAAAGTAAGACTTGTGGAACTTGCTATGAAACTTCAAACTTTCCTTGTAAATCACTGTTTTCCAAAAAAAAATGTTTAATTTACAACCAGCTGACAAAGCAGCGCTGCAGCCTCTGCAGCAAATTAACTCCACACTCCACGAGTGTGATCTTCTGCCAAAAATAGCACAAACCACACTGCTGTTAAGTAGCTAAGATATCCTGCTTCTGCATGAAAAGAGTAACTATCTATTGGTAAAAAGTAAAACAGTCGCATGTTTGAATTCCAGATCACATTAGAGCCAATATCAGGAATAATCTCTTCTCTAGAATTCTGCCAAAACCAATAATCACTAGATTCTTTGCCAAAAAGTACCAACAAATGGACAAATCCAGACCTCACTCTAAATTACCACATTGTGAATAATGTGTTAATTCTGATACAATACAAGAAGATAGTTATTTTCTATCCTTTTTAAAGGCAGCACAACACATACTATTCATATATATATCCGGAGGTATAACTTTGATTTAAACAGGAGATACAGGCGGAGATGTGGACAGCTGGATTGAGACATAAAGTAAGGAAGATCGTATAATATAAGGTACCCTCACTGGGTATTAATACTGTTTATACAGAAATGAGAAACAGCAGATATGGAGAGGAACAGGGGAGAGTTTAGAGAGACAGAAAACACTGCAGTGCTGGCATCGTGCCAGCATCACCCTGCTCCCTGTGGTCCGGCTGACAGGTGAAACAGAGCAAGACCGCTTTGTCAAAAAAGCCTTAAAGCGGCCTTTCACTCAGAATATAAATACCTATTTTATTGCCCAAAGAGTATTCCATCACTGTCACTGAATAGATATTTGATCCTAACATATATATTTTCCCGATCAACTACACCCTCAAAAACTCCACTCACTTTATTTTTTTTAAATAATCATGCCCCCCATCATGTTTTCAATTCATCTGATGCTTTTTTCCATTCTCATACAGATTAGTACCATCCTGTTTAAGATATACAATATAAAATCTTCTGTTTATTATTATTATACATCTTTCGCAACACCTTCTTCTAGACAACTAGTCTTTTTTTTAAAGGATTTTGTTGGCTGTAACCTATTCAAAGCTGTTTCTATGGTGTGTTTTTTCTCCTGTTGAGTAGCAGGTGATGGTTTCTGATCTGTTTGCCTGAGGAAGATCCTGGTGATAGAAACGTTGCCATGTTACAGAGAATGCAGCGTTTTAATTGGCACTATTCTAACGTGCATGCTTCTATTTCTCCACATAAATGATCTGTGGGGTTATATGCTCGTTAGAATCGCTCAACATACCATTCTTTATTATTGTTGGGTTTATATATTGATATATTATTATCTCCTGAAGTCCAAATGGTGTAGCAAACAGTTGCCTAGCAAACAGTTGCCCTAAACCATTTAGAACATCGTTAAAGTTGTGTTTATGGTGACAAATGCACACTAAGTCCAATATGTGACTCTTTCCAGTTCTGTTTTGGTAATAGAAATATCTGTCTTGGCTAACTGCTAACTCAGCTGTCAGCTGTTCTGTGTTGGGCAGTTAATGTGAAAGCTTTGAATAAACCAAACCATAAAGTTGCAGCAGTAAATCCAAAAAGCAGGAGTGGACTGATGCAGCGTCTGGTGATAATTCTCTGTCGGTTCAGCGCCACAAGCAAACCATTTCACATTGCATATTTGATTGTTAATAAATAAATACATACTGATTTTGCACAGCTTTGCATTTTTAATATTTGAGTGCATTACCAGCCAATAAGTCCTCAGTACGCTTGTCTGATAATTCAGAATATGCAATCGAGTGTTTTCAACTGGGTTATAAACTGGGGAATGAAACAAAAAACACAATTTCCCTTGTAGAACAGAGGGCAAAAGTGATACATGATGCAAAACATGTGGCGGTAATGGAGATAGGAAATGTTTTCCTATGGGGAAGGCAATTTGGGGAGAAAAAAATCAATATGGATGATACAGAGTGCAAAAACACCCTGAAATGCTTGGAATACAAATACTAGATTGCCATAGTTATCTGCAAACTCTGTCTTCTTTAGGCGGCTTTGCATTATAACCTAGAAAACAGTGACGCTCAAGCTTCATAATATGGTTTATATAAAACCTAATTGAGGATAAATATGTATTTGAGGAATTCAGAAATACAGTTACTGAGCTGTTTTTTCCAAATGTTTCTCTCTAATGGTGCCAGCTATGCCACTAGGGCACCCTCATGTATATTTAAACACACCAGGCATCTCCAGCTTCAAAAAGGGGATGTGCTGGGCTCTAATTATGAGTGGTGCCTTTTTTGTAAGTATAATATATTGATGAAAAGCTCCAAAAGGGTAGTTTGAGTTCAAATTACTATAAATACATATGTATACTACTGGCTCCAAGGTCAAGAATGATCCTTCATGCTCTAGATGCTGTTTTCCTTATTTAAAAAGGCTCCAGTCCTCAAAGCCAATGCCTCTCATCTTATTTTGTTGCTGGCATGATAATAATCAGCCAATAATAAGAAGCCATGTGATAATATATGCAAAGAATGGTTGCCATTCTGTATTTGTATCACCTACTTTATCTTGACACTCACTCCAGGTACATTGCGGCCGCTTGCATCTATATAGATTTTTAACAAGCTCCAAAATAATTTTTCATTACTCTTCCTGCACAATTTGAGCAGCAATCATCACCAAATTTGACAGAGAGCATCTCTAATTTGGATTTTTGCTGTAGCTGACCCTTAAATTGTGCTCAAATGCTGTGGGTGGAGCATATATTAGAAAATGTCATATCTCCTGAACTCTTCCTGCTGTTGCTTCCTCATGTGGTGAAAATGTGAAGATGTGTGAGTGACCTTGACAAATCTGATTACTATTTGCCAACAGCTGGCTCTGTAGCACCGTCATGTAACAATGGCTGACTTTCATAGTCCTCGTGAGTGAGTGAATGTTGGAAGGGTCAAGGGTTAAAAAATGTATAAAGAGGAACGGGACAGCACCTGCACACTTTCATGTTACCTTGACAACTGACAGCTGATCGTATTGTGGACACTTGCTTCTTATTTTACATGATACAATACTCACATGTCGCCACAGAAGGCGCCATTAGTCAGATTTCATAATTTTTCAAGCATTACAAGCTGGGCATCTGGTACGCAAGAAATTCTAATTGTTTAATTTAATAAATAAGCAGTAATTTATAAAATGCTTTCTAATGTGAAATATTAGACAATATTTGAGATTTTACTGAGATATAATCTGAGTTTTTACATTAATTTATTGTTCATTTATTTATTATTGCAGCCACAGCTGCATTTGTTACTTTGGTCATGCTTTAGGTTATAGATTTAAACGTCAAGCAGTTCCTTCATTGTATTTCTGTGGGTGTTTACTTTACACTTTTAAAGCTCCTTCAAGGTGTTTTTAGCCTGACGCTAACAGTTTTATCGTTCCAATGCTGCCTTTGGTGTGATCGTAGCCCATGTAGAAGGTTTTCATGTCTCTTTCGGGAGGCTTTGTAAAAAAAAAATCCACACCTGTAGATCCAATGTTGATAGTTTTATTGTCCATATTTTTTTAATCATCGATTTTCAATATTATCAATTAATATTTGTTTCCCATAATGTTCTGAGAGAATATTTTGACCAATCAGAGGCTGATCCAGCTGGAAATAACTCTACTTCTCTTCTTTTTTACCAAGCCCTGAAAAATAAATGTATGAACTTTTTTTCCAAGGTGTGAGATGTGATAAGGGTTTAGTCTTCAAAAAACAGCGCAAGTGGGAGCAAGCGAAAGGGCAAAGGGAGGGCAAAGTTGTTTGGTTGAGAAAAAGGGTCAGAAAAGTTCCAACGCAACACAACAAATCTGTTCAACCATCTCAAAACAAAGCACAAAGTCACTGTGGACATAATCCAGCTCTTGGTCTTCTCACAATTAGCTCACGTTTTGGTAAAACTGACAAATGAGCCTTTTAATCATTCTTTGGTCTGAAGTCCTGCACAAATGGCCGACTGACTCATTGCTGTCATATCTGATCATATACTGGTATGTCCAAAGCTAAAATTTTACTTCATCTTTTTTAGGCAAAGGCAAAGAGTGAGAATTGTGAAGCTGTATTAGACTGCTGAGAAATAGCTGCTGCTGCAGGAGTGGAGGGACAATTTAAACCAGATCGACAATCTCTGTGAATCCCAGTCTTCATTTTCAAATTCAGGATTTTTCTCAATGTGCTATAATAGGAATTTTTTTCTTGTTAATGCGCTATAATACAAATCTACCTCACTGCCTTAAATCTGACTACCTTTAGACTACCTGCCACCTGAATCAAAATGGTCAGCTCCTGAGGGAGCCAATCCATTTTGTTCTGGGCTGAGGAGGCTAATCGCTCTCTGTGCGAGTTGCAGAACGTCAGGGGAGTTGATTAATGGACGCTAACGAAATAGCGTTTCCATTGGGTCAGCGTGTAGCACCGGCTTGACATTGCAACTCAGCTGCTGGGTTGCAATGGTGGCAAATATTCTATTGTCAACGCTACGTCTCCAGCCTGCAGCAGAGGGGGTGGGGGGGGCCTGAAAGCAGCGACACACTTCCTCTACGCAACCGGTCGGAGAATCCGCTACAGATATATATTCCACATGACGAGGATGACGGCAGCTCGCTTTGACAGTTTAACAGAAGTGTATCCATACATACCTTGAAAAATATTACGACCTTGTGGGCGCCAGCGAAGGCAAGCAGAGAGGAAGGACAGAAGACAGCGTTGAGACGGACGGGGACTTAAAGAGCAGCTGAGGAGCGAAGCTGTGGTGGCTCAGGACAGGGTGCATTCAAGGCGTACTTAACATGTATGGAAACACTCATGCATGCAACACACACACATACACATGAGGAGATCACCAAGGATGGTGTCAGGATTCATGTATATGGGTTTAAAACAGGCTTATATGTATTCACAAAAAGTTCTGTAACTTGTAAAACACAAAGTGCAAATGCTTGCATAGTTTGCATCTGTTAATCTCTAATTTCTCACAGTTTTTGTTGTCCTTTTCTTTGTGAATCACAACCTACACACGTGGATGCTTTTGAGACTGCTGTAACATGCCGTTTCACACAAATTCCACAAATGTGAAGACCAACTGCTTCCCAGTAGATGGAGCTAATGCATACGTGCATTTTGTGGTACACAAATCAACATGAATAGGTCAAGATTCACGAAGACATTTCCATTTGAAAGATGCTAAGTTGGTGTAATAATCGTAACATGCAGATACAATTAGCTCTGCATTTATTTGCACATTGTGTTGTGAATTCTTTTTGACACTGATTTAACCCCGTACATGCAGGCCAGTGTTGGGATTTTTTCATATAGAATGCATTTGCTGCTTCAAGCAAACTTCTTGTCATGCCTTACTTTTACGCTTTACTTTTCTCTTTTCTTTCCAGTCGCAAATTTAGACATTTCCCATGTAAAATCGTACCCCAAATCTGGTAGCGCTGTGATAATGATGATATGAGCCATATACAGAGAGCCATGCCAAACATACAGAGTTATGTTTATGATATATAATCTCTTCCCCACAATCGGAGGCGAGGTGCCACCTGTCTTATTGTGGTAAGAGACATGGAAGCTGAAGGTTTTGTTCTCTGATGGGTGAATGTTAGTTGTTAATGGATGAAAACGTCATCGAGGGGGAATCCTGGAAACAACGTGCCCTGAGGTGATTGAAGTCACCTTTCCTTTAAGTGGATAAACTGGTCAATCATGGATAAATACTTTTGGGAATCCATTATTTGAGAAGTCGAATTCTCTTTTGGATGGAGTTAGGGCAGTGATTCACACCTGTTCTAGTCCGACCGTGTTAATGTTTAGTCTGCTGTCGCTCTGTTATGACTGTTAGGGTCAGTTTGCATTAGCCGGCATGCTCAGACAAAAAAAAAAGACATCACAAGTAGTGTCAGAGGTAAATACATAAACATGTTTATACAAGTATTCACATTAACAGTCTTTCTCAGTTCATACTTCCAGATCTGAGTCTGCTGTGTACTGTGAATGATTGTTGCATTGGCTCAACAGTAAATCACACAAAGACGTTATGCTATTAGTCAATATTGTTGACCCACTGTGATATTTTCCAGTATTAAATTAAACTGGAACTTGTAAATAAATGTCTGAAATATGTCCTGGACCTTGTGGCTTTCTTTCTGTCAACCAAACAAACCAATTTCATACACATTTTACAAAAGGTTATTTTTGGGCTCTTTACTTGGTTTAGGAAAATATGACTTTGATATTCTCTCTGTCCAAGGAGGATTTACTGTTGGCTCAGCTTGTTTCTTTTATTCATTTTCCAAGCTGCGATTGTATAACAGCTAAGTAACATTTTCAGTCAAGGTAACATCACAGGGAAAAAAAAATGTTTTTCACATACTGATTCATTCTGAGATTTTGGACTATTTTGCTTCCATAAAATGCACTGTAAAACTGCTGTGAAATCTGTAGTTATTTACTGTGTAGTTAAAGTATTACTTAATAAAATCCCAGTAGTCATAGTAGTAGCTTTTAATTTTACATTAAAGATACAATACTTTAAACAAAAGCACAGTACTTCTACTGTAACAGTTTTAAAATGTCTTCTTTTAAACTACTGAAAACAAAAATCCAAATTTTGTGGTTATGTAACTTCACGGCTGATGAACAAACCTTTATCCAATGTTCACATTTCTGTTCCAATAAATTGAGCAGATATTTGCTCAGGTAATGCCTTAATTGCATATTTAGAAATAGCATTGCAGAAAACTTGTTATACAAAAAATGATTTGAAATGACAATTTCAAAAACTGCCGTCTTAATGTCAGAGGTTAACTGGGTAAGTTAAAAAAGAAAAAAAATGGAGTTTTATATATTTATAAAAGAGTTCTATCTGCTGGGTTCAAGCACCCAATGTTCCCTCCACTTCTTACATCCTTTCCACAAAAATGTCTTTCTGTGACATGACTGCAGTTCATGGCATCTTCCTCATTTGCTCAGTTATAACCTTCAATTCACCAAAAGTCATTATCTCAGGCAGAAGATTCTCTGGTGGCTCATCATGCTTCTAAAACTCCAATCAAATTCTGAGCCCACATTTTTAATAAGGCCATCGTAATAGTCTTTTTCTTCCAATTTCAATTACTTCAATTACTAATCATGCTGTATTTCTCCCATGAGCCGGGAACAGCCTGCTGTATGAGATCCATTTCTTCAATACATTATTCAACAAGCAGCTCTTGTTTGGGCGGTGATCAGCAGGGAGAGGCGCCTCCCCTCGCTCGCCCACTCTAAATATTCCTCTATTCCAAGCATTCATTAAATTATTCAGCCTGCTGGGCCTTAGGGCGGTGTATCCAGTCACTCGTCTGCAATCAATGGGGAAGGAAACCTCTGCTGCGTGAGAGCTAATGTCTTTAGATAGCGACCCAGCGGATAGCATGCTATCACTTTTTCTGTGTTTGACTAGAAAAAGAATCCTTAAGACGACCTCAGTGTGGATTTCCCTCATGAAATAATCCATATTCTCATCCTCCTGTTACGTTTTGTTTTGCATTCAGTTTCAATGTCAATTTTCTAGATAAAACACAAAATATATCACACTCGCTGCATATGTAAATTAATGCAGGTCAAACGAATTGATACTGCTGTCATATGTATAACTTCAATTTTGATTTAAAAAAAAAATTCAATGGAAGTGCTATCAAACAGAATGGAATTTGATCATAAAAGGCCCATAATGGGAAAAATTATTGGCACTATAATACACACACACTCTTCAGATTGAGGGAACAACTCAGATTTATTAAATAAAACAAAGCTAGTGATGATATACAATCACTCAAACTGAATCAAATAAGCTAATGCTGCAGTCTGTGCAGGGTTTCACTTCGCAGATGTTGCCAGAAAAATCAATGTCAAACTAATTTGTTGGGTTTACTTCCCAGCTTTTTTCCCCTTTAAGTGAATGACATATGAGCCGAGCTGGATTTGAGCCTCCCGGTGTGTTTTGGAATGTGTGCAACAAGGCGTATAAAGTTTAAGGTGACGGCTATTAATGCTGCTGATCACCAGCGCAGGTTTGATATGAAGGTACATTTAATGATGAGAACTTTAAAGGCTTCTTGGCACTTTAGGCAATAACACATCAATGTCTGTCATCAGGCCTCTCTGCACAATAAATCAATATGAACATTCTTCACACTGTGATAAGCAATCTGCTTAAAAACAGGGCACAAGCAAAATAGGTATAAAAGAAATAACACACTTACTGCTTAAAACAAAAAATGTGCATTGTCATGAACATATTACAGTAGTTTAATTGTGGATTTAATTGAAAACAAAATCAATCTGTGGGAAAAAGCGTGAGAGGAGGGGAGATCCCACTGGGTGTGAACTAGATTTTTCAGAAACCTCAACCTACTCCTGTAAATATGTCAACTAGTGTCAATCATTGTGCACACACCCATAATGATTAATTATTAATAGTAATTATTATCATTAATGGATACTAGCTCCAGGTGCAAATGTTATACTCTGTAGTTGTGCCTAAGCCTTCTGTCGGATTTAAAGTTTCCCATCTTTAAAGTCCACTTTTTCAAACATGAGGCAAGAGTAAAGTACAAAATAATTAAATAATAATAAAATAATTTATTTAAAGTACAAACAAAATGTCTGCACATGAACCCTTATATACTCTTTAGTACTTAAAAGCGAACTAAATCTTGAATAAAATTAATAAAAATCTTACCTACTGCCCCGCTCCAACATGTGGTTAAGGAGGATTAATGGAGCATAGATATAGCTTCAATAAATGTCAATACCTGGCAACATGAACTTCAGATAACCTTATTTAAAACTAAATCACATTTGATCTTTTATTTAATGAGGAAATTAAATTGTTGCAGTTGCCAACATCCTTGCAAGTACATGATATTCATATAATAATCAACATGTAAATATTATTAATGTATGGTATAGCCTTAACAGTAGTGTTCATTGCGCACCACTGTTTCTACAAAGATTTTATAAAGGTCTGTTGTGTCAAATTTTGTGACTCAGCAAAATTATTTTAATTAGTATAAAATTCAATTAAACCAGGATTTGTTGTATTTTTATGAATTCAGATTGAGGTGTTTTTTTACTCTTACACACAAATGGACAAACTAAACACTGGTTCTAGAAACAGACTTTCGAGTTTTTCACAACCAATGTCAGTTCTCCTCACCGCCAAATGCCTGTGCCTAAGATATTCCCTGTGCGTCCTAAAATAAAACCCTGGGGAAAATCTATATCAACGTTTTTTAGCTCTAATTTTCATTTTGTCAAAACCTCACTACTTTCCCATTGGTACATCAGTGGTAGTTTTGACATATTTTGCCCCATCGCCCCCAAATGAGCTAACTGTACACCCATACATTCTGACATTCACATTTACACCGTTATGAGTTTTTAAACTGAAAATGATCCTTTCTCAGGAATAATCTCAATCCATAAAACAACACCAGTAAACACATATCACATGACAGTTCACTCACACCGGGCGTGCACATTCAGGTATGAACAGGAAGCAGATTGTCATGGTGACGTATTAGTCGACAGCTGATCATAATCTCAAAGACTGATTCCAGACAGGAAGATCGACAACTTCCAACGCGCTGAAATCATTTCACACGCAGAAACTCATACCCACACACACACACACACAGCCAATACCCCACTCTGTGTGAAGGTGGAGGAGTGTGAATTCTTTCCGTGTGAATGTATCTCTACTTTCACATGCATGTGCCTGTTTTTTCGTGTGTGTGTGCATGTCATCAACGTATAGATGTGTATATATTTGAGTATTTCCACCCTAATCAGCCCCCCAGGTTAATCCCTGTCTGTCTGGATGCAGGTCCTTCCTCCGGGAGCTCTGAGCTGTAGCTATATTTAGCGCGGCGCTAGCTCACACTCGCACTCTCACACGTTGAAGCACACAGGACAAACAGAGGATAACACACGCAAACACACCAGCAAACACAGATGCACGTACTGTACACACACCGTGTTCATGAGAGACAGGAGCTACCTTCACAGTGTCTGTTGGTGCGTTTTTATCTGCTCTATTGCTCAGATCTTGCACTAGGCTCTGGTGTAATATGGCTTAATTAACCAAATGTTTAGTGAGAGAATTAGATTTGAGATGGTTCTGTTTGTCAACTTTAAAATGATTAGAGTGATACAAAGCATCACCTGAGGATTTAGGGAAATAAATACATTTTCATATTAGTCGCAGTGGGAGTTTCTTGTTTGAAAATGAGCTTTGATATTCGGTTCGATTCATAAAACTAGTAATTACTTTCATGCAGAAATTGATTCATAAAGTTGAACCATGTTTTGCTGAAAAGGGCTTGAAACAATCCGCAAGAGCTTATGAATAAGTGCAAAGATCGAGGATCAGTTGAATCTGTTCTAATTCATGCAATTGAAGTGTTTCCCAAACATCGAGCAATCTGTGGTGCAGCGCCACAGAATGAAAACCGAGTGTCACAAATTTATTTTGCCTTTTTTTTCGTGATTCTGTCGCACATAAAACTTAGACCCCAATAGAGACAACTTTAACTCAGACTTCAAGTTAGCCCCCAGCACTGCACAATGCTACTTGTGTGGGAAACATTGAATTGCATATATATGTGCAAGTTTTGCTATAACACAAAAAAAAAACTGTTTAACATCTCAAACAAAAGCACAGTCACTGATTGTGAATAATCTTGATTTCAATATTGATTGATTTTTTTTCTATAAAGGAGCAGCCCTAATATATGTACTGATATACTAATATGCTGTGGATACACATGTGGGTGTGGATGTAATATAGGCTGATTGATCAGGGAGTAGAGATGTGTTTGTGTCTAACAGCCTCAAACCTCAGTGCTGCAGTCTGCTGCCTCTAAAATTGGGCGTTGGTTCAAACAGAGGTGAGACGGAGAAACACAAAACAGGCTCTTGAGAAATAACTGCAGCGCGAGAACAAGTGACGAACAATGAATTAGAGCAGAATGGCTTCTTTTGTATGGGAGAAAGATGACAACGGAGAATAAAACAAAATCACACATAGGAACAGCTGCCGTCTTTCGTCGCCCGCTGTTCCAACACGTTAGCAGATGTCTGTTTCTCTTTTTCTCTGCAGGATCAAAAACACCTCGCCTCTATTGATTTTTACCACAATCAATTTGACCCGTTTGTCCTTGAACCCACAAAAACACCCACTGAGAATTTCAAATCCATGCCTTAAGCCATCTATCAGAGGTTAAATTGAATTTGATGCTTCCTTGTTACTTTGTGGCATGTTTTGTTTGTTGGTCTTGGGTATAAAGTTTTCAAAAACCATTCCATACAAATTGGGTTAGTTACTTACAGGAAAGAGATAATGTCATATCATATTAATTTATGTAGTGTGAGGAATGTATTTCAACATTTTTTATATTATAAGATATCCTATTTCCATCGTCAAATGTCATTTTCTATTTAAATTTTGGTAAAAAGAAAAAAAAACAGCCATAACTCTCGACTTACGTCACATAGAAAGATGATTTTAAAACGTATTATATCTGGTTCTCAACAAGCAAAACTCCACCTCCACAGTCTATTCTTTCTGCTGAACCCTAACCTCCTATTATCACAATAACATTTCAGTCATTTATTTCATATACTGCATTCTATTTTTTCCCATCATAAATGCCTCTTTCAAACTTCTATGCAAGATTCTCTCTTTTGAAACTGAAGTTGAGGCCATGATTGTGTCAGTCTGTGGAAATGTTTGTGCTGCCCAGACGCCTTGTGACAAGCTGCAGTATGCCCAGCAACAGTGTGTGTGTGTTTGTGTATGTGTGTGTGTCAGCAGTGGCAAAAAAACATGCCAGGGGATACGTTTGACTCATGCTGGATGACCAAGAAGAGAACGTACCCTCACATCTCTTCTTTCTCTGCACATGGGACAGTACATAGAAAACAGGTGCAGCATTTGTGTCGCTCTAATATATTATAGATTGCATCTGGATGACCAATAAATAAGGGAACATATCCATAAAGCGCAGCAGCCTGAAGCCAATCCTGCAACTGCCCGTTTAATTTAAAGCAAATGTGAATATGCAAATACTGTTTACTGCCTAGTGAAGGAGTGAAGGCTGCACAGTAATGTGTCAAGTTTAACCCTCTGGAACCAAATGTTGCATGTATGCATTGACATGGTCCATACAGCAGCAAGATACAAGATACTTACACTAGCTACATGTCATATATAGTATTCTCACATTATGGTAACTACACTGCAGCAAATAATCAAGGGGAGGTTCACTGGAAGCTTATTATAATGACTGAAAAGAATAAGCTCAGGATTGGAAAATATAAAACTTTGTCTACGTAGACTTCAGAGGATTCATCAGGTATAAAACCCAATCTCTACAATAGACTGGGATAACCTAATTACTGTCCTTGCAGATTGCAACCAAAATTGCAAAAAAACATGAAAAATGCAGCAGCATTTGGTTTGTCTGTTCTGAGCTACCATAGAAACATGGTGGTACAACATGACGACTTCATGAAAAGATCTAGTCTCAGGTAAAAAAAACACAACAACTGAATTATATATTAGTTAGAACATACTAGTAATGTTATATTACATTTCTGTGGAGTGTGTCCCCCTGCTAAATCTTACAAACTGGATTTTTATTAGTGTTAATGCAATTAATAATAAAGACATTTCCATTTCTTTTTATTGCTACCATTATTAATTTAAGCAGAAAAAGCAGTTTCCATTATAATTAAAGTAAATATAATGATGTATATCTGAGGCTGGAGGCTGAGGCTTCATTTTTTCATCTGTATAGTCAGATCCAATCTAATAAATCTTCAGGCATCACAGTGATTGTATCATATTTCAAAGAGCCCCAACCAATGACTGTTTTTCATTATTGATAAATACTGACGGTACTGAGGGTTATACATTTGTAAATGACCATTTCCGACAGCATATTCTCATGGATTATTTCATCTGACCAACGCTCCAAAGCCCTAAGATTCATTCTAATCTCATAAATATTGAAGAAAAGCGTTAATCCTGACAAAAACTAAAACATATATATAATTTTGCTATTAGATCGAGATTATTGCAGCTAAAATAGCTTTTTTTAATGGAATTCATATGCGCTGTACCAACTCAGAAGGGGAAATGCTGTCAACTTTAATGTAACATTCACTCAAATACTTCATTATACAACTTGCACTGCTGAGAATGATGTGTCACAACCTTGTAGCAGCCCTGAAGCTTTTAATATGAGGGCAGCAGCATTGGTATTTATATGAATCCCACAGAGGACTGATGCATAAATTCCTTATTTAAAAAGTGACGATTGAAAATGCACGGTCATTCAAAGCAGTATTGACTCCCTCCCTCCCTCTCCCTCCCTCTGCCTCCTCCACAAATCAGCCAGTGGTCAGGGTGTTAAGATGCAGCAGAGGTTTAGACTATGGAGCGAAAATAGTCTCGATTCTGCAGTAAAAAAAAACAACAACAAGTTGATGGTTTCAGCTTTAAATGAAAATCTACGTAAGCAGCTCTTTGGATAAAAGCATCAGATCTGCCTAATGGCAGCATGTATTAACCCCATGGGAGGAAGCTGTTGTTCCGCATATACAGCGTAAAAGCACAAACTCATGAATCAGTGCAATATGATTTGATCAGACCTTATTATGCTGGGAGATCATGAACAACTCACTCATGAGTGACTAACTTTGTGAATTAATGTATTATGTTCGCTTATAATTCAACGGGACAAACTTGCTGAGCAATGCTACAGCTATTAGCACCTTGCAGCATGCTGAGCAGGGTGATGCCTGCATTCACTGCATGATGCTTTCTTTGTTATTTTCTTGTGAAATGTGCAAATTGTCCCTCCTGAAGCCTCATGTTTAAGCATCTGAAATATGCAACAAGTACGCATTTATTTCATTTCAAGGGGTCATGAAGCAAGAATATTTGAACCCTTTGTCTCAGAGTAATGATTTACAAGAAAATGCAGCAACATTTCAAAAAATGACATTTTTGCAGTTAAATATGGAGAAAATGCTGTTTCTTGACACCATAAACATAGTGGGGTTATACAGACATCACCTGGTCAGTTTGCTAAATTTGCTGCAAAACTGCCTCCACCAGGGATGTATCCATGCACATGCTGCAGCAAAGAGAAATGACAGGCTGTGCTGCCCTGCCCTGAGCCAGGACACCCTTTTCACACTATTTTAATCCACAGGAAGTCCACTTTCAAGGTGCCGCAACGATAGCCACAGGTAGTGAGTCCTGTACTGAGGGTGAGGGGTGTAATTAAGGAGGCAGTAACCTTCTCCCTGTAGAATCAGGTCCTGTAACCACTCCTAAATGCCTCCGAAGGACTTGTGGTGAGAGTGATAAACAGCGCTGTTTGTTCCACAAATAACATAGAATCATGCTGAATATTGAATGTGAATATTGTGTTTCTGACAAATACTATTTTAATTAGAATTTAATAAAAAAAGAATTAGAAAAATAAATAAATACATAGATGTACAGTATTGCATGGTTTGAATATTGTACTATTGTTTCTTTTAATGTAATTTTGATAAGTGCTCAACACATTTTACTGTGCATTATGACAAACTAAATTTTAATTAGAATTCAAAACATGTATGGTTTGATTAGAATATTGCTTTTTTTAAAATGTATTTTTATACTTTTTTACTGTGCATTGTGTTCTGAATAGTGTGTTTGTAATGAATACAATTTTAATTGGAATTTAGAATAAAAACACACATGGTTTGAATAAAATATTATACTAATAATGTATTTTCCCCTTATTTCATTGTTTGTTTAAATGTATTTTTATTAAGTGCTCTACACCTTATACTCTGGATTTTGCTGTTAATATTGTGTTTATGACAAATACCATTTAAATTAGACTGTAGAATAAAACACAGGTGTTTAGATCACAATGAAATTCTTACTTCCTCAATGATAATAATAAATTTGAAAAATAAATAAATAAATAAATGTACAGTATTGCGCAAACAGCATTATGAGGCAGAGATGGCAGCCATGGTCGTCGCCATTAGGACTTAATGGCTCATAGATATATATGTATAATACATGTATATAGATATATAAATAGGTTGAGGCCTATAGAGATCACAGTTGGGTGCAGGTGAAGTTGAGGGGAAGCAACCACAACACCTGACATCAGCCGCTCTGTTCACACTCTCCACACCTCAAAAACAGCTAAAGCTCCGCGTCGTTCTGACCAAACGTCAAACGCACGCTGACGTGCTTTGTGCGCTTCCTTGTGCTTCTTCCGCTTCGCTTTTTCCAGGTACCCCCCCTGCGGCTCACGGAAAAACGTCTCTTTACGCGGTCCGAGCTCGGCTCAAGGGCAAGCAGCAGCGCCGAGGATTAACGAGGAGGAGGAGGGGGGTGGTGGAAGTGAAGGGGGGGGGGGGGGGTCTACTGCTGGTGGCGGGATTACGCAACCTTAACGAAACGCTTCCTCCTGGCACGCACGGTTACACCGTCGTGTTCATTAACCGCCACGTTCCGCAGCCACGGTGCCATTCGGGCGCAAAAATGTAAAAAAATAAGATTTGGAGGCTAATGTAGCTCGCCTCCATATTTATTTATTTATTTATTGCGCATTTTGAGCATTCGTTCCGTGTATTTGCCGCATTGCACAGTAGCACCGGGACGTTTAGGTTCCCGTAGCGTAAATAAGCGGAGGTCTTACCCGGGTCGCCATCTTTCACGGTGTCGGTAGCTCAGTGCTGCTGCTCGGGTCAGTGATTGGCAGGACGGCCGGGAACAGTGAGCGGAAGGCTCGGCGGCAGACGGGCTTTATAAGCCGCAGCGCACCTCGCGCTGATTGGCCGATTCGAGCGGAAGCACCATTAGCTCGCGTGACAAGGAGGGTCACCCTCTCTTTCTCTTTGATCCGCCGCCGGGCGGGTCTCAATAATCGTCCGGCTCCTGTTTTTGACTTTGAACGTTTGCGGCGTCTCAATAGACCTGAATCGCTGTTTTATATTAATTTATGAACGAACTGTGAGTTTTATTCACTCACGTGTGCTGTGACGTAGCCATTGAGAATATTTTACCTGTATTGATTGACATATCGTACCATTCCCGCCCCCAATAAAGCATTCATCTTTTATTTCGGTAGATGCGTGTGTGACAGTGGAAGCAGCAGCCGCCTCTTCACTTCAGCACCGCGGACAGCGCCCAGTGCTGCGGAGACCAGGAAGAGCCGCAGCTGCAATGTATAATAGACAATGGTGAAATAACAAGTAAAAGTTCTGAATTTTACTTAAGTAAAAGAACATAAGTATTATAAGCAAAAATATACTAGACGTATCAAAAGTAAAATTACTGATTATGCAAATTAAATTATTATAATATATTATTATACCTTTATATATTATACCTAATATATTATTATACCGAAGTAAAGTATTCAAAATTGTACTTAAGCAGAATACTTGTAGTAAATGTAATGCCACCACTGCCTGTCTGTAGTTGCATTGGATTCAGTAATAGCAACCTTCCTATCATAAAGGCCACTGTATTTTAATTACCTGTGGACTCTTGAGCTTCAGCACCACAGAGAGCAGGTTCAGTGTTTTTTTTATTATTATTATTTGGCTTTTTGATAGCACAGTAGAGATGACAGCAATAGGGGAATGACTTGCAGTTGAGGGCTCCCGATGCGGGATTCGAACTGAGGACTGTAGCTTCTCTACTTGGATCAGCCACACTACCAACTCTCTACACCACTCACTGCCCTGTCTCAGTGTTGTAAAACCTGTCATCTGGACATTGAGTAGATATTGCTTGCATGCACAATGCTGTGCTGTTTTAAAGAAAATACACAAGTTTATAAAATCTGCAATTTGAATTTTGTCTTAAACCGCAAAACAGGACAAATACTACTACCTTCCTAGAAGGTAGGCAAAGTCAAAATATGTGAAACACAGTGGTACCTGTTTTAAATTAGAATAACTGAGATAAAATGAATGCATTGTTATACTTATTGTTATACTTAACATAAACATAGCAATTACTTTTCCCTAACCCAGTCAAATATAGACAAACCCATGCCATACAGCTGCAGTATGTTGGGTAAATCTATCTCCTCATTTATTTTGTGTGCCTGAATATTCATCTAGAATGTTTGACTGCTTAATTTCTGTCTTTGTGCATCACGAAACAACATTACACCCACATAGCTGCTAGGGAGTCATCCAAGCAATAATTGCATTGTTTATTTCGAAGCAGGAGCTGGGCAGGATCTCTCAGAACCTCCCAAATACCACTTCTGCCCCCGATACCAAATGTGCTCTGCAGCAGCCTCAGCTGCAGCGGCTGTAGATCAACTCCAACAACTCGCTGCTGCCTGTCCGTGGTCGAGCCGAGAACTGTCTCCACAGGGTAATAACAGCAGACGGCAGGCCATAAATATGGGACATTTCACAGAGAAAATGCTCGGAGTGTGCAGATTTTACCTTCGGCAGCACATTTGAGCGTCTATAAACCCGTCTGCCTGTTTATCTACGAAATTACATGGTGCAAAAATAAACCAGACGTTCATGCTTGTAAAGATTTTTATATAAAGTACCTGTAACAGTTGATCAAATTATTCTTATTTCTCACATACATATTCATACATCCACATAGTAACAGACTGCAGCATCAGTACTCTAGTAACACTAGTAGCCTTGACTTTTTGTTCTTGTATACACAATATGATTCACAAATGAAAAGGAAGTAAAACCGTAATAACGTCATCATCATTATCATAAGCTTCATATGTTACACAATAGTTGTTGTTTTTTTTTTGTCTTGTAATGTGTTGCAAGATAAAATATGGCACATCATCATGAGTTGATCGGTGATGAGAGCATGTATGGGAGGATTGGAAGGGGTGTCGACCCATACTTCTCTGTCTAATTCTAGAAAAAGGTTCATTCACAGGGCAGGTTTGCTCTCCTCGCTGCCTCTTTTCATTTCCTTTTTCCGTTTTTTTTTTTTTTTTTTAAGTGAACAGCTGGCAGGACCGGAGCAGGCGGAAGTTTAACAGTTTCACAGAGAAATACGTCTTCGCTCATCTTGTCAAAAGCTGCCATCTGACATCCGCACGGTACCGACTCATCCAAACGTAATACTCCTTCATCTTTCTCGTCAGTTGACCTGCAGTGATATAATTCCCATCAAAAGTACAACTTACAATTTGGATCAAGTTCGACAAATTAAGAAAGAAAAAAAAAAATGTCCTTTCTGTCTCAGTAAGTCACTCGGAGAAATGCTACTTGTCAGTTGTTCCGTCCAGAAACAGTGGTAGGAGGAAGGACATGTAAACAAGCTTGTTTGCCAGAGCAAATTCTTCTTCTTCTTCTTCTTCATGTGCATATTCGTCTCATGAGGTCTGGCTCTGGATCAAGGCTACATTTTTTTTGTTTTACAGCAGTAATGGTACCTACTGCAGCCCAGTCAGTTATCATCTGTATAGAAAACACAACCCTCACCGGCTTTGTGGAGACAGCCAGTCTGGAAACAGGCATTCTTTTGTGTTAGTGCGGTTCTAAAATCCTGTAGCTGGGAGGGAATTCAAAAGAAATGTGTACTTTGTGACAGGTTTTTGCAGTGTGGTATATCAATCGGGGTAACTTTTTGGTGGCCGGTATGCAGAAACTCTACTATTGCCCCTCACCGGAAAGAGATAATATCAAATTTCAGCTTTTTTTGGTGTAAGGAATCAATTTCTGTAAGTATTTTTTTCTGCTTCAAGGTCAAGGTTCGAAATTTTCTTGCATTTCAGAATAAATAGGTCGGTGCATGATGTTTTCAGATACTTATTGACCAAGAACGGGGTTAAGTGATGTTATACAATAATCTGGTACTAACAGGAGCTGAGATATGACATTATCTTTCTCTGGCAAGAACCATATTGGAGTTTTTGCATACTAGCAACCAAGCACCTATACCCCAACTTGTATGTTGTAGATTTTGAAAATCGTATAACCATACCTAACCTAGACCGTATGTCAAATTGCAAAAACCTATCACAAAGTGCACTTTTTTTAAAATATGGAAATATTCCCTCCCAGCTACAGTATTTGAAAAGTTTTGTATTTTATTTATATATATATATATATCAGAGCAGGATCATATACAATTGTTCTGAAACGATAAAGCCAGTAACAGAATGCTGAATGCTCCAGCTTTGGTTGACCCCAGTTTTGACTTGCACTTTGAAAAGTGACACAAGACTGTATTAAAATCATAATCTCTCCATTTTGACTCCACCTCTTTGTGTATATATATATCGACAAAGTCCTTCTTCTGCTTCTGGATAACATGGTGCGGCAACAGCGTGAAACAGCTTTAGAGTCTTTCTTGTTCAGCAGTCCAAGACTTTCAATTGGCTCATGTTTCTGTATATTTGTGTTTTTGTTGTATTTTTTTTTTATATGAAATAATGAGTCTTTAGAATGATATGGCACACGATATCTGCCCTGAAGGCAGAGCAATTTTCAAAAAATTGAAGACAGTTTATTGGCTACGGTTAGACTTAGTGATGTGACATCATCAAGGCAAGGACTCTCTCCAGAAGAAGAACATGTGGAGCGTCTGTGTATGTACATTGTATTGTCTCCCCTTAAAGGGGCATTCCACTAATTCAGTTTACTCACCACAAGAAGGAATACTCAAGGTTAATTTATGTTTCTGTGTTGAAATGACACTGTTCCTAAGGCATAGCCTAGTACTTTACACCATAGCTTACCATAACTTACCATGCATTTAAATGCCTGTACACTACACACTTCCCTTTTCTGTGTTGTAAAAGTAACTGTTGTTTAATATTTATTTGCTTCAAATCAAACACAATCCACTTAGTTTCAGTTGCCAGGCTTAGGCTACTTAGGCTACATTCAGACTGCAGCCTGAAGTGACGCAAATCCAATTTTTTCCACCCCTACGCGACCTGAATTTGATCATTAGATGACAGTCTAAAAAACAGATCTGATTTTTTCACTTGGATCTGTGGTCCAAAAACCAGCCAGGTCGCGTCCATTCAAACTACACATCATCAACAAGGGACAAATGTCACTATTCTGCGCTGAAGTAGGCGGAAGTGGGAAGAAAGCAACGACCACGGCTAAGACTCACTGCTAGCGTCCATGTTTACTTCCGCAAACACTGAACTGAACTGTCCCCTAATGTGCATGCAGGACACTTGGTTCATTTAAATTTCACATTGGAAGCAAGTCACATTGAATTGGAAATGTGAACGACTTTGTAAAAAAAAAAATCTGATTTTACAAAAAATATGAATTGCCCTTTAAGCCGTGCAGACTGAACATAGCCTTAGGAACCCTACTGCCAACTAGAGGTTTGGTGGTGTAATTGCAGAACTTTTCTTTCTTTCTTTCTTTCTTTCTTCCTGTGTATGCAGGTGTTTAATGTCTAGCTCTGAAGGAAGTGTTGATAAAATAATAATTTATGGAGATTTATTTGCTATCAGACCCATCTCAGATATAGTTTAACAGGTTTCTAAATGGGGTGCTATTTAACCTGAGGGGTTACAGAACAGTGCAAAACCTGTAAAATAACTGGAGGAACAACGCTTTGCCTTTACCCGTGTATGTGCGGTGCAGGCAGGAACACTGCTAGCCTTTTGCACATGCCCTTCATTAGAGAGGCCTAGTGCCCAGTCGCCACGATGTCACATCAAGGAGTCTAGCTTTCAGCAGTTCGGCGTGGCGAGCGCTCAGTCCCTTCTGTCGCGTGTGGTGTGGTGCGCCCAACACAAAGCAGCATGCTGGGGAAACTATAGAAGCACACATGCATGTCAAACAACTCAGAGAAGAAGTACGCCGTCAGGTCAGCGGACCAGAGAGTCTCTAAATATGGGGCGACTGGACTGGACCGCACCAGACAGGACAGAACAGGTTCAAACCAGACTGGAGCGGATGGACAGACAGAGAGAGAGAGAGAGAGAGAGAGAGGGGCGGGGGTTGGGAGGTGGGGGGCGAGGTGGACAGCAACATCAAAGCGGTTTGGAAGAAAATTCACATCAATCATTTTGAACACTCGGGTCTGCTCCTGCCCACACACACCTGCAATACCATCACAGGTTCTTTCATTCTATGTGGAACCATTGGTGGAGAAAGATCACGTGATCTGCTCTCTGAACATCTGAACGCGTCCTCAACGACCAGCAACAAGCTCCGCCCATCACGGCTCCACCAATCACAGCTGCGCCTGTCATTCGTACAGCTTGAGTGCAGTATTTTAAAACAGAAATCCTTTCTTTCTTTCTTTCTTTCTTTCTTTCTTTCTCTTTCATTCAGTACCAATATGGACTGCAGGAGAAAGGGAACAGGAAGGAATTATATAAATTTCCATGTAAAATATTCCCTGGATGGGATCACTATTGCATTCTCCCATGTTTTTTTTTGTGAATGTAAACAGCTTACAGTGGAGTTTGTTTAATAATTAATTCATCTGTGCCCACTGAATTAGTATTTAATACTAAAAATGATCACAGATTTGATTAAGTTAAGTACAGTACTTTATCCAATGGGTGAATAACCCCCCACTACAGTACAATGAAATTGGGATTTTAATTTGTGGGTGTTGCATGGTTGCAGACCCTTTGTTTTGTGGTTGATTCTAGCTCCTCATCCGTGTTGTGATTTTATCATATTCACTTTAAGTTTCAACGGTGGGCCTCACAGCCAGAGCTGGAGAGTGCAATAAGCTTGGGCAGGACAACCGGAACAAGGTAAAGTGGAGTTGGCAATAAGCAGGTGGTCATGTGCAAGGACGTACTATGAAGTGACCTCATGCAACGTGGTTCTAGTTTTTCAATACCCTGACATTTCTCTATAGCGAAAATGCCCAGATACTATCACACACAATATCCTTTGTATCAATATCCTGTAGCTTTATATTTATAATATTCAATCTTCATTATGTTACCCTGTGTTGTCTGGCGTTTCTAACCTATTTCAGTCCCATCAAAAGACAGAAAAATATTGGATTTCTTATGTCACTTTAACAACAAGGTCAGACCGATGTATGTCTTTGGGCCTGAGGCAAAAGATCAAGATTGATTGTGAGGGGTTAGTGATTGGACATTAACACCTTTGGCTTGTCTCTGGTTACGTCTTTCTTGAAAAATCAACGATCATTTCTTTGCCTTAGAAGCCTGTTATTGTCACATTCTGAGCTGAGTGACCGGACGTTGGATACCAACAAGTAGCCTATCAGTACTGAGAATCTGATCAGATCCAATCGCGTCAAATAATGTGTGGTACTGTCGCCGGCACCATAGCAACCGTGATTTTATCTGCCTGGTGCCCTGTAGGCCAATTACAGATCAGGTCCTCCGTCTGTCTGACAGCCTATTAGCATTTAGGTGCCTCATTACCCAACTCAATCTATAATATAAATGCCATGTTTGATCACATAAGCTCTTTGTTCTTGGTTACAAACAGGAAATGGGGTTAATCATAGACCAGTAGAGACGCCAGACAACAGCACCGAGAGCTCCAACATAGCGCTAAACCCTGTCCTCGACCAAGAAACCTATCCATCTTCCACCCATCTATCCATCCTTCCCCCCTCCCAGGTCCCTCTTATCGGTCAAGGCCTATAAGGAGTTTGGTCTTCTCCTCCTCTTTCTTGCTCTCATTCTTCAGGTCAGCAAACACCTGGGTGAAGTAGTGTGGGTCGGTGTTGATCTGGAGCATCTTGCCGCTCATGCGGTTGATGATCTCCAGGCAGCGGTCCCAGAAGGCCTCCTTCTCCGCCTCGACCAGGAAGGGCTTCAGCGGGTAGGAGATCTCGTTGCCCATGTAGGAGTAGGAGAGGTAGAGGCAGGTGAGCAGCGAGGCCTGCAGCTCGCGCTCCGAGGCCACCTCGGAGGAGACCACGTCGCGACACAGCATGTAGAGGAAGACCACGTTGGCCGGAGTGATGAAGCCCTGATCCTGCCAGCCCTGTAGGAGGAGGGAGCGGTCCACGCTGCGCAGCCACAACACCGGATCCGTCGGGGATAGACGCTTCAGTCTGTAACACCGGCGGCACAGGAACTCACCCAGACTGCGCATCAGCTCACTGGTGGAGGCCTGGATAAAGGAAAGGGAGGAAGAAAGAGAAGAGAACAAAGGGGATGGTAAAGAAGAGGATTGGGGAACAGAGGTAGTAATTAATACAAATAACCAGAGTTGACAGAATGTTTTAGATCAGGGGTGGGCAACCCTGGTCCTGGGGAGCTACTGTGGGTGCAGGTTTTTGTTCCAACCAAGCAGTAATCCACCTGATTCTACTAACGAAGCACCATAGCAAGGGCCCTAATGGTTGATTAGTAGAAATGGGTGTGTTCCTGCTTGATTGGAACAAAAACCTGCACCCACAGGAGCTCTCCAGGACCAGGGTTGCCCACCTCTGCTTTAGGTAGACATTAGATATCCATTCATTTTCAGGGATACACCCCAGACAGGTCGTCAGTCTACCATGGGGCACACACACCAGTCACTCACACAGATAATTTAGAGTCTCCAATTAACCTAATCATGTTTTTGGACTAGAGCCAGAGAAGCTGGAGAAACCCATGCAGACATGGGTCCCAGCCCAAGGCCTTGAACTTGTGACCTTCTTGCTGTACAACATCACTACCCAACTAGGCTGCCCAATACATTTATTTATTGTTGATACTTTAATGAAAATTTGTCTGATTCCAAAGAAAGAACGGTTTTACCTGGACAATGACACGTTTTGGCGTGCCAGCCGCAGTAGACGGCTGGATCCCGGAACCTGTGAGGGAATTCTTTTTGGCAGCGACGGTAGCTACGTTAACCAGGGTCTTGGAGGTGGGCAGGTGGGAGGAGGTAGTGGTGCTGGTGGCCGACGGGTCCTGGGTGGATGAGTAAGCTGAGAGGTTTGCACAGGACTGCGACTTCTTCAGCTTTAGGCTATTGGAGGCTGAATTGGCGGTGGCGACGGCGTGGCCGTCCGGCGAGCTCCCTTTCCCATCTGACTGCAGTTTCTTGGAGCCCTTCCTCTTCGCTGAGACGGCCACTATGCGTTTCCACGGCAGCACGCTGATGATGGACGGACGTTTAAGGGATTTCGCAGCGGCGGCGGCCGCATCCTTGGCGTTCTTGCTGTTCTGGACTGCCGTGTAGTGGCCCACCGTGGCCGGGCCATCCTCAAACAGCGCCGCCTTACGGTAGCTCGGGGACAGTGACAGCACAGTACCCATGATGCCTGGCTATGGTTAAAAGAGGGACGCAGGAACGGTGGAGTGGGGAAACTCTTTGATTGGTCAAGACAAAGAGCTTTGAGAGGACCGAGGTGTCTCACTTCCAGAGGACGTTGAACCTGTGAGCAAAGAACAGGGAGGAGAAGCAATATCCTCTGTTATAGTTAGTAAACAACAAATAACAAACACATCATTACCATCAAATCTAATCTGCCTAGATATACCTCTCTAGCAGTTACCATGACAACTGAGTGAAAGCTCTATCCCCTCTAGAAAGAGCTAAGGTCAAGGATGATCTGTCTTACTAACATCAAAGTCCACTTACTCGCTTTTTTTTTTTCTCAGAGCTTTTAAGTTCACCTTAGTCTTTCTGAGCAGATGGAGTTTGCTCAGTTGTCATGGAGATAAGTACTTCCAGGTTTGCTGTCTCTGTTCTCCAGCTGTACCAGGACAACTAAGCAGATTCCCAAATGAAAAGATGCTGTTGACAACACTTGTTGTTTTATTAGTTTTTATGAAGAGAGAGTGTTGAAGGAAGCCTATGACCAGTAACTGATCGTAACGTCCAATATGTAGAAAGCTAGATAATAATCTCTAGATCAGGGATGTCAAAGGGACCAGAACCGGCCCACTAAAGGGTCCAAACCAGCCCTCTAAATGTACAAAGTTTGGCAAAAAATGGACCAGTTCCTGTGTGAAGTCAGTCAGCATCTTTCAGAGCTCAAGGAATCAAATATATAATCAAATAATATATTTGTAGAAGCAGAAGATAACTTCACCTGCTGCTTGCAACGCATGCAGCAATAGTTAATAGTTAGTTAATTAGTATTAATCAGAACTGTGCTGTATGTAGCCCAGGTCTACAGGTAGGTGTTATATATAAATACTGTCCCATGGTTCAAAAATATCAATCCACAGAGATTTGCACACAGCCTGCATTCAGAAACTGTTCCCTAAAACCATCCATCTGGACTTCTGTGAAGTTGTGATGTCACAACCATACAGTCATCACCCAACCCCCATTCACAGCCACTCAAATCAGCCAATCAGAGGAGATGCTCATTAATATTGATGAGACTGACACAAAACGACCCGTTCTTTCTAGAGCTGCATAGAAACACTTGAAAGAGGAGATGTGAAACTAAACTGAGATGATTTAAAAAAAAAAAATATATATATATATATATATATATATATATATATATATATATCTTGTTAGGAATATCATAAACTTTAAATGAAACCCAGAAAAATGAACAATATGGGACCTTTAAATATTTAGAATACCTCAGAACGTTATGAAAGAGTCTATTGGGTTTTATCACTAAGAGAAGGGATTCTACTGCCTTATGATTTGGTGGCATTCCATCACAGCAGTAATGTATGGATCAGTCTGGTGGTCACATGAAGGAATCTCCTGCCTCCAGAAAACGAGCATCCCCGGCTCTGTAAAGACGCCTCGGCCAACACGGACCGGATTTCCATTCCTTAATTCTCCGTGATTAAATCCAGCATATATGATGCATGCGCCTGGCGCCGCTCCAGCGTGTGTTATATAAGAACCAAGATCAGGCCGCGGAGAGAAAGAAATGTGCGCAAGCATCCATCTTAGCTTCAAAATGGAAGCCTTGAAAACACCCCCCCCCCCCCCTCCTCTTCACCCCTTCACCACCACCACCACCTCACCCCCCCCAACACAAACAGCCTCCCCTCAACGCACCCCTCACACATAAACAACCATCACATAATAAATAGGATGCCGTTGCCTTTCAGACATTTGATTTTTTCCCCAGGCAACGGGCAAAAATAAGAGCTTTTCCTCGCCACCTGCACATTAAATTGTTGACTGGCGAGCAGGTAGATTATTATTATAGGCAGAGCCGAAATGATATGCGTTCCCCTACCTTCTAATTAATTCTCGTGAGATCCATGTATCACACCTTGACCCCTTTTGCTTCTGTGCAAATGTGGTCAGAATGTGAACTGGCTGCTTATCCGCCGGTTCTTGATGGTTTCGCCGCGGCGGCCGACGCGAGCTGCCCCGGCTTCCAGGGCGTGAAAAACGGCTCCGTCTATGCCGATGTGGAGGACCCCTAAAAAAAAAAAAAAAATTAGAAAGTAAAAACAAAAACAGCAACCCAGCAGCGGTTCCGCGAGCCCACGGGTCGGTTTCTTCTTTTTCGTTTTCTTTCAGATCTTCATTTATAAGAAGTCCCTCGCTCGTCGATGGGGATACAGATGCAGAGCAGATGCGAGGTGTGTTTCTCTCCTTCGCTCGATCCGAGTGGGAAGATGTCTTCCATTGAGAAGCGAAAAAAAACCCTCTCCGGTCACGGCTATTAATGTCCTGTTATACGACAAATCTGCTCAAAAAGGAAAAAAACAAACTACACACGTATATATATTAAAAAAATAATAATAACCGAAATCAGTATAAAGATGGAAAACAGCAGGAGAGAGGGAGAACAAAAAAAATGGCCACTGTTAATTCCAAAAATAGACAGCAGCTTATTCCCTCATTGCAAACCTGCGAGAGAGAGAGAGAGAGAGAGAGAGAGAGAGAGAGAGAGAGAGAGAGAGAGAGTCGCTGCTTTAATGCGGGCATCTGCAGTTATTCGGGTTGGATGCGGGAGGGAAACGGCGCCTCCTGATTGGCTGCTGCCGGGATGCTGCTGATGCTGCCGGAGGAAACCATCATTGGCCGCTGGCCGCCTCCAGCCAATCAGAGGGAGGGAAAGAGAGAGAGCTGTTCGTGGTGCTGAACCAGATGTGTAGAAAGCTGCTGCTGCTGTGGAGGAGGAGGAGGAGGAGGAGGAGGATTTTGTGAATCAGTCTGAGTAGGCAGCTGTGGGTGTTAAATCTGTCAGCAGGCAAATATGTCTGCTTGGTTTTTTATGTTTGGTAAATTCTATATTAAACACCTAAGACCCAGGCCTGTTTTTCAGTTTTCTGCTATAAATAATAAACATAGAATTTTTTTTTTTTACAACCACAAAGGTTATGGACTTAAACCTGGTATCAAAAGAAATACAACACGTGAGGTGACTACAGAAGTGTCAATTTATGGTGCTATTACAAAGCAAATACAGTTGGAATATTGCAAAATGTTAGAAATGATACAATATATGTTACTACAGATAAATATACATCATTTAAAAGATCAAAACAAGACCAAACTGACTCAATTTAAGAAGAAAAAAACACTTGAAATAAGGCTAAATTATCTGCAATGCAGAGTTCAATGATAGAGTTCAGGCGTCAATTAATTGTCCATAAAATCATAGAAATCACACTGAGGATCATTACAGCACATGAATATATTTTGAAGATTATAAAGGATGCAGTTAAATAAACACACAAACAGCTCAAATCTAAACTAAACTAAATATCTAAATAGTGGTTAGTTGCAGCCCTACTACTGATATTATATTAAACTATTTTCTTATTGTATTGATGATGTGGATATTGATGATATATCTCGATGCTGTATTGTGTTTTACTACAGATAAAAATACGTATTTAGTGTTGGAGCTGAGGTTTTCTCATACAGTAAAACTCAATACTGCAGCCATATTATGGATATAATAGAGTTCCATGCATACTCTTCTCAGATGCAGATTTAGATAGATATTATATTGAATTACACATATTTTTTAAATATATATAAAGAAAAAGAACAGAAAAGAAATTGTGGAACATGCATAAACCCCCTCCATTATTAACAGACTCAGTAATCTTAGTCATCTGCCTGAGATATCAATGAAGCCTGTAAATATTTTCACAAAGCTTATCTTTTATTTGCTGAGGAAAAGATATCTGGCTTTTAAGATGATTGAAGACTGTTTGAGACAGAGCAGAGACTGTTTACAGGCCGATTATTGTATTACAGGAACATAGTTCCATGTTCAGCGTGACACATGTGGCTGGATTGGCAGCAAACAGAGTCACAGCCCTCCAGGCTTTACTGTGCAGGGATTAGTTTGTTATCGCTTGATTCATAGCAGTTATTTGAGAAGAGGCCAAATGTAATCAAAGCTAAATGTTAGTGTAATGTAAATGGTAAAAGCCTTGAGGCAGCAGCTGTGATTTCACCACTGATGAGCTTGTAGAAGAGCCCTGCATGAAAACCTAGTATAAACAAGTTTATTTTTAATGTGGATTTTATGCTTAAAGTCCATATAGCAATATATTTCCCAATGTTTTCCAATTTCTATAGGCTGATTCTGGTATTTTTGAACACATATTAATACATTTGTTTTATATTTTTATACTTAAACCAAAGACATGCAAGGTTGAACAAATCAGGGGAAACAAAAATAAAATACAACTTTTTTTAAGGGAATAGGGATTGTTTTGCATTGCTCTTGTTATTCAACTCATCAGATGGTGCAGTACACGTGATATCGGCAAACATATATAACACATGTCCAACAAAAGATGACTACATCATGTGGTTTTCAAGCACAGCTTTCCATATTTTAGTGAAAATATCTTCACTGACTTTAGATTTTGCATTAGTCACTCAATAGGAAGAATTTAAAGTCCCAGCCTAAAAGAGCCATTTAGGAAGTAATGTAATGTGTAGAATAACTCAGGAACATGATCTCATCTGAAAGAGCAGGAATAGTCACAATGTGACTGTGACCAACATTTTTATCACTGCTATATGTTTTGTGCATAGTGGGGATCTCAAGGTGTCAAACTACAACAATGTACAAGCT
Organism: Lepturacanthus savala; assembly: GCA_030544235.1. NCBI lineage: Eukaryota > Metazoa > Chordata > Actinopteri > Scombriformes > Trichiuridae > Lepturacanthus > Lepturacanthus savala. The sequence continues at coordinate 7,067,200 of CM060482.1, read as the reverse complement.
TATACCATATTTAAAATATCATCATGACATATATCATGATATATATTAAAAAAATATATAAGTAATGAAGTTGTTTTTAATTATAAAAAGAGATGATATGATTTGAGATGAATACATGAAAAATAATTTATATTATTATTACATTTATGTAATTTTGATAGTAATTAAATGTAGTTGTTAAACTTAGATTTTGGTAATCATTTATTATATATTTATACAAGTTAAAGAAAATTCAGTCTGCATACAAAAGGGAGAAATCATTTACTGATGTGGAATTAAATGTTTTTATTAATTCTCATTCCTTTTTGGATATGTAAAATCATTTTTATCCAGTTTTTGATCATTTGCACAAAGCTTTCCATTGTTTGTGTGTATATTTTTTCTTGTTTGTATTATTTTTTTCCTTTTACATGTTCGAAATAAAATCTTCAAATCAAATCAAATTTATTGAAAATATAAGAACTTCTGTGTTACCGATGTAAATGTTCTGAATCTCCTCCAATGCAGCAAAATGTCCCGCTGCAGGAAAGACAGCGCTCTATCGTTTTACTACATTACCCATCATGCAGTCCGCGCATGCGCGCACATGAACTTCCGGGGCGCCAGGATAAAAAGCTGAAATGTTTTGATAATGCAGTCTTCTCCAACTTTAATGAGTTTAATTTAACGAGCTTGTATTTATATTTAACTTTATACTAACTATTAGCTGTGATAATGGACGCTCTGCACAGACACCGCTCACTTTATAAAGGAACGACTCCGCCATGGAAAGAAACATACAGAAAGGTATAAAAATATAACTTGAACCAGTCAGTTAGCTAGCTAGCATGTCGGAGCGCTGCTAACTGTTTTATCTTATCGGGTTTAATACTTTTTGTTGTTTGTTTTCTTGTCGTTCCAGCGATGTGTGGACAGGCTGAAGAACAGCCGGTCCAGGCTGCTGGAGAGGTTCCGGCAGACCGGAGACAGCCCGCAGCGCTGCGGCTCCGGGGCCTCCATGATCGTTCAGGAGGTGATGGAGGAGGAGTGGACCGCTATGCAGACGGAGGACCGGAGGCTGCCCTCTCTGTGGGGGACAGAGGTCTGTGTCTGCTTCCGAAGACCCCAGCTTCTTCTTTCTTTCTCCTTGCAGTTTTCTCTCTTCCTAAGTCTTCCTTTTCCTGTTTTACTGTCACTAGTGATAGAAGAATCAAGACCCTTTACTTAAGTAAAAGCACTAACAGATTAATGTGAAAATACTCCACTACAAGCATTTTCTTGCATGAAAAGGGTGTTTCTTCTGCAATAACCTATATATATTCTATGAATTCATTAGTTTATTAAGATCACTCTGCTTTAGAGCAGTCTGTTACTGTTGTAGCTGCTGGAGGTGGAGCTAGTTTCAACTACTTTTATATAAAAGTAGTTGATGTAGTTAAAGTTCCTCTTTAACTACATGTTGTTTCTTCAATGCTTGTTTTATTATATATTGTATCAAGTCTGCATCTAAAGAAAAAACTGTATTCACATAAAATCGATGATTAAATCTGCACTCTGTAATAATCACTGTAAGACTGGTCATCATAGAGCTCACAATGTGCCTTTAAGTGTTTTAATTGATAAAGTGGCTTTGTTTTTAACAGCTGTTCAGTATCATGAAGGAGTATGATGAGCTGGCAGTGCTTGAGGAAATCCAACAGGAGCTCATGTCTCATGGTAACACATGTAATACTTTTCTACCTAAAGTACTGACAATAAAAATAAAATATCTCATAACACAATAGCAAGATATGTCTGCAGATGCAATGGAAATGCGTATGTGGACATCTACTGATGTTGCATATGTTTGTTTTTTCTGTTTCAGAACAGTCTATAATTGAGGAGTTTGAGAAGGACCTGCTGTTTGAGCAGCAGTACATATCTTCTGTCGTGGAAGGGATGGAAGAGATGGAAGAGATGCATATTATTTGTCCCATATGTCACATGTGCGTCACACTGCAAAAACATGACATTGTTTCCCATATTTATATTCACTTATTTTCAACAATTTTTAACTCTGGTTGCAGTTACGGCATTTGAGCATTTTTCTTGTTTTGTTTCTCGCAGGAACAACTTGAACATCAACAGTCATTTCATCTCCTGCCTATGTGGACTATACATCAACACTAAGGTTTGTGTATTAACCTCCAGCCTTTATGCAAAGAAGAAAATATATTAGTGTCTTTTATTTTGATTTAAAAATCATAGTGATGCCACTATTACTTACTACCTCAGCCAAAAATAGGAGAAAGCTGTGATTTCATACAGCCTGAGTCATAACGTGGCTCAATCAAATCTGGACAAACATACAAGATACATGTTTTTGACTTGTTCATTTAAAGGATCCCTATTAGGTGTTGTCATGGCAACAGGCTAATCTTCTTGGAGTCTACAATGCCTGTAATGATTGGAAAGGACACATAATATACACTGATAATATCAGGAACACAACAGCAAGATCTCTCTGCAGATGCAGATGTGTAATTATCTTTTTTAAATGATTACTTTGGCAGAAATGATATAATTATATGTTTTAATTTTAGAACCAGAACATCACCCCTAACGTCCTGCAGGATCTTCTGGAGTCCAGGGTGTCGGAACATATGGAGGACTGTCTCCACAACCCTGTTTTCTCTGTATCTCCCGACACAGACAGCTCTCCCAACCTGTTGATCAGCTGCAGGGTAAAGCGCAATCACTGTCGAGACATTTAATTAAAGAAGGAAACAAATGTGTTGCTGCTGCCGGAAACTTAAATGCATAAATCCCTGTCATGTTTTGTGTTCATAGGTAAATAAATAAATGAATGAAATGAAACGCTGCACAATAGAACATCACATGTTCCTTGTTTATTCTGCTCTTAGGTGTGTGACTACCTGTCCATTGTTCTGTGACCAGGCTGCCAGGAGTGATCGACTCGAGATGAATTTAAAGTCATTTTTGTGTTTGTTCTCTATTGTGTGAATAAAGATTATTTTATATTTAATATGTAGATGTTTTTTTTTTTCTTGGACTGTTTGCCACCCCCTCCCTAAGTACTTCATACAGACATTATACACATTTAAGCTACTATGACAAATATATTCACCGTAGCGGCAGAAAATTCAAGTTACTTAAATGAAACTTGATTGCTTTGCTTCTATGGAAAAGGCCGATGACGTCTCAAATGAGTCGAAATACTGTCAAATTTAAAAAAAAAAGTGGGGAAATTGAATATGCGCATACTGAGCATGGTAAATTGTTCAGGCTTTGATTCTGTAACAAACAGCTGAAAGTACTTCCACACTTATGAATCTGTTTCATGGGTAATGTGGATCTTAAAATGCAGCTTTCATACAGTCTTTTCTCTGTCCACCTTTTCCAATGTGTCTCCTAGTGAGAGAAATCATTTTGATGTCTATAGACAATCAATTTGGCTGGGCATGAATAAGTCACGTGACATGCAGCTTGGGTGAAGGGATATACTTATGCAGGTAAAAGAAATACACCTTATTTTTTCAGGTGGAATTAAGAAAACATAGATTTTATTTTGGAAATGTAGTGTTGTGGATTTTTTTATAAATATAAAACCTAAAATTAAGAGTATTATTACTTGGGTAAATTACACCATTGCATATAATGTAACCTGATTAACACGTGAACATCAATTTCCTGAGAAATGACAGCTTCAGGCTATGTCGGGAACTTGGTTCTAACCTGCAGTACCGGGCTCCTCCTGCAGGTGGCGGCAGAGTTTCGACGCCGCGAAACGACCTGACCGGAAAACCAGCAGGCGGAGCCGGCGGAGCGGAGCGGAGCTAGCAGGCAGAGGAAAGATGGCAGCCGCGGCAGTGGCTGAGTTTCAGAGAGCACAGTCTCTTCTTGGAACAGACCGGAACGCCTCTATTGATATCCTACACTCAATAGGTACGTAGAGTGGACAGCGCGGGACGCTGGAAGGTCAATAATGTCGCGCTCAGACACGCGCGGCTCTCAATCAAACGCGGATGCGGCTGAGTTAGCGCGTTAGCAGCTAAGCTAAGTTAGCGGCTAAGCTATGTTAGCTAGCCCGTGTCTTTTTTCTCCGTGCTTGCACCGTGAGTCAGCAGCGCTGGGCTAGCCGGGCTAGCAACATACCGGCTCGCTTATCGGAGGAGCTAACGCTAGGCTAGCACGGCTCATTCATTATGACGGGAACTTGGGTGACAGCCGGCTAGTTAACGAACGGTCAGCGCTGTTAGCAGCTAACTTACTCCTCTCCTTAATAGATGATGTGAGGCCGGCAGTGACATTAATGTGAAAATGAGTTGTGTCAGTTAGGACCTGAGACTCTATCACGGCGGCTAGCTAACAGTCATTTATCAATATTAAAGCTCAGCCATGGAGCTGTCAGCATCTTTTATTGTTTAATGTGACACCCTCACCATTAAATTAGCATGTTCATAATTTAACATTGCCTTCACGTACTGCTAACGGAGAGGGTAACAGCACTTTCACTTTTATATATCGCGGTGATTCATGTCAGATTACATCATCGTTATGTTACACTGTGTGTGTGTGTGTGTGTAGTGAAGCGGGACATCCAGGAGAGTGATGAGGAGGCGGTGCGTGTTAAAGAGCAGAGCATCCTGGAGCTGGGCGGGCTGCTGGCCAAGACAGGACAAGCTGCAGGTAACAGAACATGCTGCTTAGGTGTCTAAAACAATTCACACGAAAGATTAAATGATTCGACCACAACAAGAAGTTTCAGTGAAGTCACAGGACGTGTGGTTGTTGACTGGAAGAGGTCACTGCCAGTGGTGTGTCACGTATATAAAAGTCACACTTGAGTACAGTAAATGATTTTGGAAGAAGTTAAAGTTACCTCTTTGAGTATAACTTGACTAAAATTCTTAAAAGTATCCAATATTTACTGTATTTCATTATCAAAAGTAATTTTCTTTTGAAAATACAGCTAAATGTTGGTAATAAAATAAGGAAGTTATTCTAAGAGTTGAAGTGGAAACTTCAAGTTTAAACATTACACTTAAGTAAACTGAATATTGGATCACAACCGACTTCCAAACTATTTGTTTAAACTCTGCATGATTGTCATTATATCCATAGAAACCCAAACGTGCAACTATAGGACTTTAAATATGTTAAACACCTTAAATATTCAGTGTACATTAACAAACAAGGTTGTCAGAACTTTTAAACATTTAAAGAACAGTCTGTTTCCAGCAAATATTTTTTAGTAACAAAGGTGAACGTGGGAATAATATCAGTAAAAGTATTGATTTATTTTAGGAAATGTAGTGGTGTAAAGTTGAAATTTGATGCTTCAGGAAAGGGTGTCTTTCAATGTCTGGAAAATGTAAATGTGTATTGTTCAACTCATTTGCCCTCCTTGCTGAAATAGTTCAAAATCCTGCTGTTTTGCATGTAACAGTTTTCTAGTGAAAGGGGGATATGGATTGTAAAGTGTGCTGTATTTGTGCAAAATGCTGTAAAATCAGTTTAAACAAAGTACGTTTAGGAATGTTACTAAAACCATCAAGTTATGAATAGTCCTGGATTTTAAAAGTTATTTTCTGTGAAGCCTCTTTGATGTTTCTGAGTTTCTGTCATTAAAAATACCTCCACCCTCAGTCCATAGTGATAAAACATGAAACACATTAATAATAAGAGGGCTTTTTATATACAAGAGCAGGTATAAAAGCTTCTTATGAAAAAATCAGTTGGCCATATTTAAAGTGCTATAAAAATATAACACATTTACAATGTTAGGAGAATATGAGCTGGTGGATATTTCTATATCCTGTGAGAAGTCTGAGTTTTCTTTAGATGAGAATTTTGTTGCATATTTGGATCAGTGGAAACACTTTAAAGGTTTGAAGCAGTCGAACAAGAAGAAATAATTACCTGTGTGAAGTCATCTACATTTACTTGATTGTCCTCATTCTGAGTGTGGGATGTGTGCACTGTAACGTGACAAAAGTATCGTCCATAGCATGTAGCCTCCATTATGTTGTACTAACAATCCCACAATGCATTGTGTCACATTGTATACGTGCAAATATCACAGCAGAATTACTATTATAAAGACTAGAAGTGGATTTTTCACTCAGCGTTGGTCTATCAACAGAAAGGCTGCCTGCAATGTTCCATACTGAAATATAAAAGTGATATTGGAAAATAACAATTTAGTTTATCTTTCAAGTGAAAGACATCATTTTTTGCATTTCAACCATTTGAACTTCTTGAGCTGCTTTTCCATTTCTACATCTAAAGCTACCTCGTTGTTTTCCTGCCACTCTCAGAGCTTGGGGGGCTGCTGAAATATGTTCGGCCCTTCCTCAACTCCATCTCCAAGGCTAAGGCAGCCCGGCTGGTCCGCTCCCTGCTGGACTTGTTCCTGGACATGGAGGCTGCCACAGGTCAGGAGGTGGAGCTCTGCTTGGAGTGCATAGAGTGGGCTAAAGCTGAGAAGAGGACCTTCCTCAGACAGGCTCTAGAGGTGAGATGCACTGTAAATGCTGGAGACCAGATCAAAATACATAGACACTGTTGTTCATGAAGCTGAGACACGGACACATCAGCAGTCGGCAAATCGGTGATACCACATCAATGTTTTGTAGAAAAGACATATTATTCCTTAAAGTTGTCAGTATATTAAATAAAATTCAATATGAAAAAGGTGCAGTGCTTCTCTTTAACCATTTGGAGGATAATATAGCTTTTTAGAAGTTGTAAATGTCAACTGAGGTTGTAATGCGAACATATAAAAAGTAAAATCGCTTATTTTTCTCTTAATTCTAATTAATTTCTCTTTTGTCTGACTGAAATTCAAATCTTTCATAACCGTCCTTGTCTATTCTTTCCATCTTTGTTGTTTTGGAAAAAAAATATTTAAATTTTTTTTGGCCCTGACTTGTTTGTTTTCCTCCTCAGGCTCGTCTCATCTCATTGTATTTCGACACAAAGTGCTACCAGGAGGCACTACAGCTCGGTGAGTGTTCAGTCTCCTCAAATCGTCCTGAGTTGCTTTACGTTTCACCTTTAGCAAAGCCGCATTCCCCCCTTAGTTACTGTTGCTACACTCGTCCAGCTTTCTATTGTAGCAATAAAATTCAAACTGGTCAGTTTGGAGTTCTTCAGCCTTTTTAAATGTAAAGCCGTGAACGCGTAGCATTGACTGTGAATGTCCTGCTCCTCCAGGGACCCAGCTGCTGCAGGAGCTGAAGAAGATGGACGACAAGGCTCTGCTGGTGGAGGTCCAGCTGCTGGAGAGCAAGACGTACCACGCGCTCAGTAACCTGCCCAAGGCCCGCGCCGCCCTGACCTCCGCCAGGACAACCGCCAACGCCATCTACTGCCCACCCAAACTACAAGCAGCTTTAGACATGCAGTCAGGTACAAACAGGACAAACACACAGAAAACAAACTGTATCCAACCAACGTTCTATCCCCGACTGGATACAAGCAGGAGAAATCCGTAGCTGCTATTTTCTGTCCAGTACCAATAATGTGTGTGTGCTTGTTTCCAGGGATCATTCATGCAGCAGAGGAGAAAGACTGGAAGACGGCGTACTCCTACTTCTACGAGGCCTTTGAGGGCTACGACTCCATCGACAGCCCCCGGGCCATCACAGCCCTCAAATACATGCTGCTCTGCAAAATCATGCTCAACGCGTAAGTGGCATGATACACAGACACGAAACCCTGATCAGCACCTAAGAAAGGGTACTGGCTCATTCCCTGCTGGGTTTGATGATGATGTTTGTGTTTATTTTTCAGCCCAGAGGATGTCCAGGCCCTCGTCAGTGGCAAGCTCGCTCTGCGGTACGCCGGCAGACAGGTATGACTATCTATATATATATATATATATATATATATATATATATATATATATGACTATTTTTTACTTTTTTGACATTCTCAGGGTTCCGATGTTTCCTGGAAAACCTGGAAAAAAGACTGACCAATTTCCAGTTATGGAAAAGATATCAAAAATGTGCAAAAAGATCAAACGTCCTGAAAATTAAAGCAGCCTATTACATGTTCCTTTGAACATCAATCAGTCAATTTAACTTTATTCAAGAGTCTTTTTTGTTATTATCCTGGATAACAAAATATTTTTGGACCTGCGGCTTACTTAAAATAGAGGTATATGTTAAATAATAAAAATCGTACTGCATATTAGGGAGCACATAAAGGGAAATGTATCAGTGTATGACATGGTAACTTGTATCTGTAGCAGCTGAAAATGTCCTGGAAAGGTTAGGAGTGGGAACTGTGCATTTTGCATTAAATAGGTCCAACGCATCCATTTCAGTTATTATTCATAGTACATCAGCGTGAATGTCCTTCTTCCTATAATATACAATAAAAACACAGCAAATGGAACTAGTAGGGAGTGAGGTGAGGTTATTGCTGCACAGTCTTTTACCCACAATCAAAAATAATCAAAGTCTGTGTGGCATGATATAGTCCATACAATTTTTTAGTTAGTCTCTATCTTATACATGTCTATTGTAACGTCCATCCACATGGTCAATGTTGGGCATGTTTTGGAAGGGCCTTTCTGCCTGCTATTAATAGAATGTTAAATAAATATTTGTCTCTCTTTGGCCGTCCTTTTGACGAATCTTTGTTAAGAAATTTCATCTCATTTCTTTTTTAGATCACATAACTATTTGCTAAATTCCTCCTACGGACGTTATTCTTCAGACTCTGTACCCATCCGAACTTTTTCCTCTCTTTTCTCTCTACAGACAGACTCTCTGAAGTGTGTGGCACAAGCCAGCAAGAACCGGTCGCTCGCAGACTTTGAAAAGGTTTGTGTCTCCAGTTCCACGCTGTGGCTGAAACTATATTAGTTTTAATGAAACCGCTATGATCGGAACACTTGATGTTCGGATAATGATTGAAATCCCCTCTTCCTGCCTCCCCAAAGGCACTAACAGAGTACAAAGCAGAGCTGAGGGATGACCCCATCATCAGCACCCATCTGACCAAACTGTACGACAAACTGCTGGAGCAGAACCTCATCAGAGTCATCGAGCCTTTCTCCAGGGTCCAGGTAATCCTGTTAATGTCTGTATTCAGAGAGCGACAGAAGCCTGCAGACAGCACTGCATATTAAACCTCAGGGAACTTTGAACACTCAGACTTTTATTAAAAACTAGATAGCCAGATTCTGAGGGGGCTTTCATGCTGAATCCATTTGATTTGAATGAATCCTGGTGGCCAAACTAAATGTATCATTAATGTATAGTTCTGTTAATCTGTATTTAATTTAGGAAAATGTAGCTGAACAAAAAAAATCATTATTTTACAGTTGGTATTAAAGCTCTGTCATTGTATTGAATAGGAAATCTAATATACACTTAAAATGTCTCTCATCAGTGTCTTGTCTTTCTTTTCTCTGACAGATAGCACATATTTCCTCCCTCATCAAATTCTCTAAGGTAATGTTCAATGTTTTGCTTAGACTTTTAGTCACTTTCATTATGCAGGAGCTGCCAATTATAAAAAAAGAAACTGTCCTTAGTTGTTTAAACTGAACTCTCCATGTGTTTGTTTGTAGGGAGACGTAGAGAGGAAGTTATCACAGATGATTCTGGACGAGAAGTTTCACGGTGAGTTTCTGCAGCTCTCAGTAAAGACTTGTCTCTTCACACCAAGTGTGTTTTTGAAGTCGTTTCCTGCAGTTGGATCTAATCAGTGTCGTCACGTTTACCTGGAAGACGACAGTTTCTTGTTCTCTGCTGACACCGTCGCTCTTTCTCTCACACTTCACAGGCATTCTGGACCAAGGTGAAGGTGTGCTGATTGTCTTCGAGGAGCCGGTGGTGGACAAGACGTACGAAGCAGCTCTGGAGACCATTCACAACATGAGCAAAGTGGTGGACTCACTCTACAACAAAGCCAAGAAGCTGACATAAGGTCAGATGATCATTTTCAGAATTCAATTTGTGTATTTTATTTGCTAACAGTGACGTTTTGATTGCTCTGCTGCTTTCTTTTTATTTTTCCTTCTTGTCTGTAAAGCACTTTGTAACAGCGGTTTATTTAAATAAAGTCATCGTATAACTGGTTGTTACAAGAGCATAGAGTCCTATAAAATAACAGCAGCCTTCTACTTTGTAGCAGTTTAAAGCTTCTCTTAAACCTGCCGTCGGTCTTCCCACACAGAGAGAGCGAGAACACGGGTCCTCCTGTCCGGAGCGACGTGGGCCAGTCGGACCTCCGTCGATCGCTCACTTCAACCTGGGAGGGAAGAGGGGAGGAGGACGAGGAGCTCACAAACACTCAAGAAACCAGCCGACTTACCGAAGACGACCCAAACAGAACAACTAAAGTGACGGGACGGGACGCGCCGCTCCTCCTGGTCCTCCCTCAGCTCTCTGCTCTCCCTCCTGTCACTGTCTCCTCCTTCCAATCTTGACTGGGGTCGATCTGACACAAAAGTGCTCCTCCCTGTGGACAAATCCAGGCACTGCGCCCCCTTCTCTCTTCTCCTCCCTTCTCTTCTCCTTTTTTTTTTCTTTTCTTCTCCACCACTGGTTTCTACTGTATGTAAAATTGGACAAGCCTCCCCTTTTCCCCCCTTTTTTCCCCCCCTTCTTCCCCTTTCTTTCTCTCTGCGCTGGCCATCAGGGAATCTTGTAAAATAACAATAAAGAATACATATACAGTACTTATACATACATGTATTATAAAAAAAAAAGAAAAAAAAAACTTGCTGGGTCTGTTCTAGAGTGTAAAGACGGGGTAAAGCTGGGTCGGTTGGATTCTATCTGTTCTGTTCGATTTTGCCAACTTGCCCTGAAACGTTTAAATGTTTGAATTTATCCCATTCCCCGCGGCCGTTCTCAAAGAACCAAGCCGCGGTCCGCTCGCTCACCAGAAGAAACGGTTCTTCTTCTCTCACTCATTCACAAGGCATTCTGGGATTTGTGGACCACACAGGGAAATTTGCTCTTCTGTCCACGCGGGACCATGCCACAAGAAGAGGAGGACATCCATCAACACGTCTCCTACACGCCCCCCTCCCCCCCATCGCCCCTCACACTTCCTGTTTGTATATAACATTGCCAAGCGCCTCTGTTCATCCAAGGCCTGATGTATTTACACTGTTCCCCCCCCTTTTTTTATAATGTGTAAGAACAGAATCAAACCCGCCACAGAGAGCTCGGTCAGTCACACAAAGTGCTTTTGATGCTCTTGTCTGAAGGTGACCGGAGAGAGAACTCTGCATCTAGAGAGGTGACGGGTGGACGTGCAGAAACGGGGCGGGTGGAGAAAAAAAAACCAAGCTGTATATTTCTGGGAACTTAATTTTGCAAGGACTTTGAGGGTTTACCATATGTGACATATAGAAAGACAAATGCTAATAAAAAAATGAAACCTGCAAGTTTGTGTGATTTTAGTTTCCATGAAATGGAACAAAACTGGTCAAATACTCAAACTAAGTACAGAATTATCAGCAAAATTAGCTTTAGAAGTTAAAGTACTCACTATGCAAACTATGATACTAGTCTTAATCACTACATATATTTGAGAGCATTTTTATGTTTTATCATTGCACAAGCCAATTTGACATACTTTGGATTAATAGTAATAGTACTGCATCATAATATTTGGCACTTTTCAAAAAGAATGCATAGCAAACTTAAAAATAAAATTATATAGAATATTAAAGTGTATTCATTTCATGTAAAATAATAAAATCTTTGTAAAGTAACTACTAAATCTGTAAGAAATGTAGTGGAATAGAAAGAATTATAGTTTATTGGAAGTATAAAGTAGTGTCACATGTTAATACTCAAGTGAAGTATCTCAAAATTGTTCTTAAGTGCAATACTTGAGTAAATGCACTTAGTTTCTCTCTACTACTGCTTTCACCAGTGTGTGTTTACACTGTTAACACTATATACATACTCCATGTGTTCAATCTACTACTGTTATCTCCCCTTAAGTCAATATTTCTCGTGTACATGACTGTCAACTTACTACAGATGGTTTTCTTCAGGTAGATGAGGGACTGAACACATATCAGTACAGCTATGAGTCATTTGACAGCTGTTTTCTTGTCAGAATGTCAATAGTTTTATTCTTATTTGGATAAGATTGTATGTAAAGTGGTTGCTTTGCATATGCGAGCTATAAAGGTATAATATTTATTATCAGATGGCTACTATCTGCTTTATTTAGGAAAATCACAGTCGATTTCATTGATCAATGACTGATCCTGATCCTGTGTGTCTCCAGTTCTTCAATGATCAGAAACACTTTAATTTGGATGCTCAAAATAAGAGAAGTATGGAGACATGAGCAGCTCTTTTGTTTTCTAAAAACCATTTACTCAGTTTTACTAGTTCCTTTTGCTTCAGTTTTGTGTTCTTTAAGTACTTTTAAAGTAACCACAAGTTTCAACACACTCAAGTATCTATTTTATATGACTTCAACTACTTTAAATATAACTTTCATGTAAGTGACTAAGATTAAAATTGAATTTATTCTAAAAATCAACACTGCATCTGGCAGTTTGGAGTAAGAGTCAGTGACAAATAATGTTTGGCAAGATGAGAAACCCCCCAAAAAACTAGAAAAAAGTAAAAGTACAATTTTAAAAGCATTCATCCTGTCTCTTATATTCATGTCATTGAACGTTTTCATGTCATTTCAAGTCCATTTGTACCATTTTGTTTGCAAAAACCACATAGAATGTGTGATTTTTATGACACGAAATGTCAAATGATGAGAAAAAGAAAAAAAATGTGATGAAAAACAATGATAGATTTTAAATATTTAATCCACCTAGAATTAGGGATGGGAATTGATACGATTTTTACGATTCCGATTCCATTATTGATACTGCTTAACGATACGATTCTTTATCGATTCTAATTTCGGAACAAAGGAGTTTGAGTCGGATAAAGTTTGTTTAGTTGGAAGTCACGACCTTACAAACTCAACAGGGAGGTCAAAAGACCCCAAAACCTAGATACTGTGTTAACTGTAACTGTGAAAATACACAAGAATGTGGAACATTCTAACATATTTTTCCTTATAGAAATAAAAAAATCCTCCTTTTTAAAAGGATATATGAGCGGACTACGCACTCAAAAATAACTAGAAAGAAAGAAAAATACTGAGCTTTTGAATCTGGTGGACGTCATTGTTGTTTATGACGCGCTAAACCGGCGTAACGTCATCACGTAATTAGTCGTGCTCGCTGGAATCCAGCGTGCGTAACTTGCGTAAGTAACGTGACGTAGATTCGTGCTGATTGGACTCGACAAGACAATCGTTAGATAAATTGCCAAACGATTCCATGGAATTGAAACACAAGGAACCGGTTCTCTACAGGAACCGGTTCTCGATTCCCATCCCTACCTAGAATATAAAACTAGTTAATTTATTCAGAACCGTTTTAGAACAGTTTAACTATCTGGTACCATTTTTTTTATTGTTACACCTCGTGACATTTTGGACAAATTGTCCCATAAATGGAAAAAAGTTGATGTTGTTTTCCTCCACTTTCATGATAAAAGCCTTCAAGCAGGTCGTAGCGACATCTGGTGGTGAGCTTGTGTCACTGACATGAATTCAGCTTTTCAGCATTTCACACACCACACTGTTTGGTAAGAAACTTTTTTTTTTGTTTTTTTTGAATTGCAGTTTCTATTAGGAGTTTTGCTTTGTGGCGAGAATTCTTCTCTCTCCTCCTTTTAAAAACAGGTTCTCACAGTGAGGAACTTTATGGAAGTTTTTAGTGGTAAATCACCATCATGTGCTTAAAGTTTATTGCAGGTTGTTTCTCTCCCCTGAGGCATGTGGAGAATCCTGGAGCCCGTGTCAACACATGTACAGCAGGAAGAAGGAAGGAGGAAAAAAAATGTCAAAAATCAACCTTGATTAGCTGTAAATAACAGCAATGGGCTTGTCAGCAGCAGCTCGGCTCTGGATCCGCAGCTGCGTAAAAAGCTCGTGCGTAAACACTCATTATCGCAGCGCCCGTTACGCGCAGGTTTCGCAGGTAAAAATCAGTATATTCACTGAGAATCGCGCATGGCTCTCCAGCCTTAGAGGTCAAGGCGAGTTATAAAAGTTGGAGGACTCCAGCCTGTGCCAACTGTTCCTGCGCTTAGGCCCTGTTGAGGAGAGGCTTACTGGAGGTTTCTGTGGGGAGGAAAAGGGAGCCAGACAGGCGACAGTCAGCGCTGTCTTGGCCTCGGGGCAGAGGCAGGGAGCGAGCAGGGGAGCCAATGAGAAGGAGACATCCACTCCCTCCGTCCCTGCCCGGCCCGGCTCAGCTTCGGCGCGCCCTGTAATTAGGAGCTCTAGTTGGGTTGGGCGCCGCCACGGTGGACAGCCTGGCTGCTGCGTCAAGGGGGGAGTTTGGGAAACGCCAAACTCCACAAGACTCTGCCAGCGTCCTCCGAAAGCAGTTTGAGACCTTCTCGCCATGAACGGGCAGCCGTCACCTGCCTTCGAGGAGAAGAAGCCTTCCCTCCCCGTGGCCGGGGGCTCCATCTCGGCCGCCAAGGACTCCCCGACCCTGCCGGAGTCCTCCTCCACGGACATGGGCTTCTACAGCGGCCAGGGCGCGCTGCACGGCTCGCAGGATTTCTACGCGGCGGCGCAGCAGCAGCAGCAACAGCAGCAGCAGCAGCAGCAGTACTCCTCCGCGCAGCACATGAACCCGTACGCGTACCACCACTACAACCTGAACGGGATGGGTCCAGGCGGCGCGTACCCAGCCGTGGCCAAGGCAGAGTTCACCTACCCGCACGCGGCGTACAGGGAGCACGGCGCGTTCAGCAGGGAGATGCAGGCGACGCTGCAGGACGTCGGTAAGCTCCCTTTAAAAAAAAAAGTTACATCTCATGCGTAAAATGCGCGATCATTGGGTTTAACGTTGGGATTTTTTTCAGTAGAAGTGTAACGTAAGATCGGTTTTCCATCCCCGCTGACGGAAGCCGCAGTGACCACCTGGAGCTGATGCACCAAGAGCTCATGTCTCGCCGTGTAAACCCCAGTAATTGCACATCAGGAGTTTGCAGCACAAGGAGAAGTTCTTTCCCTTTGTCGGACGTGGTCAGAGTTTTCCACTCGACTCAACTGACCCGAACCACCTCAGCTTCGACTATAATATCATATAAGGACGTTTAGCTGATTTTTTTTTATCCTGAATTTCCATCAGTAATTATCAAAATAACTAGCTGACCTTCCCTTTATATTTTCATATATAAATTTCGACCATTATATTTGCTCAGAACTTTGAAATAAATGTCGAATTGGCTTGAAGAGGCTCTTTATTTGAGGCAGTGGTAAAGTACATTTACTCCAGTACTTTACTTGAGTAAATTCGAGGTACTTGTACTTTACTTGAGTATTTCCACTTGATACTACTTTGCACTTCCGCACTTCAGAGGCAAAATATTGTACTTTCAATTTAAAAGCCCAATAATATACTCTATGTAGACTACTGCCAAATATATAACCAAACAGTCGTTTTGCAGTACTTTTACTTTTGATACTTTAAGGTACATTCTGATGCTAAAACGTTTGTACTTTTATTTAAGAAAGACTTTTACAGGTAATTAAATTTTCTTTGTGTTTTTCCTACTTTTCTTTAAAGTGACGATTCAAGTACTTCTGAATACGAGTACAGGTTTGCCCTCTTCTTCTGCTCAGGTGAAAGAAAAAGAAATCTCAGTAGTATTTGTTTAGAGGAAGGCAGTCTGTGATTTATCGTAGTGGAGAAGCCTCAGATTTTGCATCCCAGGGACACCACGGCTGTCTCTGCGCTGCATTTGGACTTCTATAAATCCAAATGGGAGGTGCAAAAGGGAAGAAAAGGAAACAGGAGATCATTTTCTGGCCAGGCGAAGGTTAAGCCCGGAAAATAGCCTTAGTGGAGGAAAAGGCCACGAAACTTGACTCTGTTTTATGTTTCCTATTGTTACTCACCGGCCTGCCTGCTGATCTCTGCAGCTCGGACGTCTTTGGGGTTTTATTTTGAAAGGAAAATGGAGGGCGGCCTTTTGGACGCCATCCACGGTCTCGTTCTAGTCACTGACTTTTCAGCGTAACCTCTATCGGAGATGAAGAAGTGATTCATTACCAGAACGTGATAGAAGCATTAGATTAAAAAAACAAAACAAAAGAAAAACCTTCATAAGAAGCCGTCAGGTCGCTGCAAACCCAACACAAGAACAGAAGAAATCCAATGTTTTTTGACCCGCAAAACATCATTTTGCATGTTTCTTCAAGCTCAGAAAGGTGCAAACTGGTGTGAAAAACAAACTTGCTAGACTGGTGTTCTGTTTTTGACATTCCAGTTGGGAGTTGACTCCTGGAAACGGCCCCAGGGGACTTTGGCCCACAGCCACATACATCAGGTGTCACGACATGTCAGTCAGCCTTTGGCCTTTGAATCATTCAGCGCTGACGGCTGCTTATCACGCAAGGCCCCTGGCCACGCCCCCACAAATAAATAGGTAAACAAATGCATAAATATGTCAATCATTCCTACATTTCAGCAATAGCCAGTGGTGGAAAGTAGCAAAGGGCATTTACTCCAGTACATTATATTTTTACTCCACTACATTTGACAGCTTTAGTTACTTTTCAGATGCAGAATAATAGGATAATAATATAATACAACAACTTTTACAACTTTTACTTTTGATACTTAAAGCTCATTTTTCTGATAACACTTTAGAACTTTTAATTGAGTAACATTTTAAATTGAGGACTTTTTCTACATCTAAAATAACTAATCTAAAATACTTACGTGTATGTTTGTAGTTATATGATATAAACTCTTCCCATAAAAAACACTAATTCCCATAAAAACAGCAAACACACGACATTGTTGTCATCAGCAGCAATATAAACTAATGCAGTGAAAAGATATCGAATAATAAATCATTTCTAATTTGTAATACATATCAAAGTTAAAAAAAATGAATGAATTATGATTACTACTAAAAAATATGCAAACATATCAATTTGTAAATAAGGTATAATATTGTAATACTGAATTCAATTTACTACACATAAACAGTCTAGTTAATAGCTTTTTTAAGTATTAGTATAAAAGAAAATATTATATTAGGCCCTGTTATATGCTCTCATTAATCTACATTCAATACTCCATAATAACAAAAAGAAAACTGTATTAGAAAGGAAAAAACATTACAAATATTACAAATATTACATTGAAGTATTCAGACCCTTTGTTGTGATGCTTGAATTTTCCCCTTGATCATCGCTGAGATGATTCTTTAATTGGTTTTGAATCAGGAAGACACACGCTGCCTGTATCAGGTCTCACAGCTGCTGCTGCGTCTCAGACAAACAGCATGAGGTGAAGGAGCTGTCTGCACAGTTTAGAGAGCAGTGTTCCGCTGCATTGAAGGTTCCCCAAGATCACAGCCGACTCCATCGCTCTTAAATGGACAAAAAAAAAGTTGTGATCAACCAGGACTCTTTCTAGAGCTGCTGAAAAGGGCCTGGGTAAGAGAGGTAATGGTCAGTCTGGCTGCGATAGAGAGATCCCGTGTGGAGGTGTGGAGAAACTTCCAGAAGAACAACCACCGCTGCATGACTCTGCTGAACTGGGCTTTAGTTTCCACATGGAAGCTTCTCTTCGAAGTCGAAATGATTTTAAGAAAACATTTGAATTGCGATTTTTCTGGCAATTTCGATTTCATTCTTGATTTCAGTGCACAACAACCTTCAGAAGCATCACAGAGATTTACATCCTACCATTAAAACAATAAATGCCACAACTCTTATGCAAGAATGAAAACTATAATCAAGACTTAATCTCAAACGTAGTCGTATTAATTAACAAGAAACATGCTACGCATAGCCTACGAGTGCAACTGAAGAACTAAAACTGTCTTAACTTAAAGTAGAGCACAACAATCTTTCAACTTAAAGTAGTAGTAGCAGCAAAAACAGAAAAAAATGCATCTTTGATCATTTAAAGATCACGTTGCCTGAAATCAATGCCTAAAATGATAGATCATCCTCGTCCTAGTCCTATCTAGTCCTACTCTCCTCAGTGAAAGCCTGCTGGAAATTCACAACATTAATAAGTAAACACCTAAAGGACTCTGAGACTGTGAGAAAAGAGATTCTCTGATCTGCTTTAAGGGCTCCTGTTATGAAAAACAGTGCTTTGTGTCAAACTGTAAAAAAAGACCCACTCGTTCTCCTCTGTAAGTGTAGCTGAAACCCGGCTGAACACAAGCCAGTTGGAAAGTAAGAGTTAATAGTAACTGAGCTGCTTGACTTCTGCTCCTCCGACCGACGCCAGCCAATCACAACAGAGCGTGTGTTTCCGTCGGGGAGGGGGAATTATAGGAGTGAGTGTGCGAGAAGGCCGACTGCATTGCCGCTGCTGCGTTTGGAACACAAAAGCATGCTTATTCCTATGAACAGACCATGAAAATCCAAATATCAAACTGGGAAAATGACATAATAGTGGCCCCTTTTAAACAATTCCAGCACGAGGCTTGAAACATAACAAAAAAAGTCCGAATACTTTCTGTATGCAGATGAAATGTAAACAAGTCTACTATATTTGAATGAGGTCAGTTGTGTGTGTATATATAAAGAAGACAAAATAAAACGGATACAAGAATAACATCACTAACAAGGAGCAACGTATATGAGTGGGCCTCCAGGCTACATGAAAGCACCTATAAATCTCAGTCTCCCTCCCGACTGGAGACACTCAGACCAAAATTATAAGCTCAGAGTGCTGCCGGAATTTCTTTGAAATGTCGGGGTTGTAGCGGCCGTGGCTATTTCTGTTCTACAACTACGCTGCAGTCTGCCCTGCACAGACCTGATGGGAGTTTGCTCCATTGTTTGAAGAAAATAGATGTGCTGGCGTGAAAACGACTCATACGTGTGTGTGTGTTGCGTTATATAAGATCAAGTGTTGCGTCTCTATATATAAAACGTGGTTTTGTTTCCTCACGTAGTGAAAGAGGAGCCAGATGTGGAGGTTCGGATGGTCAACGGGAAGCCAAAGAAGATACGTAAGCCCCGGACCATTTACTCCAGCTACCAGCTGGCCGTCCTGCAGAGGAGGTTCCAGTCGGCCCAGTACCTGGCCCTGCCGGAGCGGGCCGAGCTGGCCGCGCAGCTGGGCCTCACACAGACTCAGGTGAGGCCGCGTGAAGGGAGGAAAAAAAAAAAAAAAAGTGAAATAAAACACAACAGTGCAAGAGAGGTAGGAAAAACCACGAGAGGCTTAAAGTGATACACGCCCCCTAGAATAAAACAAAAAATACAAAAATGAACCTATTCATTTTAGAGTGTTTATTCAGACAATATAAATGAACAAGCAAAACCAGAAATAAAATGAAAAATGAAAAGCAAACAGTGCATACACACTGTAAACTTTGAAATTTGCAATTATTTACTGCGTTGAATGATTATTACAGTAGATTGCTGTATATTTTACAATAAATGACAGTAGTCACTGTATTATAATACAGATAATCACTTAATACTGTAAATACAACTGAAATCACAGCATTTAATTCTACAGTTAATCATCCAATACAGTAAATAAAACAGAAATCACTGTATTTAATTGATTTTTATTTCACAGTTAATCAACTAATACTGTAAATACAACTGAAACCACAGTATTAAATTCATTTTTTACTTTACAGTAAAGACACAATACTGTAAACAGTACAGTACTTCTACTGTAAAAAAAAAAATAACTGCAGTAACTTTCTAGATTGCTGCCGGTTAGTTACTGCACATTTTAAGATAATGTTTTACAGTGTATAGCTATCTCTATTCTGGGTATAAACTTTACACGCAAGGCAAACAAATCCGCAAATTTGACAAGGACAAGAAAAGAACCAAACAGCTTTTATTTAATTAAGATTCTTGCTGAAAATCAGAACGAATATCAAGAGGTCGAAAACCTTAGTGAGGTCCAAATATGGGCCAACAGCACGATAGGAAATGCAGAATCTAGTAGTTCAGAGATCTATGAGGATAAATAAATCAATGAAGTCCCATATTAGGCCTTCTGAAGATGAAATTTAACATGGTTATTATGATTTTTTTATTTCTAACACAAGGATTCACATGAAGTGTACATATAAAATAAAAAAAAAATGAAAGTGTATATATATATATATATATATATATATATATATATATATATATATATATATTCTCTGAGCTGTTACTGTGGAGTCAGTCCAGTCTCTGCAGTCAGACCCTGCCCTAATGGTTTATTACCACTTCACTAGAGTGACAAAACTCGTGGCACTGACTTCGTTATCAACGCTGCTGTAAATCATTGTCCAGTATTGTGTGTTAGCAGCTCAGAAGCTGTCAAGAAGCTTTAAAAACAGAGAATGTTTGCTCAGACACATGAAACGTGTGAATTTTGCTTTGGATTCTCTTAAGGATGTTGTTTATACAAATGGCAGTTTTATTAAAGCTCACATATGGAATATCGTAATATCATTATAATATAGTATTTTAAACTAGAAGGGCTTCACCGAGGCCAACGGTCAGTCTTCTATCAGAAATGTGTTTTTGTAGGCAGCGGAAATGGAAAACAGAGCGGCAGAAAGTATCAGTTGTTGCCATGGCAGGTTTAGTAGGTGGAATCTGCTCTGAAAATGAACGGGTTGGTTCGTGGCCAATTCTACACCCGACCAACAAGTTTCACCAAAATCGCCCAAGTAGTTTTTCTGTCATCCGGTTAACAGATGAACAAACTGACATATGGCGCCGAAAGTGACAGATGGAGAAGGGAATCATTTATTTTATCAGCTGTATCAGAGAGAGAAAAAAAAAACACCATATTTTAAAAATGCTGAATACCGACCGACATTATCAGGTGACCCCTATTGTAAGACATATATTGCGTAGATGGAAACACAATCCATGACTTTTGAATTAGGCAACTTAATGTTTACAGGCTTACTTAAAAGATTCATTAATATATATCTTAGCCTGTTAAACTCAAAGGTGCCCCAATCGGGTACCCTGAGGCTCACCGAAATACAAATAGCATCTCCTATGAAAGCTAGGACCCCGTTGAGTTCAATAGTAAAACTATTATTTCCCTACGACGAAGAACAACTTATATAGACAGAAATTCTATCTCACCGCATTTTTGTGATGAAAAGTTGTACTTGAGTGCAAAAAAATGCTGGTTTTAGTAATTTTGTTTGATTACAACCTATGTCAACTTCAGCCTGAGTTCATTTACCTAAAAACCTAAAAAAAAACTCTTTACAACTCTTTCATTTCTTTAATTTGCCTAAACATTTGATTTTCTTTTGTCTTTTCAGGTCAAAATTTGGTTCCAGAACCGCCGCTCCAAGTTCAAGAAGCTCTACAAAAACGGCGAGTTCCCTCTCGGGGACATTCCTCTCGAGCACAGCCCGGACGCCAGCGACTCCATGGCCTGCAACTCGCCCTCGTCCCCGGCCGTGTGGGAAAACAACAGCGGCAACGGCAACAACAACAACAGCAGCAGCAGCAACAGCGGAGGCGGCGGCAGCACAAACGGCAGCAGCATGAAAACTAACGCCATGCTGGATCCGTCCAGCAGGGGACCGGCTCCCTACCCGGCCCCCGTGGATTCCTCGCCCGGATACATGGCGGAGTACACACACCAGAACTGGTACCAGCAGCAGGGGGCACATTTAGGCCTGGCTCAGCCGGGTCAGAACCACCACGCACCATCAGCGGCACCGACGGCACAGAGCTTAGGAGCCGTTTACTGACTGGAAACGCAGCAGGAGGTTCCACTGGAGCCCTGCACTTAAAACACCACAGGGGGGGATTCGTTTTTTTTGGGGGGGAGCATCAGAAATACCTGACACACGCTGTAAAACAGGCTTTTCTACAGTAAATACGGAGTGAAGTGCTGTCCTCGGTTACCCCGAGGGTGACTGATGTGAGTTTTTTCCAGAACCGAGGCCAATACTGGCATTATTTGGTTCTCTTTTTTTGTTTTGAAATCACTGATAACTGATAATGTTTTTCTGTAATATTTAATATTTTAAACGCGAGCGATATTTATGGTCAAAACCTCCACGGATTCAGTCTTTTCCTCGCGATTCTCCTTCCCCTCGTCGTGGTTGGAAGAGTCCCTGACAGCATCAAAACACTAAAACTGAGTACTACTGAAATTTTCCTTTAGCTTCGCAGCCAATGAGACCACACCGTCTTATGTGTGAGTGTGTGGCGTCGCTGTGGTCAGACGGCGGCGTTAAAACCGAAGCCCGGAGAGACACTGAAATACACCATCAGAGGGTGTTTTTTGAATAACGACTGTTTTTTTAATAGAACAAATTATAAAATGCAACCCTCTCATCAGTGAATTTAAACACATGTTTATATGGAAGTAAATCTGTCCCACCAGAGCTATAGATTAAAAAAAAACTAAATAAAAAACATTACATTTCTAGCACTGAACTGAAATGAAAGTTTCTGCATTGTCATATATCAGAATTTTTAGCCTTTTGTATTCGACTCAAAATGTCAATGACTCATATTTTCCCCATTTTATTGTTCTGTGTTAACAGATGAAATTTATATATATATATATATATATATATATATAATTTAAATATTAAATAAATGACATGTTTATTCCCATTCATTATTAGTAATATAAAAGGGAACTTCTACTTATTTCTTATTTCATTAAAATTCAGACCAAATAGGAAAAGCAAAATAACAATATCCCTAACTTATTGTGAGTAGTATATATATATATATATATATATATATATATATATATATATATATATATATATATATATATATATATATATATATATATATATATATATATAGACTTTTTTTTAGGGTTGAAACTTGAATGTGTACTTGAATTTTTTATTCCGAATTTGTGAGAAACAAAAGTGAAAAATAGTTATTGAACAAATTCAGATCATCATTTTCATTTCAGCACATCATTTTAATGCAAAGAAAAAGAAAATAGTGCTAGAAATTAAATGTTTTTTTTTTAAATATCCTGTGATTTACTTCCATATGTTTTTTCTCTTGGGAATATCTCGTGAGAATAAGAACATCACGGACGTTCAAAGGACACTTTGTTTCTGTGCATTTTGCCTGTCGTTCACAGACCTGTCCATAAACTCTTTTTTTTTTTTTTTTTTCTTTGTCCGGAGGCTGGTTGACCTGTGGCCGGGGGTCGCGGTAGTTTCAGTCCTGGCTGCAGGTGACGAGCTCCAGCTGGTGCTCTCAGTGTGGAGGTGAGGTTGGGATGAAAGGTTTTACACCCGGCGACGGACAAGAACGTTCACAAACTGTGGATTTCTAATTTAACTTTTTTTAATTTCATGTTGTCTCGGTCCAGTTTTGCTTACAACTGTTGATCATGTTCATTAACACTCACGCATTTGACAGTTATTTTCTCGATTAATTATTAATTTTTAATTGCATAAATGTCAGATTTCGTTTTATCGATATACAGCTTGATAAAACGATGGAAATCTTTTCAAGAAGAAAAAAAAATGACAATTAATCATCTAAATAGTGTCCTAATCTTCATGAAAGCTCAGTTCTTGTTGCACATACTAACCCAGGGCACTAAATGAAGGTTAGGAAACCTTCAGATGTCAGAGCAGCCTTTTAACCTGCAAAAAAAAAAAAAAAAAAAAGTCCCTTTTTAAAATTTCCTCCAACTCACCCAGCCGCTCCTGAGCTGATGTTTTCCTATCGCCGAACACCGATGAAGTCAGATTTTCTGGTCGGACTCTGCAAGACATGCACAGACAAGAGATTTTATCGATGATGTGGCTTTGAAGGTGATTTATCAGTGTTGCCATGACATCAAAATATTCATCATAATGTTGGCATCAGCGACTTTGGCACGGACGACTAC
This sequence comes from Lepturacanthus savala, assembly GCA_030544235.1. Classification (NCBI taxonomy): domain Eukaryota; kingdom Metazoa; phylum Chordata; class Actinopteri; order Scombriformes; family Trichiuridae; genus Lepturacanthus; species Lepturacanthus savala. The sequence continues at coordinate 7,043,283 of CM060482.1, read as the reverse complement.
AAGGCAGCGAAGGAAAGAAAGAAAAACTTTGGAATTTTGGAAGATTGTTGTGGTAAAACCTAATGGTAGTTTTTGCTCTTAAAGGGATATTCCAGATATTTAGTGTAGAGACAAATTCATCTTATACATTGATTTTTTACTTTCCACAGTATTTACCTGGTTTTCAACAGACATAAGGAGGAGGCTTCCATTTTTTTTTTTTTTTGTGCGAGGCTTCCAAATCAGGCATTTCGGGGCATTTCAAGGAAAACCAGAATGGTTTTCTGCAGTTAGCAGTTGCCATAACAACTGGTACAAAATAAAAGTTTACTTGGAATAGGAACGGTTTGCTTAGTCCCATGACTTTGTTAATGAGTTAGTTGAGCAAACCAACGACCAGTGGTTTAACCCACATGTAAAAATAAGGTGAATAAGTACAATTCCCATGATGCAACGCTGTGTTTTTCATCCTCTTTGCCTGGTCAATGCCCACATCTTTCAAACTTCACGTCCCACTTTTTAACTCAGTCTTTCTGTTCTAAATTCCCCCGAGCTGAGATAACCCAGATGACACCGCGATGACATCACCGGGGGGGGTTAAAGCTCTCCTTGTAAAATCATCGTAGTGGCCCTTCAATTCCTGCTCATAAACACGACAAGGCCTCTCCGATACTTCCTGTATGCTAAAAGAACAAAAACAACTATTAAGAGAGTAAGAAGTTGGTGCTAAAACATTTGAAAAAGAAGTTGTATATATTGTATGAACACGTGTGCCGCACTCAGGTCTTTTATTTATAGTTCAGATATAGAGAAAACGTGGCACAACAGTCTGTCCATTAGGAGCATTTTAAATAAAGTTTCTATATTTTATTCGGCTACGAGTGGATTATGTATGAGTGGTATTTTCTGTGTTTGTGTGAATGCAGTATTGCACACACACACACACACACACATGCATAAAGGTGTTGAAAGTGTGCTGACGGTGCTTTCCTGGAGTGCCTGTCAGAGTGAGTCAGACAACAGATACAGAGTGCACCCATCTATATATTATACACACACACACACACACACACACACACACACACACACACACACACACACACACACACACACACACACAGTGCGTGTAAAGGAGGTTGTGGGAGGTGACAGTGTAGCAGACACTCTGGAGTCTCTGGATACTAATAACACACCGCTGACACAGAGAGACGGGTGTACACTGCTTTCATGTGGCACACAGTTAGAGGGGAGGAGTGTGTGTGTGTGTGTGTGTACTGTATGACAAACAAACTGCTCTCCAGACTCCCAACCAACCGAGCCCACAGGTTAGCCAACAAAAAGAGGGTGTGATGAGGACAAGGAGACTTTCAAACAATGTTACAGAGCCAAACTTGGACTGTTAATATACTCAAAATATTTTCATTGATCTTTTGTCAAACATTTTGATCGTTAAAAAGAAATCGTTCATCAGTTCGGGAAATACCATCTTTTGCTTTCTCTCTGCCATCTGTGGAAAATTAAGTAGATTGAAACCTCTGCTAATGAATAATGTTAAATTCAATTATTTATGAGTCCCCAATAAATTTAAGATCTAAATAGTGTTGGAACACTTATCTTTGATAGAAAATAGATGATTTATTGAATCTTACCTTGGATAACCACGTTTAGGTTGTCCTTTGTTTTTTTCAGAATACTATAAATTCAAACTTTTCAATTCAAACCAATCAGAGGACAGTATAAGCATGATTTCGTATGAAACAATACGTATGTTTGAGTGGATCACGTGACTCATTCGATGATAAGAGGTCAACAGGTTAACAGACCTCACAGGTGCAGCCACTCTCTAATTTATTCACAGGTGGAATCAATCACTAATCCCAGTGGAGGGAAGTCAGTGCAAATCATCTTCAAAAATCATCAAAATTAAACAGAAAGCACAGTAAAACACAATAAAACCATGCAAAAGTAAGATTAGGGAAAATTGAAGACCCAAAAAAACACAGAAAACGGGTTAAAACGACACACAATAGAAATAATGAAAATGGTCACACTGGTGACACGATACCTGAAGCTAATTTATGGTCATTTTAAAGGGACAGTTGGGTATTTTAAACATATAGCGCCATTTCCCCCATTTCTAATATGTATCTGAAGCATAGAAACCATAATAGGCTCTTTGCACAAATATCTTGCTACGCCGGAAATTCGACATGGTCTTTTCTAGTCATAAAAACAGTAGCGCTTTTCTATAAGACATCACAATTAGTAACGTACATTGCGTTTGTTAGACGTCCTCCAACGTACTGACCAGCAAACTTCATATATCGTGTCTTCATATATCCACAGATATGAAGGTAAGTTTATATTCTGTAATACTTTGTGTCTTACGTTAGCATAAAGTTTGCTAATAATTGTCTGTGACCATATATGCGTGTGGTAATGTATTACTGTTTGTATGCATGTTCCTAGTCATTTAAAACAGATTCTCCACCCCTGTGTGATATTTTGTCATTCCTCACAGTCTCCAGAGTTAAATAAGTGAGCAAAACCATTTTTTAGCCGGCAGTTTAGCCAGCAATTGCCCTAAATGGCAACGCTACAGTTAGCTTAACATTGCATAGTGAATGTAAAGTAGAGTTGCCAGCTAACACATATGCAATGCTAAGCTAGCAGCAGTTTAGACATTTCCCGGTAAAGGTTAGGGTTTTAATTCTAGCATAAAAAAACAATTTATCTTTGTGGAAAAGTCAATAAACACCGGTAAAGAGCTTGGCATATAATGTTTCCCATTTTCATTCATTTGCACTCGCTTTAAAAGCATTGGAAAGGATTATTGTGCTCCTACCTGGTTTGACAGCTCCTGTGGAGGAATTTATGATATATGATATATGAGCAACATAACTTACCCTAGCTGATGTGCTTGGTAGTGACATGAGGAATAGCTGTTTTATGTAGTGTCCCTAGGCTACTTGCATGGCTTTAAAAGTCGCTTTCCTCAAAATGCAATCACAGAGTTCTGATAGCAAGTCGTCTATAAATTGCAGGACATATTGACAACAAGTGAGATTAAACTGTGAACTTCCTGTTGCCCTTCCTGTTTGGGAAAGAGCAACTGAAAGATCTGATATTGAGTGTTTTTTGCATTCATTTTGTTTTCTCCTTCATTTGCACCAATTTCACAACACAAAAAAGCTGCTTATATTGTGAAATTGCCACAAATGTTTTGTTTATTTGTTCAGAGCCACCGTACCTTCCTACAGAAACAAGCAGTTTAAGTGTAGTGAGGAAAATCTGCAACGTACAGTAGGGAAAGAGCTAACAGGCATCCACTTTATCATGTTCACCTGAACCTGAAGTGCGCAGGGTGTGGACCCGAACCACAGATCTTCTAGGACAGCTTCCATGTTTGTTTAGGCTCTTACCTTCCTGTGCTGAGCCCTCAGCTTCCAGGTGTCACAGAAGAATGTGTCTGAACATCACAGGAGACAGACAGAGAGGGCCGACAGGGACTTGTAGCGACCTGTGACTGGTGCACCACAGGAAAAACACTTTTCACCAAAGCCATTGTGGGTTCTGGCAAACAGATTATGGTTTCAACTAACAACCGTGATCTTATATTCCTGAGATTTACAGCTACGGGACATGCCAGCAGGATTTGTGCTTTTATAGCGTTCATAGTTTTTCCAATTCCGCGAGACTGTTTTGGGTTTGCAGTAGACTGCCTAGAAGGTTTTCCTCACCTGCAGCTTTATTTATTTCACCACGAGACGCTGGATATAGTGTTTAGTAAATGAGCAGCAGTGACAGTTTTGCTGCTCGTTCACAGGCTGCAGAGGGTGAGTCAAGGTGATGACGTCACTGCTGCGAGCTGAGCGGAGTGGAAAGTTTAGAACACTGTCCCAAAAGATCTGGAGCTGACGTTACTTTCCCTGCCTCCATCCATGACCTGCACACCAGGGACGGACAACATGTGTCCTCCAGGGCTGATATTAAACCTGACTCCTGTAGCTGATAGATTTGTTTATTACCTCCGCCAAGGAGGTAATGCTTTAGCCGTCATTTGTCTGTCTGTTTGTCGGTTTGTCTGTTGTTTGTAAAATACCTCATAAAGTCTTGGCTGGATTTTTGTCAAATTTTCAGCGAATGTTGGGAACACTTCCATGAAGAGATAATTCAATATTGGTAATGATCCAGAAAAAATCCTGGTTTCTGGATTGCTTTGAATTTTCTGTTGCTTAGTAACAATGCGGTAAATGAACCTTCAAACAGGTGCCATTGTTTGGGGCCACCTGGTGGTGATATCTTGCACCTGCATACCTTGTTTTCTTTGCACATTATGTCAGAAACAGTAAGAGTAGACTTTGGAGTGGACAAATACTGGGTATGCCAAAATTATTTTTAACAGTGTTACACCTCCACAAACAGAATGTATCTCTCAAATTTAACTTGCATCATTTTAGCTTATAGTATGATTTAATAATTGCTGTCTTGTTATGTTATTTGAAAAGTTTCTATCAGATGTTAAATGGGTGTCTTTGAATATATATCATATATCCAATATCTAAACATTCACACATGTGACATGCTCTCAAATAACAGTCACAGTCAGGTCAGTAGGTTGCCAGGTGCAGGTGTTACAATGCATCCTCTAATGGTATTTTTTTGGGGTGCTACCTCTGTGGGTGGCACTGGCACAGCCTGGCACTCTCGTAGCTACACTATTGGTATGGGCATTATCACCATGCAGTCACAAAGTTGCTGATGATTTCTTGTCGGAACAGCAACTTTATTTTCAAGTAATCTATCACCGCGTTATACGGTCGTCACAGCACATCGTTGCATGCCTCGCTCGTTCACTTCCTTTCTATTCGCTTTAAATAGTCGGTATTGTGGTATTTTCTATGTACAGATCTTGACGTATGCATCTGCAGAACTTTGATGCGTGCATTGTGTTGTGCACCAGGTTGGCTTTGTTCTGTGCTTCATCTAACCAGGTCACTGCATTGGATCACATTTACCCTGTATGTCAACAACAATCACAATTCAAAGAGTGATGAAAATGGATACCCTTCATTCTGCAATAGTGCGTGTAATCAATAAGTAGAGGACAACAATGTTGGGTGGCGCAATATGCTTGGCGGAGGTTAGCGCTCCCAGAATGCTTTTCTAGTTTATTTATACAATCAGCAGAACATAGGGATGTCTCCAATCCAGGCTACATCAAGACATCATCTTCTCAGGCTTTTCACTCAGCAAGTGAGCCCCCTAGTGGATGAAATCCACTCCTAGTAGTTTATACTAGTAGTTCTCAGTCTTTCTCATGTTAAGAACCCCTAAGCTGACACAGACCCTTAATTGACAAGATTTTCTCCCAGGGTCCCCATTTGATAAGATTTTAGCTTTTAGATATTAAAGAAAGTGTATGAAACCCATAACATAGATCTCATTGTGTTACTTATGGATGGGTCTATAATTCATTTTTTGCTGGGGACTCACCTCAAGGACCCCTGGGCATTTTGAGAACCACTGGTTTATACTACATCCATGTACATGGTGCAATTCCACTTCTGAAATTGGTTTGACATATTTAAACCAGATGTTGAAAACGTATAAATGCATATATGTAATGTTTTGTCCTCACACTGTATCTATGTCACTGACACGCCTGACACTGAATGTAAACCGAGATGATCAGAGGTTGCACTAAGCTGATTGGCAGCGTTTATCTGACTGGGTGAGCGGTGACAATAAAAATAATAAAAATGATGAAAGTAATGATAAAAAAGCAATAAAGTGTTATCTCTTCCATCAGAGCTTTGGTTCTCGCATGTGAAATACTGTCTTACCAGTTGGGCACAAACAGCCAGGACCACATTACAATCAGGAGAAAAACTCTAACCTTGCCTGCTTTGCTTTGAAAACACTGGATAACTGAGAAAAATGATCAGGATACCTTTGCAGATATATTACTTCTGTATGTTTCTTTTTTCATGCTAGCTGTGGTTTCACTGCTTTACTTATTAGCACCACAAGATGGTGCCTCTTTGTTGTGGTGTTTTTAGGCTACTAATACTGACACTAGCTGGGGGAGGTTCTGCTGTCTATGTTCTACTGCTCATATGTGATCAGTAAATATGTCGCCATGGAGACCTGGAATTGTATGATGGATGGAATTCCTGCTAACTAGCCACAGGTTGCTAGCTCTCTCCAGCTACTGCACCAGGCCATGGTGCAACCTTAAAGCTACCCGTGGGCCTATCCTTCTCTCACCTATCAAAGAGCAAACACTTGGCACCTTGACCAGGCCATAATTCAGCATATCTGATGAGGCTATCCTTTATTGGCAGGCCCCGCTGGCTTGATAGGCAGTTTAATCTGAATTTCCGCTCATATCCCTGCTTATCTCGCTCCACTGGTATTACAAATGCTATGAGTTATATCTGAAACATTTCCACACAATTGTCTGACCTCTGCACGTTGAATTCTGTGCTTCAGCAGATACACAGCAGCTGGCCCGGCAGATCCGTCTGAACGCAGCTCAGATGTCCAGCTGGCTTCTCTGCTTATCTGTATCTAGTAGTCTTACAAATAGCCACTCATAAATACCATTCATGCATCTGTGAGTTTCAGGAACATTACCACCTCCATCTGGAGGAGAGTATAGCCACATCTCCCCAGGTCGGGCTATTATAAAGCTGTCATCATTTAGTCTGATCCAATGTTCAAAACCTCCTTTGCTTTACTGATTTTTTTATTTATATTTCATGAATTTTCTGATTCAGCAAACAAAACATTGAAATACTCAGGTCCATTTCTTGAGTAAAAGTAAAAACACTGTCATCAAAAAATACTCAGTAACAAATAAAAGTCCTAAATTTAAAATGTCCCGTAAAAGTACAGAAGTATTATCAGAATTAGAAAAGCACTCTAAACTCCACCAAGCATACAACATTGCTGTCCTATACTTATTGAATGCAACCAGTTAAGAAACAAATGGAAAAGTTGGGTCTGTGGGGGCAGGTGCAAGATATCACCACCAGGTGGCCCCAAACGATGGCACCTGTTTTAAAGGTCCATTCAACGCATTGTTACCAAACAACAAAATATTTAAAGTGACCCAGAAACCAGGATTTCTGTGGGATTATTACCAAAATTATATCATCTGTTCATGGTACCATTCCCAACATTCGCTGAAAATTTGAAGAAAATCTGGCCAACATTTTTTGAGGTATCTTGCTAAAAATCAGATGGACAAGTGCGAAAACACAATCTTGTCAATCAAAGTAAAAGTACTCATTATGCAGACTGTGTTATATTATATTACTGGTTTTTAATCACTAAATACATCTGAAAACCATGAAGCATATTCATTTTATGTAAAATATTCATCTGAAAAGTAAGTATTTCCCCTCAACAATTACATTACAATTGTGTTTAAATACAATATTTGAGTAAAAGTACTTTGTTATTTTCCATCACTGTGTGTGTGTGTGTGTGTGTGTGTGTGGCCTTCTCCTTTCCCTTTCTGTTTTTCCTCCTCTTCCCTTCCTTTCCAGCAGACAGTTTGCGTTGCCAGGTTCCACCAGCTCTCGACGGGATTCCATCAGTTCATTAGGACGATACGACATGTCTGAAGTCTGTGAAGCAAAGTATCCCATAAAAGTCTATGGTGCGAACTCTGCCGGAGGCAACAGGATGCCGCTGCTCCCAGTAGCGGATTAAATAAGTCGGGGTCCTTCTGAAAAATTCCAGTGCATGGCTTTTGAAAGGGATGTTTGATCCTCAGAAGAAAGAAAACAAGAAAAACACGATTATGAGGACTAAGAGAGACAGGAGAACTCTGAACTCACAAAACAAAGAATCCAAAATGAAAAAAAAAACACATAATGAGTCCATGAATCATAATTTTCCACAACCTGCACTGTAATTCCCCACGAAATGAGGGTTTGTATGAGGGTAAATAAGTCATTTATATTTCAAAGGTGCATGGATTTTGTGGCAAAATGTTCAGGTTCTCCCGACATGTGTTTCTCTTTAAACAAGACGGCGGTCCACTGTCGCCGCCGCTTTTAACCCTTTAACGCAACGTGAGCGTGTTTGATGATGACGTCATTGGTTTCTACACCGAATGTGCATTGAAGTACAGGTGGGAAAAAGGGAAATGCATTATGGGATGCTTTTTGAAATACATTTTGGTCTTTTTAGCGCTCTTAGCCCATTTTAGCCTCCATGTGCACCGCAAAAAAGTCTGAATTTAAAAAAATGTTGATGATTAGGGAAGAGGCAATTATTTCAATCTCAGGCTAAAGGTTTAAACTCTCACATTTATTTCATGTGTATATGTTTTTTTAAGAGATTTTAAGTCTTCACTTTTGGGTTTTTCTGATTTCAGAAGTACCGAGTGGGGATTGAACCCACAAGCATGAATCCAACTGATCTTTGAAATCGTTTCTTTCGCAGTTTTCATCCTTTTCCTCTCCATGTTGGTCTTTAAATGTTCAAATTCCACAGCATGTGTTTCCCTTTATATAAGAAAAAAAAAAGACAACAGTCAACTGTCTCTACCAAAGTTTCCCATGTACGTTCCTGACAATTAAGCCACTTCATTTCAGGTACAAACGTGTTTTGTCTGGATTAGAAGAAGGCTGCACTGAGATGTTGCTGATGTCGAATAACAAGACAGACTTTGAGCATACAGCTAGTACACAGACCACCTACACCGTTCATTATTTTTAATTAACCCCGTCTTTTCATGTATTTTTTTTTTCCTGCAAGCTGCACTGATTCCACCAACGTGTGTAACAAAACCAAACTTCTGCTCTAAACATTCAGCCCCCTGAGATGATTATATGATGATCTTTCTGCTATGATGCATCATGACACTACAGAACTATATGACTTCACACCTCTGGGTGTGGTCTCGAGTACAAAATGAATTAAATCTTTCAACTTAATATAAAAGAAGTGCAACAATTCCCCCCTTTTATTTTGAAAGGAAAAATGATTTGTATCACTTTTAAAGACTCAATTGCAGACACAGTGTCTCTGATACACACCTCATATTACCGTGGCATTTTGTTCTTATACTTATCACTATGGAAACAAACCTAACAAACCTATGGAGACAATTTGTAAGATTTATGCCCAAGTAATCCTTCTAATTTAAGGCTCTGATGTTTTTTAATGCCACAGGGCTTAAATCGAGTATGTAGTTTATGCGAAAATTGTGGAAAAATGGCTGTTAGTGATAGTTTGAAGAGTTCCAGTGACCCCTTGAACTTGTATCATCCCCTTTAAAATGATACCAAACACGCATATTATAAAACATTGAAAAATGTTGAAAAAAACAGGATATGCACATGCATCAAACATTGAATTTAATCTAATTTAATTTAGAGGGTGATTTATTTTATGTGGTAATAACTACTAATAAGCTACAAGTCCCAAAAATACGCTATATCAATATATAAACTAGGGCTCTATAGGAAAAAAAAAATAATTTGCAAAGAATTTGCCTATCCAGATGGTACCAATATGTGAAATTTTGGCAAAACTAAACTTGGAGAATAAACCGGAAATTCCTGCTTTGTATGTTACATAATAACCAAAAGCAGCATTAATACAGAAATATATCAATGTTTTTTTTTTTTTGCAACAGTCATGCATGTTTTATGCCCACAGTAATCCAGTTTGATGTAATCCACTACTTCCTCGCCTTCCTAAAGGGCCAGAGGCAGAAGGATATTCCCTCGACTGACAATTACAGATAATTACAGCGTCAGAGTGAAAGCTTTATTTAACAAGCTGTGTCCTAAATTACCTATAATTGACGTGGTCATTTTATAAAATCATTGACGATGTTTGACGACTCTTTATGCTTTTCCAGATGTTTGAGGGTCGCACGACGAAATGTGATTTACGACTTTCGAGAAAATGCCTCCGAGGCACTAAGATACACAGACCTTACACTGACACCGAATATGATATTGTTTTTTCTAAATGTGATATGATCTGTTCGAGGATTAAGATGCACAATTTAATTATTCACACTGTTAGATGATAGTTGAATGAACAAAAATCAAATAAGGTGGCGATGATCACTGGGTTTGGTTTATTTCAATGAACAAAGCCTATTCTGACCTATAGCCACTATGTTACTGGCAAAAAAAAATATTATTTCAAGAGGTTGTTGAAAAAATTCCAGTCAACAGATCATTGTACTGTATATATGAACCTCGGGAATGGAGAAACTGAAATTCATCATGTGATTGGAAGCAAGTAGAATAAGTGTTGGGATGTTTAAACTGACAGAGACCATCATTGGTGACTAAAAAGAAGATAAAAAAAAAATGTTGCACAGTTAATTAAAACCTGATATGTCACATGGCAAAGTCCCTGCAACTAATAATCCATTATTTAACACCAAAACATCCAAAACTGAACAATAACCAATTTTTTTTTAATGTGGTCAACATGATAAATTTTAAGACAAAACGAGAGCATTTGCCCCACACGACCCCATAAATGCCTTTCAAATACATTTCTGGTATTTTATGGTTTGGTTTGAACTAATATAGATCTTTTATTATGACGAGGTTAAAAAAATTGGATTCATACTATAAAGTAGCCATGTCCATTCAGTGCCTATTTCCCCACAAACTTAAAAAAAGGTTTTATAAAGTACCATAAAATGGTTTCTTGCTCTTATACCTCATCAGAACCCCCTTTGGTGCTATGATCAACCGTTTTTTTTTTAATGGCTCTTTATAGGTCGATATGCTACAGAGGACCTATAGTGCTACACACAACTGTCAGAGTTCATGAAATATCTGAAATAGTGAGAACCCCAAGAACATTTCTCTTGTTCTTTAATCTGAGCTGTTTCCTTAACGTTAGAGAGTGTCCTTTCAGTCATTAGGCCCAACAGTTCCATAAAGAAAACTATGGAGTCAAATCAGTCTCACAATGAAAAAATGCACATAGAAACATTCATAAATGTATTTCAAGATTTTTAAGTGACTCTTTCTACAAAACTAGTGATCATTGCATACACAAATATTTATTGTTATGTAAACAAAATCCATATATATATATAAAATATGCATAAGAATTTGTGTGTGGGAGTTTTGAGACTGATGTCAAAAGGGCAGGAAACAGACAGCTTGCCTTCAAAATAAAAGTTGTGTGTTTTGAACTATGGTTTTGAAGCTTGTTGGCTTCAGTAGTCAAATTATATACGACGATAAACATTTTGTATGCATTGAAAATATTTATATATAAATGCTTGAGTATGTTTATGGATCCTTCCATGAGCATCTATTCATTAGGAGACTGATTTGACCCCATAAAGAAAAACTAGATAGAACCCCTGAAGTAACTTTTCTTTTTTTACATGTGTCTCTGCCCCACTGTAACCCACTGAAAAGACTAAAGAAAAAAACCTGAATTGTCCAGAATCAGGGATGCAGAGCTAGCAGTAACTTAGAGTTGTAGCTTCAGTTGTAGCTTTATCGATGAGAGCTGCTCTGGAAGCAAAAAAAAACGTCCATTTCAATAAATCAACTGGAGGCGTTGAATATTTCAGGAGTTCTAATAAGCTAACAGGCAAATAGCTAACTGGTAACTGTGAATTTGGAAGGGATGGAAGTAAATCTCTCAATGGATTTTTTTTTTAATTTAGAAGCCATTGGATTTTTAGCACTAAACTTGTTGCATGGAAACTCTACATCTGAATTTTAAAATCTGGTGAGACAGATTTATTGATTTCTATGTTCCACATAAAAACGTAACCATAACCAAGGCTAGAAGTTAGCATCAGCTAACAATTAGCTTCAGTATTACTGAGTTTAGTTCTGATGCTATAGGTGTATTAAGGCTACCGCATTAGCATCAGCTACCGGTTAGCTTCAGTATTACTGAGTTTATTTTTGATGCTATAGGTGTATTGAGGCTACCATATTAGCATCAGCTACCGGTTAGCTTCAGTATTACTGAGTTTATTTTTGATGCTATAGGGGTATTGAGGCTACCATATTAGCATCAGCTACCAGTTAGCTTCAGTATTACTGAGTTTATTTTTGATGCTATAGGGGTATTGAGGCTACCATATTAGCATCAGCTACCAGTTAGCTTCAGTATTACTGAGTTTATTTTTGATGCTATAGGGGTATTGAGGCTACTGTATAGAGCCAAGACTATGCCATTCCTGTTTTATGAATACTAGGAGTAAAGTAGTAAATTCAAAGCAATGTCATTATTTTGTAGTTGAACTTAGCCTGAACTCCCTCAGTTCTTTAGCTCCGCCTCCACCTTTTATTTCCGCCAGTTACATCATTTTTGCCTCCAGAGCAGCTCAGACTCTAAACAATGTCCCAGACAGCTCCAGTCAGCTTGGTGGTATAAATCCATCATGTGTCCTGGAAGTGCTGCGTCCTCATGTCTGTCACATCATCTGAGTCCTGGGCATGGAGTCCTGCTGGTGTCCGGGGTACCAGTGTCCAAAATTGTTCATGTATCCTCCGGAGTGCACGGGCGCGCCTTTGGCGGCCATGCTGATGTCCCACAGGGAGCACGGAGAGGAGGAGGACGGCGGCGGGGGGGCGAGGTGGTCTCCCTCAGGTCCACAGGGCCCGTTCTTCATGATCTTCTTGTATTTGGATCGCTTGTTTTGGAACCAAATTTTCACCTTTAATGTTCAAGAAAAGAGAAAGATGGGAATTAAAAGTTGATTCACACAACAACTTCCCCATCCTCCAACCTGTGAATACCCCTGCGCTAAAAATAGTTCCTTTCTTACTCCAAAGGGGAGAAACACATCCTCTTTATTAAATTCCTATAAAATATATTGACATATTATGTAAAGATTTTCAGAGTTTTAACTTTATATTTGGAGGAAATGTATTGATTAATCATCTGTCCACTCAAGTGTACATCATGCATCATGAGCTTCAGTGTAAAGTCAATTATTACTACTGTTTTTATAGAAAATAATTCATATTCTGCAATGTTTTGAGTACAAATCAACTTCTTTATGATTTTAGAATATAATTTGAGTTTTTAAATTTACTATAAATGTATGTAGAAGTACCAGGTTATTACATAGATTTGTTTTTACAGTACAAAATGAAGTCTACTCAGGTGTACATGAAGTACACCTGAGTAGACAAATAAATATATCTTTATAGAATAAAGGTGGATTTTTTTTCCATCCATAAAAATGTATAAAAACACAAAATACACTGACTGAGCTTATGATAATTCATGGATCTTCTTTTCTTTTAGTCATTTCAGCCCTTACATCATATCCACCAACTATTAATTAGTCAGAATATTCATTTTTTTAATGCCATAGTTCAAGTTAAAATTGTTGACACAGTGTTATGGATAGTAAAACCATTGAATACAATTATGTAGATACATTAATTATGATGAGGTTGTACACCAATCATGAGTGCTCCTTCCAATATAAGAAATTAGAGAGAATACAATTGTGTAATAAGATGTACACATGGATAATATAATAGAAATTGTATAGAAAGAATATAATGACATGCAGTATTATAAGTTTATTGTGATTCCTATAGACACATGATTTGCCCTATACGTTTATAACAGGAAACAATTACAAGCCCCATAATCACAGTGTTATGTAAGTGTGTGAATAAGAGAAAATATAACATAATATTATTGGAAGAGCAGCAATATTGACCTGAATATCACTCCAGTGATTTTTCTGTGGTTAGAGATAATTGCGTTATGTTGTTGCTGATATAATTGGCTTGATCTCTTTCCAGCAAGCAGCAAATTGAGCTTCACATTACACGAATATGCCTCGCGGGCAATCTGTCAGCTTAGCAGGAACAAATGAATCATAAATAATTACACACAGTCAGTGAAGGATACTTTTGTCTGAAGCAGGTTTTAACTGCGCCGTAAAGAGAAATAAAAACCCAAAGGACTGTTGAAAAAAAAAAGAATAGAAAAATAATAAGAGAAAACACGTTTGGCGCTGAAATTGTTTTCTCCTCTGCACTGACAGTCCTGGGAATTATTACTTTTAATGGGCATTTATGAAGACGGTTGAAGTGGTTCATGGAAGATATTCTATTCTATAAAAATCGAATTTGGGCCTGGTGTAATTGACTCTTAAATGTGTGGAAAAAGTGATCCGTTTACCCGATAAACTAAAAAGGCACCGGGCTTTCACGCCCAGCTCTCAACGAGTCATGCAAAGCCATATTTAACATTTAATTCGATCTCTATTGTTCCAGTTTATCTTCTGACGTCAATCACGGCCTGTTAGGAGTTAGGATCAATGGTGGCAAATGCATGAAATGAAAGTATCACACCATAAATATGCAAGACCATTATAATTACAGCTCCATAATGCTGTAATCCGCTAATTAACTTGTAGCGGCAACTTAAAATGTATTTTCCAAAATTCTCTAATTTCATAGTAAATTACACCCAGTAACACCAGGTGGTGCAACACCCCCCTTCACTGTGACTACTTTATAAATCTAATCTATTAGTATCATTATCATTATAATTATCAAATTCCAGCAATATTTAAAAAGATAATCAGTTAACACTTTCTATGAGGTCCATGTCTATAATATATTATACTATTTAATGCCTTATAATGAACTTATAACACTCGTAAATATTCATAATACTTTATAATAATAGTCATTACACATTCAAAATATGTTATCATGACTTGTTCTCATGTCATGTTTCATAATATTTAATAAATGCTGGTGAGTAACAGTAGTTAGAGTGTATTATAATTATCATATTTGTAGTAGATTATAATTATATGGTGCAGTATAATATTATAAGTTGGTTATTATAAGTGGTGGTTGCTTTATGTAATGGAATTCCTGTGGTATATAAAACACTGTAAGATAGTTATATCATTAAATATATACAAGAACAACATAAAACATTTATGCATAATACATTTATTATAAAATAAAAAAATAATTATATAATATATTTAAATTTTTATTTTTTGTTGAAAGAGTCATAACAGAAATTCTCCAATAAATTAGTTAAAATTGAATTAAAAAAATAAGTATGAATCATTATGATGTTTGACCTTAAAGGTCATTATAAAAAAAAAGCTTTATAAGGCATTGTGATTATTATTATGCATTATGATGATTTATGAGCACTATAAGCACATTATAAAAAAGTGTGTTTATAGCGTGTTATAGAGATGGGCTGAAGCATCATTATCATAGTTACAGCCATGCTTTAAGATCCAATTTAAACCCCCTACTTCTATTTATCGATATGCTCATGTAATAAAAATCGCAGCCAGCAGACTGCAGTGCTGCAGTAGAGCGGTGACCTGGAGCTGCTGCACCATGGTGGAAGGCTGCAGATGAAAACCTAAAGTGAATATATGGAGGCTATGAGCCCAGGAGTCAATCAGCAGCACGTTAGGTTAATGCAGCTCAGTGAGAGGATTTCTGTGTAATTATTGGTTTCATATTCCAGCAGCAACACAGAGCTGACAGCTTCCCTGAGAGCACCGCTAATGACATCGACATGAGGGGAGGAGGGGAGCTGAGAGGCAGGCCAGGTGCCCCTGTGTGTGTGTGTGTGTGTGTGTGCGTGCACGCGCAGGCGTGGACATAACATATTGAAATATACTGCATAATCTTAAATGAATAAAAAGTTTGTCTGTTTTTTTTCCACACTACAAAAAATGAAATGAAATTTGGACCAATAAGTCCAATATTGGGTAAAATTGTCTTTATTTTTTTTAATCTCCTGAATTTAGCCAATTTTCTGAAGAATTTAAGAAAACAAGATTCACGGTTAAATCGACCAAAATCAAGAAAAAAAAAAATTTAACTAATCAAAATGAACTGAAAAGATAACTAAAGATAAATTTACTCAATATTGGAATCAAATGTACCAAATACATTTTCGCTTGATTTAATTTTTTGACAGTGGGTTGAGTTAAGTTGTATAAGTGGAGTGTATGTGTGTGTGTGTGTGTGTGTGTGTGTGTGCGTGGGTGTGTGTGTGGGTGTGTGTGGGCGTGAGACGGAGAGCGAGAGAGAGAGATGGATAAAGATAGACAGTAAGGGTTTCAAGGAAAATCGTAATGTGCTACGTGCCATTTCTCAGCTGCGTCTGGGAACAGAGGAGGTTTAGAGGGAAAGTGGTCAGTGGCTGGCTGGCAGCCTAATGGCATGGAGGCGGGACAGAGATGTGTGTATGATCACTATCTTTAAGTGTGTGTGTGTGTGTGTGTGTGTGTAGGGGTATGTGTGATTATGTTTCCAGCTGTGTATGAAAATGCACACATGAGCTACATATGTTTAACGTGCATGCATGAGGCTAAACCGTGCACATGCATGTGAGGAATGTGTGTATGCACACGCTGGGCTGGTATTTCTCCATAAAATATCCACATTTAATGCAATGGTGTGTGATGGAGCTCTGATATGAGGCTTAATGACGAGCTAAACTGAAGATATCTATTCTTTTTAAATATAAAATATGAAATTAGAATTTCTCCTGAGAAAATCTAATTACTGTTGCCCACCAAACTTTTTTTAAAATTTGCACTATTTAGAACATGAATACTGTGAAATGCTTTATTTTGAAAAGACACTAGATAAATGTTACATATATATTGAAGCAGGTTCAAAATAAATGATCCAGTAGTGTTAATAGTAGTGTTGAATACTCTAGTAGTTCTACATATATAATCTAGTAGTGTTGAGAAAAAAAAAATCATTCATTTTATTAATTTTTTTACACTGGAGTGATAGTTGTTGGAAAATTGTCCTCATACATCTATGTAGATATTGCACCAAAAACCAGACATTTGCAGCTGGAATAGTCTTTACCACATTGACAATGTAAAGAGTGTATTTCTGATTAGTTTAAAGCTACCTTCATTGAAACAAACAGTGCTTTTCCATTAGTAATATGCAACATACAACCACGGATGCTTAGGGCTTCTGTAAAAAATCTGAATTTTTGTCTTGTTCCTTACAAATATATTTTCTCCTCTTACATACATTCACAGAAAAAAAAAACCAACCCACAAAAACGTGCCCGCATTCCTCGAACTACAGTCACATATCCTTTAATTGAGTTGAATAACTCCTAACATACTGTAATACAATCAGTCAAAGTGCCTCCCTATGATCCAAAATACCTCAAAGAAAACAGAATAAAAAATGAAAAGAAAAAAAAAGGTTTTAACAAAGCAAGAGAAAGAAAACAACGTGCTCCTCTGGTAATCATGCATGAGTGTAGGACTCGCTGCAGACCACATTCAAAGCCACTTTCCCACTACAGAAGGCGAAGGATCATCTCTTACTCCCAGTGTAAACAGAGCTGCGGTGGTTAATTCATACGGGATTAGGGCCGTACATCTGATGACATCAGCTGCTTATGTAGGCCTATACTCAGTAGAATACACACACACACACACACACGCACGCAAACACATGCATGTATCATATTTCAAATGCGTAATTCACAAACAATCCGACTTATTGTTCCTCCAGTGGGTCGCTTGCTCAATGCTCAAATCTTTATTTCCAACTTTCTGCCTTTGAACAAGCTTCATTGGGACATTTACATGTATTGTATGTATATTAAACCCCCTTTTTTTTAATCCTGAAGCTTCTTTCCAGCTCTACAACACTGACCTTCATGTATCCAGCTATTCCTGTAATTCATGAAAGATGCTCAGCAGGAAAATGGGGGAAACACATGGGATAACAAAATATTTGTTCCTATTGTCTTCACTCAAGTTCGTTAGATCTGTAAATATCAATCTCTGTCACGATCATCAAGGGGATGTTTATTTCTCCCAGCCTGCGGGTGTTAAAGAGCGGCAATTATCCGAGCTTTCATCAGGCTGAAGAGAAGCTGAATCACTGTTGTCTGATGTCGATGCAGCAAATTAGACTTTTATTGATTTGGTAACTGCTGTGGGCTGTTACTGGATTCCGAAAGCGGATGATAAAAAAAAATGAGATAAAAACTTCCACAAGTGGCCACGGACGAGAAGCAACGGTTTAGACGTCCTGCGCTGCTTACGGACAAAATGGCCTCCGTCATGCCTGTTGCATGCACGTGTGTGTGTGTGTGTGTGTGTGTGCGCTTGAGAGCGCGAAAACCAATAAATGACAAGTCCATGCGAGGAAAAGATGACCAGCGGCAGAACAACTTTTCCAACAGACATGTAAATGAACATGACAGATAATGCAAAACACACACACACACACACACACACACAATGATTTATTGTTAGTCTGTAGGCGAATTACCGGTATAGCACTTTGTTTTTATGCTTACGGTATAAATAAAATGAGGAGGAACATAAATCATGAGTCATTTCACACACACACACACACACACACACACACACACACACACACACACACACACACACACACACACACACACACACATAACAAGTGCATCTCGCTCTTTTATCGTGTCTCATCACTTTCATGTCCTTTGTCCTGAAACCTGTTTCTGAAGGCAAACAACCTCTGACTAGACTTTACATGACATTTAACCAGATGTCAGTAAACGCTGATATGTAATTATACACAGGATACCCGGCAGAGGATGACACCGCGCTGCAGGAATGTACCAGTGCCTGTTTGGGCAATTTATTCTGGCCTTTCTGCCCTTTCACTGTGACCTTTTACGCAAAAACCAAAAGGAAGGGTCTGGTGTTTTTTTTTGTTTTGTTTTTTTAAATCCACGAACAGGATTACTGAAAAACAACTGGCTCGGTTTTAGTGAAACTTGGCGGTCGGGTGAATAACCGGCCACGAACATCCCACCTACGGGAATCTGCGATTGTTTCTTAGCGTAGCGGCGGCTATTAGTGGCTCCTGCTGGTCAATGGAATGTCAGCGGATGAATGAGCAGCTTCCCCCGGTGATTCAGCTCGGCACCACCCTGATACTTTTTAGAAATGCAGCCGCACGTATCGATCATGCTGCACATTTGCATGTCAGATAGAAAACTGGCCATTTGTGTTGGTGAAAGTATGAGCTCTATAAGACAAAAGACATGTAAAAATGTGTCACTGTCGTGTGAATTTGAAGCTTAAATACTAAATATTAGTGTAAAATGTGACTAATTTTTCATTAATTTTTTTGCTCAAGTCCATTATTCACTTACTTTTTATGCAGCATCTTAACCCATTGAAGCCTATAAGTCTTTAAGTCTATGACTGTCATGTTATACTTAATATATATATACTCATATGGCTTGTTTTTTCTGACAAAATAGTAGAGAACTTAAAAAAGAGAAGTTTCCAAGTACTTTTTCCTCTCATATGATGTCTTCAACTTCCTGCCCCTTCCTCCTAAGAACATGGTTAAGACAAACCCTCCAAGAAAAGGTCATTTTATTTAGATTATTAGGATTTTCAACCCTGACAGGTAGATATCTATTTAATCATTCAAGTCTCTAGAATAATCTCCCCCCCAAAAAGAATTTTGTACATGGGATAAATAGCCATAAACAATCATTTAAATGCTGTTTTCTGCAAAGAAAAGTACAAAATACAAAAATATAGATACAAAACATGATTGTTAGTGATTTAATTGTATGCATGAAAAAAATCTGGTCTTAAATGGGTTTAAATATGAAGAGGCTGAAGTAATGCAGCTTATTGTTGCACTAATGAGATGGACAGTAGTGTGTGATAGTGTGTGTGTGTGTGTGTGTGTGTGTGTGTGTGTGTGTGTGTGTGTGTGTGTGTGTGTGTGTGTGTGTGTGTGTGTGTGTGTGTTACCTGGGTCTGCGTCAGGCCCAGTTTGGCCGCCAGGTCGGCCCTCTCGGGCAGGGCGAGGTACTGGGTTTGCTGGAAGCGCTGGTTGAGCGCCTGGAGCTGCAGGCTGGAGTAGATGGTTCGGGGCTTCCGGATCTTCTTCCCCTTCCCGTTGAGCCGCACCTCCCCGTTCTCGATCACCGCCGTGGGCTTGTCGTGCTCTGGTTGGAGGGGGGAGATGTGGGGGTGGGGGGAGGATTATAAATATCAACACGGAGGATGTTCTAACCAAAAACCCACTTATTTTCCACAAATGTCTTGGAAATGATCTAATACATTTACTTAAATACTGTACTTAGGTACAATTATGAGGTATTGAGCATTTCCATGTGATGCTACTTTATACTTCCACTCTGCTCTGTTACATTTATCTTGTACATTTCAGAAGAGTATTTCCATATTTCACAACTATTAACTGTTATATATTATTTTGAATTGCTGCTCATTTATATTATGATGCAGCACAATTACTATTAATCTAGTCCAAGTATCTCAAATTAGCTCTACATTGATAAAATAAAACATTAAAATGTGTATTTATTGGTTAAAAACTAATAGTATAATATACACTTTACTTTTGAAACTCACATTTTTCTGATCTTTTCTGTTTTTTTTACTTGCTATTGAGCATTTTTAGACAACAGCCAAGTCAAATCAAATATCTGAATACTTTGTCCACCACTGACACACACACACTCAGTCCTGCCTTGTAATATTTATATCTTTTTACTGACAAGTTTAGACAGTGTTTTTTTTTAAGGGAAACCCTGTGGTAGCCATTTGTGCTGCCTCACAGTCACCATGTGGGGAGATTCATGTAGATCAAATTGCTTTTGATGAGCATTTCTATCCCACAAAAATGCTACGAATCAGGGAGCCGGGCCTGTTTTCACACAACACACACGTGGCCCCTATTAGAGCAAACAGAAACATACACAGAGTGATCTAACAGGAAATTAAACATGTTTGAAAATGAGCTTCATGTTTTCTGGTTTATGCTTTTGAGCCCAATATGTAGAGACACATGCGCTCAAGTAATGTAATATTTAAGGATCCATCAAAACTAACTACATAGTATTTTTTTTCTTATTCTCCTCTACATGTTTATTTCTAATTTAATAGGATTCCTGCTGAGTCAACAGGTATATAGGCATAATTTACTCTTTATTATTTTTCAAAATAAAAGTCCACTGCTTCTTTCATGTTTTTATCGAGAAGTATCGAGTCCTCCTTTTATTCTCCTGTAGGTCACTTTTGTCTAATTTAATAGGATTCCTGTTGAGTCAACAGGTTTATAGGAATATTTACTCTTTATTTAATTTTTCAAAATAAAAGTCTCTGCTTTTAGTTTTTTCTCTAGATTTATGAATGTGTATCTAAGAGTCCTCCCTTTATTCTCCTGTAGATCATTTTTTTACTCTACTCTCATACTTTTTTTTGATTTTTCAAAATAAAAGCCCTATGCTTCTTTCCTGTTTTTATCGGAAAAAATGAACGCATGTATCCCCTGCATCCCCCTCCCTGAAACCCATGCCTATGTATGAAACAACTATTAAATGTGTGAGAACAGCATTAGAAGGTGGATATCAGATTGCGTTGAGTGCCGCCTGCTCAGAACTGAAGGAGAAATACGCTGCTCACATGTACAATTCAGTGCAGTATAATGTGTCCTGATAGAGGAACATTTCTTATACCCAAATAAAAAAAAAGCTTGTAACATAAGAAGTATTAGGCCATAAAGCATGTATGAGGACTCATTTTAAAGGCGACATGCATTTTTTTATGTAGATCTGCTCATTTAGTATCATTCTAACACACAATCTACACTAAATAAACTCAAATATGAAGGGAAAAGATTTGTTTTTGGTTCTAGTCTTTAGTAATTCAGCTTTCAGTGGCATTAACAAGGCCTCAGTGTTAAAACTGTGATGTTATATGTGTCACCGCATACTTTTAACATTATGTTAACTGCATTTATGTAAGATTCTAGACATGTGGGCCGAACTTTATGAGAGTTTTTTAGTTTGTGATGTCACAGGAATCCCCAAACCTTCACCCTGATCTGGTGGATTTTAACAAGCTAAGACATCTCAGTCTTTTTCTCTTCTCATGAAAACGATACAACAGAGTGTTCGCCCACGCTGATATGTGTTATGACATGAGCTCATAGCCTGCAGTGGCACGAGGGAACAGCTGTGGACGGGCCTCGGCCCCCACAAGACGCTCCGAGAACTGAGCTGCTGCTGCTGCTGCTGCTGCAGATCGGGGACAAAAACGCCACCGAGACGCTGGAGCAGCGGCGAGGAGGAAGGAGACAAAGGGAAACGACGGGTACTTTTAAAAAGAGAACTTTAAATACAAGAAAGATCAGATCCTGGTCATTAGCTTCCCCTCCTCACAGACCTGTGTATATGTATATACTATGATTATATTATAGCATTCTATACTTCACATTAGTATTCACATTATGGGTTATAGTTCTTTTTTTAATGCTTAGAGTTGTGTGCCAGTGTTGACCCTAGTTCAGAGACTAAAGATGCAAATGACGTCAAATCTATTTTTGTGCATGTATTGTAAACAAACAAATAAATAATAATAATTGTAAAGAGTCTTTTTTTGTTTTAGTATTTCACTAGGTTATACAAAATAAAAGCACAGTGTGTTTTCTTATACGATGATGTTACTTATAAACTGTTGGACCTTTTCTTTTATGAAAGAAATTGTAAAAAAAACATATAATTCTGCATTAATATTACAATATATATTAAACATCTATAACGTAATGTGCCATTTACTACAACAGATTTCTGCATTTTTTGTTTTTGCCATGAAGCTGATGAAACTGTATTTGTGTTTTTGAGCACTAATGTCTACATGGAGAGAAAAAAAAGACCAGACTGTGTTTATTAAAAGAAACAAGTTGACATTTGTGAAGGGAAAACAGGTATCTGGGATCTTAGAATAATAATAATAATAATCATCATCATCATTATGACATGATCTGACCTGACATCTGTTAACACTTATGTTGACAGATATGATAGTTGACAAACTGCCACTTCAGACTGTGAGTAGAAACATCTGATATTATATAAATATAATATCCTTTCATTACTTTTGATGTGAAATTAATTCAAGATTTCTTCTCTTAAAATTGCTGGTGTTAAACACAACATTATAAATCAATATAATTGACAGAAACGTGTTTATATGCTTGTGTTGTTTTTTTCTTGTTTCTGTTTCTACTTTTTAAAAAATATAATCTATAAAATGGATTTAATTACTACTGTGATATTACTCAGATAATATTGTTGATAAAGGTTTTACCAGCCTGAAGGTTTAAAACGAATATAATTGATCTGAGGTTAAATTTTCTATATAGATATTTAAATCTTTGAAATGTTTTACATTTATTTTCTAATACTGAAACAAATGTTCCTGGACTTATTATCGTGGTTACAGGTCTGGAGTTTCTATGAGTTTACGGCGTGGATGGGAATTTTAAGGGAATTTTAGTTGTTTTTTTTATTCTTTTTGATTATGGTTTTGATGGTTTTGATGGTTTTGAGGGTTTTAGGGGTTTTGGAGGGAGCCATGCAGCCGCTGCGGGACACCACAGGGCCGGTGTGTCGGCTGCTGCACTTTTCTTGTGGAGAGTCTCTCAGTCTCTGCAGGCCTTTAAATCATCTCCCGGCCAACCCCAAACTACACTCAACATGACTGCGGGTGACCTGTGTGTGGGTCCAATTATTGCTCCACTGCGGTTTTATTTTCATTTTTTTTAGACAGTGGACCAAAGTAAGGAATCTCACATTTTACATTTTCACATCATTCGTGGATTATGCTCGTATGTATTATAAAGTAGCATTAATACACATGTTTTATATTTAAGATTGAAAATGTAGCCTGTGTTTTTAGCCCAATTAAAACCAAATAAACTGTAACATAAACTGTAATCGTGGGAACCGTGGGGTTGTGGGGGTGATTATTTATCCCCCTCCTCCAAAAGCAAGTTTTTTTTTTATTAGTTTATAAAAAATACCTGACCCCCATCCCTTCACCCCCGAGCAGAAACTATAAGTGCTTCTCCCCAGACGCCGTGCGCAATTACGCACAACTTAATTGATTATTTAAATCTCCAGACGTGACGGCAGGATCGGGCCTGAACTGAAGTTAATTAATGTTTTCTCTCTCTCTCTCTCTCTCTCTCCCTCTCTCTCTCACACACACACACGCGCGCGCACACACATTTTTTTCAGAAGCTATAAGTCAAATTCTGTTTCCTCAGGAGAGTTTATGACCACGGTTTTTATTTTTAGAATAATATCCTCAGCCTATAACCTATATGTGTCTTATCCCCAGCTCACTGTCATTACTGCAGCTCTGTTATTGCACTCCACACAAACACTAAATTATTGCTACAACACCAATGGGGCCTATAAATTATCTTAAAATAAAAGTCTGACGTGATGCGTGTTTAGGAGCCCGGGGGATCCCGGTGATCAGGCCTCTCTGTAGAAGGTGAACAGGACCAGAACCTACCCGCATCCTCCAGCCTGGTGTGTCCCAGCGCGCCGCCGTGGCCCCCGTGCTGGTAGGGCAGGTACGCCCCGGGGTGGTGCGCGCTGACGGGACTGTGGTAGGGCGGGTATCCCAGCGGCCGGCCGTACGAGGACGCGCCGGAGGAGAAGGGCCCGTCGTGCTGCGAGGGCCCGACGGCGTGGAGGCCGTGGACCGGGTAATGGTTGTGCGACAGGCCGGGGGAGGGCTGCTGGTGTCCGGGGTGGCCGGGGTAGCTGTGGCCGCCGAACTCCAAAAACGCCGATTTGGACGGATCGGGCGGGACCAAAGTGTCCGATAATGAGCTCATAGTCATCATTGGGGTGAGGGGCTGGTGATGCTGGTCGGGGGAAAACGAGAAACGGCTCGGCTATGACCTCCGGGCGGGGGTCATCATAAGGCGACTCACCATCAACTTGAAAACAGCCAAGGAGACTTTTCAGAAAGCTGCTCCCATCTAGACCAGAGTCCGATTTTTACCGTTTTTTTAATTCCTGTTTAACGAGAAAAAAAGCGGGGATAATAAAGCGGGTTTACATCCCGGTCCAGAAACGGGGACGGCTCGGTGTTTAAAAGCATCCAGTCCGGCGGACGCGCGCGAGAACGCACGGGCGGGCCAAACAGGAACTCCCGACAGCCCGACTCCAGCCGATAAATCTCATATCCCCCGCGAATCCGGGTTATTTTCCGTCCTTCTCGCGGCACAAGAAGAACCAAAAAACGGGGCGCGTTGTTTTTTTTTCTCCTTCTTTCTGGTGTTTGCGGAGCGGCTGTTTTGGCAGCAGAGAGCGCGGAGTGTGTTCCTCCCCTTCAGAGCGCACTGTGCGTCTGCAGAGACCATTCTCTGTCTCCACTTGGCACACTCGGCGCGCTCATTGGCTGCGGCGGCGCGCAGTGTCACACAAATCAAAATCAGCAGCGGAGACGGAGCCGGACAATGAAGCGTACAGGCCTTAATCCCAAAGAGTGTTCAGTGGAGAGCCGCTTTTATCCGTCTAAAGTGCGGGAGACTGGGCACAAACGCGTAAAACTAACCAATAAACCGATAAATATGAACATTAACCTCCGATTAATTTAAATAGATTAGAGTTACAGCATAAATTTAGCAGTAATTTATAAATATGTGTAGAGTAAATGTAAAATGTTGCTTTTGCTTGACTTTATTTTATTTTATTATTATTTGTATTTTATCGGTTATTATTATTATTATTATCATAAACTGATTAAAAAACGAATTGTTTCCAACGTAAAGTTAAATCACAATTATGGATTTTGTGAAATCAGCATTATTCAGACATTTTTGTTTCCATCACGTGTGATTAAACAGAGGAGGCCGCAAAAATATCTATTTTTAAAATGAACCCCAGGGTTATTTAAAAAAAAAAAAAGACAAAAAAAACCCCCAAAATGGATCATTACAGCAACTTTCCAAAATAAAATTCCTCCCGTCCGCTGAAGGTTAACAAAAGGCGGATCAGAGCAAATTAACGTCATAAACTGCTGCTGAAAGACCGCAGAGCCTATTATCCAAATTGTCTTTTATTAAACACTTAATCTGATCCATAAAAATCCAATTCGAAATGAAATCACTCAAAACATTTTGTTTTTTTCCCTCTATTTTGCCCCCAGACGCTTTTTTTTTTTATGGAAACGCACCGAGGATCTATCTGGTATTTTCAACGTTTTACGCCATATTTACGCCTGTTTGGGGCCCGTCACACAGATGAGAAGTAACGGATTACTTTTACTATCGTTACTGTAATTAAATAGCTTTGATTGTGTAGTTTTTAAAATATGTATCAGTCATTTTACATTTACTTCAGTACATATTGTTGTAAGTTATCTACTTTTGAAAAAAAACTTGTTTACAAATAGTTTTCAATGAACTGACGCTGCAAAAAAATAAAATAAAATAAAAAGAAGCTGAAAAATATAAAAGAAATATTTTTATTACCCCTAAAAGTAACTAAGTACCTTTTACAATTTAAATTGGCTTTTTTCCTCAGTAAATTTAAGTAAAATGTTATCAAGTTAACAGGACTTCCACTTAAGTCTTAGGTTTTTTTTGGTACTCTTTCCACCCCTACAACACACACACACACACACACACACTGGCTACACACACCGCCTGTGGTCCCACACGAGGGACAATTACAACAAACATCGCCCTTCTAGAGAAACTCTAAACTTGTGATTTTGGCAGACTGAGGGTCGGACGCTGTAATTTCAGTCAGCTCTCGGTCATTATGCTCATCTGCGGTGGAAATCCCAGAGTGTGGGCCTGCAGCTGAAAAACTGCAACCAAACTGAAAAAAAAAGAAAAAAAAAAGCTTCTGCATCACCGAAGGAATATGAAACAGGACACGATCAATTCATTTCAGATCAGCTGAGGAATCGTAATTGGAATTTATCAAGATTCTAACAGAATGATCGAGTCTTCACGTCCAATTCAACTCACTTTCAAACGCACTGACATGGACGTGAATGCACCAGCAGCCTCGTTATATCAGATTATACAGAAAACAAGCTGTTGATGCTGTTCATACAATTTGGAAATAGTTGTACTTCACTTTCCGGATTATACCTTTATCCCACTGCGTTATTTGACTGCTATTAACTAAAGTTCAGTGGTGAAAATTAACCAAGGGCATTTACTCAAGTACTGTGCATGAGTACAGTTTTGTGATACTTTTACTTTACTTGACTATTTCCATTTGATATTTCTACTAAATTTCAAAGGGAAATATAATACTCTATGACATTTATATTATTAACTGCATTGCAGACTAATATTTAATGTATAAAACACATTTGTTATAGATTAGAATATGTAATAGTATATGTTTTATATTAGCTGACATTAAAGCTACATGAATGAATTAATATTCAAATATAACTTTTTAATTTGAGTCCTTTTTTGCACAAGTACTTTTACTTATTGTAATGATAATTTAAGTACAATACAATACTTACAGACTTATTCACCTATATATATATATATATATATATATATATATATATATATATATATATATATATATATATCTGATCAGTAAGAGAAGTACACATATATATCTGTGTACTTCTCTTACTGATCAAGTTTGATTACAAGATTTTTAAATAAAAAGATTAAACCAGAGGTTCAACCTTGGTGTTGGCTCCCGTTATGTCTTCCATGCCTTAGAGTTGTTATAAATTCCAACAAGATGTCAAATTATACAATATTCCACAAATAAAAGCATGTTATGTTTGTGTAACAGACTTCTCTATCTCATCAACCAGATTTATCTTGTGATGTTTCGGAGGGAAACGCTGGACTGGATCCACATTAACTGGATGAAGTAATGTATAAAAAAAACTGCACTATTGCACTATTGCTATTGCAAATTGCACTATTGACAATCTAATAATGTTATAAATAATATTCAATATAACACTCAGAGGTAATTTCTCTAATTTGTGCAGTTTTTATACCTCATATTCCTTTTTTCCCCTTGTTCGTCTTTCTGTACTCAAGTATTTTTTTTATTGTGTTATATTGGTACTTTTATGTTCTACTTCCTCCACCACTGTTGATGCTCCTGAAAGATTTCATTGTGTCAGCGAGAAGAAGTTTTCATATATCGGCCCCCTCGAGGCCTGTGGGTCCTTCTTTAGTCACTAATCTCTGAGTTTGACGGGACTCTTTGAAGGCTCTGCTGTCACTCTGGGGGTTACACACACACACGCATACACACACACACACACACACACACACACACACACACACACACACACACACACACACACACACACACTCATTTGCGTTTCTAAAAGGCAAAGCTTTCTAGTTGCACCAGTGAAGTCTGATTGAGTCAAATGAACGTCAAATAATGATATTGCTTTGACAGCTCTTTTTGTAACCAACTGGAAAGAAAAATAATGTGAACATGTTGCAGACAAAGAGAGAAAGACAGACACACACACACACACACACACACACACACACACACACACACACACACACACACACACACACACACACACACACACACACACACACACACACACACACACAGACACAGAGCGGAGTGAGAGATGTTTTGGCATGTTTCTACCTCGTTCCTCCTCTCCTGCCTCTAGGATCCGGCTTATTATACCAACAGGCTGATGTGTGGAGAGTTATTACACATCTCCTGCTTTCATCTGCAGCCAACATTCCTCCCCTCCCTGATTTCACCTCTGTGAGCGCCGGGCACACCCTCCTCTGCCATGTCAATGCTGTTATTTAGTGGCACAATCTTGCTAAGTCGTCAGATTTTCTTTCTTTCTTTCCTTCTTTCTGTTTTTTTTTTTTTTTTTTTTTTCCTGGTAAAGGTGAGGCGGTCAGCTGGCAGGGTGAACAGAGGTGTAATATGGGAGCAAATTATTGCTCTCTTAAAACTCAATTGTGCAAGTCTGAAAATTAAAGGTTCTTTTCAGCGCTCAGGCTCAGGAGTTCGGTTTCCAAATTGGCTCCAGTCCGCTACTTGGACTGGAATGTAATTTGCTGAACATGAAGTTATTCTTTTAAGATTATTTTTCAATTGCAAGCCTTCATGGGATATTTATCGCATTTAACAGAAAAGATAAAGTCATTTTTTTTATATTCTGGCTGCAGCATCCAACAAGTAATGATGAATGGACGATTGATATGCGTTCACTAACACTGATTTACTCTCTAACGCACTTTTATGATGCCTTCAGTCACTTTGACTTGTTGGCCTGCAGGGAGGCAATTTGTCATCCTGTGTAAAAGGGAGATGAGTTACTGTCCGGAGCTCGTACACAGCAGCTTGTGAAAACATGTGCAGGTCAGTTTACACCTTCAGGGCAAAAGAAACTGAGGAGAGGTTTGAGACGGATGATGGAGGAGGAGGAGGAGGAGGAGGAGAAAAAGATATGGGAGAATCTGCCCATAGTTTTTTCTGGATTTATTGTGGATAAAAGTTGTAATGTGATCCCTATAAAAGCTCAGAATTACCAGATCGACAATTTTCCTGTTGTTAACCCATGATATGGACCAAACTGGCGACATTTCATATTTCATTTATTGCCAATAAACCAACCAAAACCAACAATAAATCAATCCTACCAGCAAATATTGTCTGATGATTGAACGCTGTGGTTAAGAGTGATGAAAATGTTTGCTGAATATTACTTTAATATAAAGAGAAGGGTTGAGGAAGAATTTGTTAAGGATAAAACAGCACTTTTCTGATATTTTACCTCTTGTCATTGAAAACGTACCTGGTGCCGTGAGGAGTGGCCGCAACGAAATTTACGTTGAGGAGGTCAAACCGAGAATCAGAGAATTCTACCTTCACCTTCTATTCGCATTTCAGGATGAGTCCGGAAACATTTCAGGTGGGTGGATAACCAGTTTCTTCCGTCTCTTTGGCCAACAGGTGGCGCTTTAACACTACGTATCGGATAATCAACCAAAGATAGATGCTATTTAATCCACGTCGGGCTCTGATAACTGCGATAAACACCTCTTCAAACCATTTGTCACTGTTCACAAATGTTTTTTGGCTTTGAGTTTTTTTCTCCATTAGCGGTCTCAAACATACTGCATAGGTTTAGGAAAAGATTGTTGTTTATAGTAAAATGATCAGTAAAATGAGCTATGTGATGGTTGAAACTGCAACGTGTGTGGTCTGGAAATTTCTCGTTTCAACTTTTTGAATCTAACCACCATCAAACCTGTCACCTCTAAATGCACCTTATACAGTTCTCATCAGTCTCATTGTGTCTATTTCAGATGTTGAAATAGTAGATGTACTTGGAAAAATCGCGCTAACCTGGTGGCTCCATAATGCATCACATTAGGCCTGGGCGATCTATCGTTTTAGGTCGAAAACTGTGATTTCAGGCAACGTGATTGTGAGATCATCAAAGCTGCAATTTTTTTCTGTTTTCCTAACACAGGTTTTATCATGCTCAACCATTTTACATGTGTATGCTGCCTCACTACCATCCTGCCAAGCTCACCAGTCAGAAGTGGCATATTGGTGACGTGTTCTGGAGTCTATATAATTTGGTCATCAAAATTTGTAAAATGGCTTCAACAGGAACTAGAAGCGAAGTCAAACGTTTTAAACCCAAAGAAAAACAGCACGTCAGTCATTATTTCAAAGTCTAAGTCCAAGTCAACTTTATTGTCAATTACTTCACATGTGCGGGACATAGGAAATTATGTTTCTCACATTCCCGGAGGATAGAAGACACAAAAACAATAAGACAGTCAACTAAAAGTAATGTTTAGGGGCACGACAAGTAACAAGGTATTTCAGGTTTGAAGCTGCAGACGAACATCAGAAACAGGTGCTGTGCAAAACACATCATGCTAAAGAGTTCGTGTTAAGGCATTTATTGTTGCTGTAGTGATACTTGTTGTGCACTGGAACTTTATTTGAATCATCATTGAATTCGAAAACATCGAAAAATCTCTGCTGAAAAATCACAATCCTACAGTGTACCTCCAGAATGTTGGAGAGGAGAGATATCCTGCCATCAGCTCAGACCTTCACCTATTGAACACTTTTGGGATCAGCTTGGGTGGGCTATCAGGCTAGCGTGACTGACAAAACCACGTTAGCTGATCTGCGATGAGTCCTGGTTGAGGAATGGAACGAAATCCCACAGTAACCCATGACCAGCATGAGTAGGAGGTCGCCAGGCTGTCGAACGCTTCTTCCACCCACTATGGAGGCCCCTGACTGTCTGTTCAATGAATAAAGTGTAAAATTACCAATGTGTCGTGTTAGTTCCTTGTTACTGATAGAGTTCAATCATTCAAACCCCCAAAACAATAGAGTCAAAACCAACAGGAGAAGAAACTGGTTGACAATGGAAGGGAAATTTGACACATTTCACTTTGAACTTCATCCACTCCTCAGCTCTGTTGCTCATCCCATAATTGCATGATCCTTACAAATGGGACATCATTGTAAAGGGAAATAAACAAGCTTTCCGATGATATATGATACAATGCTAACAATACAGTGACAACAGAGATATGGTCGAACACAATTCTTTTCGCGGTTTGGTTTATATCGTCTTTGGAAAATCATGCTGCAGTTTCTGCTTTTCTTTAACAGCTGACATGCTTATTCATTTTAAAATTCTCTTCAAACGGTTTTGTGCATAGAGGAGATTTGTCTCAATTTTTAATTCTTGTTTGTGAAGTGAGGGGAATTCTGTACTTTCCCCCTCCTTAGCACTGTTATTTCACGTGCTGAATAAATAAACTAAACCAAGTGATTTTATTCCATGCGGACAAACTTTTTCTATCGCTCTGAGAAGGAGAGATCGACCTTTGGAATCTGCCAAGAACAACAAGTGTTTGGGAACCTGCCCGAGCAACGGTATCGGGGACAAACACGTTAACGTGAGTACACATGAGGTGTCTGTACCTCAGAGAGGTGAGGTGAGCCGAGGGGTAAGGTAGACGTTGCCTGCGCCTTGCCTTCTCTGCTAAGACTGTAATTATGGCGTGCCAATTTGGAGAGCAGAACAAAGGCGAGCCCTGCAGCCCTGCAGCAGCCGGAGAGCAGGGGATGTACTGCTGCCTCTATTCACACCGCAGTTAATAACAATACTCCTCAACGTACTGCAGACAGCGCGGCGTCAACCCTCCCACGTGTGTCTCCTTGTGTGTGTGTGTGTGTGTGAGAGAGACAGAGGGGGGGAAGGGAGGGTGTGTGTGTGAGACAAAGAGAGAGAAAGACAGACCGTGATGGGTTTGCATGTGAGTATGTTTCATTGTACGTATGCAATAGCGTCGGAGGACAAGTCGACAACACTTCCATTTATCTGCCGCTGCAACGCTGCTACAGGTGTGGATTACTGAAATCGGTTTATAAGGGTCAATCGTCCTCTTAGAATGATGGAAAGAGGCTTCATAGTTTCGAGTGTAAATTTATTTGAACGTCTGACACAAAAATCAGACGGTATGATTGTCGAAACAAAGTGTGCAGCGGTGCTGTATGCACACATACCTCGGTATGATCTAAGAACAGCACTGCATACATACAACATGACGTAGAGTTGTAGTCAAGAACTACTAAACTGGGTCAAAACCAATACCAGCGTGTATCAACACCGAGACAAGACCTTGAGGGATTAAGATCAAGTTAAGACTGAGACCAGGACCAGGGCAAGATGGGATCAAGCCCAAGTCATGACCAAGATCAGATTGCATTGAGAATCAGGATGATTTCACACCAATAGCAGTGGGTGTGCACCAAACTGTCTATTTTTGAAGCAAACACGCTTTTTTGGTTCGTTTTTGTTGGTGTGAAAGCATCAATCACACTTAGGTGCACTAAATCAAGTGGATCGAGACCTCCAAAAGGAAGCGGTCAAGGTCCACTTGACTCTCCACCAAACGGCAAATGTTGGTGCGAACCCTATGGTGAGAACACAAATGCAAATTAGGGTTACTAATTATTTCATATCCTACCTTATGTTCCCATATGAGCTGACCTCACTGGTGAAAATAGCGTGTCTCCTCTGCCTACAATGATTTCTATGCGTCTTTTGGCGGCATTTTGAATTTGGATATTTTGCTAATAATGTCCAGTACAGATGATGTAATACAAGAAGAAGAACCAGTAGCAATGTGCAAACGTGTCACTCCATAATGAGTCAAAATTGGTGCTTATTTCTACCGGAAGATGAAATATCTATCAGACCAATTTTAGTTTTATGAAAGTCTATAAGTCTGAGTCTATAAGCTAATTAGTAAACATTTTATTGCGTGGTATAGACCAAATAACCTAACTAGTGGTGTGAACTAGTGGTACACCCTGAGGCAAGACTTTAAGACCTTGACGGATCAAGACCAAGTCGAGACCAACACCAAAGTAGAGCGAGTTTAGAAATGAGTTCTGTATTTGGTTGCATTTGAAATCAGGTGTTTTACATCCAGTCACAGTAATGATGTTGCTATTCCAACATCTGTGGTCTTGGTGTTTTTCATAAAATTAACTGTTGTGTCCTGATAAACCATCATAGTGTGACAGCAGGTAAAAAACCCAGGGTTTTCTCCAGTTGATCCCCCTCCTGCCAGGCCTGACTGCCAGTCAGAGTGAAAGTTATACAGTTCAGGATGAGGGGAGAACACTTCTCTTCGTTTGATAAAAGTAGGGTGTAACTGTTCTGAAACCGAAGACTGAAACTGCAAAACAATCCTCCACGGTCTCAAGTCTCCTTGTTCCGTGTCTTGTTTCCATCCTCCGTGGTTCCCCCGTGCATCTGTGCTGCTTCCAATAAATGCCCGATACCCTCTGCAGCTGCGTTAACGAAAACACTTGCAACATCTTTCCACATGAGTACAAACTCTTTTAATGCAACTTTGTCCAAAAATGTCACATATACCTGTATGGAGCCTTTATGAACGCAGAAACTAAATTCTCAGAGAAAGCAGCGTTGTGCGCTTCTAAATTCTCGTGCAGTGACTCATTAAAATTGTCTGACCATTGCATGAACTTAACGGTCCACACAAACAAAGGAGAAAACAGAAATGAGATGAAAGAACAGATGAGAGCGCTTTCAGCAGCTGTGTTCTCAGATCTTGGCCTTAGCCTCCAGTTGACCTCAGAGTATTTATCATCCCATTTAAACTGCTCACACTGAGAGAACGTCTGGGAAGTGTAGCGTACCTTAATTGTCCCCTGCACAGCTGACAGAGGGTCCAAAATGCATCTGAAACGGCGGACCGCTGGCAGCTCATCATGACAGACAAACTGCCCTCTGGACTGTGAGAGAGTTCGCCTGCTGACATTTTTTTTTTTAGGGGCTGATGGAACATTTACTTCTACAAACTCGTCTTTGGAGAAAACCTCAGCGTGTGAAGCCAGACAGCAACATTAGCCCTGCACTATGTAAAGAAATGCAATGAAGGCAATTAGATTAGCAGATTAGTCTTGCTAAGTGTCTGACAAATTTAGCTGATTAAATAAAGGTCATTGCAAAATACAGATGAATCTGGTTAAGCAAACAAGTCACTGTAACACAGGTGCAGTGGTAGTACATAAGTATTATGAGCTTGATGTAGTTAAAGTATTGTAGTAAAAGTATTGTTTGGTCCCTCTGATCAAAATATTAATATATATGATTTCATTAGATTATTAATGTGAAGTATTAGAGCAGCATGTTGCTGGAGGCAGACCTAGTTTCAACTATATATTTATAGAAATAGTGGAATCAGGGAGTTAAATGTCCCCAAATTCTAAGAATCCAAAGTATTAGACGATTCAAATTTTGACCTGATACTCCTGATCTTCAACCGGCCTAGACTGATTAGCCAATGAGAGCCAAGGGAGACCATGACATAGTTGTGGAAGTTGGAAATGTGACAATATATCAATGAGGAAGTGTCTTCATGGTATATTTATCTATTTTTTTTCCTCAATGAAATAACATTCATTTATTCATTCATTCATTTCTAATTCACCTTAATTACTTATTTCATGCATCACCCCTACTTACAGGAAATGTATTACATAATTTGGACACATTTTCATTGTGCACATGGAATAATAGGTGTGTACGTGTTTGTGCATGTTTTATTCATCTGTAGCGAGTGTACAAATGGAGTCTGGTAATCCTCGAATAGTCCTGAGGATTACTCGGCGAGGTTGCCTGTAAACCGCCTCCATTAAACTCCGTCGAACCACATCAAAACGATGAAATACCTGACAATTATCATTATCGCCACTGTGGTCAGATTGTTTTGAAGTGGTACTGGGAACGAGGCCAGGACCAGATCTTTTTGTTTTGCTCATACAGATTCCCTGGATCTGGTAGGTATCCATGCTACAAAGGGCTGCTTTCTTCTGCTGTCCTACATTTCAGACACTGTGGACAAATTAGACCTGCCACCTTCTCAAAAAGTCAAATTTGAGCCAGCGAGAACTAATGAGTAATGTGTTCCGATTAATTTGAAGGCAGCTAACATAGCTTCATCTTCTGCTAGATTTGACGTTCTGTTTATTCACGCTGCCTCGAGCTAGCATTACTTTATGGCACTATTTGTTTTTTACATCTATGCTGACTCCATCTTTCTATTCGCATTCCTTCTCATGGTTTGGGTTCATCATTATCTATTCAGCACCGTTTCATTGTGTTAGCCAAAATAAGCTAATTTACTGATAGGGTAACAGGGCATGTAATGGAACAGACAAACATTTTTACGAAGGCCTCCGCTGGAGTATAACGCACTGCTTGTTGGGTTTATAGGAATTCTGAATTCTAATACAATAATACAGACTGCATATTACATTTTACTATGTCTAAGTGGTAGTTGAAATTTTGCATTTACTTTCACAAATAACAAATAAGTTATTTAGTAAATTAGACTTTCCAGAAGTGAGGAATTGGCAAATGTAATGATTTAAAGAGGACATATTACAGGTTTTTAATCCAGGGCTCTACTCTACTTAATCCAATGTATTTACATGGTTTATAGTTAAAAAAAAATCTCTACTTAACTCAGACTGACTTTTTTTGCAGCCCCTCAGTTCACCCTTTGTCTGAAACAGGCTGTTTTAGCTCCTGTCTCTTTAAGGCCCGCCTCCCGATGAGTCTACTTTCTTTTGATTAACTTGGTTTCCATCCAAATGTATCAGAATTTTATAGCGGATACTGTGAAATGCGCAAAAAGGAAATGTACATCGATGCCTGATTCCATATTGTTTTGCTATTATTGGCAGAGGGAGAGTTCGTCATGAGATTACATCATAAGAGAGCATGAATGTATCCATGGCAACAGATGATACTCAGCTAATACCGTAGCTAATGGCTCTGGGGAGAACATTAGATACAGTTTTGTCAGCAATTACAGCTACAAAACCATGAAGAAGAGAAGGAAAAGACGATTTTTAATGTTATGAGTGCTGTTGGAGTTTAATAGAGGGAGACCATGAAAGAATTGCATTCATATACACTATTTTTACTAACTGTAGAAATATAATATATGTTTCTTCCTCCCCCCACACTTTCCTTCCACTCTCCTCCGCCGCCATTTTTTTTCATCCAAGTATTTATTCGGATATTTTCAAAATGCGAATGAGAAAAGGTGCATGGAAATGCAACTAGTGAGTGGAGGCTTAAACTGGCTCCACAGTGTACGTCAACAAACCAAGACACTAAATATAGCTGAAAGATTTCACAACTTTTTCTATTATTCTTTTTTGCTCGAGGCAGAATCGGAGGGTACAACCCTAACAACACATGGAAACAGCATAGCTAGAACCTTAGCAACCAAGGTGAAACGTGATGTATGTAGTATGTATGAACAATAACAACAGTCTTGCTTAACAAAAATCATTAATAAATCTTTAAGGTTTGTTGGGAAGTAGGCCACTAGACGCAGTTAACAGGTTAGCAGGTAACCTACTCAAATAAAGTAATCCCTCAAAGCTAAATGTCATCTGAAATATGACCTGATGTCAAAATGACTAATGTGTGAACTTGTTTTTCCTGTGTGTGTGTGTGTGTGTGTGCATGCAATTATATCTGATATTTATTTCATTTTCTTCCACAGGTGTGTGGGTGGTTACAGGTGTGGTAGCTTTGATGTAGAAGTGTGTGTTGTGTTGTCTGTGTGTGGGTATGTGTGTCAATTTGTATCAGCACATGTTTCTATTCAAACCTGTGAGAAATATGTGGATGTCAGTTGGTTCGGTGTGTGTGTGTGTGTGTGTGTGTGTGTGTGTGTGTGTGTGTGTGTGAGTGGGGGAGCCCACTCTGAGGAGCAGATTTAGTTAATTGGTCTGAAGAGAAAGAAATGACATTCCTCAGCCCAGCATGTTTAAATGCTGACAGCCAGATACAATAGGTCCACTTATGGACTTTTAACACAGTTCATGTTTTTCCATGTTAAAGTACATATTTGCATACATGTGTAACAAATGGTGACATTAAGAATGAGGAAGCTTCGATCCATAGTATTTTATAGTAATTGCAATTCCTTTAGTTAAAACAAGAATCAGTAGATAAATCATTTCTCTCAGATGAAGCATATTGTGAGAAAGGGAAAATTAACCAAACTCATTGTCGCACGTTTCTCCAGTTTGCAAAATGCCCCATCTTGGTTGAGTTCATGTTACACCTATGAATAAAAGATTCTAACTGCTTTTCACCCACTATGTGCACCTTCTAACTTGCAAAATGGCTTGGACACACCCCCAAAATTTCACCTGTTACTGATACTGCTTATTGATACAGATACCAGACTTTTGTTAAACAGGCCATAATTCTGACTTTATTATCTATTTGCATTGCAGGAAAATAAAAAAAAACACCTTCCCATCCATTCTCGTCAAAATCTTCCAAGTTTTAAATATTAACATTTTCAACACATCATTTACTTGTTCATATAACATAAAGAAAGAAATGAAATTCCAGGCTCTTCAGTCCATTATCCAGTCCAACATGTTGATGCCCTTTGAGTGTCATCACTTTATTGAAACTTTGCCATATCTCAGGTTTCAAAAAGTTATAAAAATTACATGTTGGAAATGAGTTACGTTCAATAGAAAACAGGCAAAGAAGAGCTGGAAAAGTGATGAAAAAAGGGACCTGACATTTATTTAATTTAACTGCAAGTAGTGTAAGTTTTCAGTTTGCACTAAGGAATGAAAGTACAGTATAAGTCAGGTTTAAAGTTGCCTAGACTCACACTAGAATGTTCAGAAATTTGCCCGAGTCACTTCATTCTATGTATGTCCACAGTCATCCACTGTCAAGGCCTTTTTGATGGAAATGATTAATAAATATGACATGCATTTGATAAAGTTTCCCCCAAAAAACTGAAAAAAAAATGATTTAGGCCATTATTTTAATATGGTGACAATATGACATGTCATATCCAGAAAGATTTTTTAAGTGCTGTCTTGTGTTCATGTCTCATGCTTTTATTTTGACAATGTGTCAGGTAACTTCCTTCTTCCCCCATGCATGTGTACTTGTTGGCCCCGCCCTGATTGTCTCCCCCTGTTCCCCAATCACCCGTGTGTATATAAAGTCCGTGTCTCCCTTTGACCTGAGCCAGTTTGTCTTGTCTTGTGATTAATCTTGAGAAACACGCCAGCCCTTGATATCCTCACAACTCAGGTTTTCCTATTTTGTTTTTTACTTTGCCTTGTGCCCTGCCTTGTCTTTGACTAGTGCAGTAGTCATAACGCAAAACATTCAAAGAGCCATATTGGACCAAAAAAAAAAAAAAAAAAAAAATCTGTCTGAAGCTGCAAAAAATATGAGCCTTATATAATCCTCATATGAAGGCATCACAGTCTGTAAGTGTATATCAGCTATATTAGCCTACTATCAAAATGAATAAATAGGCTACAAACACATAATGAGCATTTATGATTAAATGCTTATCCTGGTGAGAATGACACACCACGTGACTACTCTGCTGTACCATATTTGCATTATACTGACTTATTAACAATGAGAGCAATCATAATATAATATGAACAGGTTATAAGTTATCTTCAACTTTCAAATGTGTCTGAAAGACAAGAAAAATGACTGTATACGAAGAAGAAAACAGAAAATCATTACACTCAATCATTACATACATTTACAGGTGTGTGTGTGTGTGTGTGTGTGTGTGTGTGTGTGTTTGTCATGGATCACTCCTGTGTGTGTCTGTTCAAACTGAGCGATCGCCTCACTCTTCGCTTCCTTTCTCCCACTCTGCTCAAGTAACAGTCGCCAGGCCAAGAGAAACAGGCCGGGGAGCTGGATGGCCGACGTTCGTTTCTCTCTCTTTGTTTTCTGATCACTCGTTCTCTCCCCTCGTCTCCTTCTTCCACTCGCTCTCTGTCACTTTTTTTTTCCCCCCGCTATCAAAACACACGTACGCCCGCGCACATAAACAGAGGCATGCACATGTATGCGTGGTACCAGAGGGAGATGATGAATACCCTATGTGGATGGGCTGAATTAAAAACAACATTAATGAGAAAGGCCTAATTGCCCTCATTCATCAGCCTGTCCGGCGTTGAACCCCGAGCCTCAGATCAGATACGAATCAGACCGACTTCTATGCTGTTAGAGAAGTGACTCAGTGAGCGAGAGCCGTTGAGGGGAAGCCGGTATTTGACATATTTTACAAATCTGCCCTATCGAACTTGAATCGATGGAGATCAATGGGTGAGGTAGCAAACAAATACTGAGAAAGAAAAAGAAAAAACGAGGAATTTGAAGGCGTTTTTACCTTCGCCAGGGAGCCGTTGTTTTCGGCGCCGTTTGTCTGTGAACGGGATTACTGGAAAAAAAAAAACACTGGGATGATTTTGGTGTAAATTTTTGGCAGGGTGCAGGATTTGGCCAAGGATGAACCCATTAAAAAAAAGTCGAGGCGGATCCCACTTAGGAAATTTGCACAATGATTGTTTTGGTGTTTTTAGTGTCTGTCAGTGGCTCTTGCGCAAATGCACCAGTTGCCATAGTCACAGCAGCTGGAATTGGTGTCTGTTTTCTGATTCTGCTGAATCCAAAAACATATTTTTGTAGGTAATGATTAATATTTGGTTTAGCCTCATACTTTCATATGATTAGCAGCTTTAATAATGACCTGGATGATGGATGACTAGTTATATTTCTTTTTTTTTGGACTTGTAATGGGATTGTAATAAGGTTAGATAAGACCTGATAAAATAGATATGATAAAATAGGAAATATATAATTTATTCATCCCTTTGGAAAGTTCCCTCAGGGAAACTGAGGCTCCATCACTCTTAAAACTTAAAGACACACAAAAAGAAGAGCGATATAACACCTTAAATACCCAACTTTAGATTATTGCACATGGTTATGAAATGTTACAAGGTTACATATCAATGTACAGTAACCTTTGTAAATAAAAAAATACATTCAAACAGTTTGCCACTGTTATTTATGTGTAATTTAGTTTCAGCTTTGGAAACCTAGTGTTTTATCAAAAGCATTCTCAACATTAAAAAGCACTGAAAACATTGAAATACACATGGAAATCAACCTTTTAAAGGTAAAAACTGACACATGAACACAGAAGAGTGATGGAAATTCTTAGATTTCAGTCAGAAAGTGCAGAAGGTAAAAGTTTGAACCGGGATTTAAAGGTGGTCAAAGTCAGAGCGTGAGTCATATCCTCTGGAAGCCGGTTGCAGCCTTGCGGTCGCAGTAACTGAGCGTTGCCTCTCTGTGGTCAAACACAGTCAGAGGTGTAATTTTGTCCCAAGCCACAGAGAGGTTAACAGGCAACCTACAGCTCTTTAAACTGCATTCTCCTGTGCAGAGACCAGAGGACAGTCGGAAAGCTCGGGAAGATACGCGCAAAGTCGAAAGTCGTGTTTGTTTTGTCCTTTCACCAGAGAAATGAAAGTAATTCGCAAGTTTTAAATACTTTTTTGGTTGTTTTTTTTTGCAGCCAGACAGCTTTAAGACATAAAACACTTACTGCACATGGTGAGAATTGAAGAAAAAAAAAAACAAAGTTGATTCTCGTTTCGGATATTTAATTCCTATGCAAACAAATCAGTGTGAATGTTTCACTCATTCTCAATCACTGCTTTAGATCCAGGCGTCTGCCAAATGACAACATTTTCCTCCTCTTTCCCTCTTTCACTGCTTCAGCAGCACAGACAAAGCTGCACATGTTGATGAGTCTCCTTCTATCCCTGCACACATTCGCCAGCCGTCACCCATCAATGAGTTGGGTTGACAAAACACGGGTGCATCCATCTCCTTTACTAAATAGTGTTTTACTGCACGTCTGATGTCACATGAACTGTATGACTATGTTGTCTTTTGATTTGTATTGAAATAATAACTTGTTTTGGATGAAATGTTCATGAAAATGTGCCATTTTGTGCCAAATTGTTGTTTTTTTAATGCGATAATTAAGCCTAGTGGGAGGCTTATAAAGGATGAAAGTGGCTGGAATTAGTGAGAACTCTAGCTTTTACTCTTGCATACATATAATGAATGTTGAGAGGCCAGCACAGTAAAGCACACCACGTCTTATATTTTAAATCTGAGACTCTACTTAAACATCTTTGCATGTTTTACAGTTAGACTATTTTTCTAGCCCTTCTGTCACATTAAAACAGGCCATTTTTCAGACTTTATGCCATATATTTTGTGTTAAAAATCCTCAAAAGATGGGTTTATGCACTGTAAATGTGTCCACATGCCCTGTTGACGTGAGCCAGTGTCCTGTCTGTGTGCCTGTGTGTCTGCGTTATGTAAGCAGTCACCTCTTAAATCAATGTAAAGGGGGCGACGGCGGAGACAAGACTGAGCGTGTCTGCTGACAGCAGCAGGACGACCAGGCTGCTTTTCTAAGATGGATTTGTCTTAATGATGCTGAAATATGAGGTAATTATCATGTTTTCAGGAGTTGCTCTTCCTAATTAAAATAGTGCACTGCTTAAATAATACATGTTAAAGAAGGTTTAAAAGCTGATGCTTTTTTTTTTTATCATGAAATCAATTATAACTTTCTGTCAAAATATGTTGACTAACATGCATATGGATGGATGTCAATGATTTAAATGAAGCTGCTCATCGGTTGCACTTTACATTATGTTGGTAGACATTTAAAATGTGTACATACAGTAAATAAAAAGTACACAAATCCAACATGAGCTATGAATATACTCAACTGGTAAAGGAAATATCATATTGTATGTAAAAGTAAATACATTTGAGTCTGAATCTTTCTTAAAGGCACAATCTAAAATCTCTCCAGATTAAATTGCCTAAAGAAACTAAAACTATTTTGAATATTTTGTTGAGTTGTGTAGTTTCACTATCCCAAATATTTACAACAATTTGGGTTTTTTTTTTTTTGAGAATGTCATGAGTCATGAAGTCAAAACTTAATTCAATTAATAATGGCATACCATTTTTTTATGAAAGACCTTTTTACATCTTTGTGTTTTTTTAATTGTCTTTAACCAGATGAAGGATTTATTCGACGGACGTCTGCTTTTATTGGTGTGTTTGACATCTGCAGATAATCCGGCTCCTGGTAAAAAAAACAACTCTTAAACATCTGGATATTAGAGACAAGCTAAGCTAATTTAAATTTTACAGTCTTGTCCTGCACTGTTATTACCGATGGTAAACATGGTACTGTTACTGTAAACGATACGATTGGTGTATATTTTACAATAAATCACAAAGTCAAAGAGTCACTGCATTATAACAATCAACTAATACTGTAAATACAACTGGAATCACACTATTAAATAGTTTTTCTTTATTTTACACTAAAGACAATTACAATACCTTCCTGGATAATTGCTGCCGCTTAGTTATTGTAAATTTTAAGGTAACAATATGTGTCCACTGATCAGCGTCATAAACA
The DNA here is from genome assembly GCA_030544235.1 of Lepturacanthus savala. NCBI lineage: Eukaryota > Metazoa > Chordata > Actinopteri > Scombriformes > Trichiuridae > Lepturacanthus > Lepturacanthus savala. The sequence continues at coordinate 7,000,519 of CM060482.1, read as the reverse complement.
TGAAACTGTTTTATTCAATGTGTTTTTTTTATCTTCTTTTTTAGATAGAGAAAAGCTCTGAGGATAAAATACAATGAACACTGTAGGAATCGTAACAGAGCAATGAAGACACCATCTCCCATGATTCCACGCTGCTTTATGACATCATCAAATCCATCTTTTTGTTATCGTTTTGATTGAGAAACAGAAAATTACTTATCGTGCGCTTAACTTCATTTTTTTAAACAACAAACTGAACAAACAAAACTTCAGATTTCACTAGTGAGTTAGTTCCAAGAAATGGAGACAAAGAAACTACATGAATGAAAAGAATGTTGTAGTTGACCCTTTTTAGCAACTTCTGTATAGTGGTAGTGGAGTTTTCCATTCTCACCTCACTGAGAGTTTTAACGAGCCTCAACTTTTCACAAGAAAATAAATAATCATCAAGTTTTAATTTTTTTTTTTTTTTTTTTACAGCACAGCATCAGTTTGTGATGCTCGTACAATCCTCCGTTTATCTAACGCTGATGTTTGAACGGCGTAATCCTCCAGAGTCTCTCCGGTAATCGCAGCTCTCTTTCTCTAATCTCTTAATTCAACGATTAACTCGGAAAAGGAAAAAAAAATAAATAAATAAAAAGGCAGAGTCAGGCAGAGAACGTTTCCTCTCTTGCTCCCTCGAGCGGTTTGGCCCTCTTCTTCTTCTTCTTCTTCTTCTTCTTCTTTTTCCGTGTCACAGTGACACTGGGTGTGGGAAATAACTGTCAATCACCCGCGTGTTCGCTATGTCGGACGACACCAGGTTGAACCCGCGCGTTGCAGCGTTAACCTTTTACTAGACTTTTTCACTCCTGTGAATGAAACACATGGAACTGGGTCAAATTAAAGGGTGAGTTCAACATAACATATCACTATGTTACAGTATATAACCGTCCAGATGAAAAATGAAACATGGCACCGGGGAAACGAGGAGCTGGTTTCCAGAAACAATAGTTTGTCAGTTTGTGTTGGTTAGAAATCCGTTCCAGTGATAAATGTTGACAGCGAGGTCTGTGGATTATCCAGACTAACACACTTACTGCTTTTTTCATAATTTTCTTATTGCACCACAAATGAAATTCCATCCACCTGCATGTGGGAGGCAGGAAATTTCAGCGAGATATTGCAAAACCTCAGAAAAGAAACTCCTTTAAGCGTGACCGTTTCAACTCTAAAAATATGCTTTTTTTTTATGTAGTGAACACGGTTTGTCAGTGACTGGTTTCTTAGAGACTGTAACGTGTCTGTGTGGGACTGTCAGTGGAGAAAATATACATGTATGTGAAAGTACAAGTACTCAAGTGAAAGTAAAAGTTAAAAAAAAACAACTACTCAAGTAAAAGTAAAAAATCAAGTATACGACTAATAAATTGCTTAAAATCCCAAGTTCCATTTTTGTGCGGCTAATGCAAAATAATGAAAAAAAACAGCTCATTGATAGAACTTTTTTAATGAAGTAGAGTTGATTTGAACAATCTCTCCATCTTTACGCCCTCCTCCTCTTCCTCCATTTCCCTATCTCACCATTTCTCATCTATTTTAGGTTGCTGGAAAGAAACTTCTTATCCAAACATCTGTATTTATTCACGTTTCTCATCCAAAACAATTGCATTTATGTAAGTTCCGATTCCAAACATCTGTAGTTATAGGAATTCCTGCATTTATTCAAGTTTCTCATCCAAACATCTGGATTTATATGTTTCTCATTCAAATGCAATATTTTAGGATTTTGACACAATATACATTTGAACACATCACGATAACCTTTACAATTTACATCTCCCTTTGTCTAATACCTATTTTACTGAGCTGACATTGAATGCACCATATTTTAAACTTTAAACATCATCTGATCCTGTGATTTAAACACATAATTCATGTTTTTAACTCACAGGATTTGCATCAAGGTTTGAGTTTTGGCTTTAATGAAACATGAACAGTAAAGATAGGATCAAACCTTATTAATTATTATTATTTGGGAATTGGGTCCTTAACAGATAAGACAGAATCATCTTGTTTAAAACAGTAGTTTAAAAAAGTGCTAGTTCCTTCATATACAATATATATATTTTTTTACTCAAGTGTTACTCGTGACTCGTTACTACCCACCACTGATGAACCGTGTTATTATTGTTGCAAAAGGTCCACAAAACCACAAAGAGCTGGCAGGAAGCAACTTGCTGCCTTGCTCAAGGGTTCATCCATGCTCGGGCAAACAATGGTTTATTTACGGAAGTTTTTTTTTTTCAAAGGGAGTAGATATTTGTTTCTCCGGTTCGTCTCTTTTTCTTTTCATCTTTCCTTTAGGTTACAGACAAAAAACAAGCAAATATGAGTTGCAGCCAGCTGGATCGGAGGCTGTTTACTTTGGAGCGAAAATAGAAAAAGAATCAACAGGAATATGACGATGTGGTTCTGCAGAAAATGTGTCATTCTGATGTATCACTGAACAAATAAACAGCAGGTTCATTGCTACTGTGCCTCATTAGCTGGTTGTTGTTTACATCTGGGGCTGGCTAATGTATTGGCTGACCACCCAGACGGAACACACACACACACACACACACACACACATACACACACATACTGTAAAGATACATAGATACATAGACATACACTGTACAAATGCATGCGCGTGCACACACACACACACACACACACACACACACACACACACACACACACACACATCCCTCCTGGCCATAGAGTCAGCAGACCAGAACTACACTAGAGTTGAGATCAGATTTGCACTCTTGATGTGGCGCGCTGATCCTGCTGCCTTACATCTGTGTGTGTGTGTGTGTGTGTGTTACCCAGCAGTGGACAAACTACTCATTTACTTGAATAAATAAAAAAATACTTAAGTAAAAGCTCTGAACTAAACATGTACAAAAGCATCAGCAAAATGTACTCAAAGTATCAAAAGTAAAAGTTCTCATCATGCAGACAGTGTTATATTATTATACTCTAATATACTGCTTCTTTTTAATCACTGCATACATGTGTAATATTTTAGTTTATCAATGTGGAAATTTAGATAGTACTGCATTATATTTGGTACATTTCACACAGAAAATGTAAAAACTTTTCTGAACATCAATTAGATGCTAGATATATAGAATATAGACAAGAGAATAAAAAACTAAAAAGTGACGTCATGTTAGATTGAAAAGCTCAGAGTTAAGAGGTTAAAACATAATCTATCTGCCACCCACAATGCTGTGTGGGAGCTCTCCACAGGAAGTTTAAACCTCATTCACACCTGAGGTCATGTGACCCCTAGACACATAACCACATCCCCTGTTTCATGGGGGTGGTCATGTGATTCATGTTTCGGGGGGTGTGGTCATGTGACTTTGGTTTCAGCTGAAACCAAAGTCACAGGACCATCCACTCTGGATTTACCTGGGTTTTCTTGCATCAATCTCAGACCTGAGGAAACCTCTTGGATTAGAGTCAAAATGCATCAAACAAGCTGAGAAGTCCGGTTTCTTTTTCTACAACTCGATGAGAATAAGATGACTCAGAACCTTACTGCAACAAACTCCGGCACTTTTATCATTTAAACTTTTCACAACTAGTTAACGAATGCAAGTTGCATGGAACTGAATTTGCATGCAATTTAACTGTTATATGAAGCATTTCAAAAATCCCCAAACCTGTCTACATCTAGTTAGCAGGAAGAACCATGATGTATGGATAGGTTTTTTTTTTTCATCATGCATCTTACCTCCAAATTCTACTGCATGCTGACCTTGTCCGGATCCAGGAAGAAATCTTTTTGCCCATCAGTACATATCTTCTGTTGTTCCACGGCCTCATCTGTCACATTATTTAAGTTTTTTGATTGGCTGTTGCATCAAGTGCTTTTTGAGGGCTTTACACCATGTAAATGACAGTCTGGTCACCTTCATCACCATGGCAACAATAATAACCATGGGGCTAAGGCCCCTGGAAGAGTAGTAGTTTACTTATTAAATAAGTATTTCTATTAAATAATCTGTCCAACCAGCCGCATCTGAATGAGGAAATTAGTCAAGCTATACCTAGACGTACCTAAGCCACACCAGTGCTTCTGGCTCATAATTACTATGGCAGCTTAATGTCACTCAAGCAGAACTGTAGGTTACTTTTGGCCAGTCTCAAATAAATCACAGTGCACACTGATAAATTGCACTGGTTTGATGGCCAAAACCTCCATTCTGACTCTTCCTTCTCTGTCACTTACAATGTGATTTAATATAGTTTTAATGCATCCAGGCTTCACGACATAGTTGTGCACATATTATGCATTATGTGCATAACGAGCATCCATTGTGTTTTTGTTATAGATGATGTATGAAATTCGATCGTGGCTTTTTCATACTGTAGTATATGATGAGCAGCTGTCATTACCACACTGCTGCTGCTGCTGCAGATAAATAATCGGGACATCATCTGACAAAATCACAAAAAACCTGGTCAATGACAGCAGCTGTGCTATGAAATCGTGAAATAATCTGCGCTGACTTTTTAAAAAATATAAGCGATGCACTTCCAGAACAACATCTGTTGCTGGAACGCCATGCAGGGCAGAAGCATAAATACATGTTTGCGGTTCATTTATACAGATGTGGCAACAGATGTTGTGGCTGCGCTAAAATATAACAACAACCTTTTTGTTTCCTCGAACCGTCTCTGTGATCGCAAGCTAAACATTGGGTGGAAATCCGTGCGCGTGGTTTATTAATCTCTGAACTCGGATTTCCACCCAATATTTTGATTATACCACATGACCCCGGGGAGTCTCTGTGTTTTTGACTTCAATCACATAACAAAACTGAACCTAGTGATAATGTTTCTGTCTTTCTGTATTTTTCTCACATATCTCCATAAGCATTTATCCGATCAATTTCACACTTGGTGGGTGCGGATAAGCACTTCCAATAGGTCACTACACTAGGAATTTAAAATGGACAAAAAAAAAGCAAAAGAAGTGAATGAATCATTTTATTTAAGCACACACACACACACACACACACACACACACCACACACACACACCACACACACACACACACACACACAAAGGGAGGCAGACATCTTGCCTCTTCCAACCTCTGCCTGCCTCACTTTTTTTTAACTGTCTTTACAACCAAGTGTTGCTGATTTTTCAATGTCTGTTATTGTTCCTCTGTGTGTGTGTGTGTGTGTGTGTGTGTGTGTGTGTGTGTGTGTGTGTGTGTGTGTGTGTGGTGGTTAGTTGGCGCAGCGTGTCAGCAGTGGAAAGAGCCGGGGGGATATTTTGACACTTTTCCCTCCATAAAAGAGGCTGTGAAACCTGGAAGCCTCTACCTCCCTCCTGAGGTTAGACTGGGTTTGTCTGTCTTTAAAAGCCTCAGTTCACCCAAATTCCAAAAGCATATTGTCTTACTTACCTTTAAGTGATATCCGGCCGTTAAGGTTTCGGTTTCATTTGTCTGAGTTCTAACTGTCTCTGAGATGAATCGGAAGTGAACGGAACAGTTGATGAGCGGTATTTCTCGATTGAAGCGGAGATCTAACGGGAAAAGAATGAAACAGATGTGTTTCATTGATTCATTGATTACTGATTTATAGGTCACTTCAAATATCAACAAGTTATATTTTATTGTTTTTCATTGTTTTCTGGAGTAATGAGGTGGAACCCTGGATCACTTCCCTCCATGTTGAGGGAGGGGAACAAAACTAAAGTATGCAATCGGAAATATGTCACACAAATCAATTCAATTCTATTTGTTTTTAATCAGAAATAATTTTATAATGAGTTAAAAAAAGATAAATACATACAAATGTTGTATTATTCATTTATTAATAGACCTATGAAGGTAAAAGTCTGTGCCCAATCTCTTCTGAAGACAGTTTAACATCTTGACGTCTGATATTCCAGTGGTAGCCAGCAGGTACTCGGAAAACAGACTTCAAGCTATTCCTCACTAAATGTATAAATTTATAGAAAAAAAGGTTCATGCATTATAATGAAAGCTCGCACACCAGGATGGAACCTTGGTGCAGCAGGAAAATGTCCACAATCACTTTGTCATCCGTGGAATTCCGTCTGTGGAACTTACACGTTTGACCGCTGAAATCGTTTTGTATCATGTTACGTTTTCCAAACCGGCTGAGATGAGATGAACTGATGATGATGATGGCGGCTGCTGAACATGAAACCTGTGACAACATTGCACATACTTAGAGTGAAGCTCACCAGGGCAGCAAAAGGGAGACGCAACCGCAACCACACAGAGAGGATATGTTTCAATTGATGGAATCCCAATATTCATTCAAAGGATAGACACATGCTTTTCTATGGAGTCGCCTCTACCTGCTATGTCTTTATATGTAGGGTAACAGTCTTATACCAGGCATGAGTACTTGTACTCAAAACGCCGTCAGCAGTGTGGAACTACTTTAAGGTGAATAAGAGCGACAAAACAGTAGAATGCAAATTATGTCTAGCAAAAATCTCAAGAGGAGTTACAAAAGATCTACGACATTTGAAATCCTACTATAATGCAGAGTATCGAGAGTTTACTGATAAGAGACAACCAACGTTGGCTAAGCAGCAGAAAATGTCCAAAGACAACTCACGTACAGGCAAAATCAAAGATGCTTTTCATGAGTATATTTCCCTGGATCACCGGCCACTGTCCGTGGTCGATAAATTGGGATTCCGGCATCTTCTCGCCATACTGGAGCCGAGGTATGAGATTCCCAGCCGTAGCCATATCACAGATTAGAGATGTGTGGTTGGTGGTTGCTTCCGTGGCTAAACTGCAGCTTGGGCGACCAATGCAACCAAACAAAAAATTACGTTTTATTAAATTCGGGCAGGTCTATGTGTAATTCATCTATATGTAATTGTAAGCGTATTTCATTTCTTTTAAGTGTTTTCTTAAGACAAGACCAAATTGACCCAAATCAGAAAAAATTGAAATAAGATAAATTATCTGCCAGAATAAGATAATTATATTCAATATTATATTGTTAATATTTCAGTTTTTGCAGTGTCGACACTGTACCTTTAATATTATGTGTTATAGAGCTGAAAGTACCCAACTCAACAAAATATTTAACACAGGTTTAGTCATTTTTAGGCATTTTAATCTGGAAAAATGAAAAATATTTTGCATTTAATATTTAATGCTGCATCATATGGACTAAATATGAAGTATCTCTCGACTGTATTTAGCTTTTTCTGAAACACAGCTCTCATCCATGCTTCTTAGGAGATGTGAGGTCTCCAGTGGATGGATACAGGACACGGGTTGGACCTGCTGCTTTAGTGCAGGTGGTGAAAGGCAGAGGGAGTGTGTGCTAATGGGCTCTCTCAGCACAGACAATAATAATAACAACAACAAAGTGCAGCGCTCAACGGGCCCCATTCAACCGTTTCCAAATGTCATTCCAGGCCTGGATGTAATGAGCCTCAGTGCAGAGTTGAATGGTTGGTAATTGCTGAACAGGGGAAATGGATTGTCACCATAGCTTCCTTTAGTTTCCCAGCTTCCTCTCTCTCTCTTTCTGTGTGTGTGTGTGTGTGTGTGTAGACATTATGTCCTTTAGTTTGTCAGAGTTCTGTCCCCAAACTCCAGGCCTTTCGACCCGATTGTCTGCACGCTGCGGGGAATTGGACCCCTGAGGTGACCCCGAAATTAAGATAAAAACTACAAGAAAAAAGAAAAATCTGCAGATCTGTAAGGAGATCGGTTCGTTAGATGTCTGGGTTTTGTTGCAGGTGGGCGGGGGCTGTTTCTGGGATAAGGAGGAAGAAGAATGTGAACGTATGAAAACGCGGGAGGGAATATGGAAAGAAAATTGGGTTTAATGCTAACGACCTAATAGTAACATGCTCGTTTGCTGTTGGTTAAGCATGTAAGCATGCTAATGTTTGGCGAATATAAAGTCAAAACCATCAACTTTATTGTCACTATTCACATGTACATTTTACACTATAGACATGCCACAGCATCATGTAAAACATGCATCTACTTCCTGTGATGATCACATTGTGTCAGATGATCTGTCCAGTGATGCAAACCACTCATCTACATAACGCCATGCATGCTCTCTATTATCCACAATGTACAGTGAAAACCAGGATTCATCTGTGAAGAAAACACTCCTCCAAAATGCCAGACACCATCGAAGGTAAGGATTTGCCCACTGGAGTTTTTTATTGCAACCAGCCCGAGGCCCTGTGCAAGGGCTGATTAAACATCAGAGGTTGATTAAACATCATGCTGTTTAATCAGCATCTTGATTTGCTGCACCTCAGGTAGATGAATTATTTTGGCTCATTAATACAGATTTAAACAAAATTTCCCACAACGGGAACAAAAGATACATTTGCTCATCTATAATCAGCCCTGTTGGAACAACAATAACTAGGGGATGCTTTGTACCAAAGCTATGCAATTCGCCACATACCTTCTACATCATGTCAACCACACCTATATAAAATTTCAAACCTCTCGGTCTAATGTTATGGGAGCTAGGGAGTTTTTAGCTTGTGGTGTTACTGGTGTCCCTGATCCTCCAAAATTGTGCCAAATTGCTATAAGGTAATTAAAAGTCAGCAAGGTATTCATGGTTACATTACATAGAATTTACTATACACGTGGGTGTGCTTTATGTGTGTTCCTATGAAATAAGAGATGGAGGATTTGCGAAGAAGATGGGAGAAGAGAAATATTTAACCTTAGAACAGAGCTGTGGTATTCTAATGAACTTTGCCCGGGCGGCGATTTTGTAAAGAGCAATTTCAGTGTCATATGTGATCAAATGTGACGTTGTTGAAAGAGTACTTTACCCCACACTCCCCTCTCCAGTGTCCGGGCTGCTTTACGTTCTGTGTACACACACACACACAAAAAAAAAATCCCCAAAGAAAATCAAATAGATTTAGACACATGCCAAACATATCAATGCAAAGAAGCAAAAGTGAGTTTGCTTAATACCCAGTGGATGTATGGTTGTAAAAATTGGCAAAAGAATCCAGTAAAGTTATCCAGGACCTGAAAATATAAACTCTCAAAATGCCTGGTGCACAATTGAAAGGTTTCAGTATGAAATAAGGATGTTGAACCTGAACTCCTGCCAGTTACATTACGTTATGTATCTGAAAATATATACCTGTATAATATAATCCCATAAAAAGGTTACCAGCAGGTTATAGTTGACTGTATGAGAGAATTGATAGGATTGACTGTTTGTTGGCAACCAAAGTTGCATTGATCAAAATTTTCTTATAAAAAATGAAACCTTAGATTCTTTTTGTGTGACAGACACGCACATGCACGACTACCTCTCTAAAGAGCATTGAGACTATTTTGGCTGATTGTTTTACTTTTCCAGACGCAGCAAATTGCTGTTTTCTACTTGTTGAGCACCGAGCAGCAGACGTATCTGCAGGTGAACACAGTGGAGCATTTAGCCGCCCACAGAAGCGCCAGATATTGCCAGATATAGAGCTGGTGAAGACCAAACTAAACGCCCACACGCAACTTCAGATTGTTGTTCTGTGTGTAATAAGAGGTTGTTGTTACAGTTTCACTGTAGGTGATATGATCAATAATGTGTTTTTAGCCCATAAAACTCATTCAAGGACCCTAAACTGACACAAAGTAGACCAACAATCCCTGTTTGATAAGATTTTGTCCCAGAATTTTGCTTGTAGGAGTTTTATTACAGTAAGGGTGCTTTCACACCACGAGTTGGATTATTTGGTCCAAACCAGGCAATAAAATTGTTACTAATTAGCATATAGACTCCAGTGTGGTCTGCTTTCACACCTAGAAAGTACAAAACACCTACCAAAATTGCCCCAATTAACACCCATTGCTACTTGCTCTCATCTTTGTGTATTAAATCCTCTGTATTGGCCATTTTTTGGCAAAATAATCAAATTCCAAAAGTGCATAGCATGTCATTTCAGGCAGAGAAGATGCTCTATATTCATGAATGAGGTCATATAGGACAAACATTGTTTCAAAGATTCCAAGGTAGACTATGGAATAATTAGTATCCCCTAGTTTGGATCCCAGTTCGCATTCCCACCAGAGGGACCTGACCAAATTTTGTCAATTATTGATTATTGATTGATTTAGTGCAGACCTGAGTGCAATCGATGCTTTCACACCAATGAAAAAAAACAAATTAAGCACATTTGGTGCAAAAGGATTGTTTGGTGCACACCAACTGCTATTGGTGTGAAAGCCCCCTTAACATATGACGACCATGACCAAAATAGTTCTACATTCTGTCATTAGTCATGGAAGGAACTTTATTGAAAATAAAATAATTCCCCTTTTTGCTGGAGACCCCCTGAAGCTCCCTCAAGGACCCTTGGGGGTTCCCAGCCCCTAGGTTTGAAAACCGCTGTCTTAAAGGATCATTTCAGTTTATTTCAACATCACATATTTCCCATGAATGTGGCCATTGTAATGCAGCCCAGCCAGTGGAAAGTGATCCATAGAGCCACGTTTTTAAGGGAAACACATTTACCGGAACTTTCCTATAAATTGGTAATTGGGGAGTCCGTCCTTCTATGTATCTTCCAGGCATCCATTCTTCATGCGTCCTCTCAACAAAATGGTTCTAGATAAAATATCTAGACATCACATCTTGACTCTGTGAGTGCTATCCTGTAGCTGCTGGTCAGGTCAACATATTCCCTTCAACAACACTTTGTGTAGATTTAGGAGTTATTTTGAAAACTGTATTTACATGAAATTTGTGGGTATTTCTGGTCTCCTGTAACCCCGAGTCAGTTACACTCATACAAGCAAATACAAGGCCTCTTTCTCATATTCAGACCAAATACAGGTTGTAAATATGATGTCTTAGATAGATTCCTTAAAGTTCATGCTATGGGAGGCTCCTGCAGTGCACAAAACTTAACTGTTAGTACTTGCTGATGTCCTGAATTCAGTAATATCCATAAAAAAAAAAACCTACAGATACAGAATTTTGTTTAAATTCACTATTCACTATTCCACCTGCTGTGGAATTCCAGCTGCATGTTAACATATTGCTGAATGACACTCCTCTAGATGCTGAATAAAGGAACGCATTGTGTGTATGGGGTGCATGTGTGTGTGTGCCACCACATCTGGCCCTATGTGTTACTACAGGGGTCAGGGGTCTGCTCTGAGTGTGTGTGTGTGTGAGTGTGTGTGTGTCTGGAGTGGAGCTGCAGGTGAACGCCACAGGCTATCATAATCACAGGTCAGGGTCATTTAACTCTTTTCTGTGTGTAAGTGTGTGTGTGTGTGTGTCACAGGGAAGGAGGGTGTGTTGAGGGTGAACAGGTGGTGATCGGCTGTTCAAAGAGAGGAGAGAGTGTTGGGCGTGTCTGTATGTGTCTGTATGTGTGTGTATGTGTGTGTGTGTGTGTGTGTGTGTGTGTGTGTGTGTGTGTCCACGATAACAGCATTAAACTTGAATGTGCCAAAGACATTTGCTATAATGCAGCAGCAAGTCAATTTACAAAAAAAATAGAACATGTGTTATCTTTTATTTCACTGTGACCACTCTGCTGTCTGATTTGAGTGTGTGTGTGTTTGTATGGAGAGTGAAGAGACGCTTTAGTGAGCCGCTCAAAATGCTAAAAGCGTTGGTTATGTTGAATGAGGGGTCCATCAGGACAATACAGGAGAATCACGTCTTCCTTCTGGCTTTAAAGAAAAAAATAACACTTTTTTTTCTTTCTTTAAATTCAGGTTCAAGGGTGAAGAGAGGTCCGCCTGCTATTTTTAGCACAAAGTCCAAGATGGCTGACCTTTGTCCTTTCTGTCCCGGGGTCAGGTGTCAGGGGTCAAATGTCGGCAGGCTGAAATGACAGTTTATTTTTAGTGCAAACAAGAACTGCTATTTAAGGCTCCATAAAGAGGCTGGTCAGATAATTATACCACCGGTTGGTCGGCTGCCATTTATCCACCCACCCTGCCGGTCAATTGCAGCCATATGTGGACAGACTAGGGGGTCTGCCCTGCTGCCACCAAGTGTGTGTGTGTATGTGTGTGTGTGTGCATTAATTTTCTCCTGTGTAAATGTTGGCATCTTTTCTTTCCTGTCTTATAAATGTACACCACTTCTTCTGAATCTATGTACCAGGCTTGTTTGTGTAAATGTTAACTTCTCTCATTCAACCCTTGCTCCCTGTATATGCGTCAGTGTGTGTGTGTGTGTGTGTGTGGTTTCTCTACATAAATGTTAGTATCGCTCAGTTGCTCTGTTGTTAGTGCGGCTTCTGCTAACCCTCTCTTCAATTTGGCTTCAAAACTCAAAACACGCTGTCCACCCGCGCACAGCCGTCCTCCCACCGTGGAGCGAGTCCCTCTGAAAGCTTGTTTACGCCGCGCCCTCTCAAAACCACCCAGATGCTGCACTGACGCTGACAGTTTACAGTTCGTTACATCAGGTAGATGAAAAGACAAATGTCCTCCGGTGTGACTGAGCTGCATGACGACCACATGAAACGGAAGAACTCCAACATGTCACTGACGGACAAGTAAAATCAAAAAATCACTACTTTATTTATAAAAGAGTAGTTCAGCATTTTTGTATTCGTATATCGTCGTGTTTGTCATAGCAATATGTCAGCGAAGCAGAGCTGTGAGCTGCTCGGCTATTACTAGGGGGCTAATGGTATTTTTTGGTTTCCCTCACCAAACTCAGCAAATACGCAATCCAGCAACGCCAAAACGCTGTGGTGGACGAGTTGTGACCTGCAGATTCACCATGTTATGAAACAATAACTATAAGATTACAAGTTGCCATGTCTGGTGTGAAGTCTGCCTTTATATTTACCTTGAAAACAGTCTCCTAATGTTTTATTATTAAGTCATAATGTGGTGAATGTGCAGGTCACAACTCATCCACCACAGCGTTTTGGGAGTTGCTGGATTGTGCATTTGCTGAGTTTGATGAGGGAAACCAAAAAATACCATTAGCTGTAATAGTGGTAGCAGCCGAGCAGCTCACAGCTCTGCTGGTCTGGAAACAGCTTATATCGAGAAAAAACTTAAAGCACTTTTGCTTTTGCTACAACTATGGGAATCATGACAATTGGCAAATTTTCAAAAAATGTTGAACCAGCCCTTTAAAGCTACAGTGATCAGCATTGGTTATATTCCCACTCGTTATAATAAAAATTCATATACAAGTGAAACAATTGAACAATGACTGCTAGACTTTCAGCACTGCAGCTGCTAAGGTTGTAGGAAGTAAGGAAGTATTAGAAAGAAACCTTTGTGGGATGTTAAGGTACATTTTAACTGAGAAATGCAGCCAAGATGCTTTACTTAAGTTAAAGTACCAATACTGCTGTTAAAATATTCCATTACAAGGAAAAGACCCACTGAAAAAATTGACTTACAAAAGTACTAGCAGCAAATGTAAAAAACATTGTACATATGTATTATGAGCTTGATGTAGTTAAATACTGCAGAAAAAGTATTGGCTTGATCCTCTGACTGATATATTATTCTATATGACATCATTAGATGATTAATATGAAGCATTATAGTTTATTCCATAGTATACACCAGTTTTTGTTTTTTTTTTACTTCTAATCTTTGATTTTTGGTAAAATATTGGATCACTTGAATGTTTATTGAAATTAAACCAGGTGAGAAGTTTAGGGGGGAAATCAATATTTGGTAGAGTTGTTAACAGCTTATAGATGTGTGAAATGTGACACACTACACACAGACAGCAAAAAATAAAAAAGGTAGAAACCACCAGTTTCATCTTTAACTCTGCGTTGTATTTTTAGAGCTTGTTTTATTATCCATTGTGCCACATCTGCATCTAAAAATGAACTGAAGTTGTAAGAGAAATGTGTGGAGTGGAGGTGAAAGGTTTTTTTTGTAGAAATATTGTTTAGATTAAATAAAGGAGGATGTATCTAAAAAAAACAACAACTGGAAAATACCTAGTTAACACATATACACAAAACTCCCTAGAAAACCAGAATCGGTTGCATGAATTCCCATGAGGGTCTAGAGCTGAGTCACTAGTTTCACTTCAGCATTTCTCTCTCAGTCTCTCTTTTACTTTTATTTTTTTCATTCTGCATTTAGTCTTTATTCTATTTCCCACTTTTGGTTTCTTGTTTCTGTGGTTCATCCTTATCGGTTACAGGATGAACCCTTTAACCCTTTAACCATAGCTTTTTGATAATGTTGGCTGTGATTAGGTTATTGCCATTATATTTGACAAATGAGTATATTTAGCACAATATTCCGAGTGCTATTATCAAAAAACACACATTTAAAATGTTTCAATTCTGAAAATGAAGGAATATTTGGTAATTTTTCACAGGGACCTTTTAGGTCCCTAAGGCACAAGAGTTAACTTTCTTCACGCTTTTCGTGACTGTTGTGATTACCGCAGCTAAAACTGTCACACTTGGCTCTAGATATGACTCAGTCATCAGTCGCATGTTATCCTGTTTATGTGCTACACAAATATATATAATCAACGCTGTAAAACAAAAGTTGCTCTTCTGGTGCTAGTTTAGTGATTACAAATACAATGGGCAGGATTTATACTTTTGACCCACATTTATCATCATTATTCAGTGTCTTTTCATTTTCCCCATCACAGTGTTTAGCTTCATATTCTCATTAGTGCAAATTACACCACACTCAATATTTGAATGGCATAGCACTGCAAAAAACAAAACAAAAAAACAATAAAAAATATATACATTTATTCTCCATAATTAAAATACAGTTTTAATTTAATGTACATATTATTAATCATTAATATTCGGTATTAATAAATATGTAATAAATAAATAAATAATCAGGCTGTTAGAAATTAGTTCAATTACATAATTCTCTGTAAAATATTCTATAGTAATCAATATCAAATGTCATAAAATTATATTCCAACAATATAATGTTTATATTAACTTACAAATTATAATAAATAAAATAATAATAATTTGTAATAATAATAAATACATATATTAAATTATATAATGATACTACTACTAATAATAATAATAATTATTATTATTATTAATTTTTTTTAAAACAGGAAAAATCGAATAAAAACCTTTTTTAAATATATTTATTTATTTTTAGCAGTTCATCATTAGTTGGTGGTAATTTGATATGAAGAAGCAGCCAAGGACCCAATAAGACAGTTGCCAACAGAGCACATGGCAGTACTTTGGTTGTTGATGCTTTCAGCATGGCTTCCTATCAAACACCCTGGCAGCTGTAGTGGCAGAGTGTTAAAGCCTTTTCACGCCAGCTTTCATAATGAATCAAATTCAGTTTACTGTGAGACTACGGCTCATAACACAATACGGCATTCCAGTCATCACATTCTACACCCAAAGGAAATAAACAGATGACTCACGTTGTCACATGAACAGACTTTTAGGTTTTGACAGTTGGTTTTCTAAGGACAGAGGCAGAACTCCAACCTATGAAGCAAATCGACACGTTTGCACTCAAATAGGGAACATTCTCTAAATTCCCCCCCTGTGCACAACACTGATGAAGACCTGAACAGGTGGCTGCTGGACGGAGGCGGCGAAACTTTGTTTGCATGCAGGATAAAGTAGGAGGTCAGTCAGTAAAACACCAGGGGAAATTGTTGTGGTTTGCTTAGTCAGCAGAATGTGCAGCGAGCAGGGCACAATCAGTTTAGGGTGGAAAACGGTACGTCTGATTGATTTGAAGCAGCAGCACTGGCAAAAGAAACTCACTATGATACCAGTAAGAAAACAAGCAATAGAAGAATAAAACAATCAATCACAAACCTATTGTAAGAATTCTGAGATGAATTAGTGTCAATACTTCAAATTTAGTTGTGGTATGGCAAGCCATTTTAACATTTAGGAGACTGACTTTGCTATTCGGAATTAGTATTGTTGATTAACGTCTTTCTGACTAGTTGTAATTACCTTTTGAATAGTCGCATCTTTCATTTGAGATATCTTTGACGTTATTGTGACTAGTCGAAACGACATATAGAGATATCTGTAATTCAGTTTTGACTCCAGGCGCAACGGAATTACAGATATCTGCAACGAAGTCACTGAAACGTCGTTCGAATCGTCAGACATCTTAAATGACAAATGGAGATTATCGGTAATTCAGTTTTGACGAGTCATAATGAAGGTTTGAGATATCTTGAACGTCATGCATGACATTTCTGGCTTTGCTGCTGTGGCCACCAATATTGGCCATTTGTATCAGCCAGAACTGTAAATTAAGATATCTGTAATTACACTACATTACAGACATCTCGAATTTTAGATATTTTAAAATATATTGTAAAATATGCAGAGGAAAACTCAGGAGAAGCAGCCGCAAGACATTTGACTACAGTACTGTAATCATACTTTTGAAAAGTTAAAAGGTAGTCATATTGGTTTACTAAAAGAATTTGGGTAAATTAACATCATTTTTTTAGTTTTGCTGAGTAGGATTTCTGTCACGAAGGAATTACCTGTCCCAAATTGCTGCCTGGTTTCAAATAACTGCCTGATCTGTTAAGTGATTGAAACACCCCAGCTATTATTTGGTCATTTACAATACAATATACATTTTGATTACATTGATATTTGTTGTAATGATACTTTGTCTCATATTGATTAGTAATTTATGAATAGATTTGTGTAATCGTACTGCAGAGAGATTTTGAGATGACAAATGTTCCTCGTCAAGTGCTAAGCAATTTCAGACTTTTAGACATTTATTTCTGTTCTTCAAAGATTTCGGTAACTATGTGGAACCAGTAAGACTGAAGATGCATTCAAGGAACATTTGAGACGATAAAAGTTCAACAGAAAGAGAAGAATCAATGAAGAAGAAGGTGGAAAGTTGTGTTCAGGGTTCTTCTCTGGACCCTGTAGACTCTACACTTCTCTACCCGCTGATCCCTATCAACCAAACAGACGACTGGCGCTCAGTAGCTCGGCTTCCGCAGCAATTACCTTCCTCCCTAGAGACAACTGGGAGAAACTGAGAGCACAGGCAGCTCCTCTGTGTGTATGAATGAGTGGGTAAGAGAGAGTATGTGTGTGTGTGTGTGTGTGTGTGTGTGGAGAGAAGGGTGTGCATACAGTACACTCAAACATGTTTCTGCTCTGAATCAAACCCCAAAGCGACCGTGTCAGAAAATTGAGCTTCCCCATATAACCGAAAAATACCCATAATCCCTCTGTGTACCCACATGAGGTATTTAGTTTCTCCCTCGGCATTTGAAAAGTGAAAGCTGAGACACTCTGAGGTTAAGCCAGTGAGATGGCGACCGGTGTCAGAAATATTTGATTTGTCATAATCGCACTTTCTGCCATTAGCCTCGTGCAGTAGGTGGGGACGACCTGGCTGTTTGGCTAAACAAGCCCCGTGATTGGAGGATTAATGCTAAGTCTTTTGGCTTTGCTGTCGTCTGAACTCTGGCCAGTCACAATTGAGAGTGTCAGCATGGATGCACACACACACACATTCAAACAAGCATGCACATACTGTAGAAGAAGTTAATTTTCAGGCCTTAAAGTGGCAATAAATGTTTTATAAAGACTGTATTAGATGAGTGAGTCTTATAGTTATTGTCAGTTATTGGTAATGCAAGAATTTAATAATAATTTAACCATACACTTTTTTCTTTTAATTAAGATATAGTTTTTAATACAGTGTAGTTGAATTGAATTATATTATACAAAATACCAGTTTCTGTTCAATTCCAAGAATCTTCACTAATGCCCATTGTCTACTATGTGGTGGACAGTGGTGTAATGTAACAAAGTAATAAGACTTCATTACAGTACTATACAGTAGTATTTTTTGGAATACCTGTAATCAATTTTCACTTTTACTCAGATTAAAATGTATGCTTTTCTCATTCTTTTTCATTACTTACTACAAAATAAAATCACAAGAAATAATATTATAATTATTATTATAATAATATAATTATTATTTTTTTCTGCTAAAATATCCATACTTTTATTCAAGTGGGTACTTCATACACCACTGTTACCAGAAGCAGCTGCATTGATCTTGGGAAGCATGAGCAAAGTATCTCACTGCTGCCAGTGATGCCATTGAGGTCACCGGGGTCATGACCTCTGTATTTTTTCCCTTAAGTTTTATTTCACTTAAATTTTCCCCTGATGCTACATTTCAGCAAGTAAAAATGCTAACACCAAAGCCGAAAAATCCAAATACATGAAGCCCACCTAATTATCATCAGTGTGGTGTCACGTGACAGAGATGCTCATATATTTGACTTGTTGAAAGCAAAAGTAAACGTCTCAACATTAACCTACAGATGCATCAACAAATAGCCAATAGAGATGCTAACCTGTAACCTGCTGTAAATTTAGCTTCGGCTAAAATGTCTCTTCTGTCACTAAGTACCAGTTTTCCACAAAATGAATGTATGTAAATCAGAATTAAGTGAAGAGAACATTTACTGATGCATTTTGCTCGTTTTAATGTCACTTTTTCAAAATGTAGAAGCAATGCTTCATTTTTTTCCCATTGTTGTGTTGATCTACATTTTTCTTTCCGCTATCTCCACCGAGACAACACAGACAATCTGTATTGTTTTAGCTGCGCAACAGGTGACACGCATGAATTGGAAGTGATTAATTGCTCGTAGCAATGTGGTGTGTGGGTGAAGAATGTGTTTTCATGCAAGGGTGAAAGTGTGTTGGAAGTTGGAACGCAGGTATGTTTAGGATAAAAAACAAAAAAAAAAAAATAACTTTTCTCTCTCTTCCATGCACGTATGCGTGCGTGTCCATGCACATGCACCGATGTGTGTGAAGAGCATCTGTGCGTGTGCGTAAGTGTGTTTTTCTAAAACTAATTGGAGAGAGCCAGGAGTCAAGGCTCAAGGATAAGATAAGATTGCAGAAACCAAATGCTGCTGTCGGGAAATAACCATGTAACTGCAACTTCAGTGTTTTCCTTCCTCAGAACGAACGTCTCCCTGTGTGTTAAGTTGTGTCGAGCGAGCCTCATCAACCCCGAGGTATTTCGTTAAAAAATCTGTTGTGAAATTTCAAAACTGCATTGGCGTGAATAAAAAAAAAAGAAAAAAAAAAGAAGCATTTCCTTTTCTCCAATCGTGAAAGACAGACTGACTTTGTGCAGATACGTGGTTTTTGGTCCGACAATGGCGAGAAGCATCTGGTAACACTTCTCTGTAATTGCTGCTGAGAAACCCTGAAGATCTGAGAGGAGAAGAAAATTCCAACATGTTTTTCCTTCGTCCTTCTCCTGCCCCACTCGCCTCGTGTTGGAATTTCACCAGAGTTTAGGCAAAAACAAAAGAGACGGGTGTTCTGAGTGTAAGAAAAAAAAACACACTTGGATGAAATACAAGGAGGGTGTTTTTCAGTGACTGTTTATGGGGTAGTGTGTGTGTGTGTGTGTGTGTGTGTTGGGGGGGGTGTAAAAGGTGTTTTCTAATAGCTATGCTGAGATCCGAACTTGAGACGTGAGGAGAATTAAATGGGTTCCAATTCCTTTTGTAGCAATCACTACTCCTCCCAAAAGACATACAGCACTCACTGTAGACAGATGAGATTTAATGAATAATTGACTTGAAGCAGCGGGTCGCAGGAACTTCGTCTTTTTCTAGTTCAGCAACAATTTTGGTGACAAAAGGACCTTGTTGTGATTTAGTTGCGTTATAATTCTCAGACATCACCTGTTCCAAATAATACAATAAGTACTGTAATACAAAGCAAATACAAAAGGGCAAAGATGGCAGATTGTCTTCTTTCACCCTTGTCCTATGTGATAAAAGAATATGTGAATATGTGAAACTATGGACACCATATTTCACTTTTTTGGGGGGGCATAAGCAATGATTACTTAACACCACAACTACTTTCCACCAGTATCTTGATTAGAATTTTAAGAATAGCAGCACTATAGCAGAACAATAGCAGAACAGCAGGATTAGAAATCTACTGTATCTCAATTGAAGACAATTTTATTTAAATGTCATATTTTACATTACTCTGTAGTAACAATATTATTTTTCTTTTCTTTCGCTTCATATTTTAAGGTTGGGAGAATGAGACGAGGCTGTAAGAATACTAAGAATTAAAAGTATGAATGCTATATGCAAGCATAAATAATTCTATGTTAAAAGTCTTCATGCAATAAAGCACACACACACACCCACCCACACACACACACACACACACACATGCATAAAAGATATCTTACTAGTTTCAGTGTAAGATTTGTCAATAAAAATAAAGTTCAATCCAGTGGAAAATAAATCATCAGTTCTGAGATTCTCCTCATTGGAGATCCTCAAATTCTGGAGATGGCTCCACCTCCCTATGCAGTATCTCAATTGTTACCTCTCTAAGGATTTCAGGCCATTGGAGGTTTACCACTTACAGGCATTCAGTTCTTAGAGAGCAGAATGGTTCTTAGACTGTGGCATCCTATGTCTAACGGAGATATAGTTCTCCCACCAGGGGCCAAACTGAGCCGTCCAACCTTCAGAACCTTCAGAGTCTTTGTTTTCCACATGATCAGAGCAGAGCAGCCTGGCCGGGCCAAAGGTCATGAAGTCTGTCCCATGACAAACAGCTGTTGTAATCCCAGTAACACTGAGGACATGGAGGGTGGTTCCACCTAGCTGCGTAGATTGGTGCTGACCAAAATAACAGGTGTGTAACCTCCGCTGGACAACAGTCTGGACCAAAGAGCCAGACCAGGTGGTCTAGGGCTGGTTCAGTTCATTTGTGAAAGCATTTTTTGGATGGCTCAGATTTCGAACCAATTGCAATCAATTCTGGCTGATTCCTCATAACTGGAAAAAAGGAAAATGAGCCAGGGTATCACCTGGGGAAAAACAACACTTGTTTTTTTGAGAGATTGAAAGAGATAGGAGATATGAGAGGATGGAAGAGCAATGCCACCTGAAGACAAGCAATAGTGGCAGTACTGTGTGTTGCCATTAGCAGTGTGGCGACCAATGAGAAGGATAAATGTCCTTATTGACAACAAGCCCGATGTCAGACAGACTTGGTTTGGGGATTTTGGAAAGACAAGCATTAAACAAGTTTTGCTAAACTTCTAACACATCCCACCACATGGGTTGGACCACAGCCATCTTCCTCAGATATCTTCCAAGGTCTGATGTCATCATGTGTGTCTGTGGAAGTAGTGACAAGCTTCATTGCAATGCTGGCCAACAATATCTATCTATTATATACCGGTAAACCAGAAACCAGGTAGAGCCATCTGCGCTGTTTTGCGTTGGCTGCTGCTTGTTGCTCAGGACTTTCAGTCTGCTCGCAGTGGAAAAATACAAGAGGATGTCCTACAAGCTGAGGTGCGTGGTCAGATCAGCTAAACAAATGCTGCTGTTATGATTATTATTATTGCACACTAGCCTCTTGTTGTATCTGTAGCTGCATGTTAATCTCTGAATCCTAGAAGAGAATGTCACGATCTGTGCTAAGGAAGAGTCTTCTTAATTCCTCTATTTGGTCACTCGCCAACATGGTTATAGGCTTAGTGACTGACCCATCGGTGCAAACAGGTGAATGAGGTTCTCCCCAAGCTTTCATTGTTGAAAAAAGAACCTGCATTGCAGAAGTATTCAGGGTGGATGTTAACACGACTTTGGTGACATTGGGTGATATGCAGACATTATGAAATTGGGGGAACACAACATTTTCTTGTAAGGCATGACACAGTGGCATGCACAGGTTTTTCAAGGGCAAAGAGAAAAAAGGCCATATATTGCGTCTGAAGAGGACACTTTTGCGTTTTGGCTACTAGGGACTACATTAGCATGAGTTTTGGCTCCTTGAGGGCACTTAAGCACACGTTATGGATCCTAGATGGCACTCTAGCACATGCTTTGTCTGTCATGAGGGCAATTTAGCATGTTTGTTTTTTTTTGTCCGTTCTTGCCACCGTCCAAGCAACTATCTTATATTTAGGAATTTCCAGACAGTTCACAGGCGGGAATATCTCTGATTGTATGGGATTGTGAGACTACACATTGCTTATCTAGCAATTGTATTAGGACTGTAATATGGCACTACTTTAAGAAAATAATGTTTTATAGTGGGACAATGCTGTAGTTAATGTATGGTCATCTTAGGCCCCAAAAACATGGTTTAGATTAGGAAAGATAATGGTTTGGGCAAAACTGATTTATAATGCATGAAATGACGAGCAAATGCGAGGTATAAGTTGAATGCCAGTAAAATGGCTGACACGATAGATCAAATATCTTAATGTGACTTTGGACAAAATCTACAGCCAAATAGACACATTTGGAATGGAAGTCAGATCAAGGTAAGTTACACCAGGTGGACACAACACAAACAAATGCAGCACAAACCACCTATTATAGTATATAACGCTATAATGTTGTCAATGTCAATGAGGTACAAATTCAAATTTTCTGAAGCAGTGTTATAAAAATGTATATTTTAATTGGACGAATTTGTAAAAGAAGAAACAAACTGGGGGAAGACGTTCTGTTGTTTATGACTTGTTTATTTGATAGAGGGCATCACTGTACTATGGGAAACTAAATGTAAGAAAAGGAAGGAGGAAAACATAATGAAGACTGTGACAGAGATAAAGAGAAGTGCAACAAGTGCAAACAAGTGGGGAGAGAAGCTGTAGAGCGCTCCGCCGTAAAATATACGGAGACTGGATCTGACAAACTGTTTAGTTCTCAATCTGCTTGTGTACTGACATTTTTAATCCCAAGATAACATGGTTGGACATACAGACGAGACATGGTCTCAACACACACAGACACTGACCACACACACACACACACACACACACACACACACTCGCACACACAGCCCGCTATCACCAGAATAAATACTTTATACCCACACACAACCGCATCTCACCAACATATCCAACCACACCAATGAGCCCACCCTGACTCTGCATCCAAATCCGCCATCCCGACTGACTCTAATTTAGCGTTTCAAGTCTCTGTGTGGCACCAGGGTGGCAGAGTGGCAGGGTGGCACCGCTGGGGATTTGTGGGTGTCTACGCTGCCAGGGGGGCATGTGCCCACAAGCTGTCTACCGGGCTTCAAAGCACTCTCTCATTTTGTTTGGTGAAATACGCTGCATTTTACACACACTGTCACTTCTACTGAGCACTTTGGGAATTGCTCTTGTGATGTTATGTGTGTGTGTGTGTGTGTGTTTTTGAAAAGCCTTTATTTCTTTAGTTTGTTACTGCACATGAATGGGAGGGCAGGCAGGGGAGCTGTTGTGGATCTTGATAACTACCTCTTTGTTTAGCGCTGTTTGGAACAAAGAAAGTACTTAGTGAGATATCGTGAGATCCGAGGTGCTTATCTTAAATAGTCTGCTCAACGGAATGAAGAAAAGCTCACTTACTGTGGTAGCGGTACCTCGCCGTGGCATTGTTACGGTTGCATTGGGTTTTATTTGCCCAGGTTTTGTAATATCCATCTCAGAGACGTCTGCTGCCAGCCCAGCGCGCGGCAACGAAACATTACATTTCAAAACAATTTGACTTTCCAGAAACAACTTGCTCTAGATAATCTGCAGAATAGAGGCAACTTGTATTTAATGAAAAAAAACTCTTGGATTATCCAGAGAAACAGGAACGTGTAACTGTTGATTTTCTTAAAGAATTAGGCTGATAGTGTGAAAAGGTTCCATATTTTACACTTTGCCAGGATTTTAGATGAAATCATGTTATTGTATTTGAATTTAGTGATGTCCCTAACAAAATACATTTGTGGTTTTAAGAACAGAAAATAATGTAATTATAGTTTAAAATCTGTCATGCTTCTCTCTGGAGTTGTTGGTCATTTTGTGACTGTCTTATTAATATTGATTTGAATGGCTGTGAATAGAAGGGGGGCAGTGACTGTAGAGTTGTGACATCACAACTTCACTAAAGTCCTGATGGCTGGTTTTAAGGTTTCTATATGTGCTGTGTGCATTTCTTGACTTCAGAAACATGGCACAGTATTTATGTAACAGCTAGACGTTCTTATGATCCAGACAATATTAACATCTCTCCTTCTTTCTAAAAATACAGATACAAGACATTACACAAATAGCTTCTACCCAATAGCAATAACCTTTTCAATGCAATGCTATGAGACATATGAATGCATTATATATGTCATATATATTACCAAATGAATATAATGCATATGTACAGGAATGGGATTGTGTGATTTTGAACAGAATTGTGCAATAACTGTGTGTACCACTGTTTTTTTTATTTTTCTCATTTAATTTTATTTTTATTTAATTAATTCATGATTAGAAGTTTTTAACTTGCATCAACGAATGTCACCTTTTTTTAATTGCGTTGTACACGCTATGGTCAATGACAATAAAGGATTATTCTGTTCTATATTCTATGATATATGACCTTTAAAGTTGCATTATGGGAAATTGTAGGATTCAGCTTTTTTTTCATTATGCAGATTCTTTCTTTTCTTCCTGTTTTGCAGTTCCCCAGGCCGATATTAGACAACAAAACTCCAGACGGTAGCACAGCTTTCTGTTGTCAAGCAGCACTCCTCATTTACTCTAATCATGGTGATTTCAGAGTTTGAACAAAACTTGTGTAAAGTATGAATGAACTGAAGTGAATTTTGAAAAATAAAAGCATCGTCAAAGCATTATCGGCAACAAGGAATACCATATGTGTCGATTATTGAATAAGAAGATATAGATATATGATCCAATAAAAAAAAGGCATTATCATGTTCATGTCAGCTTGATGCTACAGTACCGTAGGTGTGTTAACATGTGAGTTTGTGTTGTGGGTGTGGCTACCTCATACAGGACTTTCCTAACATATTTGCCCTGTCCTGAATAAAAAAAAACAAAAATATTGAAACCATATGTCAACAGATCTCAGCTGTTTACAGCCCGGTGGAGTCTTATCATGTGTTTTAAAGAAGATTAAAACTGTTGTACCACAGAGAAATATCACTTTAACACCCCTTGTTGATTGATTGTACACACACAAGCTGCTGCCTGTCTAATCAGAGATGCTCCAAAGCTCTAATTCAATCTGCCCACTCGTCCTCAGAAGGATGAAGGACCACATACAGTCTGTGATTAAAATGACCACCCACACACACACACACACACACACACACACACACACACACACACACACACACACACACATAGACAGACAGACAACCAGCAGGTAGGCAGCGTGGACAACAGACAGATTTGCAGAAAGGAAAAAGAAAAAAAAAACTTTCTCAGAGTTACAGTAGCAATCTCATAGGTTGAATTTAACCTCTATGGGCAAAACAGATTTGCCACAGAAGCTGCATAATACCCAGTGGTGGAGTAGTCAGATCCTTTACTTAAGCAAAAGTATAAACACCAGGATTTTGACCTACCCTACTTCAGTTAAAGTATAGAAGTATTGCCTGTTAAATTTACTATATGTATGAGGAGGGGCGAGTTCGGACCGCTTTATATGGGACATGAGATAAATCTGACGGATCTGACATCACATAGTTGGTAGAAAATAAGAAATTTCCCAAATAAATTTGAAATAACTTTTCAAAACATTTTTTTAATCTGTTTTTATGTTTTTTTTTTTTTATAAATGCCAGAGAGTTTTACCTCTTTGGGCCTTAAACAGTTACTTATTTGAATCTACGGAACTGGTGACAACTGTGAATCTGAAACATGAAAAAGCAGATACAACTACACTGATTTTTCTGAAAGAGGTCAAAAGCCATGAAGATTGGGAACTAGTATGAATTTATAAACTCATCATTACGTTATTATAGATAAAAGTTTAAACTGAAAAGTAACTAAAACTGTAATATAAATATAGTCAATTAAAATGTACAATGTTTCCCTTTGACATGTAATGGAGTGGAAGTATAAAGTCATAAAAATGGAAATACTCGAGTAAAGTTCACATACCTTGCAACTGTACATAAATTACACTTGTAATATAAATTACTTATCTCCATATAATTAGTTACTGATAGTACTTAAACATGCAGGCGATGCAACAACTGGAATGAAATGTCTTTTTTTGGTCTGCTGCTGCATATTCTGTCATCAAATCAAACATTTTTGCCATGTTCTCCTTTGAAAAAAAACTCAGAAACCAAAGAAAGAGAAATTTACATTTTTGGTTTCTTTTTATTGTTTTATGATGGTGCCTTTTGCATGAATTTGAATAATCACGTTTCAGTCATGTGCCTCCGTAGCTCTGCAAACCCCACATTATCCTTCCTACTACAGCCTCGTTCTTATCTCCCTGACTAACATGAACACGTATGTTGCTGTTGAACAGGAACAGAAAAATCAACAAGGTACAGTTTTGAGGTACTTGTACAGTATTTATATTCCCCTTTATACTTCATTCCACACCCAACTTTAATTACTTTTAAGTTGCAGATTAGACATTAAATAATATATTTTTAATATTCTTACTGTTAGTAATTATTCTTTTCTATTGTAAGCTTCAGAGGGTTAACAGGTCAAATGCAAAATGCTTAAAATGCCAATTCATTTTTAGCCAGTGATCAGTTAATCGACTGTAATTGTTTCAGCATTACATCTATTCATTTCCATTGCGGTACAGTTAAATAGATGCTGGACCAATGATGTGTAAAAGAGAAAAAAATAAAAAATACTGAACTACAACTCATCAACTCATCAGTTCAAAGCACCGTTTTACTGGTAGTTTTTCAATTCTTTGGTATTTTCATAGATTACATTTTTAACATAGAAAGTCAATCCGATCTGATGAAAGTTAAACAAATTCTGTTTTTTTAAATGGAAGCTAATGATAATGTTGATGTCGGAGGTTGTTTTCATTATGACTGATCTTTAATTAGCAGTGCAGCAACAAATGTTGGTTCACATTTCGAGTGGAGTGGGACTCCTACCTCCTACCTATCTTTGACAAGCATGTAAAGCTCAGTTAAATGTGTTTTCATGCTTTGATTTAATTGTGAAATCTCCGTTCATCTGCTACTTTCAGTGTTTTAATCTGCTACTTTAACAGTAAAGTTGTCATTCATCTACATTTATGTTCAATATCTGTATAAATGGGCTTTAGCAAAGGAAAAAACATGGACATTTTAAAGGTTCCCAGTGACAAACACTTTGATATTCAGTGGGATTGTTTGTTCAACTTTGAAAACTGGTGTAAAGTAAACTTCACATTTCATAATAACAGATGTACTGTCAGTTCAAAAGTACCCAAATCTTTTATGACTTGAATATTCACTGAGCAGCTTATTCTCATATTTTCAATGTAATTGTGTTCTGGTTGTTTTGTCAGAATGAAATAACTAAAAAAAAAATGGACATGCATTTATTAGATCAGAATAGGATTTTTAATCATTCAGGACATTTAGTTTTTCATAGTTTCTTTCTTTCTTTGACAATCCCTCTTTGTCTTTTCCAGCATTCCAATTATTATATCACAATAATGGTTCAAAACTTTGACATCTTTGTGGTTCATGTGAGTAAACCTCATGTCAAAAGCCTCTAGTGTGAGGCCACACACACACACACACACACACACACACACACACACACACACACACACACACACACACACAGAGTTCCTGGTGTCTACTGCCCTCTACTGTTAAATCAACACTTATAGTGAAAAAGCCTGTTGTGATGTTAGTGTGCTATTACTATATATTTTATTCACACTGAAGCAGCATTCTTATGCTGTAACTGGAGATGAAAGTAGTCTTCTCTTAGTCTATAAAATGCTTTATATCGATTGATGTTTATTTATTTCCATTTATTTATTATCTTATTTTGTTCTGTCTTGTCTGTTTTTGAATATTATTATTATTATTATTTTTGTATTATTACTATTTCACTCTTCATCACACGTTCTGTCAAAGACTAAATTAAATTTTTCTCCTACAGATGTATGTATGTGTAAGAATCTGTGTGTGTGTATTTATATATATATATAAAACGGAGATATTCAAGTAAAATTTACTTCAGCACTTGAATAAATATACTTAATAATGAATTTCATTATATTTGATAATTAAGGTATAATGTTTCTTTTATTTTATGTGAATTTATCAACATATGTTTCTTACATTTCTGTGTGTTTTGTGAATGTAACGTTTATACGAAGCCATTTATTAAAGCTGAGCAGCTGGGCACTGATCGCTATCATGCTGAACAGGATGTCTGTGTTTCTGTCTGGTTCCAAGATTGTGACCGAGAAAAAAAGTCAAACCTAAACATTAGTTGATTTTTTTTTTCCTGGTACTTGGTCTCCATCTGAGCTTTGACATTTTAAGGGTGTCGATCGTACATTACATCATATTTTCCAAATCCTTCCCGGTGCTGTAAAGCAGGGTGGACTGAACTTTTCCTGAAACTTAACATTTCTACGACTGATTTTACGTTTGCAGTTTTTCTTTTCTCTGGGTCAATGAAAGCTGCTTCAGTGTCCGTTGTGTTGAGGCAGTCAGACTTAAACGCGAGGAAGTCGTCCGTCCTTCTTGCCTGGAGGGGGGAACGGAGGGAGGAATGGTTTCCCGTCGCACAAAACCTTTGATCTCACACCCCCTAATCACTTCCTGAAGATTATACAGTACGTGCACCTCCGCACTGCCCTCACTGAGTGTGTGTGTGTGTGTGTGTGTGCGTGAGTGTGTGTGTGTGATTGCCTCAGGGCAGACTGGGTAGATGTAGTCCTCTGTGTCAGGCCTGATGACAGACAGAGATAGGGAAGGAACGGAGACACAGGCATGATGTCATCCAACGGTGACAACCAGGAGAAGTTATAAATACGTTTTTCAGTCACGCTGAAGTGCATAAAGCCTACGGACCAAAGCTAAAGGGTCAGCACATTTTTACACCGCTAAAATAAACAGCTGAAGTGCCCTTTAAGATCATTGAGCCGGTCTGACCCTGGCAGGTCTCAGTCTTATTATGGGTTAGGTTTGGAGGATGAGCTAGACTGTGATAGAATGGAGAGGATACTACATGAGTTACAGATCTGACACTGGAGAGATGCATGATCATCATACTTTGACCCAGTGTTGAGAAAAGATTTTCTGCTTCTAACTTATTTTCAAAAAGTCATTCAAACTCAAACTCCAAAAGACCAAAATCTAGTTATTTGAAGAAAAAGCAACTTTCATACAGTGTATTTTTCATGTATAATAATATATTTGCATAAATGTATTAAAGTTTCTTTTTTTTCTTGTGTTCGGTGTTAAATTGTGCTTGGTGACAGTTAATGAAGCTCATGTCTATCAGGAGGTACATTGAAATCAATCAATCATTCAATCAATCCATTTTATTTATGAAACACATTTAAAAACAACTTTCAATTGATCAAAATGCAACAAAGAGACAACAAATATTTAAAAGAAATGTTTTTTGAATGAATAAATAGAAAAAAAATCTAAATTTCTGTCCTGAAATTTGATGTTAAATACAAAAACAGTCAAGACTTTTAAGTTTATATCATAAAGGTTTGGATTTTACGTGTTCAACAGCATTGTGTTATTATTGACATGCCTTAAACATGTTTAAGTCATGGTAATTATATGCACAAATCGTTGATTCATGCAAGAATAGAGTAATATAAAATGTTTTTCGGTCACCATGGCAGCACCCAGGCCCAGTGTGACAAGCACTTCCTAGATCCTGAGTAAGAATAACTAATTATTCCCTCATTAGTCAACATTATTTCAACAAAACATTTGTGTTATAAACACAGAAGATTGTTTATTCTATGATAAAACGTGGATTTTGGACTTTTGGACCCATAAATGTTCAAAACACCCGCTAAAAAAAATCAGTCTGATGAAATCATATCTGATGAAATCATGGTGGTTAGGTTAGCTCCATGGTTAGTGATAATGAAAGAGGATATTGGGTTGAAAAAGTTGAATCTTTCTTTGAGGTTTTGTGAAATTCCCAGCTGTCGGCAGGGTATAAATAACTGATTAAACACACCCCAGCAGCCAGTATTCCCTGTGTTGTCTCCCATTGATCAAACACCAGTACAACCTCCAAATGTAGTACGTGAGGTGGACCAGCCAGGACTCTAAGTCAATAATAGAGAACGGGAACAATAGCTAACGTTTTAGAAGCAGAGAGGCCCTATTTCCAGATGGATCTGTGACACTGAAATAAATTTCACCACTATAGCCCAATGTGGCCAGTAAACCCAGTGCACCATAGCTGGGACAGTATCGCACAAGCTGAATTAATCAAAGGATCAGTCTCCTATAGATCCAGTAGCAGTCAAAAGTGTGGACACATCCTTCTCATTCACATTTAATGATAAAACATATGCCACTTGATTGCATTTTGCCATAGTACCAGCACAGGACCTCCAGTAGAAAGTGCATTAAGGTCACTGAGGTAAAGAACAGGGCATCAGCTCTTTTTTTCTTTTTTGCTCAGCCTACACTGCTAAAATGAAAAGAAAATTTTATTATATCAGCCTTCTGATGCAATTAGCAAACACATTGTACCATTAGAACACTGGAGTGATAGTTGCTAGAAATGGGCCTCTATACACCTATGTAGATATTACACCAAAAACCAGACAATTGCAGCTAGAATAGTCATTTCTCACATTAGCAACATATAAAGTGTATTTCTGGTCAGTTTTAAATTGTCTTCATTGAAATTCATTCAAAAATAAGGACATTTCTAAATGTGGTGGTCAGGATGCTATGGGCGCAAAAGAGATTCCGGGAGTCACAGAAAACCTGTGACATTCAGGGCTCTGGAATCAAGATTTACCACTGACGGGCACGTGTATAGCCAGGGTTTTTGGTTCCAAAGGGAGTCAGAGCAAGATCTAATGTGGTTGGGAAGGTGCTGTGGTGGAGAAGACCACAATGAGCATGCTATGAGCAAGCCTTAGTCACGGTGACTTATATAAGAACGAGGATTTTAGAGCGTCATAGTTCAGCCCAGAGTAGATACATACGTAGGTACTCCCCATGATTTGTACTTAGAACCATTTAGGACCTGTGCATCTGCATCAATCCTTCCCTATGAGACATTGTGTATGTTGTGCAAATGTCTGGTTTTTAGTGCAATACCTACATAGGTGTGTAGAGGCCCATTTCCAACAACTATCACTCCAGTGTTCTAATGGTACAATGCATCAGAAGGCTTATGTAATAAAAAAAATGTTCTATTCTACAACTCATGGTGGTAAATAAAAGTGTGATTTTCATGGACAAAATTGTCTGGGTGACCCCAAACTTTTTCACAGAAAAAAATCACAAAGTTCTTCATAATAGAAGAAACTAAGTAAAAAGCTAATTTGCAAGTATTTTTTTAAAATAATATCAACTAAACTCACAGCAAATCTATAGCAATTATTTTTTTCTTCATTGTATTACCCCTTGTTGTCCACCAGGGGGAGTCAGAGACAACCATATTAATACTAAAACCCCAGTCTCTACCCTTAACCATAGGAAGAATAGATATTACTACAAGATCTAATTAAAGCCATTGATATCATAAGGAATTTGATGAATACCAATTTTAAAAATGAGAATTTATTTTTTGAAAAAAAAAAGACAACAACAAGCAAACAATGGACAAACAATTAACATATATGTATGTATACATATATGTACAACTTGTGTTTAATAAAAAACAAAACAAAATCACGACAAGTCATTATATTACAGCTATGACTATGATACCATATAAATCCATGAGATGCTTCTAAATGGACCACGCGGATAACGCACGACGTGTCCCTTGCGTCGGTGTGACGCACGGCGCGTTCCGTATCAGCGTAGGAAATGGCATCGTGTGGTTATTTTTAAAACGTAAACCTCTCCGACCGCAGAGCGGCGCTGGCGACAGGTTACTCATGTTCCGACGTGACTGAAGGGTTCAACGGGTTCATGGTCATGACTAATCTACGTCTGTGGTAAAGATTGTCGCAAAATCGAGCTGATTTCCACGTGCGAGGCCTTCAGTGAGTTTGTTGCTGGCATCGATTCAGCTGTTTCTCTGCTGAAAGGTGCGTCGCATTGAGCGTCTCAAAATGAGACCTATAATGAGATAGGGGCTGCTTTCGTTTCACTCCTGCTTCTTTACTAGATGTATAAATCACACTAATTAGTGCTTATCTTAAAGCCACTGGGTCTTGCGTGTTTTTTCACAGTAATCTCGCGTGCGGCGTTTATTTATCTCACAAATCTGCTCAACAGCGCCCCCCTCACTGTGCACTGTGTATCAGGTGAAACCCGGAATTACACATTTTGAGAGACATTAGAGGCAAACGCAAGATTAACTGTTTTCTTATTGGGAAAAATTACACGATAAATAAAAATACCACCTGAACGGTAACGACAAAAAAATGAACGCAGGTCTACCTGCTACTCACGGTTATGCTGCATTCAAGTGCTCCTCGGATGCTCTGAGATTGGAGGTCCTTCTCACTACGGTGTGTTTATGGGCTTTCAACTCGTGGTTAAAAAAAAGAAAATACTGTTAAATAGGCTACAGTTCTGAGGTACTTACAATTTACTTGAGTGTTTTTCCATTTGGTGCCACTTTATAATTCCATGTGCACAATGTCTAAGTACTCTACAAATAAAGTGTCTTATTATTGGTATATTAGTATTACGAAACACATGATACACATATTATTTGGTACTACAGTATAACTAGTAATCTACCCATCTAAAATCAAGTATCTAAAACTGTATTTTGCTTTTATCTATTTGTTGGTGATAATTAACAGTGTATAATAATAATAATAATAATATAACAGTAAAAGAAGCTGCATAACCAGCACTTTTACATCTGCTGATAGTACTTCTGCACCTTTACCTAAGTTACATTTTGAATTCAGGACTTTTACTTGTAAAGGAGTATTTTTAGACATCAGTACTTCTTCCACCACTGGTGGGCAGAAATGAACAGTTAAAACCTGTGTTAAACATTGCAAAGAATATATGTGAGATAAGTGAATTGAAAAAAACATGTACCGAAATCATTCCAGACTTTCCAAGTTGTTTTTCCGACGCGAGGACATTCACATGAACTTTCTGTAATCAATTTTTTCCAATGAATCCGTCACCACATGTTTGCAGCATAAAGAACTGTATCGTTATTGACTCTGTCATGACGTGTTCGGACAGGACTGATTCAGATAAAGACATGCCAGGCTGGTTTGCACTATAAGTCCGTAAATAAATGATAACTCGGCAGATCAATATTTGAACTGAGTCATATAAATGACTTATATGTGAATTCTGCAGCTGTTCTGAGCTGTCAGAAACTAATCTAGACTCTTTCCAGACTGATAATAGACAGTAGAGAACGCAGTTCCTTTTTTGTAACACATGCACACTGATATTTAACCGAGTTATTAATCTTTTACACTGAAATATGCTATTTTCGTTTAATTTATCTAAGGTTACCACTACAGTTTTCAGTAATTAAGCTTCTTCATACACATTTTCATGTATTTTATATGCAAATACTACATGGATGTATCATTCCAAAAGAAAAAAAAAGTGTTTCCAACTAGATTCCTGATCAGTTGCCAGTTTATTTATAAGATGCTACCGTTTTTAATGAAAATAAGAAAATAAAACAACATAATAAATTGATTATAAATAATATAGGCTAATAGGCTTCATGGGTGTAAATGGATTACACAATAGATCATAGACCTATTATAATACTGAAATAAAAAATAGCCTAAAGAAACCTTGCAAAGCATTAGTCCATTTGCATGAACACAGTCAAATGTGCTTCTAGAGAAGATAATTAAGGTCAGGCATTAAAAAAGGAGGAGGAAGACGTATCTTTTTCTTTTGCATTTTGAGAATAAAGGCAAAATATCCAGAATAGACTTGACTTTTGAAGATTAAACTCTACTTTAAAAAAAATAATCAAACATTAGCACATATGGCTGCCTATATAAAGTCTCTTAGATGAATAGTGAAATTGTATTTCAGATTTTTTGGGGGGTTTTAGTAACAACTCTGAAGAGATTCTACTGAAAATTGTGTCTGTTTAGTATGAGAAACCACAGGTATCCATGGTTACACATATGCAATAAGAGAAGATTTCTATCGCAAGAGAGAAAATAAGGCAATTGATTGATTGATTTTTGTAGAAGCAGTCAAATTTGCCAGTGTCTGGTTTATTTAATCATGTTAAGATCATTCTCAACATTCCTAGTTTATTCTGAAAATGAATCATCCTCTTCCATTTGTTTTAGGCCTGACCCTAATTTTCTTCTGTAGACTCTGGTTTAGGTAAATCCGTATTTCTTTAGTACTGCCTTTTCTGTCCGAAATCAACACGTCAGATTCATTCAGCTGCTGTATATGACTCAGCGATAAGGAATGCGGGGTTTTATTTACGACTCTTGAGGAAATGACTTGTATCCTCTCAGATTCTGAGAACACCAGACAATAGAACCATAATAGAACTAAAACTGTTGCCAATGGTTTTATATTAAAATGTTTCGTAGTTTCCTTCACATATAATTAACACATTCAAGGAGAAATGCATCCCAGTCCACTTAAAAGAACTTCAGGTCAATTTTATAATGAATATGTGAGCCACAAGGTTTCTCTTCATCCACTTCCTGAGTGAACATTAAGTCTGATGGCAAAACAGATACTTCATAACACTCATCTTATAAAATAAGAGAGAAAAGCCCTATAATACAACATTAACATTATTAGAACAAACACCAGTGTAGGTAAATTAGAGTCTTTGGCAATTTATATGTGAAAAATAACTGATTCTTCAGTGAACTGCCCCCTGGAATAATAATATTTATCATTTGACAAATAAAGATGATTGATTATGTTCCTTATCATCACATTGAGTTACGTTCTGTCCAGAGTGCAGCCTCATCCATGGCAGGTTACAGCTTTGTTTGCCATACCTCTATTTACTTGTGTACATAAGCCAATCATGTTGCCTGATTTTAATCAAATATATTGCATTATAAGCCATTTAATGTTTTAAATATATCTATTGTCTACCTCTATTTGTTTAACATTAAGTGATCTTTACCCTTCTCTCTGTGTACTCCATCCTCTGCCAACAGAGTTCCAAACATTCTTTATAGACCAGCCTGGCAGTTGCCACTTGATTCGCATATGCTAAGCAGTCCTTGCATGGTGGGTGAAGATGACTTTTGATTTGACCTTATATTTTGGCACAGAGAAGGTGAATCCTGAGTTCATCGACCTCCGATTTTTGGAATTAATGCCTCTAGTTTGCTGACCCATCACTAATGTGTTCTGAGTTTTATCTGCTGCTGGTCAGAGGTTTCAGGGCGCTTTGCCCACCTTTGCCTGTAAAAGTAATTCCAGTGTCAACCGTAATGTAAATAATACCATCTGAAAATGATCAAAAAACAGATTATTATTTGTATCATGATAATTTACAGTTAATTTGCATATTGTTTGAACTGAAAATATAGGGACTCTGTGTCTGTCTCTTTCGGGATGACTGCCAGATCACCAGAAGCAACAAAATGGGCAGTTAATAATAAACTTTGGCTGCAGCCACAGACTAGAATATCTCTGGTTGTCAAGCTGTGTCTAAGGTCTGTCCTCTTGACTGGAGTAGTGAGGAACATTTTCATTGCATAAGAGCCTAAAGGGACAGTAAAGATAGTTCAGGTAGGATGTAGAATATAGTTGAGGCCTGTGAGAAACTTACATATTTTATTGAAAAACACATGAAAACATAAATGTAAAGTTCTACTGTCGTTTCTTTAATAAATGACCATGGCATAAGTGGGATTGATTAACCCTGAATTATAATCAGTGGTGGAAAGTAACGAAATATATATATTTGCATCTGATGCTGCATTATACATTTCAGCAGGAAATAAATATGTTCTGCTTCTCTACATTCATGAGGTTTTATTACTTTTCAGATGCAGATTTTAATAGCATACATAAATTAATATACTTTAATATATGGGTATCTATGTTCTATTTTTTTTTAAATTTCCTATCCCCTTTTGTGAAAGGTGTCACATATAATGATGCAGTACTATTACTAATTAATCTACCTGAAGCATCTCAAATTGGCTCCACATTGATAAACTTAAACATTAAAATGCTCCCAAATGTATTTAGTGACTAAACACAAGCAGTATAATATACTATAATAATATAGGACAATCTGCATAATGAGATATTTCACTTTTGATATGTTTAATACATTTTCAATTCAGGGCTTTTACTTATTTTTAGACGATTCTATTTCTATCTATCTTCTAATCTTCTATTTCTTAACTGAATACTGAATACTTTGCGTCCAGCACTGATTATAATACATAACACGCACCATAGATCAAAAAATAACGCGCATCTACTTGCGGGAATTGGCGGGGAAGAAGAAAAAAAAAAATGCGCGCTCCATGACGTCACGAGACGGGACCGCCCGGCTGCAGAAATACTAGACGGTGGTTGCATCATGAATGTTTAATACTTGTGCCGGGTTGCATCAGTCGCTATTCTTCATGATATCTTTCACATTTACCAACGCAGAAACGCCAAAGTGGCCTTTAATGACTCAACAACACGACCGGTTAATGTAACGATAACCCGTTTAAATTACCGCACCGTCGACGTTGAGAAATAACGTTTTATCTGTGTTATTTCATTCAGAGGAAGCTGACATTGCGCAACCCAGAGCCTCAGCCGCCGTTGCTAGAAGACGGCGATATTTAATTTTTTTAATCCATAAAAAACGTAATTTATTTAAAACTGTGAAGGTGGCGGAAGGATAAACGGTCTGCAAATACAGGGAGTTTGTTTTAAATTAAATTATTTCGCCCGGAGGCTCCGCCCCTTCCGGTTAGGCAACGACAGACGTTAGGACCCAGCCTTCCGTCGGTGAATGAACCTCTCTGAGACTTCATGTGGTGCTCGTCGACTCCGTACGCCAGCCGGGACTGTGGAACATGTCAGCAGGCAAAATGGTGAAAAAAATGAACGGTGGTTACTCCGGACGCCGGGCGATAGCCATGGCGGAGAGTTACTGGTCGTCGAGCGCGTCTCCGCTGGTGCCGGCTCGGAACAGGCTTATGGCGGGCCCGCAGCGCCGCATGATGAGCGCCAGCCCGGTGGGTAGCGGAGGAAAGACCCAGGCTCTGGCGGCTCTGGCCCAAATGGAGTACATGGGCGAATATTCTGCCACGGACCGAAGCGTGTTGCCGAACCGGAACCTGATCTACCGGGACGTAAAGGCGTTCCTTAACGAAGTTGGCGGCGACCCACGGGAGGCGAGGTACTGGCTGACTCAGTTCCAGAGGGCGACGTCAGCACAGTGTCCCGCTTTCGCTGTGCTGGAGGTAAAGATTCATTCTTTTCAAGAGAAGCCGCCTAAACGGTTAAAATCAACTCTCCATTTATGAAAGCGCGTGTTGAATGCGCGAAGGGGGCGGGGCTACAAAGAAATGATGGCGATGCGATGTAATTATAGGTCACGACCGCTGGAAAATAGATGGATAATGTAAACCACCTCCTCATATAATACAGGCACCACATTAAACTTTAATTCACTTGCTTAGATTCACTCAATTTCTGGATGATGTAGAAGTTGTTTGATTCCCATAGACACTTTTAAGCCGAAATATATAAATATTTGCTGTTTGATGTGACTTCAGACGACAGCAAATGCATAAAGAAGATGGATATTGATGGATAATGTAATATTATTGTCCTTTAAAAGAAATTGACAGTACAGGGTATCCAAATGGAAAAGTGGATAACTGTAAAATTCCCTAAAACTACTAAATCTCTAAATAAGACATGTTTAACCTACACAAACTCAATTTGATAACTGTTATAATTAACATTAATATAATAAATGAAATATTGTTTCACTGCCATGTATTGAGCCTCCTGAAAATATGCATGGGTCATCAAGCGCTTTCCACTTTAAAAAATCTGCTCTGCTCTACTTTAACTATTATTTTTCACCACAAAACCTTATCATTTTATACAATTCCTTAAATTAACATCTACTGCTCCCTTCATTAACATTTCCAGAATCGGCTCCAGACTAACAGCTGGACATTAGATCTCCCCTGATTCATAGTCAAGTCCATTCTTTTAGTGTTGAGTGGTTCAAATTTCCACATCACACTTAAGTTCAAGGAACTGGCTTTCCAGTTTCAGCAGAGGAATGTGAAAAACAGTCTTCCAGTGTCAAGTTCTGCACATGCATCAGTCTGCGCAGTGAACATCAATCATCCAAATGTAGGAACGAAATGAAAACATATTTTTGAGTAAGCAGTAATATACCAGAAGTCATCAAAATTCCAAAGACATTTGTTGAAATAAAATAGAAATCTATTATTTTTTTTTTCTCCTTTTCCATTTATGGCTTCATGCCAACGTCATTAGATATTTGGTCTTTCTTAAATAGAGTACTAAGCTAGTAATTTACCATGGGTGAGATATTTTGTATTACAGTTTGAACCCTATTTAGTTCTATTGTGTGTTAACTACCACCCTCTTTCTGTCCTTGTCTCTCCCAGGTGGACAGCTCTGTGTTTGAAAGCAGGGAGCTGGTCCAGCGGCTCGCCTTCGGCCTCTCCTTCCTGCAGCGGATGGACATGAAGCCTGTGGTGGTGATGGGCCGGACGGAGGATGAAAAGAAGCTGCCCACGGGGCCTTTGAACGGGGCCCTGAACACCGGCGGGCTGATTGAGCGGAGCCAGCAGCTGACCGAGGCCATGCAGCAGCACTCGGGCACCGTCCTGCCGTTCTTCACAGCGGAATCCATGCTGGTACAACATGAAGCTCCACACGGAAGCAGGTGAGGGTCGAGATATTTGTCGATGAGCGTCAAATCCTGAAAAAAATTATCGACCTGATTTTTTTTTTTCCCTGGAGATTTGTTTAATGTGGAAGTTGGACCACTATTACCTTTATTTTTGTAATTTAAGTTAATATTCCAATGCATTGCCTTAATATTACACAGTAAAGTGCTGTGTCCACTCGTCCACATTCATTTTTGGAACTGGAGCAACCTTCACTGCTCCCAAAAGGGCACGTTTATTGCAGTCGGGCGAAACATAAATTTAGAATGCACATGTATGTTAACTGAAGCTACATGAAACATGTCATGCTGCAGGCAACCGATCCATCCTGTAAAACTCTGAGAAAGGTCAGTAAGTAGATCTTTGGGTCCGCTCGCTAACGCGCTCACTAACTCATTTTTACCCGCCTGCCTCCGAAATGCTTCACCATTTTTAAAACCCCACACCTCCGGTTTGTAAGTCTGTTTTCTGTTAAA
This sequence comes from Lepturacanthus savala, assembly GCA_030544235.1. Classification (NCBI taxonomy): domain Eukaryota; kingdom Metazoa; phylum Chordata; class Actinopteri; order Scombriformes; family Trichiuridae; genus Lepturacanthus; species Lepturacanthus savala. The sequence goes on along the minus strand of CM060482.1, from coordinate 6,961,170 downwards.
CATTCTAAGCCGAAGTCGGGACAACACAAAAACATTAAAGCTCTTCCAAAGCTTCAAATTCATGTGTGAAATAGTTCCCTTTAATGTCTAATTACAGACTATTTTATTAAACAAGTTCACACAGGTCCCTAAGGTCTTAGTGAAATATATCTGCACCACAGCAGCGTCTCCTCCTGTTTGAACATGCCTTCTTCTCTGCATAACTTGTTTGAGTGCCTGTCCCTCCCTCATCTGGGTTGCCATGGAAACACAGAGGAAAAAATAGTAATGCAGTACATGGTTGCAACTAATTTGTTTTCACACCAAATGTTGCTCATGGATTGAGGGGGAAGAACAGATGGCATCAGGACATTCATAAATATAAAGCAAGCAGATGACAGAACCATAGGAAGGGAGGTTATGTAATTGAAAGTCAGCGCATCACGATTTCCAACAACAAATTCACATAAGCTTCACACAACAAATGGAGGTGACTATTAGGCAGATCACCATGGAAACAGCAGGAGCACTCTGCCTCAAGTGCGCCCTCTTTCCTCTCTCCTAACATAACTCAGCATCTCTGAAACCTCTTCCTTCTCCTCTCCCCTGCAGTGCGCCGCCCACTGTTGCCGTGGATACCAGCCTCCTCCAATGGACCCTGAACTGCGGCACGATCCCGTTGGTCTGCCCGGTGGGGAGGGACGAGCAGGGCCGCTCGGTGATATTGGACCAGACGGAGGTGACGGCGGCGATCTCTCGAGCCCTGCAGCCCCACAAAGTCATGTTCCTGAACAACTCCGGAGGCCTGTTCAGTGAAGACAAGAAGGTACCACAGTTAGCTCCACTTAACACCGTTATTACCAACATTCCTGCCACTATCTGAATTGGAGACGTTCCATTTCATAGACCTTTGACGGAATGGAGTGAACCAGAGAATCCACAATGGGGGAAACTATCATAGGTGTCACAGCAATAGTAATTACATTGCAGAGCTTCCAGAACCACAGAAGAATGGATTCTGTTGTGCCGCAGCCACTAAGCTACTGTGCAGCACAGCTGTAGGGGATACATGACACAAACTAGTTTGTATGACATGTTGTTAGACCAGGAAAAAAATGCAGGTAAGACTTGCTGACAGTTCAAATAGGGATTAACCCCCTGAACCCCAGAACCCACTGGTGAGTTTCAAATGCATGTAAAAAAAAAAGACTATTCTTTATAGCCAGAATGTGAAAGATGTAAATGTGTTGCACATGAAAAGTGACAAATTACTTGAGTGAAAAGCTGTGTGCTTCTCTTGTCATCAGGCACAGTCACATTTTTACATTTGGAAAGGTACAAAATCTGCTTCAGGGCAAGTACAAAAGAAGGTTCAATGTTAGGAATGAACCTGTCTGACTGCCTCGTCAAAATAAAAATAATGTTGACATAAGTAAAACAAAAGTTGCACAACTGTTAATGAACAGTTCCTGTTTGGCAGTCTTAGCCAACAGGGACAGAGTGACTAATTGAATACAGGTTTGTCTGTTTAAAGGGATCAGTGATCACAGGACACCACCCACTCATGTCATAACAATACATATAAATACATACACTTTTTTCAATTTTACGTTTTTGAAGTTTTTTTTTTTGCCCCATTTGTGTTCCAGGTGCTGGCCACCGTGTCGTTGCCTAGCGACCTACCCGGTCTGACAGCGGCGCCATGGCTGAGCGAGGCGGAGCGCCACAGGGTGGCCGTCATCGCCAGGCTGCTCAATGAGCTGCCGATCGAGTCCTCGGCAGTGATCACCTCCGCCGACACTCTGCTGACCGAGCTGTTCAGCCACAAAGGTGAGACCAGCGAGCCCACACACACACACACACACACTCCCTCACGTGTACACGAACGCTGTCTATTTTGAGGCGGTGGCCTTTTCTATTCCTGTAACCCGTGGGGCCACTTGCTCATGTGAGTGTGTGGGGATAGAATCTGTATAACTTTTTATTTTTTTCCTCTGTCCCCCTCTTTCAGGCTCTGGATCCCTCTTTAAAACAGGAGACCCCATCCAACGGTGAGGATCTGTCACACATACATACACACACACACACACACACACAACTGTGATATAAACTGTGAAATAAACACACTTCATTTGACTCCTGCATTGACAGTGTTTGAATTTGTGTGTGCAGGTACTGTTCTTTGGATGGGATCGATGTGGACCGTCTGCTGACCCTCATCAACAGGACGTTTGATAAAACTCTGAAGGCAGACTACATAGATTCTCTGAAAGGAAGACTACACTCTATATATCTGTCTGAAGGGTGTGTACAACAGTCCACGGTTACAACATCGTCCACCTTGCCTTTTTAAACAATGGTTTAGGATTTTTAATCCAGCAAGTTTCACTTGTAAAGACAACACCTCTTTTCTTCCCTGCAGCTACAGCGCGGCAGCCATCATCACCATGGAACCAGTGAACAAAGGAACTCCCTACCTCGATAAGTTTGTGGTGAGCAGCGGGAAGCAAGGCCAGGGCACCTCTCACATCCTGTGGGAGTGCATCAGACAGGATCTGGGCAAACTGTTCTGGAGGTCCAGGGCCACCAACAAGATCAACCCCTGGTAAGACACACACACACACACCCTGTTTAATACTTTCCAGTTGACCTCCAGTTTAACTTTAACACATTTTCTAAGTTGTCTAATTGGATTAAGTAGAGCTGGGGGCTATGACCAAAAGTTAACATCACAGTATTTGACGGTATTATTTATTGTTGCATGACAACATGTTATCCCCGTTTTCTAATAATTTAAAGAATAATTACTACAGTAAATTGGCTTACAATTCCTCTATCAATCCCCTTCCCACTCTTTGAGTGACTTTGTTTCATGCATTCTTTTATATTCTAGGACATGTTTGTGGTGAAGCAAATTGTTCATGTCACCTCCTGCAGCTACAACTTTAGCCTGACAACATTTACAGATTACAGATCGGTGTCAGACTTTTTTTTTAAAGCTGAAGTACTTTCATAAAACTGACACAACTTCTCTTTTTGGTAGAAGTTCCTCTGTGTCTGTGACATTTTCTCCGTCCATGTTGCGCTCAGCCCTAGGGTTAAGACATTTAATTGGAACAGCTCTCAAATGATTCAATGTTGCAATGCATTCGAAGATATGCAGCTTTATACTTAAGCGTGAACAGTATGCTGATAATGGCATCCTTAATAGTTCGAGTAGGCAGTATATATAGTGTAGTAGGCAGTACAAAAGTGCATGGTTTGAGACACAGCATTGGTCTTGGCATAACACTAATTGAAAAGCAATAGATAACATTTGACATGTGACGTTTCTCCTTTACTCCTCGTGTCAGGTATTTCAAGCAGTGTGACGGCAGCTTCGTGAACGGGGTGTGGACGGTGTTCTGGATCGGCCTGACCGACATCAGAGATTCCTACGAGATGGTGGAGTACGCCAGGAATCTGCCTGACTCTTTCTACACCTCTCTGACGGAACCGCAGGAGATGGCGCCGTGCTCCGCCACTGCCGGCTCCTGAAACTCTTCTTCCCGCTACTGCAGAGGCAGCTCTTCACCTGGAATGTGAAGCTCTGTGATTCTGATAACGTAAAGGAGTTTTCTTTTTGTTCATCCCTAAAGCTACGGACCTTTTCTGTTCGGACTTGAAAACAGTTAAATCGTCCTAATTTTAAAGCTCGGGCTAGCCCTCCGTGTACTAGTGAGTAGACCCGGGTTAGCTTTAAGGTAACGGTTAGGTTGGTGGATGGCCAGGAAGCATCCAGCTCGTTTTCACACTACAACTGCTTTATTTGGAAAAGAAATATTCACTCGATTTTCCATCTTCATTAAGCTAAGCAAATGAGTTCTTCGGAAATTCTCCAAACTTCAGGTTTTCTGTTGGGATATGGACCAGCGCGTGATTTCTGCGCTTTAAAACTTCACAAACACAGCCAGGTTGTGTAATGCAGGGGTGATTTAATGGGCGATCCACCAATTTAAAGGGGCCCAATTCATTTTCAGTCCCTCCAGGATTTCGCAGACTTTATACATGATTACTGATTTTTGTAGTGGCTTTGCTCAAAAAATCTGATTTGTATTGTGCTCTTATTTATTAAAACTGCAGGACGTGGGAGTGAAAATGTGAATTATATTTTTTCAGTCATGTAATAAGTAAAGAAACATCTGCATATAATAGAACTTGAGTAATATTTAAGTGCTATTTATTTTATTTATTTTATGAACATGAGAACTATATTGGCTTAATGTTATAAATTCAATTCATAAACCTCCATTTATCCAATGAAATCAGTCAATAATGGCAGTAAAATAAATGAATACTAAACAACAACGTGTGTTCTAGCTGGTTTAATCCTCATTTGGGAACATTTGAAAGATCTTTTGCGTCATTTTTGGTAGCAGGTGAGATTTGTCCATAATCCACCTGAATACGCTGCCGAATCCTCGCTGAATGCGCCCATGTTACAGTGATACGCAAAATTGTAGAGATTTCTTGAATTTGCGTCAATTATCACCGCAATTTCTTGGAGGGACTGCCTATTTAGGCCATGAAAACGTTGTGTAATAGGGAGCCTTTTAAAGTTAGAAATAACCCTGATGTCATCAGCGTTATCTTGGCTTTAAAACTCCCCAAATGTTGTGATGTGGAGTTTAAGAGATGTGGTCATTTACCATGCTTGGGCCGGTTTTCAATATATATAAATATTGTGATATTTCCACCTAATGCAACTATTTTTTCCCACAATATTTTAAAAGTAATAAACAGCCGGAGAACCCCTTCAATCTGTATTATGTCGTCATATATAATTCATGAAATGATAAATAAGAGGTCAACAGGAAACACTTAAAAGTAATGTTAACATCATTAAAGCACTCCAGAACAAATATTCCACAACATGTCCAGATCTGACGAGGTGCTATTTCTTAATATATTATTGATGATGATAATAAGAAACTACAATATATTCATTCGTTCATAACACTAAATATGTATATACAAATTATTTTCCTGAATCATGTTTTAACGGATGAGTTCTCAATCAGCAGCTGTAATTATGTGCTGTTTTTTCTCTATCCGTAGCATCATAAATATTCAAATATTTCCCTTCCCAGCGGAGGTCAGTTCAGACTCCTCCCGTTAGTGGAGCCGTCCGCTCAGTAGAAAGATGATACTAGTTCAAATATTTCTTACCTCAGCTCTGAGTTAGTGATGTTGGTAGCACGTATTTGTACAAAGATGGAGCCATATCACTCAGGTCATCTTCAATCCTTTTTTTTTTTGTTTGTTTTTTTTTTTTTTTCTGGAGTGAGGGACTCTAGCAGGTCGGCTGGCAGCTTGTCAAACACTGGAATCTTAGTTTTAGTGGTTGTACTTTGTTTAACTCTTATTTCCAACCCTAGGGCAGCACCTGTGTAGGTTGTAACACCTGTAGAGAAAGATGCTTCTATAGATTAAGTCAATCCTACCAAAGTGTATTATAGTCAGGTATAAAAAAAAAATGACTTTTTTTTTGCACTTAAGTTGAAATGCAAGGAGCCCGCTAAAAATCATTTGTTTTATGCCTGGCCCTTAATACTCTGACGTACAATCCTCTTAATTTATCACATAATTTAGTGATGTCATTTCAAAAATAATCAGCGTTTTCTATGACACCAGGTCCCAGACGTTTCTGCCGGGTGGTGTCGGTAGTTTCGTCATCTGGACCAATGCTGATGTTGGGAGAATATGTTCTGCGGAGTGGGAGAAACTGATCCGTAATCCGACAAACGGCTGTGACAAAGATAGGCTGCTCTGTAATAAAGAGCATAAATAGACATGCGATGCACGCTCGTCATTTCATATAAATATAAACACGGGTCATAATTAGATCACACCTTAAAGGAATAGTTGGGCACGTGGGGGGAGGGAGTGTGATGAGAAGATGAAGCAACAGCTTAGCTTAGCTTAGCTTAGCACAAAGACTGAAAAGAAGGGGAAACAGCTAGCCTGACTAATTAGCTAAATCAAAACTAGCAGCAACTTGTTTATCACGTTACATCTGATCGGTTTAAAGCTTCAAAATGTTACATATGTCGGTCATGGGTAAGGAACAATAGCTTCTTGCTGTCTTGCATTTACTTAGTTTTGTGTTGTATAAATTGTATGATGTTTAACACACATTTGTATTGGATACTTTATGTGAAGGGGCTTTAACAGTATATGATTTTTCCTCATTCTCGACAATGAAAACTTTGTTCATGTGACAGCAGAACTGTTTGTTGATGGAAAAACATATGTTCTGTTTTTGGGAGCTTTATTTTGACATCTGATATTTGTCTGGTACTAAAAATATATATTTTTTTTAATCACCAATTTGAGATCTCAACTGATTAGAATAATCTACGGTACATGTCTCAAGGTATAATTCACACTTCTGTTGTGCCCATTAAACAAATGAGATATAATGTATGGCAATCTACACATGTGGTGAATCTACAATGTGAAAAGTAAATATTGGTCTATCTTTAATATTTGTTTGGAATATTTACATGGAGTGGTACATATTTATACTGTTGAGTGTTGTGGTTAATTTGAAACAAAGTACTAAAGACAAAAATCACCTGTTCATCTTATTCATCTTATTACATGAAATGCAATTTATCATTTTAAAAATTTCTGCCACTTTGCAAACCTGTTCTCTAATAGGTCAAATTTTGTTAAAGGGATAGTTCAACCCATATGAAAATGATACCTGCAGAGGTGTTTTGGTGTGAGTTGGAGTAAAGATTATTTTAATACAGATGTAAAAACATGCAAATCTTTCCTTTAAATTTGTTTCTGTACTGGTTTAGGAACTTTTTTTTTTCTTTGAGAATACTTGGTGTAACTTTGCATTAATTTGAATTTAAAGAAGACCTACTTCATCAAATATTTATTCATATTTATTTATCACACATTAAGGTAAAAAAGTGTAACTACAAACCGAGCGTATGTACTGTGAATTAAATCAATGATAAACATCTATTAAGACATAAAAAAATACTCTGCTTGGAACAATCTTGTGTGTCAAATTTGTTTTTTTTCCACAAAAAAACTACCCGGACCCCTGACTAATGCAAATAAATTACTTTTAAAAAGCTGATCACTTCAGCATATTCCATCTCTGTAAAGTGTTCTGAAGGCTTCCAAAAGTTTGCACATCACACTTGGGCTCTATTAAATATTAGAGGGTGATTGGCTCCAAACTATTTGCAATGTCACAAAGAGTACAGAGAAACTTTCCACTTTCAGCAATGTGCAACAAACTGCACGTTCATCATCCTGCACAAAGACGCCCAAATTTTTTTCCATTATGTTGAGGTGTTGTTATGATTTTTGGCAAAGCTAAGACCAACGAACACGGAGTCACCCGCATATTTTAAAATGGTCTGATTTTTGAAATATAAATGTGAGAGAGCACTCCCTTGTGGTGAGACAGCAGTTCATTCAGCTTGCTCTGCCACCATCAGTGGTATTGCTGCAATGCTTCTGTGATGTTAAACGTGAGCTTCTAGACTTTAATAACTGCTCCACTCTGTTCTTACACCATTTCTTATCTTTTCAATCAATCAAAATCAGACAATTTATTTCTTTAGCAATTTCATACATTTGAAAACAAAGCACACAGTGTTTCACAAAAGAAAACAAATCACAACAGGAAACAGAAGACAGGTGCCTATAGTAACCCTACCCCCTTGCCACCACCCATACACATACATACACATACATATAACCAGTAAAACCGCTTTGAGGCCAGTTCTTTTTTCTCCCCTATCTCTCTCCTGCAGCAGAAAGATGCCTACAACACTTTCCAGCGGTTATATTACAGGGCGCAGGATGGTCATATGGCTGTGTTTTAGTGGCTTTTTGCAGCTCTAGCAACAAGTCAGGAAAATAAAAGAGCTACAATAAAACAGAAGCAATGTTTATTTATTCTTCAATTTCGATGCTTAATCAAACCCTGTTGGATTTCATTGTGTCCAACATTGGATTTTTCTCATGAGCGAGCCGCAGCTGTGTTTTCTGTGAACCGTGCTGATGCAACAGAGTGAAACTGCACTTTCTTTGCCCTTTGGAATCTGTTTCTAACTGTACTGCAGGCATGGAAACTAGACTAGGATTACTAGGATTTACATAGGAGAGCCAGACCTTACTAAATGTTTCTCCTCTCCTATTTCACCCGTTTTCCCTACAGCAACCGTGTTTGTGTAGGTCAAATGTTTCCATCAATGCTTGTTTTTAGTAAGTTTGTGTGTTTTAATAATGAAAAACAGTGGTTGGTTTATGTAGTTAAAGGGACCCTTATTTCACAGTATAGACCCTTTCCAAAATCTTTGAATGTCACTGAAAAGTTGTTTCATTTTCATAATTCCAGTAAAAAAGGTAAAATTGCATAGATTGCAGATCCAGGGCCCACATTTTAAATAATGTTAAGTATTTATTTGTTTAATTTGACATAATTTAGGCTTCCAGCTCATAAAACCCAAGAAAACATGACGATTTGGACTGAAAAATAATTCAAATCTAAGTCGTGAACCTTATTGAAATTTAGATAGAACACAATCATTGCCAATCTGGGAGAATTTGGTATTCTGTGTCCTGTTTATATAGCACATATTAGAATTTGCAGCCTGTTCATGCATGAAAATGTTTAAATCAACTGTTGTTAGCATTGTCTCAGTATTCAGTAAGTATTCATGATTATGTATTAAGGGTCTTTTTTTCTGACCATAAAACCACTTCTTCTAGTGATGTCTACATCTACTTTGTATTTATTTGTATTGATGTTTTCCTTTTTCTGGCATTTTTTATTATCTTTTTTTTGTGTGTAAAAAAATATCCATAATTTGATCCATTGCATGTGTGTTGATAACATGTCTGACAGAAAGAGATGTTAAATTGTGATTAATTTTAATTAATCCTTCCTTCCTGTCAGAACTGCCTGATGAAGGTCTGACAACCATCAGCCCAAGATCGTTTATTCCTTTGCCAGTTTTCCTACTTAAACCATGAAAGTACATTTTTTAACCATGAAACTATTTTAACCCACTGAAGCATATGAACCTTAAATCTAAATGACTGATTTTTTTATTTGTTTCGGGCATGTCTATTCATCAGTTTACATCACACTTCATTATAGCACATACATACACATCAAACATGGCCGAAAGGGAAGCAGGAGAAGCCGAAGCTCATCGAGCCCTGCCCCCATTTTACACTATATTTTTCATTTTCTTGTCATGTCATGTTCATGTTACAAATTCCTTTAAAAAAATTTTTAAATTAATTTTTTTTAAATAATTTTTTTGCTTAAATAAAAAAAAACAAAATGTTAAACAGTTTTTTTTGACATGATAGTAACTTAAATAGACAACTTTTTTACATTTTAAGTTTCCAAGTGCTTTCTCTCATATGACATCATCAGCTTCCTCCTGAGAACATCGTGAAGACAAACCCTCCCAGAAAGAGGTCATTTTATTTAGATCATTATGATTTCCAACCCTCACATATACATATATATATATATATATATATATATATATATATATATATATATATATATATATATATATATATATATATATATATATATATATATATATTTATTCATTCATGTCTCTAGAATAACCCCCCCAAAAAATGTTTCTACATGGGATGAATAGATTTTTATTCATGGGCATATTTGTGCAAGCAGCAATTATAAAATAGACACATAACATGTCAACTTATATAATTATATGTGTATAATTATATGGGAAAAGTTAAGTATTTATACATCTAGAACACAAGGGCTCACTGTAAACTAGACCTACATGTCCAATTCTACACTTTAACACATGAGCAATGATTATTCATGTTGATACAATTAATAGACATACCCTTAAGTGAATATATGATGATCAGAGCAAGCAGTCAGAGCTCTCTCCCTCTTTATCAACGTTTTCCGACAATAAATCGAATCGTTGATTCTTCACATGTACAAGACATAGAAATAAGTAGAGAAAACATTTCTCCCGGTGCCACAGCGTAAGAGATTAAGGGATAAAGGTGAAGTGAAGTGAAGGGTGCAGCAGATGATGATCATTAAATGATTGCCCTCCCCACCTGTCCTGCATCAGCCTTGTTAACCCCTCAGTTCCCTGAGTTCATTTCCTGATTTTCCAGATCTCATCAACTTATTCTCCATACCTGCTCTTCCCCCACCCACCTCTGCACCTGCACTTTATCGCCTCGTTAATAAACTCCACCCATGATTCTTCCCATCTGTGTCCCTTGTCACCAACACACAAGGAAACAGCCAACGTCAACCTTGTCAGTGTGGAATCTTAACAAAATCCAACGGTAAGGACTGTAATATCTCTAATATCGTTACTATAACCAATAATATTTATGATGTGATGGTGAAATGTTAAATCCCAGTAATGTTAATATCTTAACTGCATAGTTGTTTCTGGTATCCGTGTGAGTTAGTTTGTCATGATGTATCCAGAATGTAAGTAAAGTTGATTTCACAGATTAATGATAGATAAATGAAGATAAATGTCACAGATTTTATTGTTCACGCATTCGAACATCAGTTTCAGAAATGAAAGGTTTACAAAACTGTTAAAAACTTAGAATGTGTTATTTCTGTGAAACGAGACAGATTCCTGGTCCATTATTTTTCAGTGTCTGTTTATATAATGACCTAATGCAGGGGCCTCCAATCCTGGTCCCGTAGGGCCGGTGTGGGTGCAGGCTTTTCTTCCAACTAAGCAGTTACACACCTAATTCTGCTAATCAACAACTAGAGCCCTTGCTAATGATCTTCACTGGTACCTTTGACCTAATATGGCAGATTGTTGGTTTGGTTGTCCTGGACCCAGACGGTAACGCAGCAATAAATTAGTGAATATCATAGCTCGCATAAATTGCTGCGATGCCTTGAAACTGTATATATTTTCTTACTAAGTGAAAGCAGCTTCAGTTTTTTTTTTAGTTGTTTTTCTCTTTGGATGTCTATCAAAAATAAAGATTGGAGTCTAAAACCACACCTAGAAATTGAAACTCGCCAACTTCATATTATCTCTGCTGTGAATTTACAAGTGTTTTACATACCAATTTGCATTTGACACGCTTTAAGTGTGTTTGTTTTCAGATGGTCCTGCTCACCAAAGCACAGCTTCCACGGGCTGCTGTGTGTCTGATCCTTCTCCCCATATTGTATTTAATTTTTTTCCATAACTGCCCTGGAGAGGTAGTCAGAGATGTTCCTGGTGCTACCACACAGCAAATGAGGTAAACCCAGCGTTGTGTGTGTGCGTGTAGGCTTCTCCTTATCTAACTAAAAGTAGAGTATACATTATAAGCATAGAAAAATAGGCTAATCGTTAGGAAAAATGATCAAAATGCTTCTCTCTTGTTAAGTCGGCCCTCCTAGGATCTATGGCCTCTCCTATGATGACTCTGAAATATCAATAGCCTAACTGTGCTGTGTAATCTATTTATAATTTACTCTAAATTATATAATATACAGTAAATACTCAATTCTATACTGCGATGTAGCCACTCTATTGCCACACATTGTTATCTAAGAGTGTTATTGTCTTATTTCAGTTGTCTGTAACACTTTACATGAATAAGGGTTTATAAGACTGTTATAACACTGTGAGGCATGTCATGAATATCAATGAATGCTTATGACAGTTGTCATTAAGTGTCATTTGGTAAATTATATCAATTGTGATGCAAAGTTGACATTGTTTGACATGTCTTTGTTATAACAACTTGACAAAAACCAAGACAAAATAACCTGTTATAAACATGACAAGGCAGATCGTACTGTCAAACTAAAAAAAAGACCTTTTATCTGACATTAAACTGTCATATATGGTTTATTTTGACATTAGCTGTCATGGGACCATTATGATTGTCTTATTTTTTAGGTTTGACAGCACGCTCTGCCTTGTGGTAGGTTATGTCAAACAATGTCAACTTTGCCTCAAAAGTGATATAATGCATTCAAGAGTCTTTACGACAACTATCATAAGCTGTTATGAGTGATAAGTGTTATAACAGTCTTATGAAGCATTATTCAAGTAAAGTGTCCAATCCAAATGCCATACTGCTGTTTTGTCACACCTCTTAGTGTCTGATACTGGAGTAGAAGGTACTCTTTATATTTTAGTGTGTGAGAGGCATAAGAAGTGTTAGATGACACGCACACCCCAGTCATTTATCACATTTTCCTGTAACAATATGAACTCTTATAAATAACAGTTCATTTTGTTTGGTCATAACGGCACACAATATGGAATATTTGTCATGTTTTTGACGCTTCGGAGTGATGCATGTCAACCCAGCAGCAGCTGCAGTAGCCAAGCTGTCACCTCTACGGTTACGTATCCTTCCTGAAAAAGAAGACATGCTTATTTTTCTGCAAAAGATTTGTTAATTCTTCATTGTATTTTCAGATTACACTATGCACTTTTGCGTCGTATTTGACAATATTTTTCTTTTATAGTTATATTTGAGTGCGTAGTCAGCTCATATATCCTTTTTAAAAAGGAGGATTTTTTTTTTACTTCTATTGGGAAAAATGTAGAGTATGTGTAGTTGAATGTTCCACATTCTTGTGTATTTTTACAGTTACATATTGCTACAGTTGACACAGTATCTAGGCTTTGGGGTCTTTTGACCTCCCTGTTGAGTTTGTAAGGTCGTGACTTCCAAGTAAACAAAATTTATCCGAATCAAACTCCTTTTTTTCCCGAAATTAGAATCGATATGAGAATCGATAAAGAAACGTATCGTTAAGCAGTATCAATAATGGAATTGGAATTGTAAAAATCGTATCAATTCCCATCCCTAGTGGTGTATGGAAAGAACATCCTATAGAGGGTTAATAGAGTATGTGTACTGTGTGATTTCTGTTAAAACTGCCTAGAGGAACTCTGTTAATCAATTATCATTTGTTAAATTTTAATCATTTATAACAGACTTAATGTGTCCAGTTGAGAAGAAGCACCTGTATGCAGCATGGCCAGCTCTCCTAGAATTCACTTCCTTTATGATAGAAGTCATGTGGAACTGAGTTTTGCATGACATTTTAATGTTTCCGCATATAATTTTGCATGTAAAACAGGGAATCATGATTATGTATAGCAGTCTTCTCTATAAGGTGAATCCTTTGGAGCAGACAGGGAGGAAAACATCTTCATTTGGCTGTTTTTCTCCAGACAATGCAGACGATGCAGAATGTCTGTTTAACTCTCTTTTTTCGTTTTAACCTTCCTCTTGTCTTAGGGTCTCCACTGACCTGTTTTAGATTTTAAATGCATAAAAGAACCACTTTTGTTTATTTGGATTAAGATTGTTTGACTTTGTCAGGTACCTTTTTTAGTTTAACAAAAAAAAAGTTTTCAGTGAATTCTAAAATGCTCTGGTTAATGGTGTTACGGATCAGTTTTCATCCGATTCATAAAAATAAGACTATAAAGCAACAAAGTCATATGTGAACTGTCAGCCAACACAATGACAGCCAGCTCTTCTCCCAATCATTTACAGGTCTGGGGATTGTCCTTTTCCTCTTTTTATCCAGTTTACCTGTACAAAAACGCCAATGTGGCCATGTCTAGACATGTGAGAGTTGGTGACTTGCAGAGTGGGAAAGCCCACGACTACCCTCATCTAAAGCAAAAATAAAGGAGTGGACAAGCTGACTGTCACCAGCAAAAGTGACCCGTTAATAGATGGTAGCAGGAAGTGTTTCAGTAAACCTAACCAGTTAAAAGGTCAATATTTATTCTGCAATACAGCTCTCCTTCTGATTGTACAACTTTTTTTTTTTTTTTTTTGGCTACGTGTTATCTAAACATAACCCAACCCTCCACCTACAAATGAGGACCTTTGTCACCTTACACAAATGTCAATGATTTGATTGCAGCCATTTCAGGTGATGCATGAAACTTCAGGCAGCCTTTTTTTTAAATAGAAGCCTGTGTGACTGCATGCTCAAACATTATGCTAAAGGAGAAGGGTTTTGGAAAGTGACACATGTGGGCATGTCAAAACTGCAAGATTTGGTGCCATAGGAATGAGAACAAGCTGGATAATATGACATATCAAAATTTCTGTATCACTTCCACTCTTCCAGTTTTACCAACCGGAATGGTTTTCCCCAACATGGTCCATGTACATGTCTTGGAGGATCATATATCCTCAGAGATCACCTCCCCAAGGGGCAATATGAGGAGCTGCTGCAACGCCGAGCGAAAGAACTCCAACAACACAAGGCCAGGTAGGCAGTTTTTACAGTACTTTACATTAGATCTTAGTAATAACATATTATAAATAAGACATGGTCATTGTAGTGAATATTCTAGGACTATATTGATTGTAATATTAAAGACAAATTGATTTCTTGTTTCAACAGGACAACATCTGTATTATCCAAACTGCTGTTTGCGCTGCCTAACTCGCCCCTGCAGTACCCGATCCAGGGTTTCACAGTACGACCTTTGACCTCCACTCCCATACCAGGTACGCTGCAGTCTCTGGTTCAGAGAGTACCCATGTTAACAAAGCAGGAACATGGATAGGAATTTAATTTTGTGTAGAAATATGGGTGGAGACGGTCATATAAACGTAGGACAACGTCAAGTTGGACAAAGTCAGGGCGGACAGGAGGAGACAAGACATGAGTGTAAGGCAGAATGTGATGGAAGAAAAGCAGACAAGACCAAATGGGCAGAAGTCTGGGTTCATATGTAATTTATAACAGCAATTAAGATAATGAATGATGATGGTTAAATAAGGCATAAAAAGTCAAAAAAATCATAAAATCTCTTTGCGCCCATAGTATCCTGACCACCACAGGGGTCACTTAGAAATTTCCTTATTTTTGACACAAATGTTTTTTCCAATGAAGATAACTTTTAAACTGCTCAGAAATGCAATCTATACATTATGTGGTAAATGACTATTCTAGCTGCAAATGTTTGTTTTTTGGTGCAATATCTACATAGGTGTATAGAGGCCCATTTCCAGCAACTATCACTCCACTGTTCTAATGGTACAATGTGTTTGCTCATTGTGTCAGAAGGTTAATGGAATACAATTTTCTTTTCATTTTACAACTCACGGTGGTAAATAAAAGTGCGACTTTTCATTGAAAACACTAAATTGCCTGAGTGACCCAACATTTTTGAACGGTAGTGTGTGTGTGTGTGTGTATATATATATATATATATATATATATATATATATATATATATATATATATATATATATATATGGAAACAAAAATAAAATGATACAAAAGGTCTGTGGAAATGGTTTGTAGGCTTAGAAAACAGAATTGTAAGTTTGAATATTAAGAAGAGGAGAGTAATGTCTGTGGTCAATTAGAAGATTTAGCCGTTGGGTGTGGTTGAATGATATTTTTGATTTCCAGTTGTCAAGTTCTTAGCAATACTTATAATGCTGCAACCCCAAACTATCGCTAGTTCATTAGAGATTATTTTAAGTGAAAGATGGGTGGACAGGTCCAGACGGCATCAAAGAAGTATCCTGGGTTGTTATGGGAACAATGGTAGTAATTATTAGGTGGTTCTGAACATCTGGTGGCGCAATATGTGACCTATGTATGATTTTTTTAATTTATTAATTTATTTTTTTTATTGAACTTGTTTGAATATGGTTAACGTTAATCATTGAAAATGTATCTGAGTATATTGAGTTCCAGAGGTTGGTGTTGGGAGGGGAGGGAGCACTTTGATCTAGTTCTTTTAGTGGTTTTTACATTACACTAAAAAATGTCATCATTGCAAGTTGTAGAAGGTTGGGTTTCCAGACAGGGGGAAGGGTTTGCTCACGTCTTGTAATCTATGATGCAAGGAATCTTGGATTAGATTAATTTTAGATTATGTATAATTTATTTGTGTCCAAAATGTGTTTTTCATCACTACAGAACATCTCTGGAATAAATTCTGAAAATGTAATATTAGATACTATCCTATTTTTAAAATTCCATACTGTTTTGCAGCAGCTGACCCTTAACATTTGTTCACATGCTGTGGACAGGGCTTATGTTACAAAATGTCATAGCTCCTTAACATTTGTGCTACTACAACCAGCTCTGGAGAACATGGATAGATGTGACGTCTCAAAGCCCCGGAGAAATTTGGCAGCATTCGGCTGTAGTAGCATCAGCTATCCATAAAGGAAGGAATATGTACTGTATGTAGGACATGCATTTGCAGATCTCAAGGACTATTAATCAGATCAACTTCACACTTGGTGGGTCTATTGCTGAAGACCTGAATGAGCGCAGAGTCGAGTATTAAATATGATACTGAGATTGGTTCAGGACAATACTTCCTGTTGGCAAGCAATAAGGCAGCTCAAGGGGTTTTTAAAAAGTAGGCAACTGGACTTTTTCTTTGAGCTTGAAGACGAGTCGTTGTGGTAACGACTCTCATTCCAATTCAAGGTGTGACTTGGAATGAGAGTCGTGGTCACATGATCCAGAGAGAGAGTCCTGCTCTGATGGTGAAGAGCAGTTAAACTTCCTGGGATGAGATCTCAAGGCAGGATGGTATGTAGCAGATAGGCTTTCGGATGAAAGGTGAAACGTCTTCAAGCTCAAAGAAAAAGACCAGTTGCCTACTTTTTAAAAACCCCTTGACTACAATGACCTGGATGAGTGAGAATCTACACAGACAATAAGGCAGCTGCAAACACACTTGTATTTACAATGCAAATGTTACAGTGCAAATGATGTGTTGCAAATATACACAACATCCTAGAATGTGTCCTTCCTGTAAATGAAGGTTATAAAATACAAGTTTTTATTTCAGGTTTAGCGTTGCGCACAGGACAAAGAAGCAGCTACAAGGTTGGTGTGATCAGAGGCAAGAAATGAACTGGTCATTCACTCAGATCAGCTGTAATGGTGGTGTTTGCTTATTTATTCAAGATGGCCGCTGAATGATGGAATAGTCATGATTTGATGTGCAAAAAATCAGGAACTTAATGAGGATAACAGGCTTGAAGATGAAATGAGAACATATTATACATTATCTGTAATAATGAAGCTACTGTAAGTCAAATTGAAGGAAATTGTATTGATATTTTCATTCAAATCTTCTTGTCCGGCACTGTATAGTGCCCATCTTGGTGTTACCTTTTTGAGTATAAAACCTCACCAAAACTATTTTGGGGGTTTATTTATAATTTTAGACAAAGTTTAATTTACCCCAGTCATTTTGTTCCTAATTGTGCCATAATGTCTATGAAACCAACATGTTTTACGTAGTCAAAAAAGGAAAAACATAATGAACATCATATCCAAAATTTGGCTTTTTAAAAAACACCGGGGAGCTTTGAGAGTGTCGCCAGCATTTGCTGGAGTGTTGGTGAAGAGCTCCCCAGCTACACTAGCTCGCACATAAAGGCTGTGAGTCACTTTACAGACCGGTGAGACCAGTGTCTGGAACAAACATTACTGGATTTTGATGCACAACGCTATTTTGCTCTTTTTCCTGCACAGACATCAGTGTCTGTTTGCTTGCTTTGATTCTCTGATGCTGTGGTGTGGGACTGACTTTTCAGCTTGGGAGATGAATAAATAATATTATTCTGCATCATTTGCCATGTCATGATTGAAGTAAATTAACTTGCACCTGCAGACCTGCCAACATGTAGGCACTTTGCATAGCAGGCACACATTTTGACCTCCTTGTATGATTTTTTTATTCCAAATTATGAATATTTGGGACTCTCCTTTTGTCCATTTCACTCAAGTTGTCATTGAAGACGATTTTGCAGCTGCCATGCCTTTTTGGTACCACATTTCAGAGCTATAAGGCAGCCAGAGCAAGTTGGACAGTCTAAAAGTTACATGTTTCAGTTAAATTAAAGAAAAATTTTCATTACATGGTTAAAGTATAGTGAAGACTACATGGGGGCTGGAATTTGTACCCGGACAATAGTTTCAAGGTTGACAGGTCTGCACCTGGTTGCCAAGTTCTTGTAAACAGGACTACTCAATGCAGTTGGGCGTCATACATGCCATAAAACACACCCTGTATTGTTATCAAATACCAACACACAATGATTACACTTGGACAAAATAAACTTGGAAACTTGATTGTGCACCCTTGGCGGACATCTATTTTCTCAGGAGTTAATTCGGGTCATTTGATCGTAGGTGTCCTTCAATGTGTCCAAAGGCATCCTGACCACAGAGATCCCTATTGAAGGGGTGACGATCCAAGGTGAGATTCCAAAATCGGATCAATTCCTACACACTCAAGCAAGCACTTTATTAGGAACATGGACACATAAACTGAAACCAAATCAATAACAACCAATGTATTATGGAGGTGGTGGGCAGTAAATGGTTAAGCAGATTTTGACTGTTTGCTTGTAAATAACAGGTAGTGGTGGAACTACACTGTCGTTGGAGTCTAGCAACCTGTTGTTTCTCAACGACCAGCTCTCTAAAGTGTCCTATACCAGCACCGTCTACCACATACACACTGGAGACCTTGGTATGTATCTAAGAATTTGGAACTGAGCCATTAAAACACTTTGTTTATCTGAAATGTAAATGAAATGTAGATGCAGAAATTGAATACCCCAAAAAATGCAGTCTTCATTCATTAAATGCAATGAGAATTGCTCGTCACTATGGAAAATGTTTGTGCAGTTTGTTGGTTTGATATGTTTTTAACAAACAGGAACACCCCTGGTTTTGGTCTTTTTCTCTACTCAGTATCCTTCCAGTTTGAGAACCATGAAGCTGTGTTTCCCGTTGTCATCAAACAACCTCAGGTGCCAGTCCTCTACGACATGGGAACAGGTAGGAGCGCATGCATCATTGGTGGTCTGGGTAGTCGACGTAATGAATCATTTTCCCCATCCAAATGCACAGTGACACTATCTTTGTGCATTACCTTCTTTTCTTCAACTAAATCTTTGCCCGCCTCTTTGTCAGACATCAGCTCCCACGTCACCATCACCACAAAGACGTTCCTGCGCTACACAGAACTGAAGGTGCTGTTGAGCAGCATCCGGAAATTCTATAGCAACATAAAAGTCATCATTGCAGACGACAGCTTTGAACCAGAGAAAATTACTGGGGAAAACATCCAACACTACATCATGCCTCCAGCACAGGTACACACATTATGTATTATTGCTGGTCTATTAAACCCGTGAGTACTTTTCATAATACCAAACTATTGCAATATATGACGATTATGATGTAACAACTCTACAGTTAAGGTCTGGTCTTGTTTAGCAACAAAAAAGCACTTGGTTAGATTTAGGAAAAGCTCATGGTTTGGGTTAAAATTCTCACTTTTAGAGGGAATTTCAGCAGGCTGTATCTTTAGAATATATCAATTTAAATAACAGAAAGAAGCATCATGTAAGGGTCAACTGAATTTTGGAATACTTTTGCTTAATTTGTATCCCAAAACAAAAATGAATCAAATGAATCAATATATCTAGGTCTTTACATCACAGATGATTTCAAATGTGGATTGTGTTTCATCCTTCAGGGCTGGTTTGCTGGCAGGAACCTGGCGGTCTCCCAGGTGACCACCAAGTACTTCCTGTGGGTGGATGACGACTTCCTGTTCACGGAAAACACAAAGATAGAGAAGCTGGTGGAGGTGATGGAGGCCGTCCCCGAGCTGGATGTGGTGAGAATGAAATGTGGGGAGGGAATTTGTGGATTATTCTGTTATATTTTTAATAAATACAACAGAATAATCCACATACTTCCAATCATCGAAACGTTCAGAATTCAAAAAGCAGCAGTTTTTTTTCTGGCTGGTTTGTAACAGCTGTCTCCTCTCTCTCCTCATCAGCTTGGCGGGTCAGTAGGAGGGAACCAGTTTTACTTCTCGCTTGTCTATCAGGAGGGAGAGGAGGAGGATGGCGGCTGCCTGAACAGGAAGTCTAATCAGAGGCTTCAGTCACTTCCTGGTTACCCACAATGCTCTCTGGTCAGCGGGGTTGTCAACTTCTTCCTGGCTCGCACAGCCACCATCCAGAGGGTGGGATTTGACCCCAAGCTCCAGAGGGTAGCACAATCGGGTGGGTCAGAGCCAGATACAGTTCGGAGCACGTTGACGATCTTTGTTTTTTTTTTTGTCGGCCATGATACGAGCAGGTGTTTTCTCTCTCTGATTCTAGAGTTCTTCATGGACGGGCTGGGCTCCCTGCTGGTCGCCACCTGTAGCCACGTGTCTATCGGACATCAGCCGAAATCTGCCAAGAACAAGGATGCAGCTCGCTATAAACAATTCAGAGACTCTACAAAGGAGGACCTCGAGTTCAAACTGCAGCTTCACTTCTTCAAAAACCACCTCAAGTGTATCAATTTTGGATAGAAGAAACTAGAGATACTGTCCTGTCATTGTACATACTAACTTGTCAAAATGATGGTATTTGTATATGTTCCTGCATGTATTTAAATCTTTCTTTCATATTTTTTTTCTTTTCACTGGTTATTTTTGTGTGTCCGAGTCTTTTATAGTTGTTATTATTATTATTTATTATTATTATTATTATTATAAAGGTGTCTTCTGGACTTGTGTTCTAATTCAAAGTTTTCATCCATCCAGCCAATGACATACATGCAAATAAATTTGTTCCCACTTAAACAAGCTAAATCTATCTAGTGGATCTTAATTGTACTTCTCAATGACTAAATAAAATAATTGTATTTTTTTGTAGTTTAGTCATTGTGGGTAGTACTACATGTAATGCAGGATAGCCAACCACCTAGGATAGCTAAACAAATCCACCCGTGTCTTTTCACACCACATGACATCACTATGAGGAGGAGAATCTACGTGTCACAGAAAAGCAAGATATGTAGAAACACAAAGAGTAACCTAACCAGTTTCACTTAAAGGAGAGCTGGAGAGGAACCTTGGCAATTGAAAAAGGTAAGAATATCATATTTCTATGACATTCATACAATATTTTTGCTCTGATGCTGAAAGTCTGTAAAAAATCCCAGTAATTTTCTATCTGTATTGTAGAGTTTACAATTATGTTTTAAAAACAAACTTTTAAAAGCCCATTGTTTTCTCTGTAGATTTCATTTCACCTTTTGTGAAATTTCATATAAATAAGATTTATGTTTGAATTATTTTTCTTCACTAATTTGTATTACCTGCAACTCTATGCTGTTGCTGCAATTTTTTTCTTTTCATTCTTTAGAATGGTGGCATGCCAAAGGTGCATGTAAACCTTTCATATTTAATATGTAAACATAGAAGTACATTTCCTTCATGGTTAGGGGCTCAGCCTCCAGTGGTAAATGAAATACTCTGATCTTTTGCTTAAGCTAAAGTAGAAATATAACAAGTCTCAGTCCTGAATGTTACCAAACTAAAACTACTTAAGTATTATCAGTCAAACGTACTCAAAGTATCAAAATTAAATGTTTATTGCAAATATTGTTATAGTATTTGTTTTTATTACTAACAAACACATAAGAGCATTTTTATGTAGTTCATCAATGTGAAGACAGTTTTAGATACTTTTGGGTAATTTATTCTTCAAGTAGTGTGTCTCATGTTTGCCTAATGCATATGTTGTTTTTCTTTATTTAAAGAGAATAACAATTTAAAACCTAACAATATTAAAATATATTTGATGTAGAATCCTTACCAGAAAGATACCCACATCTGTCAAATAAATGGAAATACTGAGGGATTGTACCTTCTCAGTTGGCAGGTGGTAAGACATTACAACCGGTTTGTCCACAAACGTAACAAAAGTCATGCTGATTGCATCAATCTTTTGTTCAAAGCTATTTACAGTTGCATTCTTTAAAGATATTGTGATGGTTTGTTAAACTCTTAAAATGTCAACAAAGCTCACTCTTACTAAGCTATTGTGAAGTGTATCAAAAATATTTCTCTTTAGTTTCTAAAGGAACTAATGTGAAGGAACACGCTCTCAGTGCAGAGGTCTACACACATACAATGCTTCACCATAATCTGTAAAAATACGTTTTTTTTTTACAGATTTTCTTTTTTATGTTACAGATTTTTCCTGTATTTCAAATATACCCTACTTGAAAATGCCAAAATTACAATATAATATAATGGACACGTGTAAAATAACATGCTGTGTAAGTTACTGTGGATTACCATAAACATTTGTTTTAAAGATATTATTACTATTTTTGTATTTTACATACAATTATGTAACAAAATGTCTAACTTGTTTTAAAGCTGCTTTTTATTATATTTCAGTAGTGTCAGTACATCTTAACAGGAAAAACAATTGTTTTTATAGGTGGAAATATCTTTAACAGAATTTCATAGTGAAAAAGGTATATAATAATAATAATAATAATAGTATTGTACCCATTAATAATACTAATGTGTGCCCACAGATGGTGGTCTCTAAAGCAACACTTCTGGTGGCTGCTGTGACATGTGGGGTCATATTTTATTTCGCTGCATACAATTACTTTTCTACTGAGCCCACCATACCGCCTCTTGGTCCCACCATACCGAGGTAAAGTCCATATAAATGTGCATGCAGGCTATATAATATATGAAATAACATATCAAGATGGACATCACAAATTGCATTGCAAATTAGCATGTTAAACATGCAAAGCTGTGTGTGTATATATATATATATATATATATATATATATATATATATATATATATATATATATATATATACACACACATAAGATGAGAAGGATTCCTCAGGCTGGTTTATAAGGGTATTGCTTCAATTAAGGGATTTATTTTTTTTTTGTCCCCAAGGTAGATTTTTAAGAAAAAAATATTTTTTAATAAATAAATTATTGTATTTGTTAAGGTTAAGTTGTAGTAGCTATGAAAAAATAACTCGTAATGACGTTTTAATACTATTTCAGTGTGTTGAAAATTCAAATGTGCAAGAATTCCACAGCTTTGGGCTTGTCCCCTACCCACTTTTTGACTTTTTTACATCCCCTCTATGAAACAAAGCAATAAGTGCTAAATTCATTCAAACTTTCTTTTGCATTTCCTCATAAGAACCTAAAAGTTTGTTAAAAAAGTGTAACTCTTATTTTATTTTTTCAAATTTATATAGTTAGTTTCGTTCAATTTGCAATTCACTTGTAGTTAAATATTACTGTCACACTCAACATTTTTGAGCAATAAAGTTTTCACAAACAGTTGCTTACGTTGTTGAATGCAAATTGGATTATGTAAATTAGATAATATAAATAATATATATAATATAAATTAGATGCACAGGAACTTTTGCAGACATGAGGCAGAAACCCACATAGGTAAGTAATTTGATGTTTTATATATCCCAATCTGTGAGTATGTTTATTAGGCATCATTACCAAACAAGATGCGATTTGAGTATTTCAATTCATTAATAGCAAATTTCACTTATTTACATATATTCAGTGTATACTGTCTGCTAGCTAACCAATTAGCTTAGCAAGTCTAAAACCTAGCCAAAATATCCCTTTTTGAATTCATTTTAGGAAATGCAAAAATGTTAAACTATTATATTATGAGAATGAATAATTGTTTTTTCAAAAAACTATTTTTTGGGAAAATCTACCTTGGGGACAGAAAAACTGTTAATTGAAGAATCACCAAATCGCTGGTTCCGTCTGAGTTACATACTGAGTATTCCTGCATAAGCCCTAAAGTCATTTGGGACATTGTAGTTGCGTTTGAGTGATACTATGAAAAACAATTAGGAAACATAATTGTGATTCTTTAGGATTTCCGTATCATTCTCAACCTTCCAGGCCTTCAACACCCGATCGCATGCCCCCGCCTGGTCCATGTACATGTCCCGCAAAATCATATGTCCTCAGAAATCACCTTCCCAAGGAGCAGTATGAAGAGCTGCAGCAACGCCGAGCGAAAGAGTTCCAACAACACAAGGCCAGGTAGACAGATGGACCAGGTGCTCTTATATGGAGACACCTGTTCTGATAGTTCAGCAAGATCAATATTTGCTCCATCTTATTTCATTTTACTAGTTTATCCAACCAGCCACTCTTTACCCTTCTCTTTAACAGGACAACATCTGTATTATCCAAACTGCTGTTTGCTCTGCCTAACTCTCCTCTGCAGTACCCTACCCAGGGTTTTACAGTACAACCTTTGACCTCCAGTCTCATACCGGGTATGTTACACTCTAGTTTAGAGAGTCCTATGTTCTATTTGACTTTTTATAGTAAGGTTAGTTTTATCTACTCAGAACAACATTACACATTAGAAACTATATTCATTTAGTTATAATATCATCCGGGTTGGATCTCTTCCTGATATATTTCCTGATATATGATATGTTTGAGAATGTCAACATGGCCTAAGGTGAATGAATCCTTTCCGTAAGTGAAGGGTGTAACAGTCTGTGGATATTTTTACAGGTTTAGCTTTGTACGTTGTAGGACAGAGAAGCAGCTACAAGGTTGGTGTGATTACAGGCGACGGATGAACTGTTTACTCACTCAGATCAGCTAGAATGGTGGTGTTGGTTGATTTACACAAGATGGCTGCTGAATGGTTGGAAAACTCATGATTTAAAAAATATATATATAATTCAATAAAGATCACCTGCTTGATGATGAAATATGAGAACATTTTATGCTGTAATAATGAAGCTAAACCTTTGTCGTTGTAGTTTCTGTCATGTGAGGTCTTTCCTGGAGAATATCTCTGGGGGCCAAATTGTAGATTTCTCCCCTTCATCTCCAAAGTTCTTCCATTTATGCAGTCGTTAGGTCCCGTCCTCGGGACATTCCAGAGGGTCTCTTTCCAAGGGGATACATCTCACCTGTTGTCCTATAATAAAACAGTCTGCTATATTGGGGGCAATGTAAAGAAAATACAATGGAGGCAGCTTAACTACAGCCTACAGATCTACAACCATCTACAACCTTGGCTGTAGATGTTTTGACCACTCTCCCAAATTACTACAAAGTCTAGGGAACCCTAACCCTAACCCTTCTTCTTTAGTGCTACCATTCTGCTGGTTTTAGGTCTAGTCCACATGAATGCGGGTATTTTTGAAACCAAACTTTTATGGCCCCTGGTTAAAAAAAAAAAAAAAAATCCCACCACACCACCAGTGTGATAGCAACGCAAAATTGCCTTAAACAATGTCATGCACCTGACGAAGCAGCAAATGGCAATAGCACTCCAAACAGGAAGGCCATTTTAGCCAATCACAAGGCTAGAGCGCTCCACGTGTCTCCATAGATACAACCTCGTTTTTGCCTCCTACTAGGGCAGGCAGTTGCCAATTTCGGACACAGCCAATGTTCCAACATTGTTTAGCAGCCATCTTGGTACTAACTTTGATCGATCGATCAAATCAATCAATAAATCAATCAATCATTCAATCAACCAGGTGCAATCAGACTGCCCCTTGTTAAACCCAGTAAATTTTAATACAAATGATCTTGAAACATGATTTGCTATATTTGAATCATAAAGTGGAAGCTGACCTGTAATTTTCCATTGTACCTGAATGTATCATTGGTGGTGGCGCAGCTATAAAGCCTTAATCGTGTGAGGGTGGATTGCAGTGGCCCAGCTGAAGGTACTGATTGTTAGTGTGAACTGCTGCTGTGCTCAGATTGGAAATTATTACACGTTGTTATGAATTGTTAAAATAAATGCGATTACAGGGGCTTGTGCATCCTTGGTGGAGGTATGTTCTCTGAGTGTTCTATATTTAATCCAGGTCTTTTGAAACATAGGTGTCCTTGAAAGTGACCAAAGGCACCTTGACCACAGAGATCGTAGATGAAGGAGTGACGATCCAAGGTGAGATTCCAAAATCACAAGATAATCGCTTATACACTCAGCAAGTAGTTTGTAGCTTGTTTGTACAGTAACAAACAAGCAAACAAAAACTCCACCAATGAGACAAACAAAAATAGAAATGCATTACTCCGATATTATTCTATGATTGACTGGGTGAGACAGATAAATAGGAACCGTTCCTAATGAAAATAACTGAAAAGGACAAAGAGTTTCCTAATGTTTCACATGAAAGTTTCAAACTTTTGATAAAAGGTACTGCTATGCCTACTGTCTTAGGTTCCTACATCAATAAAATTGCAGCGCCTGTGCAGTCTAATCCAAGAGAACAGCTTTGTTAAGTTAAGGAAATGACAATTTCACTGCAACGGTTCATTTGTATAGACTTTCTTTATCTTTTATCACTGTTAAGTTTAGGATTTCTTTAGTTTTCTTGACACATTTCAACCACGGTCACTGGTGTTCTGGAGTTCACATATGCCTGCGTAACATAATGGAAACAATGAAAGTCATTAGAATAAATTTTATTTAGGAATTGTACAACCAATGTAATATGAAGGTGGTTGGAGGTTAATTATTGAACAGATTATATTTGATTTGTTGTGCTTGTAAATGACAGGTAGTGGTGGAACTGCACTGTCATTGGAGTCTAGCGACCTGTATGTTCTCAACCACCAGCTCTCTAAAGTGTCCTATACCAGCACCGTCTACCACATACACACTGGAGACCTTGGTATGTATCGAACAATTTGAAACTGGGTCATAAAAACTGCCTTTTGCTGAAATGCCTAAATGTAGCTGCAGAAATTAAATGCACAAAATGACATACATTAGATACA
Organism: Lepturacanthus savala; assembly: GCA_030544235.1. Lineage (NCBI taxonomy): Eukaryota > Metazoa > Chordata > Actinopteri > Scombriformes > Trichiuridae > Lepturacanthus > Lepturacanthus savala. The sequence goes on along the minus strand of CM060482.1, from coordinate 6,934,496 downwards.
TTAAATGCAATGAGAAATAATTTATGAATTTGTTATGGGTTTATGCAGGTATGTGTGTGGATAAATGTGTATTTATGTGTGTACATATTCACAGTTAGTAAAATGTTTGTGCAGTTTATTGGCTCGATATATTTTTAACAAACAACCCCACTGTCTTTTTCTCTACTCAGTATCCTTCCAGTTTGAGAGCCATGAAGCTGTTTTTCCCGTTGTCATCAAACAACCTCAGGTGCCAGTCCTCTACGACATGGGAACAGGTAGGAGCGCATGCATCATTGGTGGTCTGGGTAGTCGACGTAATGAATCATTTTTCCCCATCCAAATGCACAGTGACACTATCTTTGTGCATTACCTTCTTTTCTTCAACTAAATCTTCGCCCGCCTCTTTGTCAGACATCAGCTCCCACGTCACCATCACCACAAAGACGTTCCTGCGCTACACAGAACTGAAGGTGCTGTTGAGCAGCATCCGGAAATTCTATAGCAACATAAAAGTCATCATTGCAGACGACAGCTTTGAACCAGAGAAAATTACTGGGGAAAACATCCAACACTACATCATGCCTCCAGCACAGGTACACACACACAAAACTGCAAAACAGTTGATTTTGGGCCCCATTTCTTGCAGTGTAGTCACATTCAGAGACGATCACTTCAGGGTCAGCATGGAGAGAAGATACACTGTCAAAGACCCGTTTCCATGTATGTGTCAGTTTAAAGGTCCCATTTCAATTTCAATTTTTATTTGTATAGCCCAAAATCACGGTTTGTACTGTATATCATGTAGTATTCCGGCTTTTATTTGAAGTTTTGATATCACTAACATACATGTTATATTTGCAATTAAAGTACAAATGTTCAACTCAATGCAGCTCTCTCTGGTGCCTTTCTGGAGCTCCAGAAAGCATAGGTCATTTTTTTGGTCTGCCTCTTCAATAAGGCTCTCTTATGATTGGCTGATTTTCATCTACAAGACTAAAAAGAGTGGGTGGGCCATGCTGGGAATCTCTATAGGTGATTGGAGCTACTGCATGACATCACAAGGTCAAAGAAGTACAGTCAAACCATGAAATGACAAAGCTTCTAAATCCAGGATGTTAATGTTTTATATAAAACCTGATCTTATCACAGAGAAAAAAAAGAAAACAGGAAAGTGGCTATTTGCATAATATACAACCTTTAAAGGCTTTGGTGACCTTTCGTTGTCATGGCTACAATAGTAAAGATTAATGATAGGAGACAATTATACTCCAACTTGCTGTCAGAAATGAACAGGAGCCACCTGTAGGAAAGTCCACTGTTGGGTTAAAGGACCATTTCACAATAGTTCAAGTGTGTCTGAAAACAATATCCAGGAGCCCAAACCTTGTGTGGTGCAGAAGCTCAACTTTGAAGCCAAGTTACTGGACTTCAGAACATGGTCTGCATGTGCAACGCGAAGCTCCCCAATCCTTCGGCTGGAAGGATTACCATAAATTCTCAAATATAGCCTTTATTTACTCAAGCACATTGAGGCCCAGGCCTTTATTGGAACGGGACCTATATTAGATAACTTGCGGTAGTCCTCTCATGTAGACTGACATGTTTTTTTCCAGCTGTAATCATCCCTCCTTTTGCACACCACTAACGTGTTTCATCCTTCAGGGCTGGTTTGCTGGCAGGAACCTGGCGGTCTCCCAGGTGACCACCAAGTACTTCCTGTGGGTGGACGACGACTTCCTGTTCACGGAGAACACGAAGATAGAGAAGCTGGTGGAGGTGATGGAGGCCGTCCCCGAGCTGGATGTGGTGAGAATGAAATGTGGGGAGGGAATTTGTGGATTATTCTGTTATATTTTTAGTAAATACAACAGAATAATCTACTTCCAATCATCGAAACGTTCAGAATTCAAAAAGCAGCAGTTTTTTTTTTCTGGCTGGTTTGTAACAGCTGTCTCCTCTCTCTCCTCATCAGCTTGGCGGGTCAGTAGGAGGGAACCAGTTTTACTTCTCGCTTGTCTATCAGGAGGGAGAGGAGGAGGATGGCGGCTGCCTGAACAGGAAGTCTAATCAGAGGCTTCAGTCACTTCCTGGTTACCCACAATGCTCTCTGGTCAGCGGGGTTGTCAACTTCTTCCTGGCTCGCACAGCCGCCGTCCAGAGGGTGGGATTTGACCCCAAGCTCCAGAGGGTAGCACACTCGGGTGGGTCAGAGCCAGATACAGTTCGGAGCACGTTCACGACTTTCGTTTTTTTTGTCGGCCATGATACGAGCAGGTGTTTTCTCTCTCTGATTCTAGAGTTCTTCATGGACGGGCTGGGCTCCCTGCTGGTCGCCACCTGTAGCCACGTGTCTATCGGACATCAACGGAAATCTGGCAAGAACAAGGATGCAGCTCGCTACAGCAGATTCAGACATCCTCTGAAGCAAGACGAGAATTTCAAACTGCAGCTTCACTTCTTCAAAAACCACCTCAAGTGTATCACATATGGGTAGAAGAAACTCTGTTCAGTGGTGTAACCCCTCAGAACCATGCCATCCCGAACCATCGCCACTTCCATATAGGGCCTTCCTCTACAGCCCAAGGATGCACATTCTCTATTATAACCATGCACAATGATAACTAGCATTCCTACATCTTTCAGCCATGGATGTATTATAAAACCTGGATAGGATACCGCCTCTCAGCAGGCACGCAGATTTTTTTTGCAGTGGCCACTCGTGGTACTGCAACAAAAAATGCGAACCATAATGCCTTTTTCCCACAGACCACTATAGTAAAAGAGAAGCCGATAAAACTGTTGACACCCCCAGCTATAACCCTGTTAATTACAAATCTTTGTATTCAATATTTTTAAGTCATGGACTTTTTATCTGGGTGACACGGTGGTGCAGGGGTTAGCGCTGTTGCCTCACAGCAAGAAGGTCGCAGGTTCAAGACCTCCTTGGTCCGGGGTCTGGGACCTTTCTGTGTGGAGTTTGCATGTTCTCCCCGTGTCTGCGTGGGTTTTCACCGGGTACTCCGGCTTCCTCCCACAGTCCAAAAACATGCTCAGGTTAATTGGCAACTCTAAATTGCCCATAGGTGTGAGTGTGTGAGTGAATGGTGTGTGTGCCCCACGATTGGCTGGCGACCATCTGGGGTGTATCCCTGCCTCTCGCCGTAATGCACTGGGATAGGCTCCAGCAGACCCCTGCGACCCTAATGAGGAATAAGCAGGTATAGAAAATGACTGACTGACTGACTGACTTTTTATCCATCAAAAAACTTTCTAATGGCCAGAAAATGTGTGTAAAAGTTTCTATTCCCAGCGTGACATCACAGCTGGGAATGGAAATGGGGTGGAGCATTTGACCCTGCATTGGTTGTGCTGTGTCTCGGGTGGGAGGACGATAATTTTTATTTATTTATTTTTTTTATTATTATTTACATTGGTTTTTACTGTTGTCAGCAAGTGAATTAAATGACTCAATTAATCAATTGGCTAATCATCTCAATCGTTAAAAGTTGATAAAGTAATCACTAAATCAATACTGTCATTAGTAATTGCGATTCTAATGGGCTAAATATTATTACTCTACAAAAGGCCATCTTCGCTGTTGTAATGTATAAATGGCTGCTTGCAAACTGTGAACTCCTAACTAATGGCGTTGCCATGGGTGTGCCAGGTTGTTGCCTGGCAACCTACTGACTAGCAGCTATCTGAGAGGTTCAGTGTACTTGACCTTTAATGTAAATGTGTCAATAAATAAAATAATGATTTTTTTTCTTATTTTTATCTTGGAAAGTTTACTTCTTTAACTTTGTGTGAACAGGAGGAAGCATTACAGTGAGAAAACCTCTTCCCCCTCGTACCCTCTTATACACTATTTATACAGACACATGACTGTTGCTTTAACATAAAATCATAAAACTTCCCTTTATAGGTCATTACCGGTGTAAGTCAAATAACACACACCCTAATAGACTATGTACACACTGTAATAAACTGGGAACTGACGAATAGATTGCAACATGTATGGTGAAGAAAGAAGGAAATATCTAAAACACAGTATTACATTGGGGATATGTAATTTAAAACAGTATTATATTTGGGAATCTAATAAAAAAGACATCATGGTAAGTTTGGAATCTTCCTGTTAATTATTGAAGAATACCTTGAATAATAGAAATAATTTAGTTTAATTATATTTATAATAATAATATTAATACTGTAAATGTGCAATACACTGGAAACGTGCAATAAGACTTAAAAAAAATAAAATATATAAAATAAAATACAATATAAATAAAAATAAAAAAATAAAAATACAAAAAATAACCATAGCATTTTATTTCTTCTACAATAGTATTTTATCGTTATCTTTATTTTATCTTATTTTAACTTTTGTATATATTGTATATTTGTATATTTATTACTTGAAAAAAAAAACGTATTTTCAATTTGTTGTACTTTATAGGGTGTATTTTTGTACAGATACCAAGGAGTGGCACCTCTAATTTCATTGAAGAAATACAGTGACAATAAAGGCGATTCTGATGATGATGATAATAATAATAATTATTATTATTATTGTTATTATTATTATATTTTACTATTATTTTTCCATTATTTGTTTTTGTTTTATTTGCATCAATTTCATTGTGTTAATAAAATTTGTATTATTTGTAATTTCCACTCCAGTCCACTAGGTGGCGATACTGCACTTGAATAAACCTGTTTGCCAACACCTATTAAACCCAAAGAAGAAGCGGATCAACCAAACAATAATGGCGGAGAAAGGGGCAGAAGGAGCACCAGAGTCCGCTAAAGCGACGCTAACAGCGGCAGAAAAGCAGCTGCTCCGCCGCAGACAGGAGCTCGAGTACTGGAAGAAAAACGCAGCGCGGCTCCGCAACAGGAACCTGATGACAGGCCTGACGATAGGAGCGTTTGTGGTCGGCATATGTATCCTTCATCTTCCTCTTCTTCATCATACATATCATCTGTGTCCTTCAGCTTGAATTGCATAATAAAACATTTTCTTTAATATGGTCAATTAATTATAAACTATTCTTTGTCGCCACACAATGGAGACAATAAAATAGTATTTCAATTCAAATTAGCTTTATTGACATCACCATTACATAAAATGATCAAAATGACCAAATCAAGAATCGATGAAATCAATTTTAAACCATTTTAAATATATGCTGTTAAATAAATGCACAAATTAAGACGAGAAAAGAGTAGCACGGCATTTTACAGTAAAACTTGCTGTGTGACAAGTCTTCATTTAATCTCATGAGGTATATTTTGTATGGAAGCCCATTCCTGCCAGAGAATAAAATAAAATCCCCATAGAAATTCATAATATGAGATTAAAAGTCATAATTGTGAGATAAAATCATAATTATGAGATCAAAAATAGAGAGAAGTCTAATTATGAAATAAGAATGTGAAGATTAAGAAATCAGAAATTATGCTGTTTGTTATATTATGTTTGTTTTCTTATGAGGTATACTGTATTGAAGCCCATTACTGTCAGAGAATTAAAAAAAAAGGAAGAAATTTCATTATGAGGTGAAACTATGAGATAGAAAGTCATAATATGAGATACTAAGTTAAAATTATGAAATTAAAAAGTAAGAATTATGAGATAAAAGTTGAAATTATTAACTTATTAAGTCATAATTACAAGATAAAAATGTAAAAAATAAAATCCTTTGTCATAGTAAAAAAAATGCCTCTTCAAATATATATATATATTTTTTAAGAAAAACTAATAAATGAGGGTTAATTAATGGAACTACTTCCTGGTTGTCTGACTCTTTAGTGTCGTCATGGCGATTTCCTTTAACCTGCTGTCGTCCAGTTGGCTACACCATCCAGTCCGTCAGACAGGAGCGGATCCTGGAGGAGATAGATGATGAAGCCAGGGTCCACATCTTCAGAGGACCACGGACCGGCGCTAACTCCTAAACACACTGAACATTTGCTGCTGTTCATCACATGTGGCACTTATAGACTCTTTGTTGATGATTCACGTTCACAGAAAAACCTACAGATCACCGGAGATAAATCTGCCACTCAACTGAAATAAGGATGTTTTTCATTGTCAGTTTCAGTGTGAAAATACATCAAATCTGCTGTTAAATCTGTTGATTTCTGAACTATTTTCTGCTGCTTAGAACACAAATTATACACCATACCAGCAAAGGTCCACTACCTTTTACATATATTTTATAGTAGTCATTTCTTAATTTAGTAATTGATATCCAGTATATGATATCCATTATATCAGTCCTTCAAATAATTGTCAAATGTCTTTTATCTGTGGTGTAATCTGATGGGAATTATACACTGAAAACATGTTTTGTTGAAATTACTTAAATTTATTATGTCAAGTGGTTGCACTAAAATTAATTTATCCTAATATATATATATATATATATATATATATATATATATATTTTAAGTTGATTGTACTTCAGGACTTGCAGAATGACTATTCTGAGTCTAATTTTCCAAAAGATTTCTACTTGAATATCTAGGATGTAATTAGTTAAACATCTTATTTTTGGTACTGAAATTAATTATGTAGATTCAGGCAATGAACTCTTACATATTTAAATTAAATTCGGTCTATTTAAAACTTTCAGCTATTTTTTTTTTATCTTAACCTTTTCTTATTACTTTAAGTTATATTTGCTTGTTTTAAGGAAGGGAAGGACATTTTGTAATTCATTAAAAAAAATGTAAAAAATGATTCAGTAGCACAAATCGATTAAATAAACCAGATAAAAAACAGATGAAAACATTTATTATACACACGCGCATATATATGTATATATATATATATACACACGTGTGTGTGTGTATATTGTTTTGAAAAGCAAGAAACGATCAAATTCATATGATCCTTTTGTCCTTTTTGAAGTTTGTCCACATTTTGCTTAACTCAATCCACCATATTTCATCATGCAAACCTATGTTCAGATATATCAAATCATTTTGTCAGGGTGATGTGTTTTGTTGGAGCAGCTGTGCTGAAGCCACATAGAAACCTTCCAACATGGCCGCCAGGAGGCGCCATGACTCTTCGGGAAATTCTCTCATCGGGGGATGAGAAACACTTCTGATCCAGACTGCTGGAGATATCCTCCATGGAGGTTTAATCACATCACATGACGCTGCTTCTCTGTCTCTACCTGCAGGATCACTGAAATGCAGCCTTCACCTCTAACTGATTTGTTCTGGTCTAACTTCACTATGTTGCATTCTATATTGTAGTGTTGGCTTGTCTCAGTTATAGATTAATATCATTTTTTATGTTTTGTTTTACTATTCCTTATTTTTCTAGTATTTGTTAGTCTATATATATATATATATATATATATATATATATATATATATACACACACACACACTACTCACAATTAGGGATATTGTTATTTACATGAGTGCTTTTCCTATTTGGTCTTCATTTTATTAAAATAAGTAAAAGTTCCTTTTGATATCACTAATAATGAATTAATAAGTTTATTATTAATTACCTAAAAAATGTATGAAATCCACTGAGGCTCTCACAATATACCTAACTTGTGAATAATTTTGAATAGTATATATATATATATATATATAAGTATCAGGTTTCAGTATCAGAGGTTTGTTTTTTATACGTATGTATCTGGGTTTAGTAATATCGATTTTTCCCATATATCTTGGGTTAAATGAGCATCTGACTAGTCGAGAAGAGGAAGGGATGAAAATCAATGCGAGTCTGAAAAAGGAAACGTGGTAATATGTCTGTGTGAATGTGTGTGTGCGCGTGCACGTGCGTGTGTGCCCGCTTTGGTTTGGACACAGAATAAAGCTGGAAACACAGAGTTGAGAGTTAAAAGTCAGCCGTGCATGTGTGGAAAACCCACGTTACTGAAAGTAGACTGGGCCGCGTGTGTGATTACTGCAACATAGAATTACATGAGGCTGGGCCGGGACAGCTGAGGTCAACAGCACATCCACTTAAAACAGTGTGAAGCTGCAGCCAAGTGGCCTGATTGGTCAAGTCTGGTCTTCGCTGTGCTCACAACTCCCAGAATGTAGCAGCAGACCAGGCTGTGACTTACTGTGCTGCTGCTTTCTGCTTCAGGACCGGACAAAACTGTCCACGTGTATAAACCCATATGTGGACACTGAGCAGGAATCCACTAGTGGGCGCTTTACATTCAGCTGGATGAAGACGAGATCCAGCTGCAGGACACATACGCCCACTCACACTCACACACACACACATTAAGTCTAACCGTGTCTTAGTAGGTCAAAACAATGCACACACACAGACAATAGAAAACACAACCATGACACAACGTAAGCATTGTTATTATCTAGTATTGCAGGTTTATTTAGAAAGAAACAGGTCACAAAAGTTAGATTTAAAAAAAAAAAGCACGAGAAAGAATTGAACAATACAAAGCAAAAGCCTGAAAAAGAGAGAAAGACAATATGGTTGTTCCTCTGGTGATTTAAGAGCAGCTAAGATGTTTCAAACCAGTTTCTGATTATCTGTGTAGTCACAAAGGTTCAGATCTCACAAGATGGACTGTAACCTCAAGTAATCTCACATAAAAACCAGACATTGAAAGTGACTAAGTATATTTCCACAAGTACTGGTCATTAGTACAATTTTGAGGTACTTGTACTTTACTTTATCTGACTTAGCTACTTTTCAAATGCAGATTTTAATATTTTATGCAAACTTTAATAATCTACTATCTGTATTCCATTAAGTTGTCACTGTTTTTTAAACTTGAACTTTATATACTCTGTAAAACTATCCAGACAGTTACTGAAGTACTGCACTTCTGTTCATAGTATAGTGTCTTTACTGGAAAAAAAAAATAAATTAATTAAATGCTGTGATTTCAGTTGTATTTACAGTATTATGTGATAAACAGTATTATAATACAGTAACTGCTTGACTACAGTGGTTTTCTACAGTAATACTTTGACTACTGTGATTTATTGTAAAATATACATCAATCTACTGTAATAATCGTTTTCAGTAACATTACTGTGTTAAACACAGTAATTAACTGCAGATTTCACTACAACATTTTAGTGTACCCAGAGTATCTCAAATTGGCTTCATGTTGATAAATGTTGACAAACAAAAACCTTTAATATTAATTACATTAGTATCTCAAATAGGCTCCACATTGAAGAAATGCTCTCACGTGTATTTGTACAGGTTACACACACAGAATGAGAATCACAGCGCTCCCTTGGCCCACAGTGAACATGAAACGTCTTTTAGACAAGACAATAAAACATGATGACAAACATAACAATATAAACATAGGGAAAAAGTACAATAAGACTATAATATAATACAAATACAAAACAAGTAGTATAATGTACTATAATATAACACTGTCTGCATAATGAGCACTTTCTCTTTTGACACTTGAAGTACATGTTGCTCGTATTACTCCTCTACTTTTACATACAGTAAAGAACATTTCAATTCAGGTAAGTATTTTTTTCGATGATGGTATTTCTAATTTTACTCAAGTAAAGGATCTGGGTATTTCATACCAGGGCTTAATCAGAACCAAATGTGCAATTCACTGTGACTGGGTCTTTTCTACTGGAACAAATCAGTGACTCTGCTTCTTTGCAACATCTGAGCATGATGTGGTCATTCTGAGATGCGTCGGGATGTCCTGCAGAAACACGCACGTATATGTCACCTTACATCCACAGCAGCAGCAACAGTCCTGTCCAGGCTTGTCTGTGGTGTCTGTATAGAGAGGGGTCAAGTCAGTGCAACTTAATGGACCTGCAGGTGTGTGTGTAAAGCCTGGGTGGCCTTTCAATTCACTCCTCATAGGGGGATTTTAATTCACCGCACATTTTGTAGAGAGCTGAAGTGTAGTAGTATGTCTTGAATGAAATGGTGTGAATGAAGATAGGAGAGGCAAAGAGAGGAGGGGAAAAAGTCTGCAGGAGGAAAAGAAGCAGGAGGGAACACACACACACACACACACACACACACACACACACACACACACACACAGAAAGAGAGATGGAACTTCAGGTATGCTGGAGGCAGGCACAGACAGGCTGACTGAAAGGAAGCCAGCGAGATGTAGAAATATAAACGCAACACTTATTTTTGCCAATATTTGTCATGAATTGGAATAAAACATCTGGTTTTATGCCACAAAAGGCTCATTTCTCTCACATTCAGTTGTTTAAATCCATGTTAGTGAGCATGTCTCCTTTTATTTCTCCAAAGACAAACAAAGACAATATCAAGACACTGGGTAAACAGCAGCAGCGATTGTTGCAGGGCTTTGTGTTGAGCTGGTCGCAGTAAAAGGTCACTTTAAAATGTGCAGTTTCATTTGAGGAGGGGAGAAAACGAGTCAGAATCTGGTGCGTCACGCTGCATGGTCAGCTTCCAGAATTATGTACAGATCCCTGCAACATGGGACTGTGCATCGTCGTGCTGCAAAATGGGTCTCAGGATCTCATCAAGGGAAAAATATGAAAGCAACACATTTGTTTTTAAGCTACAAAACGCTTATTTTTATTTTAAATCCATGTTAGTGTCCACTTAGATAAGATAATCACACAAGGCAATCTATCCACCTGACAGGTGTGACATATCAAGATGCTGATTAAACAGCCTGATTGTTGCACAGGTGTCTTCGGGCTGGTCTCAATAAAAACGGCCAGAACGTGTCGTTTTATTGGAATGTCAGAATTTTCCTGAGAAAAGGAGAAGTGCTCGTGGACACAGATTTCAACGTGTCCAGATTGTGCATAGGAAAATGTCTTAGATGTTTTATTCCAATTCATAGTAAAATGAGGGTAAAACTGACTTGGGGGATCTTGTCGGAAAGTTGATTTTCCAGTTCATTGATTGGTTAGGATCAATTCATCAAACTTTATTTGTATAGCGCCTTTCATACAGATTAGTGCAGGTCAAAGTGTATTTAAAATATTTTAATAAAAAAGATGAAATGTCTCAAATAAAAGCCAGGCCGAAGAAGTTTTCTTTCAAAACTTCCATCTGCTCGAAATGGAAATGGACTAATTCTAACTGAATTAGTACATTATATTTTCAAGGTGATAAAAAGCAGATTTGGTAACAAATATATCAGTGTGACAGTTTTTTTTAAATTTTGAGCCTTGACCAAAATTTCAAGTTTTATTGCTCGAGCCTATGACATCCAGACATCAACATCTTAAATACACTTTAAAAAGGTGTTCTATGGTGATCTAAACATACTCTACTGTCACCGTACTGTCTAATTTCCCTGTGTTTTGGGTTCTTTTGCTTTGTTTTTCCCTCCACACCTGTTACCTGGTTAACTCTGATTTAGCCCTCCTCCCTGTATTTCCCTCACCTGTTCTTCATCCCTCTGATTAGTTCAGTCTTCATTTTAGTCCAGTGTTCAATTCGGTTCTGGTTGAGTTGCCTATGTCAGTTGATTCTAAAGAATTCTCTAAGAGCTCAGACCTCTACCAAGTATATTGTGGCTCCCGCCTTATGTTGTCCTATACTTATTGAGTACATGCACTATAGTGAAATGCAGGGTATCCATTTTCATCAGTGTTGTCTGAATTGTGATTGTTGATGACATTCAAGGTAAATTTGATTCAATAGTGAGTTGAAACAAAACAAAACCGACCTGCTGCAAAACCTAATACAAATGTCTGCAGATGCATCTAATAAAATCTGTACATAGAAAATAAAAGACACCGTCTAAAGTTAATACTAATAAGGAAGTGAAATTTAGCAAGGCCTACAACAGTGTGCTGTGATGACTCAAAAATAAAGTTGCTATTCTGACAAGAAATCATCTGCAAATGCATAGTGATAATGCTTATAGGTAAATAAATATCAAAATATGTATGCAAGTTTCAACAGTTCATACCTATCCCAAGCATGGAAAATCTTTTAGGCGTAGTCAAAGTCTCTTAGTGTGTCTGACATAGTGTGCAAAGAAAACAAACAAGCTATGCAGGTACAAGATATGATCATATTAGTTTTAGTCATATTTCATCAACTTGTATTCTTTTTTGTTTAGTCATATTTTAGTCTAGGTTTATTTCAATGTATTTTAGTGTCCATTTAGTCAATAGTCTTTCTTTTTAAAAGTTTTTTAAAAGCAGGGTGTAAGTGATTTTAATCAAAATGAATCTAGGCAGGTATCTGTAACAATAGGAATTATTGTGAGGAACCTTTGTTTAGTTAATTGTGACACACAGACATGTTTTGAAGTGACACCACCCTACAAACTAAAAGTTTAAAGTGTGTAACCCAGCAAGTTATAACAGTAGCAGAGAGTCGCTTCTGGTGATGACAGACGTTGCCGCATTTAGTGCCGACAGCACTGGTTGATGCTCCTCACTCAGTCTCATGCGAGTGCATGTGATGAGCAGCATCCAGTGAAGGCACTCTTAATTATTTTTTTATTTAATAAAGTAAATTTTGTCTTGTTTATTTCGTCAACAAAAAAATGTGTGTTAATTTCATCACAGTCAGTGTTTAAGGCCATTGATTTTATCTTGTTTGTCTCGTTTTTGTCATAAAAAAACATCATTAATGAATATATTTCATCCAGTCTGGTCTGATGAAATTAACAGCGGGTACCATTCCTAACATTCGCTGAAAAGTCTCATTATAGTTTCCATATTTTAAATAAAATGCTGAAAAAACATTTGCAAACTTAAAAAATATTCTAAATTATTCTATCTAACAGAAATCTACTTGACGGTCTGGTACTGATTTGCATGTTTATTTTTCTGTACATATGCTTGGTATCAATGCTAATGTCTTGCCAACAGAAAAAAAAACACTAATGCAATTTGTTAATAAGGAACATGTTTGAACAGAAAAACGCTCAGCTGATTCACCTCAATTAAAAATTTGCGGGGGTCAAACTTTTTTTTTTTGCTGTCTTTACACTTTGAAAGAAACAAAGCGAGTCCACGACAATATAAACTCATCAAAAGCTGGTGTTTTAATCTCAGCTGTCTCTCTGCATCCCACATTCCAGCCCAGTTCTGTGGCTCAGGGAGAAAAGACACACCCTGAGAGAGAGGAGGAGACCAGGAGGAGGCGGTGCAGTCTGCACTCAGAGGAGGAGCAGGAGGAGCAGGAGGAGCAGGAGGAGGAGCGAAGGATGACCTGCTGCTTCACTGACCAATATAAAGCCTTTTGTCTTGTCCATTTGCTTTTGAGATCAGCTGTTTTTAATTATTCTCTGTAATGTTTAGTGCAACGATGAATCAATAATAAAACATCTGCTCCCCCTGCAACAGTCACTCTGGATATTTTACCTCATAGTGCAGATTAAAACCAGAAAAGTAAAGCTGTATCTTTGTCTGTTGTGTGTGTTTCCTCTTTCTTTGATTGCCCACCCTGCTCTAACCTTTTGAATCTCTTCTTATACGACCACTGGCTCCATCACTACATGTCGCGTTCTCGTTATTAGCAGATTTTTGGGGTCAAAGTGACTTACATTACATCCAGATCCCCGCAAACTGGGAGCTTTTCAGGTCTAGATCACTATATGTGGATGATAGGAGCAGGAAAGCAACAACTATGAATTAATGAAGAGTCTTTTTTCATACATACAGTATTTACTGACTCGCTTTGACTCAGCAATTCAGTCCAGTGCAGATTTTGCTTGATATCTACCAATTATTGCTCCAAAAAAGGAGCCAGGGTGACAATCTAGATCTAGAAGACAAGAGGATTTTTTTTTTTAAACATGTTCATGTTCAAATGATATTTTAAAAATGTATGTAAAATGCAACATGATATCTAGTAAATTGTCTCTTAAAATCAGGTTAACAGTGGTGTTGATGAACCTCCTGCAGAGGAGTTGTTCATGTATGGAGATGTAGCCATACTTTGACTATAGTAGACACATTTTTAATTATAATTAGAGCTTTTAAAGTTAAAGTAATTCTAACGCCACTAACGCAGAGAAACATGAAGATAAAACATCACAAGTCCTGGTTGTGTATCACTGGAACAATTATTGGAACCAATAAGGTTCCAATAATTATGAATAGACACTTTCCTGAAACATACTTGTCCAATCACATGTTAAGAGTGTGAAACATTTGAAAAATATCCCTTTAAGGAACATTTAGAACAGATAAAAATGTGATTAATTTACAATTGGTGAGTAGCTCAATCTGAAGGCTGATATTATGCATGCAGGGAGTCTATTTGTGCTCAAATCGCATGAGATTGCTGCTTTTAAATTTATAATTTTCAGTTTTTTTTAACCATAACCTCCAAACCTTCTACTGCTAACAAAAGCGAAATCTAAGAGGAGCCTTGTCTGAACTTTATCGCCCACATCCATAGTCTATCGGATGTTGGGAAAAAGAAAGGAGGAGAAAGGGGCACCCCATTCATCATCAGGTGACTCAAGGGGGTCCTGAGTTGGGTGTGTGTGGCCAGTCGGTGTTGAGTCATCCGACAGGAAAAGAAGAGAAGTGAAACAAATTTGACAAAAACACAATTTTTTTCAAAGCAGCGTTTTCAAAAGTCTCAGTTTTTAGGCATTCTAAAAAAAATACATCAGAGTAGCGTGGATCCAGCCTCAGCGAGCAGACCGAGGAACACTGACTGGTTTTCTTCCTCAGAGGGCAGTTTACAATTCACACAAGCAGCAAATCTACAAACATTTTCTAACAGTTTCACCACACGACCCTTTTCTTCTTTATTTCTTACATCAATGGTTAATATTATATTTTCAGTCAATTATCGACAGCCAATAATTCATCACTGGCATCACGAGTTTCTTTCCTGGTATGACCTGATGGTGAATCTGCTTTTTCCATCCTGAGATAGAGAGGGGAGGAGTAAGTGTGTGTGCATGTGTGTGTGTGCATGTGTGTGTGTGTACTCGTCTGACTGAGAGAGCAAAGAGGAAAGAGAAAAATGTGAGAAACTAGAAACGGGGAGAGAGAACTATTCCTTGCCAGTGAAACATCGTCACCCACAGAGAGCCACTGAGAGAGGACCTCCGCAGACTTAAGCCCCGCCCCCTTCACCCAAATACACACTCACACACATCTGGCCTGCTGATGTTGCTCGATAATCTGTTCTGACATCCACATCAATACTGGAAAAACCTTTTAGTCGAAGCCCTTCACCCCAAGCGATGGCTCCGCCCCCCCGAAGATTCATTCCAAAGAGACAGTAGGAAAACACACACAAGCACACACACACACACCAACACACACACACACACACATACACACAAACGTAGTTAACATAAACTATCCTGCTGGGTCCCCTGCCTGTCTCAGAGTTTTTTGGGGATATTTCTGTCCAGCTGCAGAACAAACTGTGCGTGAAATCTTTTCATGATCTTTACTTTTATTTGTCGTTAATAAAACAGATATTTTTACAGGTTTGCTCCGTGGACTTTAACATTAGGGGTTAAAGATGAACGCTGCCTTTGAAGAAGAAAATCAGGCATTTATTTTTTATCCTGTATCGAAGAAACATGTCTCTCTGAGTGTTTTCTATCTAGCTTACATGAGTCAGCTTCTGTCAGGGTTCCTTCACGTTATGGAAAACTATGGAATCTATGATTTTTGTGTGTGACAAGTGATTGATGCAAAAAAAAAATGCATGTGTGTGTGTGTGATTATGAGTGTGTGAGAAAAAAACACTACTGAGAGGCATCTCTAGTTGGGTCCCACAGATGAAGGTGAAACCAGGACAGCTGGACCTGGGCAGACTTGTATTTAATGATTCATATTTATGTATTTATTTATTCAGAATGGAATCTGATTTTAATGTAATTTCCAGGGCTGGATAAGTATGGAAAAAAAGAGGAGAGTGTGGAAAATATAGTTTTGTTTCCAGACTTTTACCCCTATTCTATTTTCCAAAATCTAAATATTTTTCATGGGTTTTTGGGTTCTTTGATTTTGTCCTTCAAGTGAGAATTTTTCAGTCAGAAACTCAAGGAGATCTGACATCTAGGATATCACAAATCCTATAAATTTATTGCCTTTATGGTCCGTCATAAATGGAATTAGGTCCCATAGATGAGCAAAGCTGAACAGGTGAGTAGAGATACTTCATACATGCTTATTGGGAAGAGTAAACCCACTCAATCTACTATATAAGAAAAATGTCAATAAACATAATTTGATGCTATATAAATACATTTTTTTTCTAATGGAGCTGTGATAATTGATGCAGGCCTCAGCTTGTGAAGTTCATAGACTTGCTTTACAAATATCACTTTACTATATATATATATATATATATATATATATATATATATATATATATATATATATATATATATACAAATAATCAAATAATATAATTAACATTAGCCTTTTTCCGACTCATTTCTAGTTCTTATATATAAATAATGAACGGATGGATGGGACCCTTTAGTGGTTAGTAGGATCAATCATTGTTCATTTGGGTCTTTTAATGGGCTTTAATGAAAATCTAAAATATAAAACATTCCTGGCCTTATTCCTTGATCATACGTGTCACTTAGGTGAGCTTCCGTCAGCTGGTTGAAGAGAGCCAATCAACCTCCTGTACCTTAAAAACCCTTAAAGAACCTTACAGAACAGATCCAGCAGATGCATTCAGTTTCAGGTATTTTCAACCGAGTAGCATTGATGCCTTTTTTTTTGTTAGCTTGCTTTGGATAATGCACACTTTAACCTTCATAAAGAAAAGAGGATCCAGGTGCTGCAGGTGACCCGGATCCTTCCCTGCTGACAGCCACAACGATCTGACACATCGGTCCAACACAGAGCATCTTGGAGGGTTTTGTTCTGCTTTGCTTTCTGTCTGGAAACAGGACACCTCCTCCCTTCTCCTTAACTCCACCCGTGTTTAGGCCACGCCTCTTGCCCGCTTCACAGCTCTACCCTCAGCTGCCCCTCCCACCCTCTCTCCCCCTACACCCCAAATCTGCAGACATTTTCCCACATACGTGATCTGTTACCGTTGATATTAATGCCGTGATCTAGTGTTGTGGATTCAAGTTCTCACACAAGCAAAATCTGTCCACCAATACGGCCGAGAAATATACCTGCAGAGCAGCAGCTCAGAGGAGCTGCAGAGATCCAGGATCTATGTGTGTGAATGGAAGTTCTGGTTGAAGGGGTGCAGTTACTCAATGAGACCACCAGGAGCCGCCAGAACAGTTCTGTCTCTAACAGTAGAGCTGTTGAGATCTCAGGTGTTGTTAAAACTGATAACAGGTCTGATAAGAGGATTCTGAGAGGAGTATCACTTCTACAAACATGGACATATATCAAAAGAATCAAAAAACAGAAGCAAATGCTAAAGGAAAAAGTTTAATGCCTTTAAAGAGAGAAGATCAATGATAAGGAGTTTCTCCAGTTAACAAATGAATGGCCTGATGGCATGAGGCTTCTATAGGTCCATGATAAACTGGTCCACGTGCAACGTTGTGCTGATTTTGGATTTATGCTTCAGTGTATTGAAAACCATTGAACTGGATTAAAATGTTGTGTGGGAAAAGCAGTATTTCAAAGACCAATCTTGGCTCCACTTCCAACATTTTCAGCGATCCAAAAAGGTCTTATACTGTGCTCATTGACAGCAGGTGGACAAAACTAGCGAGCCAATCAGAGCTCTGTAGGTGGGAAAAAACAGCACCTAAACTGCTTCTGCAGCTTCGGTTTTGATGGAAAACCTCTCCAGAGGGACGGATGCATTACTCGTTCCTGTATAACAGAGTAACACAAAACTCTATGGGAAAAGAAGAGATATTCATAAAGGATGATACAAATAAAAAAGCTACTGTTTGGTGAAAACTGGGGAACGTTAGCAAGATGACCCATCCTTACAATATAACAAACCAGAAAGTATGATTACTATTATATAAATATATATATCCGAAAAGCAAGACAAAACCCTGCTACCAGAACCTTTACATCTCAATAGAATATTAAATCTCAATAGTTTACCGTGACCTTTGGACAGAGCCAGGTTAGCTGCTAAATACATCAGCTACTAGCAGTAGCTTCATATGTAGAGACATGGGTTTTTATTAGTTTTCTCAAAAAGAAATCATCTAACCTGTCCCTGTTGGTCCATAAATTTATATATATATATGTACAAAGAAAGGAGTGTCTGTGTGTCTGTGGTTCATGTATCTCTGACTGTTTGTTAGATCAATTTCAGCTTATAGCTTTTGCACGACACAATGGTGTGCACCTTTTTTTTTGACAGATATTCAAAACATTATCATAATCTTTAACATTTTAAATCCCATAGACTTGCATGTCACAGTGCTATCCTGCAACAGCTCTTATAATACAAAGTTCCATTGTCCAGTTTCTTCCTGCACTGACTGTACAGCCATTGAAAGTATACAGGAAAAAGTATGAAGTATGATGATTTTTATAAGTGCAGTTTTACTTGGCCTATCAACACAGATAAAAAACTGATATGTAGATATATAAGATCCTCACTTTCAACATAAATTGTAGCCTGGCTTCCTCTATGGGAATGTGGATGCCTACGCTGGATGTCCTCCATGTTACAGTACTCTCATCAGTGAACAGCATTTCTCAAGTTTCATCATGCTGTACACGTCACTTCTGTATTTGTATACAAAAGCATCATCTATTAATACAGGGTGCCTTGACATGCTACAGTGGTGTAGGGGTAGAGCACCTGCCACATAGACCCTTGCTCATAACTTTGAGTCCCAGCCAGTGCGATCCTTATTAGGAATAGATCCTATTTGCACTGCACTAGTAACACAAATCCAAATAACACTTTTGTCACTGCTGATATTTTACACATTTGGAAAAGAAATACCTGTGCGGTGTCTCAAATGGAAAAAAAAACAAAAAACTTCTGTACTCAACACCTGAGTGCATTATTGCATTCACACTAAGAATGCTGGACATGCAGTGCATTGTGAGATCCCACAGTGTGGAATGCTGGATACTTCTCACACTCAATGGTTGTCATCTTGCCCTATGTAGAGGAGGGGAGGGACCACCAACCGAGCAGAGATTTCAAAGTAAGATTAAAAGCTGTTTAAACTTTCTCCGTTGTGCTGTTGGCATTCCACCTCATTGTGTCATCTAAATGGTTGAAAGCATTAACCTGAAAATCTCCACTGCTGCTGCTGGTTGGTGCAAAATCTATTCTGGGATACATGGCTATTTCAGTGCGAATGGTCTGCTGATAATGGCACACGCTCTGAATCGTTCATTTAGTAAGTGATATGTGATATAAACTGTAGCAACATGGAGTCAGCAGTAAAAAAAATCGCATAATTGAAATTTTTTTTAGTGAAAAATCTTGTGTTTTGCTGAATAACTCCAATATCAACCAGTATTGTTTTTTTCCAATGTAAAGATGCATTTAAGTGTACTTGGCTCTTGTTGAGCTCCATATGAATTTTGCTGTTAATTCACCATTTCCTCAGTGAGTTGACAGTGACATTTATTGAACGTGGTACTGGGCATTTTTTCTAGTAGCCAATGTGACAATATATAGACATTTTGGTGATGACTTCACCAGTCATGTCACGTAAATTTTTCTTTTTTCTTTTTTATAAGTATAATTCTATTTTTTTTTTAAAAGCCTCATATCAGTTTTCAATCTATTTGACAAAGCTGTGTACAGACAGACACACACACCTTCTGTCCTCATCATTTTCCAGCTTGTTCCAGGCTTTTCTCCAGTTCTCTGTACCTGTCTGACAGCAATGCAACTGCTCAACTGAGCTGGCTCGTTTCTTTTTTTTTCATATCATTTGCTCACACATGTCGCTTGGTTCTACAGGGCTAAATGCTATTTTTTACTTGTAATATCTACAGAGTATGGAATTGTTAAAGTATGGTGACAACCAGGAGAAAATAACATTTGGCTAAGCTTGGTGAAAAGTTAATTGTCACTTTGAGCTGGGATGAACCTTGGTCTCACACACCCATCCACCATCCTGAACCTCCACACCACTCTACATAAATACACACCAACTCCTAAACTAGCACTGAGTGTTGGAGGTAAATCGAGCAGAATGACTCAATATAAAGCATTTGGTATTGTTAGAAACACGATGAGAAAGTAGCCCTGCCCTCCAGACTCTACAGTAAACTAGTGCAGGTCAGAGATAAATGAGAACCAGGTCCATCAGAACTTCACAAATATTATAAAAACAAGCTTTACCTTGAGAATTAAAGGTGGCTGTGACTTTTTATACTGTGGCTAATTGTGATCAAAATTCCAGTCAAAAGAAAAATCTGTGAAAGGGGATAAACACAGAAGATCAGAGGGTCAGACACAGCGACAGAGAGGAAACCAGGCCACATAACTGTTACACTGATGAGTAATGGTGTGTGTGTGTGTGAGAGAGAGAGAAAGAGAAAGAGCGACAGAGAGAGAGTGTATTGGTCCTCTGCAGATCTCATCAGCCAACGCATGCAGATTCCAGCAGCTCCAATGTCTTAATGTTACAGCAGCCAATAGCTTGCGACCTACCTTGGTATCGACCAATTACGACCAGTCGGTTAGGACGAGCCCGCCCACCTCTCATTGTTGCAGGGCCCAGGCCGCGAGGCCTCTTCTCGGAGGGTGAAAAACTTCCATCTGAACTTCACTAGGTTCATTCAAATGACATTTTATGCAGAAACAAAATCGAGTTGTTCAAGTCACTCCATTACAAGTAAAAGTGAAGCCTTCGAAGTCATAAAAGGTTCATTGTTTTCTGAGGAATATTGGGTAATTTCCAAACTGTTATTTAAATGAAAACCATCTGAAATGTTTAGAAAGGAATCCCTTTGGTGGAACTAGACATCTGAATTATGCAATCTGTATCTCTCTACAGTGCAGGGAAAAGTACAATATTTACCCCTACGAAGTATAAAGTGGGGCTAGGTTTAGCTTTCCATGTTTACCACCATGGAAAGTTCATATTTAAAGTGCTGATGAGGAAAAATAGCAAGAATAAGGAAGATGCGATGGTAAAATCTAGAAGTTTCATTCGGTCTCCACCTGTGGCTCAAAGGGAATTCCTCAGTGGCTTCAGAATTCCTCTAAATTATCAGAAGAAAAAGAAAATCACCTTGCCTGGACAATCTCCTGATTGTCACCTTTGACCCTCACACCATTATGCTTAATCCTCTCCTCTCCTTTTTGTTTGTATTTTCTGGAACATTCCTGCAGACCTGCTAGGTTGTGATTACTCTTTCATATATGCACACGCCAATGGACACCACATCAAGTACTGCAGCCAATCAAACACAGAAGCAAATACAGGATCATTTGCCAAAAAAATAACCCTGTTTTAATGTATATAACAGGAACTAGGTGAACCTAAGGTAAAGAAGATGGTCTTTTGATGATGAAGAAGATCTTTAGGTGAAGAAGCGGGTCTTATGGTTGAGGAAGAAGGTCTTGAGGTGATTGACGTGTAACAGGGTAGTTGTATTTACGTGACAGTTTGATCTGCTTTACGTTTTCCTACAAGGAGACAAATAAAGAGCTGTATAAATACCTGTAACCTTGCCATGTTGTAACCTAAAGCCTTAGAAAACCCATTTAAAAAACTGCTATAAAACTTCAAAAAAAAAGAGCACACTTTCTTCTCTTCGTTCCTGAGATACAGCTTCTTTATCTGTGACCCCCCTGCTAATGTGGCTAAGTGCTAACAGAAAACAGCAGTGGATTTAGAGGTGTGCAGAATTGGAGGGGGGCAGTTAATAGGCCTTGAGTGCCGCTAATATGGAAAGAAGGACTGTTTAAAAATTGCTGAGAGGTAGACATGAAAAGAGAAGAAAGGGGAGGAAGAGGTGACCGTGAGGCCCCCCGAAGTCATACTGGAATTTGCTAGAAGGGGGCCCTTTAAAACTACTCTATAAAGACATTTAGGAGGCTGGGAGGTGCCAGCGTGGCAACCAGGTAGCTGCTGAGCTTTCAGCTCGGTGTGTATGAATTTGGCCAGGTACTGCTGAGCTGCATTCAAAGATGGCCGCCTTCTGGCCCTGTGGCAAAGAGCTGCTGTTGGCTTTTGGCATCAGAACAGGGAAAGCTGCAGAGGAAAGAGATGCAATCTACAACTGATCCATCATCAGGATTGCTCTCCTGTACTTTCAAAGAGTCACATGCTTTTGTGAGAGTTTATCACATTGGTTATGTATCATATTTCAATTTTAAAAATGGTCTCGTCCACTCCCGAAGGTGCTACCATGGCTCATTTTTCCTTTTTCTGGTTCTGATGACCCTGCTAGAACTTCCTGTCCTTGGTCTGAAAATCTGAACCATCGAAATGATGCTTTCACACTACAATAGAACCGCACCATGGTCCAGTTTGATCCGGATTAAGACCGCCTCTTTTGGATGGAACAATAGATGGTTTGGGCCTAGGTTCTTACAGCTGTAATTTTGGTTCAGGTCAAAGTTGAGTCAACTGCTTGAAATTCAGAAGATCTGGAAATTTAGCGATAATCAAGGGCAATATGAATTGTTGAAATCTTGTATTATCACCTGAATGCTCTTTTTCTTGCTACGTCAAACTCTTCATTTGTGTTCAGAGATCTGATCAATTAAAGTCGGTTGGATATCTCAAGTGACAGAAAAATTTGCTAATCTTATGAAGACGAGCCTCCAGTCTCCTGCACATTATGAAGATGGAAGCAAAGGAAAAATAACTGAACTAGTTAGAAGCACATTTAGGTTATTTGATGCTTGGGTCGCTTTCGCTGACTTTACATAAACACACAGTAACACCCCAATAAGGGGTTCTAGCTTCTGAGGAAGCAGTAAACACACCAGGTATCCCACCAGGCTCCCTGCTTATCCCCCTTGATCTTTTGACGTGTAAAAACCTGTCGCCGGCGGCAACACCAGACGCAGAGAGAGTGTGCGCACATGTGCACGCTGTGGTAGTAAAAACAGTTTCTGTGCATTTTAATAGATCTTGGCTTAGTTTAACAGAATGTCAGCAGTACCAGTGATATAAAGGACAAGTTCGTCTTTTTCTACTCTTCCCAATGTTAAATCACATTAAATTTGTTGCTCTGATTGATCTTCCTTATCGATCCAGTACTTTATTGAGACACTTATTGGTACTGTGGTGGAAAGTAAGTATATTACTTGACTACTGTATTTAAATACAGTTTTGAGGTACTTTTACTTCACTTATACAATATATATTCATGTGATGCTAATTTACAAACCATTACATTCAGTATTGTTCTTTCTACTATAGATTGTAATTGTCTTATTGTTTAAATTGTTGTTTTTTGTTATGCACTTTCATATTAATCTACACAAAGTATCTAATACTTTCTCCCGATTGATGAACTATAACATTAAATGCTCTCATGTGTTTGTTCATGATAAAAACACATATCTGGGCACTTCATCATACTGCTGATGTGGATTCACTGCTGGAAGGTACAGCTGGTAAAGGGAGGTTGGCTGGTTCTGGAGGGAGGGATCTGAGCCAGAAAGTCTGCAAGAGTATGGCTAATTTTGAGATACGTGGCTAATTAGGCTAAACAGTTACTGGCAACCGTACAGTCAGCTTTTGTTTTAGAAGTTTCGGTTTGATAGGAGCCTAACACATGTGCCATGGTTCAAAAAAGCTGCTGTTTGGATGGAAGACAAACAGGAGCTGAAAATAAGAACAATTAAACACTTAGACAAACAAATCCAACAAAACAGCGGCCACAAGAACTAAATGTGTGATATAGATTGCCATGGACTAAACATCTGGGACTAAAAGGGGAAATAAATTAAACAAATTTCAAGTTTAAGAAAACTCAGGAAAAGGATTGGACCCAAAAAACGTTTCCTTCCTTTTAATATAGTACTTTAAATTTGTAAATTTGTATTTTAGATATTCCATCAACTCACATACCAGGTTATGCCATTCCACGTTGTAGGTGGTGTTACTTTATGCTTTTTTATAAATGATAATCATATTGTCTTTTTACATGAGAAGGTTATACAGTACCAACTGTAATAAGTGGTTAAAACTTTGTTTATCACTTAAACTGGCTTCATATCTAGTGCCACAACATGAGTGTATATGTGAGGTTTATAGCAAATGGCAAAAAACCCTGAAAGACCCAGAAGATTTGCATTGGTTTGTCAGCATTGCATTCTAGTCTATTGAGGATACTTTAAAGTACAACTAATGTTGTGTGTAAACTTACTGTTTTTTTGACTTATGGTTAACACACTTGCTGCTGGACTGATGGAAATATCTGGATATGATATGTCATGTAATAAATGAGAAGCCGCTCGCCCACAGGCTGAAAAACATACAGTGAACTACAAACTGCAGCCAGGAATGAAAAGAACATAAATGACAGCTGTTTTGACCCCAGTTACAGTGTTTTAGTGGAGTTTTCCTTTAATAGAGCACCAGTGGTAGTAACAGGTAAAGGTGGTGATTGACTACTTACGACACACAGCGTCTCTTCTCTCTTCGCCGTGACACTAAATGAAAAGGTTTGAGTCCTTTAAAAGCCTCATGACACCTGCTGCCAAACACCAAGTATGTTAAAAGCAGAGCAGAGGTGCAAAACTCGGACACAACGTGTTGATAGGATGAATTATTTCTCAATGGAAGGTTGACGGAGCCACAAGGTGTCTGAATGATTTAGTTTGTTTTTTTCAACCTTGAAGTAAAGCAAGATCCCTCCAATTTCTTGTTTCTTTGGTTCAGTGCTGGAAAGTAACTAATTCACTCTGTAAATTCTCTAATTTACTGTACTTAAGTACAATTTTGAGGTACGTGTCAAGTATTTCTATGTGATACTACTTTATGCTTCATTCCACTACATTTCATTGGGAAACATTGTACTTCCAACTCTATTTGACAGCTTAAGTTACTTTTCAGATGCAGATTTTGAAATTTGACATCAAATTATCATAATTTTATATTTAACTATTTATATTCTATTAAATTGCCATTCTTTTCTTTTTTATTGCTATGCACTTTGCATGAAGGGTACCAAACTGTCACCCTATTAAAATAATGGCCTAAATAATTTTTTAGCCTAAATCATCTCCTGATGACGATGCCATGTCCAGTAAAATCACTTTAATCCTAAATTAAAAGGATAAGACTCTTAATTGCCCAACAGAACAATGACCATTTTACTTAGGCTTTTTTTTTGCCTAAGTCAAAGTGTTTTATTCTTAGGATATTCTTTAGGATCTTTGACTTGGGTAATGTAACAAGCCAACATGATGACGGCTTCTTCAAGCTTCAAGAATCTACGGCACAAAAAAAGCTCTAAACATGATTTGTGAATCAATTTCTACTGGTGAGTGATACAGTTTATCATCATAAAGGCTGCAATGTTACATAACTGATACCCAATGTTCTATGTATGTCCTCAATCATCCACTGTCAAGGCCTTTTTAATTGAAATGATTTGATAAAAAATGACATAGGCCATTATTTTAATAGGATGATAAAATACTATGATGCAGTGCTATTAACCCAGTATCTCAAATTGGCTCCACAATGATTTAAAAAAATCAAGGAGAATATTAGAATTTATCAAAAACATTTTTACTCAAAAGATCTAAGGTTTTAAGCAGAGTAAAACACATTATAGAACAGTAAAGAAGTGAATATAGATGTGAAATGAAGAAAAGTACAAAGAAGACCAGTGGTCAGTCTGCAGATGCAAACATTAATTTACACATTCACAGGCAAATACAGTTCACGTTCACTCTGTCCAAGGCCCATTAGTCACTAGACACACACACATATACACACACACACACACACACACACACACACACACACACACACACACACACACACACACACACACACACACACACACACACACAGTCTCTAATTTGATGTGTATTTCTAGCAGTCTGAGTGGCCTGGACGCCACGGTGGATGGAGGAAAATGTAGAGGCGTGATTACACGCTACTATTCCCGGCCTTCACCCTCCCTTCCTGTAACTACCAAGTCTCTACTGTTGGGGCTTTTATTCTGAAATGTTGACTCTATTCAAATGCCAGACTTTGTCAGAAGCTGCAAAAGGAGGAAGATATTCAGATGAGTGTTAGCAGCAGTGCAGTATCACTACATTGAGGTGACTTTGTGAAGCACAAAGTGTGTGTGTGTTTTATGCATTGAAACACCTGGCTATTCCAAAAAGCAGGAGGGGAGGAGGCGTAAAGGCGTGTTTTCCACTGGTGACAGTTCACCTGCCTGCAGATATTCAGCTATGATGAATTATTACTTCCATGTGTTCAAATCATCCCCAAAAAAGGACAATCGTGCACGCCACACACACACACACACACACACACACACACACACACATAAACCTTGAGTTCTACTTTCCTGGCTTGCCGGGACCCTTTTCCTTGTGTGTGTGTGTGTGTGACCAATCACCAAGAGAATTCCTGCTTCTTTGAGTCCAAAAGACTGCTGGATCAATCTTTTTCTCTTTTTTCTTTCTTTCTTTCTCCTACTTTTTTCTCTCTGTAAAACCCTGATCACAGTAAGAATTTCACCAATATTCATGCATCTTTCCCACATACTGTATGTGATTCTAGACTCTTAGCGACAGCAGCTTTCTCGCTATTCTGTAAACTGCTAACCAGTAGCCAGGCAGGCTAGTGCCAGTCAGGATTTGTCTTGGCTATATGATGCTTTTTCAGTTGTTGTTGTTGTTTTCAATTCTTTCCCACGTGTGCAAAAACACACACACACACACAGGCAGAAAAATGCACAAACTCACTCACCAGCTCCAGTATCCTGGTGGAAAAACAGCAGCAGGTATTTCAATCAGAGTCACAGTCACACACACACACACATACATACACACACATACATGGTATTTATCCCAGCATATGTGTTTAGTGTGTGTGTGTGAGAGTTCCTACCCCGGAACAGGAAGTAGTGGAAATATAACCCACTCTTTTTGAGCCATTCTTTTCTTACACATCATTGAACGTGTTGAGTATTTGGTCTTGAATATGATGCAGTCACCTCATTTCCTGCACTAACGGTGACATTAGAACCCAATGATGTGACCATACAAATAATCATCATAACAAAGTGTGAGCTGTTTATCCACTGAAGTTCCTATGAGTCGAGGTGAGAAAAAAAGTCATTGAAAACATCATAAAAATCCACAACACCTACTGTAGATGTTCGCTGTTGAAACTAAAGTGTCGTCACAAACTAAGCCATAAGTACTGCAGCAGTTGACATATATTATCAGAATTATCACATCTGATGTGTAGGTGGAGCTCAGAATAGGCTTCACAAAGTCACACTAAGCTGTAGAAGATACTTAAAAAACACAAAGATGTAGAAAAATACAAAAAATGTGGCTTAAAACTGGGTAAAAGGTCATTAAATGACAATCAAAATACTGATATATGTGCACAGAGGACGTGGAGAAGCAGCCATAGTCCCTGCTGTGATAAGATTCAAGGTTTATAATGATTTTAATTATTGCAGATAACATCTGATTTACATAAGATGATGATTTTAAATTGCACAGCTCAACTAAATGTTTAACAGGTTTGACATTTTGGAAAGGAAAGAAAACTTTTAAAAGGATTTTTTGTTGCATATATAATGACAAAATGAATGGTTTCCCTCCACACCTGCCCTGAGTTTCCTCGTTAGCCTGCTCCCTGTGTTTCACCTGTTCTCTATCCTCTGATTACATCACTTTGTATTTAAGTCCAGTTTTTAGTGCCTGAAATCTCTTTTGCCAAATGTATCAGAAATGCAGCAGGACAGTAAATACCAACCATGTTACCCATCGGCAGCCTCATCTTCTCATTCTAAACTCCTCAGTTCATTCTCAGTGAGGAGTTCTCTCGGCTCAAACTTGTTTCTAAAAACTCCCATAAACGTCAGCTCCCTTCTGCCTGTTAGTGTGTGTGCGGTTTTCTGAAGTCTGCTCTAAAAAAGAGAAGAAAAACTCACAACGAAACTACTAACTTCTCTGGTCGGGAGTTATTCTTGTCTCTGTTTCTGTCTTTGTGTCCATCTGTCCTTTAACCGCACCAACCCGACGGTGTCTGATCACAGAGTGGAGACGGTTTCATGTTGACCCGGAGACCTCTGTACATCTCAACTGTTGCAGATCCAAATCAGGACAAATAAAGAAAATAATATTCTCCTCTCCATTAACTTCCTCTTATGTTAGTTTGCTGTTTCCATCCCTTATGTTAACGGGTCAGTTTTGACCCCATGTCTTAAATCAGCTGCAAAACACACTTAAAACCTTTATCTACCAACCAGTTAATTTCTCATCTCTTGGTTACCTTGTTGGTGTGGATCTCTTGTTTTTGTCACGATTCCCCTTGATTTTTCTTTAAAAAATGGTAAAATGAACCTCAAGAGAGTCATATATAAATAAAAGGTTGTTGTGTGATCTGACTATTCTTGAGGGGTATTGCAACACATCTCTTATATAGAATTAGTATTGGTAAATTTTGACCCATATATATTTATTTCAATAAAAAAGCTTTTTATTTCTTTTAGCAACATAGCTTTGATACAAACACTAAATGAAGATCAGAACAAGTCATTTGGCTGTCAGTGCACTTATAATTTCAGTTTTCTCTCTAATTATTACTTTATCGTCTTATTTTTATAACCGGGTTAAAACCGACCCTAACAACACATAGGTCATTTATGATTTAGTGAAAATTGTAAAATATACATTTAAAATCTCAATCAGGTCAGTGCCGACCCTAACACAAGATGAAGGTTAATTCTTCCTCTTTTCATCCTCCTCCTTTTCACAAAATCACACACACAAACGCTTGCAGTATTTCCAGTTGGCGAACCTATAATCATAAGAAAATAACCGGTGTCAAGGTGATCATAAAACCTCGCATATTTCTCCCCTCTGCTTCCATAATGTCACACATTATAGACTAAAAGGCATCATGGGAAACACCTGCTTCGGTGCACACAGGTGGTGCGATGAGAGAGAGGCAGGGAGAGAGGAGAGGTTTGGACAGAGAGGGGGTCTTTAGGGGATGGAGCCACAGAAACATGTCATTTAAAGTGTTTTAACAGTGCTGCTTCAGGAATGTGTTTTAAAAGAGTATAATTATTTTTTGTTCATGAACGGTTTCCAGCAGATTTTTTTTTTGATGGTCAACGAGCTCATAAAATCACCAAGTGTGCAGCGTTGAAGTGTTTGACGATGGCTTGGAGCGAAAAAAAAAAAAAAAAACTATGTCGCAATGATAGAAGAAGTATTCAGATCCTTATTTTAAGTAAAGATACCAATACAGATGTGTAGAAATACTAGGTAGTACTGCAGTACAAGTACTCCACCTGCAGAAAATTAGGTTGTGTATAATGGAGCTAGTTTAAGTTATTTATTTATTATTTACAGTTCTAAACTGATGGTTTGGGCCCCTCCAAAGGGTCAGCAGATAAATCTAAGGGGTCATGAGATGATTAACAGGAGAGGAAACAACAAAGTTCTGATTTACAAATCTGTTTCCATTTTCTCTGATCTTTGGCTTTTTGGCAAAATGCTGTATACTGTTTGTAGGATATCAAAACCTATGTGTTGTATTTCAGATTTGTTTTTTTCTTTATTTTATTTTTTATTTATTACGGATCACCATTAGTCTTCACTGCAGTGAAGACTATTCTTCCTGAGGTTGCAATTAAACATAACTAAAATTAGACAAAAATTTATCTGAGAAATCAACCCTTAAACTGTTGAATCAACCAGAACAACAAAAACTATTCCATTTTACACACTCAATACACACATAGTATTTCAGAATAAATCAACTTTTCCAAATTTGGAAACTGACTTCCTTACTAAATACTGCTCCTCTTCATTTATTTTTTAAATCTGACTTTGTTATTTATTATGTGGTGGAAGCTTATTCTAATATGTTACTGCTCTACACATTGTCCTCTTTAGTGCGTTAGTTTTTGGTAGAGGTTATATTATCCATTGTGTCAAATCTGTGTCTGAAAAGTAACTAAAGCAATGTAGTGGACATCAATCGTCAATATCCCATTGAAATATAGTAGAGTGTAATGTAGCATCACACGGAAAATAAAAGTACCCCAAAATTGTATTTAAGTACAATACTTAGGTAGTATGATAATGAGGTAATTTTACCAAATTATTTTGGCATCTGCACTTGCAATTTACAATAAGTTTTGAGAAATTAATTTGACTTCATCAGTGAAAACGGAGACGCTTTTATTAACACCTGCATTAAGATGCGTCTCCAGTGTCTTCCCTCATCAAAATAAACGACATATGTCATTTCATTTCCTGTACCAGGCCTCACCACAAATTAAAAGCAGAAGACTCAAACACTCTTAGTGCCTTGCAGTGTTTTTGCTCTTGTTTTCCTGCTTTTATTTTGTCTGCGTCTTTTTTGTTGTTTTTTTTTTCTTATTTTCTCAGGACTCCATGCACTATGCACCCTGCTGTTATAGTGATGTTATGACCTGCCGGATTACACGCGGTTGTTTTTCTCATCCTGTTAAAACGCGATGCTGGTTTTCTTTTCTTTGAGAGTTACTCGTCGTCATTGAGGGAATATCTAGTCGCAATTAATAAAAAATGATGCTGTAATTGCAGTGTGATTTGGGATATTGGATGCATTAAGAGTTTTCTTTTTTATTGGAGGACATGTGGTGTGTGTTCTTCTGTGGGGATTGTGCTGGCAGAGATGCTTCACTGGGTCTGGGTGTGATATGTGGGCGGGACATCTCTGCAGCACCATAATATCTCACTTAATAATTAGTCTTTTTTATTTATCATGGTTGCACCTCCTCCGATTTGAGGATTTTAGTGAGCTATGCTGCAATTTCTGGGAATCTTTTACTGATTGTTCAGTTCCAGTTACATTTACCTTCTTACACAGAGTAATCTTTTCTTTGCCCTTGATTGTGACGTCTACACAGCACATGGACACATAAGGAGTTGTGTATAGTTCCTTGCAGCTACAGTTTGAGTTCATATTCCATCACTTATTTTCGTATATGATGTTCTATCAATGCCAATGTGTCTTTTTCACATTAAAAAGTAGCTTTCTGAAGTACTTCTTGGCTATTTTCCACCACTCTCTCTGTCTCTGTGTGTGTGTGTGTAGAAATTTCCCTACTGTTTTTTTTTCAATGAAGATAACTTTAAACTAATGAGAAATTCACTCTATACATTGCTAATGTGGTTAATGTCTATTCGAGCTACAAATATATGGTCAGGCCCATTTCCAGCAACTATCATTCCAGTGTTCTAATGGTACAATGTGTTTGATCAGTGCATCAGAAGGCTAATATAATCACATTTTATATTCATTCTACAACTCTTTTGACTTTTCATGGAAAACACACTGGTTGACCCCAAACTTTTGAAGGTAGTGTGTATATATATACATAAGCCAAATGTTACAAATACACTGAGACACTGTTGTAACAATTAAATAATGCAAATTCCTGCAAATCCACTTTCCCTTTTTTCAATGAATACTGGTAGAGTGGTAGAATAACCTCCCTGAAGTGTTCTCATGTTCCACATATAAAAAGAGAGGGGGCAGAGTTGTGACTGCAGAATTTAAGGGAACGTAAAGAAAGGAAGAAATAGAGAGAGAGAAAGGGGAGAGAGGAACTAGGTGAAGTCATGTGGGCGAGCGATTATGGAGAGAGAGAGGACACAGAGTGAATATGCAGACTGCAGTAATGGGGAGACAAAAGGAAAAAGACGATCGTGCCAGAAAGTTACAGTGAAGGAACGAAAGAGACCAAAAGAGAGAAAAAAAAAGAAAGCGTATGAGAGAGAGCAGGGACAGTCACACGTCAGCAGACTACACACACACACACACACACACACACACACACACACACACACACACACACACACTTCGCTGTATGGTTAGCAGTGAAAGAATTAACAACGTGAGAATCACTTCTGTTTCTCTCAGCATCTCTACAATATAAAAAATATGTGTAAAACTGTCTGATTCCTTCCACCAGTCTGTAAATCCTGCCAGAAGGGGGGGGGGCTGTAGGAGTGCAACACACACACACGCACACACACACACACACACACACACACACACACACACACACACACACAAACACACACACACACACACACACACACACACACACACACACACACACACACACACACACACACAGTTGGACTCTAACTCATGTAAGGGAGTGGTGAGGAGAGTGTGAGAGAAACCAGAGCAGAAAGGAGATCGTCTCGGTTAACTCTTCATTTTCCATCCACACTGACCACATACTGTGAAATTACAGGACGACTGATATAGAGTGTGTGTGTGTGTGTGTGTGTGTGTGTGTGTGTGTGTGTGTGTGTGTGTGTGTGTGTGTGTGTGTGTGTGTGTTTGTGTCAGTGGTGGAAAGTAACTGAGTACTTCTACTCAAGCACTGTACTTATATACAGTTTTGAAGTATTTGTACTTTACGTGAGTATTTATTATAAGCAGCTCTTGCTCCTACCCCATAAGCAAGGCCCTTAATCCTCAAACTGTGTCAGACTGTGGTTTTCCTGGGCAGATTTTATTTGTAATGCAATATTTTTACATTGCTGTATTTTTTTTTTTCCAATTTCTCTCCTTTTTTCCCTCCAATTAACCTTAAAGAAAAAGAGAAGACAACCACAAACGAGGAGCTGGATGATGGCTGAACAGCAGAAAGATAGAGAGGAAATGGGGAAAGCTGAGGTACAAAATATGAGCAAAAGGCACAAAATGGGGGAAAAAAGACAATGAGGGGCTGCTGGCAGGGCGGGGAAAGGACACAACGGAAAAGATTGATGCCGCAGGAAATAGATAAAATGATAGATACTGCAGGAATAAGGAAGGAAAGTTAGAAGAAAAACAAGGGTAAGAAACAGAGAGATGGTGTGGTGTGGATTGAGAGGGTGGGAAGAAGAGGGAGAGTCCTAAAGAGTCCTAAAAAAACACTCAATGAGGATTTGGATCTGAAAAGAGTGGGACATTAGAGGAGGAGAGAAAAGACGGAGAGAGGTAGTGATGAACGGAGGGAGGAGAGAAAATGGAGGGAGGAGAAAGACGGTGAAGGAAGTGGAGAGAAATCAGCAAAAAACTAAATTAGAACTTCATCTCAACTCATCATCATTATTCCAACTTAAAAAATATAAAACTTTCGTCTATTTATATTATCATCAATTATAATTATGAATGTAGTTCAAACTGTCCTAAAGTAAAGGAAATGTATTTAATTGTCTCCACAGAACAAACAGTACAAAACACCTAGCTGTGATGTCATAATTACGCGATGATGCCGACACGTCATCAGAACAGAGGATTTCTCATCAGCACAATCTGCTGCAAAGCCACACACACACGTGTCACACACACACTTGCACATACACACACACACGGATGCAGGCAAGCGCGCTCACATGCACACATACATACACACACACACACACACACACACTCTGTAGGCAGTGGTCAAAGGTTTTGTAAAACATTGACCTCAATGGAAAAGAATGCGAAACCTCTCTCTCTCTCTGTCTCTCTCCCTCTGAGTCTCTCTCTCTTTCTCCGTCTCCTCCCCCTCATGTGTCAAACACACACATATTGGTTAGATTAAACTGCCACGGAGAGGGAGAGAGACACACACCAAAAAAAAAAGAAAAGAAAAGAAAAAAGTTCTTTTCCCACTTTTGACCCAGACTCCCTCTCTGTTTTTCCTGTCATCCCTAATGCCTCCTTTTCTTTCACAGTTCCACTCAGAAAGCTGAATTATCATAAACAAAAAAGCACTTTTTCAAGCTTCTTTTCCCCTTATTTAATATTTTTACATAATTTTTCAAAAAGTAGAGCACACATTCAGAGAGACACGACTTCTTGAACTCACTAGAGAACATGATGTACACCTTTGTCTGATTTCTATGAGTGTATATGTGTATGGTGGGTTTATCTCAGTAGGAGTAATGTGTTCATTATTCTAGGGGAATCCATTGCTGAGACACAATATTTTGTTTCCAAGGCATTTAACAAGCCGCCATTTGATAAATGGACCCAAATAAAAATGGCTGACAGACATTTTCATATTAAGACTCACACTGTAAAACTTTGCTGTAAAATCTGCAGTTATTTACTGTTAAACATTATTGTTGCTGTAAATGATTATTATAGTAGATTTGTGTATATTTTACAATAAATCACAGTAGTCAAAGAGTTACGTTATTGGAGATGATTTGACATAATGAAATTCAATAAAATATTTAAGAAAAAAAAAAACTCAGTTTCCCTGGTAACGCCTGAGGGCCTGACTAATATCTGGAACAATGACTACCATCCCTTCCATCCCAGCTGCTCATGCAATGGTAACGTCCTCACTCCTCCAGTAAATAGGACACACCTTAGATACAAATTAACAATGGGAGATACTCATAAGAGAAGGTTATGGCTATTGACTGAATTAAAAAAGAGACACAGCTACTCATTTATTGTGCCTTTGGTTGCTTGGCCTGTTTCTTTACTTTTTCATTCTTCAAAATTAGCTAATTAATTAGTGTTCTTCACTAATACAAAAATAAAATTAATTACAGAATTTTTCAAATCATCATTGGTGTCTTTTACTTTCGCTCTTTAGTTTATGGAGTTGATAACCCAGCTCAGTCGCAGCATGAGATGAATTTAGAACCGTTAAACTTGAACTGAACTACGTGTGCGTTAAATGGATTTGATGCAAACCTGCCGGCCAATCAGAAAAAAGTACTTTTTGGATTTACTAGATGTTTAAGCCGTTTAACACATACACTCATGCAGATTTACACACGCCCGACATCACAAAGCGCGCTGCCTGAGAAGCGTTTCTTCTCTTTTCTTTCTTTGTGCCAGTGTTTATTTAAAAAACTTTATTGGTATGAGCCTTAAATGTGTCTAAATACACACTGAAGAAAATAAAACTGCCTCCTCCTCTCCTTTTCTCTCTTTCTCCCTGGTTGTATCACGGCCAGCTTCAGGGTTTGTCTTCAGGTTTTCCAACGTCACCCTGCCACGTCGAGGATGGGCAGTCTGCCTCTTCCTCTTCTCTCTCTCTCTCTCTCTGTCTCTGCTGCACAAGAATAGAGGTCAAGCGAGGTAATGAGACAGAATGAGAAAAGGAGAGAACCGCTTCTATGTGAAGGTGAAGTATGAGCGGAGAAGACGCCGCTGAAATGAGAAAAAATGAAGCAGAGAAAAATTCCTCTGCATCACAGGGACCTGAAGTAGACGTGTTATTATAACTATTAAAGCAAACCTCAGATGTGCAACGCTCACTTCAGTCTAGAAACTGAGAAGTGAGAGAAGAAAGAAAGAGAAACAAAATGGTTCAGGCTCAAAGACAGAATGAAAAGAGAGAGAGGGAAGTAGAAATGGAATGAGAGAGAGAGGAGTGTATTCTTAGAGCTGTATGGGCAGGGCGTCCTCATCACCTCACATTACCTCAGCAGCTCTGTACATCAGAGACTACAGATAGTGTCCAACCCTTTATGATTGTCCATCTAAATAATAACTGAGTGACACAAAAATCTCCTCCTCCCTCATTGGAAAAAAAATCTAAAAATCAAGTATTTTTCCTTTTAAAAAAAAAAAACTTGCACTGCTGGACACAAGTTGTCTCCTCCTCCTATTCAACAGCGCATTGGAGGCTTCAGTTTTTCACGTTACACTTGGAAAACGTGCGATTTAACTCCCAAGAGTTACTGGACTGCAATCTAGTTGTGATGTCACAAATTATACTTGTACATACATACCCATGTTAAATTGAGCTTCAGCAGCAGAAACCTCACTGCATCATTCTGCACAGTGAAGCTTAAACATTCCTCTGAAGCAATAAGAAAAAAAAAGCATGCTTTGGACTGGAGGGGCTTTAATTTAGGGACTTTAACTGATTATGAAAGACTTAGGAAAATAAATATATCCGTCTTTATTTCCTTTTTTTCAAAAGCAAATGGAAAGACAAAGCCTGCGACTCTGGAAACGCTTGTGGAAATACTCCATCATGATAGAGCCGAGTGATGCTGCTGATGTGGCTGAGAACATACAGATCATATTTCTAACCTGCTGCTGCTCACAGAGCAGGAATTCTACCTATAAACGAGGAAGAAGCCAGGAATAAATGTTCATCTTGAGAGTTTGAACTAAGGAACAGAAGGTAGTCATTTTCTCTAATATGTCCCAAGGACACGAGCCAACCACATACAGTATCATTAGTTTATTGGCTGCTTTCATCTCCTTCAGAATACAACAGTGTGGTTTATATCATAGTGGCATTCATAACAGCAACATAACCTATCAGTGGTGTAACTGTATGCAAAATTCAGTTCGGTACGCAGGTTTTGGGATCATTCGCAGGCCCGGCCTAAACCAATTTGGCGCCCTAGGCAAAGATTTTACTACTGTACTTTCTTGCCTTTAATGCTTTTGCTCTTTTAACCTGTGCATAACTAAATCTTTGTGATTAATAAATGTTCTGATTAATATTGATTATTCTGATTAATAGAGATTAATGACTATTCTGCCTTCTTATTACTGAAACAACTTCTATTAGTTTTCTAGTAATTGAGACTACCTAATAGAAAAATGTTGCATTGGAAAGTAGATTTTTAATCTGGGACACAAACCATTACACCCCTATAGCTTAAACGCTGCAAGTGCATAAATTTGCTAGTAGCCTTTCTAGTTTCCATTTTTGTGAAGCTGCAGTTATCAGTCAGTCTGATATTGACCACAGCAGAAACAAGACTTGTGGGTAATGAAGTGCCTGAACAGTTCTTCTCCTCCTGTATGAGGAGTTGTGGGTGCAGGATGTTGGTTTGATGCTGATCCATACCTTCACTTTCCTCTTAAATGTTTGTTTTCACAGGCCACTGAGGTCACTGACCTCTTAGCCAATGGGGCGCAGTGTTCAGCAGTGATTGAAAAAACAGGTGAAGGACCAACAGGAAGCAGGGTTTATGTTGCACGGCCCCAGACGGACAGATAGAGGCTGCTCAGGTTGGTCGGAGTTAAACGGGTTAAGAATATTTTTAGCAGTTGCATTACTAGTGAAAAATTGTGGTTGTAGTATTCAAACTTGGATACGAAGCACAGTGAAACCTTCAAGGTGTTTAGAAGAAACAGATAATCTCAGCAGTTAAATTGAATACAGAACACGTCCGGGTTATTTACAGCTCGCCTGACGCCAGGTGAACAACCTGATGCGGCAAAGGCCCCGCTCATCTGGCTCTTCAGGGGTGATAAAACAAACGCACAGGAATTAATAGGGGGGTTCCGAGCCTGGAGCCTCGGCAGCTGGTAAAGCTTTTACTGTGTCAGACCGAGCAACTGCTCCACCCCCACCGACGCTTTACCACCTTTGACTTTTGACCCGTAAGCAGGAGATGAGCAGTGATGTCTATGCTGTCGTGTGGAAGTTTACAGCAGACACACAAACACACCCCTTTATTAATCGCTTGCCCCTTTTAGCTTGAGGATAGCAACGGGGACCCTTAGCTTCGGAGTGCTCCTGCTTTCCTGAAAATTTCCCATCATGCCTTTCCCATCCTCTGGGACAGCAGGGGCAGAGGCGGATTTACACACGTTTTTTTTACGCTTTGTCCATCTACTGGTCGTAACCATGGTAACACGCGGCTGAGCGTTTCCAGATGTTCAGAAAACAAAATGCTACAGAGAAAGGATGAAAAATTACAAAGCACAGCCTGTTGTGTTGTTCTGCAGTGGCTTTAAAGTCTAAATACACTCGAGGAAGGAGGAGGAAGTGACCTGAGATCAGGCTGATATAATGTGAACATGTGTCACACTAACCCTTCAACTCCTGTTGAATTACTACACAAAACCTATTGGTTGTATAGTCACGTGTAGCAATTGTGTAGTAAATCTGTAATCTATACACTAGTAGTAGTGAATAACAAAAGAACTCTACATGTTCTATATAGTGATTATCCTTTTTTACTACTTGCTCCAGTAGTTTATATGTAGTAACAACACGACAGAAACACTACATATATTTTAAATAGTCATCAATTGGAGTTTTTAATAGTCAATTATACCTGATGTGTTAAAGGAGTACTGGTAGTTCACCTAAAAATGACTTATTTACTATCAATTTCAGACTCCATGAAGCCTTGAATACATGATGATTTCTTTTTAGTTTTTGTTGCTTTCCTAAGCTAATAACTTTCTGATATTGTTTTTAATTATTTAATAACATCTTGTGAGGGAAACATCCATGCATTCCAGTCTCCATGGGTGAGGTGTAGGGTGTAGGTGAACTATCCCTTTAACTAGTATTAGTATATAATAATACAAATACAGTAGTGATTGTATAGTATTTTCCCAAAATGCCAATAGTGAGGCTGCAGTAATTAAGTAGCAGTCATACAGTGATTTGAATAGGCATCATGTAGTAATTATCAGTAGTGAAACGGGCCAATTCTCTACTCATTACTATTCAAATGACTACATAAATCAGTACAAATTGCAATGGCAAACAAGTATTGAAATGGTGTTTTTTTGTAGATATTTAGTAGTAGTGATCAGTAGTGATTCAATAGTTATTTTTTTTTATAAGGGAACAGTACTAATATCATGAATACAGTCCAATATTGATCACTGATCTATCATGCTACTCTAACCACTTAAGCTGCTGCATTGTTACTTCTAGGACAAGTGAGTGTATATGCGTGTGTCTGTGCCTTATCTCCTAACCGCTGTTTGTTTGGACTGGAAGGTGTTTAACCTCAGATGTAAGTATAGATAAATGTTGCTCTCTTCAAATGTGCCGCTGTGTCTCTTCCTCTTCCTGCGCAGTGGATGTGGCGAGCAGCCAGAGAGAGAAAAAAACACCGGCCCACGGAGCGGCGGGGCGCTGACGAGCTGAAGCCCTGCAGACCGGCCTCTGACCATGCATGGAGGAGTTATTTGATCTGAATGTCGGGGAGCGTTTAGCACCGCCCTGCTCCCACTCCAAACTGTCCTGCTCACTTTAAAATGGCACAGAAAGGAAAGTGCTTCAGTGACGCGTCTATTCAATTCCTGCATTACCTGCGAATGCTTATTTACACCTGGTTTTAAAGGTCCCATATAATTGTAAAGTAGATATTAATGCAGTAATTATAAGGACATCTGTGTGTTGCATAAACACTGTCTTGTGTTTCTGTCAACCCACAGAGAAATGCACATGGCCTGTATTCAACTGTGCCTCAACAGAAATCCTGACGGCTGGTCTTAAGTTGTGATGTCATTACTGTAATGTAAAACACGTCTGTACATAGTAAAACGTGCAATACAAGCAAAGGGATTTTTTCATGATGTCAGAGTCTGAGGACAGGGGATGTTGTGTTGTACGAACTGTAAAGCCCATTGGGGCGAATCTGTGATTTGGAATTTTGGGCTATACATATAAAATTGACTTGATACAAGGAAGCCCAACTAGGATCTCGGAATGGAGTTTCAAGCATGGAACAAATAATGAGAAGGCAGACCTTCCCAGTTCAATGCAAACTTGAGGAACTTTCATAAGTAGCCAGTCACATGACTGGGTCTGATGAGTCCCAAGAACCTTTGTAGCAATCATGAGGGCCTTGTAAATGAATAAAAACCTCTGCACCACAGGACTAAGTCATAGAAGATACAGTTCTGGAGATAAACCAACGGGCAGAGTGGTAGACGGTGTCTGAACCTTGAGCGCTAGAAGAGGCATGCCTATAAATAATATCCCCATAATCTATTAGTTATTGGTAGACACCAAAATCTGAGCTAAGAGGAAGGTGAATATTAGACCGATCAAAATGTAGTCAAAAACATGACATCAAAAACCTTTCAGGTTTAAGGAGTCTGTCTTTTGCTTATATCTCATGAATCATTCAGGACCACTCCGGCCTGGGCCCTCCTTAGTCTGAGACCCATGAAAGTGAATCACAGTTGAACGTCTCCTGAAGCCACGCCTAACGCTAATGCAGGAGGAGGCTGAAGAGGCTGAGGAGGTGGAGGGAGTTAACCCTTACAGCAAGTTACGTTTGACCCATTTTGACATTTGAAAGAAGTAAAAGCACCCTAAATTCTTAAAGTGGTTCAGAATATTCACAAATGGAAATTTTTCAAAGTAATTTGTTTTTCTTGCAGTTGGCATGAACATTTTTACATAGTCAAGTTCTTCCAGGTCAAATTTGATTGATTCAATGGGATTTTAAAATCACTAGAGGGTTTAAATCAAGGTAAAGAGTGGTTATGTGGATTTTAACAGTGAGAATATAAAATGGCATATTTCTGTCACTGGGACCAAATGACTTTTTATAACCTGGCTCCAGATTATATTTTAGACTTTTTAACTCCTTATAAACCTCTTCTGTCCCTTAAAAAATTAAAAATGGGACTGAAAACCAAAGAAACAGAGTCATCGCCATCAGGACCCTGAGGCTCTAGAACAACCTGCCCACAGATATAAAAAAAAAAGGGCTGTCACAGTCATTGTCTTCTGTGACAGCCCTTGTCTGTCTTAAGATGTATTTTCTTTAAAAAATGTCCTAAATTTTACCTGAGCTGTCTCCTTATGTTGATTTGAATCTCTTTTAAATTTTATGTTTAGATTTTTATCTTTTAGTTTTTCTCTTTGTGTTTAAATTGTGTCTATAGCTTTATTGTGTGCGAATGGTGCTATATGAATAAAGTTTATTATTTTAAAGTACACCTCCTAAATGACATTTGTGGCATGACTCCTTAACCACAACAGTGACATTTCTACTTCAACAATTTCACCTTATCCAGATCAGAAATTACTTTTCCAGGTGAAGAGACATAGAAGCGTCCTCCCTCTACTTTTCTGTGTGACGTGGTGTGTGTGTGTGTATGTGTCCGTCTACGCCAACATATTCAAAGGTCTCTGTTTCCACCTGTCCTAACTAAAACAGATGCTGGCGCACCGAAAAAACACTACATGGACACGATCACGAACATATTCATTGTCTCTACTACAAGGCGTAGTCTTTTTCGTCATTTTGTAACACAGGGGATGGCAGCATCATAAAAACCCCCAAAATTTACCTACTGGTTCCCACCAAGCTGAGCATCTGCACCTGCAATCCAGCCTATACGACGTATCAAATCAAAAATCCATTCCCATACAACCAACATAGCTGCTACCCAACACAGTCCTCCCTGTAGTGGAGGGCAGCTTTTGGGGGGACTGTAAAAAGTACCTGGGCCCCTGTTTCACTGAGTTGGTGGAGTGGAAGGTGGAGTGATGTGCTCTGTTAATCCAAGGTGAAAGAGGAGACAGTGAGTTGAAGGAAACGTACAAGAAGAGAAGGATATCATGGAGAAAATGGAGGTAAGGTCCTTGTGACTTCCCCGCAGGAGTCGCAGGAGCCACATCATCACAGGAGTCTGAATCTTTCCCCGATCGTTCTGCAGTTCCACATTTTATTACAAGGGCACAAAAAAGAGGGAGATGCAAATTCTGCACAGCAAAAAGTACATTTTTTCTTGCAGTTTTTATTGTCTGAAACATCCAAACCAGTTAATGCAGAGGCATTTCTGCATGATTTATGACCAGAAAAGCCAGGGGAGCCTTAGCATTAAACGCTTTGCTTTGGGCTGAATGACACACCATAGCTGTAATTCCACGATTTTGCCATCAATAGTGAAATTGGTTCTTGGGGGCTTGGTTTTGAAGCTATGAATTTGCCATTTTGATAGTCGCCATCTTGTTTTGAGCCAGAATTGATCCTTTTAAAAAAGAGTATGGAGCTGGGGAGGAGCTGTGTTTATCCCCCTAAGCACTTGGAGGTTGCTGCCTAGTTTTAACTTAATTTGGAGCTAGAATTGATCATTTTAATGAGTGTGGAGCTGGGGAGGAGTGGTGCTTAGCCCCATATCAGCCACATGATATTATACGCAGCCATGACATTCTGTATAATCCTTAATAGATCTAAAACAGGTGAGTTATATAAAAATTCACCCTGTACACTTCTCATGAATGGACTAAAAGCAATATTGGAGACATTCGAGGAACTGAAATCTTTGGATCTTACACTTTGGCTTATTTTTTTTGCCCATGGAGGTTGCAGCTCCATTGAACCTGTTTTAATATCATGTCTGTAGTCAGCACACAGCAGGGTTCCCTTTTTAAATGCACACAAATGGCGCCTGAGCACAACATGAGGCTGAAACACACACACAATCACTCATATACACACACACACACACACACACACACATACAAGCACACACAGGTGTGTCAGGAGACTGGAGGCTGTGGATTTACTACACAGGAAGTGTAGGACAGCAGGAGTTATGACACGTCATTAACAAACAGACACACACACATACACCCATATACACACACACACACACACTTAGCGGCTAAAAGGCCTCCAACCAAGCTTTTTGATGTACAGCAATTTTGAATTGTTGAATTCTGAATTCCTCTTCCTCATATCAATCTC
This sequence comes from Lepturacanthus savala, assembly GCA_030544235.1. Lineage (NCBI taxonomy): Eukaryota > Metazoa > Chordata > Actinopteri > Scombriformes > Trichiuridae > Lepturacanthus > Lepturacanthus savala. The sequence continues at coordinate 6,892,024 of CM060482.1, read as the reverse complement.
TCTCTCTTCTTGAATGATGAGAAACTGCTGCTACTGTTTCATGCCAACTTCAAGACCACCTTATCATTATCATCATAACACTCTACCTGGGTGTGTGTTGGGCGTGGAGCCAGGTGTGTTTGCATCATACAGAGAATCATATCCAAAAATGTGTTTCAGACAGTAAATTATTACTATGACTAAAGCCAGAATGACAACCTTTTTTTTTTTAATTCGGAAGATGTTTTAGCCTACTTGTTCATCTTTTCTTGTATATTTGAGTTTTTTCTTTTGTTTACTCTAATTTTTCTTACTTCTAACTAAATAAAAAACAAAGAAGGTCAGAAGTTCAGTGACACAATTTCAAGTTTCATATCGAACCTTTTTATGGAACATAGCAGCTGCCAAAGGATTTGTCTGCTCCATTGAAAGATTATTATTTCTGTAAAAGTCCATACGCCAGTTTCTCTGTCTGTTCATTTCTGTCCAAGCAGGTTATTGCAGGGAGTTTTCGGCTTTGCTTATCAGTTACTGTCTACATCCTGCAAGATTAAAGACACGCCCACTGACAGATTAAAGACACGCCCACTTCTAAAGACACAGTATTTTATAACAGTTGTCTTGCTGGTGTCAACACTGTGGAATATGCATTAGGGTTAGGGATTACATCTGGTTACTGTGCATATAGCCACCTACTGCAAAGGAGTGTGTCTCTTGATCAAAGTCATGCATAACATATTTCTGAAGTCCTGAAGTCACATCTACATATGACACACCCCTGTCTTGCAGCCTGTGGACAGACACTTCTCTCTTTGCAGCTTAATCAGACATTTAAAGGCTTAACATTGTGAAAACTAACATTTGGTAGCTTTGATAAGGATTGAAGTTGGTTAAAAGAATTGATCATAAATGTGTAAATTTATTTTGCTATATATATTATAGCAGTGGCGGCATGGTGGTGCAGCGGGTAGCGTTGATGCCTCGCACCAAGGTTGAAGGACTTGGGACTTTTCCATGTGAAGTTTAGATGTCCTCCCAGTGTCTACATGGGTTTTCTCAATCTTCATCCCACAGTCCAAAACCTTGCTTAGGTTAATTGGAGACTTTAAGTTGCCCATACTGTAGGTATAAGTGTGTGAGTGAGTGGTGTGTGTGCCCCACAGTGGAATGGCGATCTGTCTGGGGTGTATCCCTGCCTCTTGCCCAAAGTACGCTGGGACTGGCTCCAACAGACCCCTTTGACCCTAGAGAGGAATAAACAGGTATAGAAAATGGATGGAAAGATTTTATAGCAATCTGAGAAAAGATTCATGTATGTGCTTAGTCATCCAAGTGTGTGAGTATGACTTTAAATCTGGCACTGCACCAAAACTGAAAAATGCACTAAAATACATTTTATGGCTAATCAGTAGCATATCCCAATTTGCATTTGTCATTTATGGAAAATTATTCATTTGTATGTTTCTTTTTTTCATAAGAAAACAGTGGAATTATATAGATAAACAACTGATGCTGATTAAAAGCAAAGTAACATTATGTCCCCATTATGGGGCAGATTAGGGAGGAGACCTTTTGGCCCTTAACTCACAGTAAAAGCTAAGGCTGCGTGAGGGTTATGTCTCACAGTATTTGCAGTATTAAATTTTTTTGTATACATGGAAGCCTATCTGTCAACATGCAGCCTCGCTCCTTCCCCTCAATACAGAACGTCATTGTTCGGCATATCATTGAAACAGAGTTCACCCACTTTTAAGACCTTCACTGGAGTTACTATTATACAAAAGTCTAACTCATCACATTCCAGTCATAATCTAAAAACTTCATTTTGTCATTCAACATTATTCTCTTCCTTGAAAAGAGGGAATAAAAGTGGAATAGGACAGAAAAGCCTGATTCAGAGCATTACTGGATATTTTCCTTCTGTTGATCATTTCTCTCTCTGCCTGTCTGGCAGCAGCACACGGCTCATAGTTTCCATCCCCAGCCTGTCTGCTCCAAAGGGGGGTGGCTGGAGGAGGAGGGGGGGTGTATTCTTTGCATGTTGGGAAACAGAGAGAGTAGAAGCAGCAGCAGAGAGACATGAAGTGTGTTAAGCATTCCTCTCTCTCTCTCTCTCTGGCTGTATTGAGTCACTTCTCAGTCGGCTTTTCCATTCGTTCACTCTCAGTTTTTAATCCAACCCATCCTTTATGCATCACTTTTTTTTTACTTCAGTCACTTCTCTGTCTTTCTTCATTATATCTTTAATTTCCCTTCTCCTTCTTCTTCTCGTATAACTAGGAAACGTTGATTTCATGTTGCTAGAAGCCTCACATTACTGTTAGACGATCGGCATCATGCCTCACAGCTGATCCAACACGCCCATGCCAATGTAAAAAAACATTCTAAACATTTATTGCAAGCATGTGATTGGCTGCTGATTCGTGATGTCACCCAGATGATGGAGTGATGCACGTCGCCTGGAGAAGTTGTGTGGCTGCTGCAGTCTGTCGTTTGCTGTTTATGAAGCTAAACTCTGAACATTAATCTTAGTCCATGAACCAGCAACCTTTATGTAACTCAAGGTGGCAAAACAGACATCTCACAAATCATAAATGAACCTTTTTGAAACACTATCTGTAGTTAATATTGATCTTAGACGTGGGACGATTTTTCATATACCAAAATATTGCAATATTTCTGCTGTAAAAATATAGATTTGTAACTCAAATATAAAGTAGAATGATACAATATAATATATAATTATATCAAACAATAATATTAATAAATGTATTTCATTTAATCCTAACAAGGGGATCCTCATCAACATTAAAAGTCCAATTTAAAGTGACAGTGACATATCCATTACTCATCAATTATAACCATATTATGACATTATCATAAATGGTATTTGGTGCCATCAACTAACAAGTAACTTCCTCTCTTTCTAGGATTTTCCCAGCTGTATCAGAGAGACAGAAAGAGAAAAGACAAAGAGAGAAATTTCAGAGCATGGAATCCTTGGCCATTCAAATTCTAAGAGGCTGGTTTTGATCCACAGCTGCAGATAATATGTAACATGGGACGTTCAAACAGAAACAGGCTATTTTTTTGCATGCTTAGTTTATTTCTCACACTGACATTCTCATCCCTCATGCATGCTTACTCCTAATTTCCTGCTGTCAATTCCTGGGCATCAATGGAGATCTCAGCTGCTCACATCAGCTGGGCACCTCATCCAATAGCACAGAGACACACCTCCATTGTTATCATCTTGCTGCAGTTTCTTTTAGTATGTTTCTCTCTCTGTTTTAATGCGTCCATACTGCCGTTATGTGAACCTGTCCAGCTCCACATCACCACCTAGTCTTCAGATTCATCAGATTTGTCCCATTCTTCAGATTTATCTGACTCATCAACCATTCAGGGGAAGATCCAGTGGATGGCAGCTGCCTTGAGGAAACTTCAGGGGATCAACTAAAAGGATATTTCTAGAAGCCTTTAAACAGGGATGATAACTAAATAATGAGTGTTATATTTTATGTATTATCTCACACACCATGAGCATGCCATACCACATCACAGAGCAAGTATCTGGTTCTTGATTCAATCCATATATATACTTTCCTGTTCATGCCCCATATTTTTTTTTTATCCTAGGATTATACTAATGGATATATTTCCAAATAAATGTATATCACAAATGCTAACAAATACTACTAATATACACCAATTCCATTTTGTAACAGGAAAATGTCTTAAAACATGTGTTGGTTCAGAAAGGGTTAATTAAAAATAAAATATGAAAGCTTTATATTAGATTTTAATGGAGACACCTTGTTGTGTTCATAGGTCTATTTATCTTTTAAAATGAATGTTAAACGCAGGAATCTATGACAATGGAAATGTTTGGAAATGAAAGGAGATATGGGTAGTGGAGGAAAAAAAGGTAAATTAATGATAGATAATAGAATGAATTATATGTGTGTGCGTGCTTGTACTTCATGCCACCTCTGCATAACTCAGTGCCCCATTTGGGCCACCCCAGCTAAAAAAGATCTGTATCCACCACTGCAGCCACCATCACAAGTGTCTGGATTCCAGGGGGATTTATCTTGCTGCTGCTGGGCTGATCTTCCTGTAGGGTCAAAGTATCAAATACCTTCTGTATCATCCGTATAATAAACAATTATGCACTTGCGCCACGTGATTGAGTTTCCTTTTAAATGTCAAACCATAAACTTAACCTGTGCAGACTACGAGACGACAACCCTGCCACGAGGGAGTACAAAGAGAGGAGGACGCTTGTCTTGCTTTGATAAGGTTAAAACTAAAATTATTAAGCTGTGCTGTCAGCTTCCCCACTTCTTTTAAAAAAGACAAAGGGGGGAGAGAGACAGAGAGCAGGTGATAAGCCAGTGAATGAGTGAAATATAATTTATTTTCAGGTCTGTTATCATAAATAATCACGGCCCTGCAGGAAGGTGCTGCAATGCCTGAAACGCTGAAGTAATTCAATGTGATGTAGTTTGTTGATTATGTTGCTGGACAAACCGTGTAAGTATCATAAACTTTTGTTTGCCCCTGTGCCTTTTTTCTACAGTAATTAAAAAAAAAACAATGGAAACATTCCATATGCCTTTTTGTCAAGGGAACCAGGGTGACATTAACTTCTGGGTTAGCCTACAGTAATATGTCGTCCCTGAAGACGAATGAAGACATATGGATGATGCATACATCACTTAAATGTATCCATCATCCACAATAAATGGCAGGAAACACTCCCACAATCAAATTCACACTAATAACTCAACTCAACACTTGAATTCCAATCACAACACGGCTGAGTTCAGTCTGAATGCAGTTTCAGACTCACGTTATAATTTATGATTTTTCTCCATTTTAAATTTTGTTATACTTCAGTTTGTTTCAGTTACTGCTTGTGGTTACCACACACACATGCACACACATATATTTAGATGCCAGACACCCTCCTCAAGCCTGTCTGAGTTTACCTTGGCAAGAACATCAAAAACAGACAGAATATGTGTGTGCCCGTGTGTGTGTGTGTGTGTGTGTGTGTGATTTGAGTGACTGCACAAAGAGAATCAGTGCCTTGCTCAACGGTAGCTCATGTCTTTAACATTCAGTACTTTACACATCTATAGTAATGTTAACACTGTTCTTCCTATTGTGAAACTATTAGGAATATTAATATTACTGTTACTGCTCATGAAAATGATAAAACTGTAACAGACGTAGAAGCATTCTGTGAAAATCACTGCAGCTGAGTTCAGTTTGACCTCATTGACAGAGAAAGAGCAAGAGAGAGAGAGAGAGAGAGAGAGAGAGAGAGAGAGAGAGAGTGGGAGAGACACATATAGGAAGAGGTAGAGAGCGAGGGGGGGGAGGAAAGTGAGTCATACATGTGGACGTGGCTTCCCCCTCTCTCTCGCTCTTTCTCTCTCCACTTCTCGCTCCGCTGTACTTGCTCTCGATCGTCGTGTCTCCTTTTTTTTGTCCGTCCCACTTTTTGCTTCCCAAACCAAGTGAGGCCTTCAATTATCTGCTTTTGGCAAAAAGAGAGAGAGAGACTGTGCGTTGGAGCTCTCTCTCTCTCTCCCTCGCTCTCTCTGTCCCTCTTAACCCAGGAAATTCCATTATAATGTTCTTAGAGATTGAACTGATCCTGACTCTCTCTCTCTCTCTCTCTCTCTCTCTCTCTCTCTCTCTCTCTCTCTCTCTCTTGTAATTCCAGTAGGTGGTTTTAATAACAGGTGGCAGCAGTGTAGCCAGTCTAGCCCACAGGCCTGCACTTTACACACCCTGGTGCATCATTTCCACTGGGGTGGTGGTGGGGGGCATGTCTCTTTTCACACCCCCCACCCAACACACACACACATACACACACACTTGTTCAAAATCTCATGCAGTGACCGTTCTTTTGGACTGATCGCTTGACCCCTGGAAGTGTTGTCCAGAATGCCTAACAGTTCAGGCAGCTGGATGCTGCAGTGGCAGCTATTGGCCAAATGGCACTGAATTTGTCATGGTTACTCGGACATCATATCTACACATGTCCACCAAATATGGTTGCAATAGTACAAAGTGTTCAGGAGATATGACATTTCTTTTGACATTTCTAAGCAAAAAATTGATGGTCAGCCTTAGCAAAACTGTAAAAACAAAGCAAAACTGTTTTAGCAAATCCAAAACTGTAGCTTCGTCCACCATGATCCAGGGATGCACTGTACCAAATTTGGTAATGACTGCTCAAAATCTGTAGGAGTGATGGAAAAAGCTGATTTGGGCGAAATTGAAAAATGGCCAAAAATCTAGACACAAACCCACCAAAACTTTGTTTGTTGTTGAAAAATATAAGGTAACTAGAATAATTCATGGCATAATGCTGCATATATGACTGCTGGTGTGGTAGATTCATCGGAGGGAGGACTTACTGATAACACATCCATGCCTGTGCAGAAAGTATGACTCCCACATTAGTGCACTTTAGAGGTAGGCTGGTTAGTCCATTTTGTTTCCAGTCTTTGGGCTAAGCTAGCAATAGCATCATATTTAGTGTACAAACATGGGACTGGTATCAATCTTTTCCTCCAAGAGCTAAAGGAATCAACGTTGTTTATGTTAAAGGTTTAATTTCTTTGAAATTTCCAAAGAGAATAATGTTATGTTAATGGAGAGGATTGTGAGCATTGCAACCACATTAGAGGACACAGTGGAACCAAAGAGGCCAATTAACTGGTGGTCAGTTCCTGCTGAAGACTGAAGACACACACACATACACACTCAGGTGAAACACGTGATTATTAGCTGTAAACCACTTGTTCCTACAGACACACTTGCAGTAAATGATTATTAGGGGAGGCCCCTTCACACACACAAACACACGCACGCATGCACACATGCACACATGCACACATGCACACACACACACACACACACACACAAAAACGTCGCATAAAACCCTAGACTCCTCTCTTCTCCCATCTTTGCCAGTAGCGTTAACTTCAAACAGCCAATAGCTTCCGTTCATAAAGAGCCCATTAGATTACACACACACACACACACACACACACACGCACGCACACACACACACACACAGGTTTAACTATTACTGACACTTTCAAAGGCAGTAATGAGAAAGCAGCAGGTAGACTAACCTTTTCATCCTCTCTTGCTCTGTCTTATACGCACACACAAACAATCAAACATGCACACACACACACACACACACATTCACAAACACACCTTCACACACACAAAAAGTCTTGCTGTGTGTGATGACAGACAGCTGTGTATTCAGGTTTTACAACCAGAGAGGAAGTGCAAAGTCAACAGCAGCTCAACATCAAAGCGGATGCCGTACAGTTCTGTACAGTTTCATTCAATTAACTTATTTTCGCTGTGTCTTACGACAAAATTTCACTCGAGCTTCTTCACTCGACATTAAAGCAGTGACGACAAAGTCAGTTCAAGTTCAGCTCACCACAGTTATGTCATTCCGTTGCAAATGTTGTTTGTGCCGGCAGTTTCAGAAAAGATGAGGCCCCGAGATAATCACATCTTTGCATTTACAGGCATTCTGCTGCCATTCTGTCCTCACGTCAACTACCTCACTTTCTAATCTGTAATCATGAATGTACAGTCGTCTGCTGGCATGCGCAAACTGATATTTATGAGATGTTAAGGAAACTTCACATCTATACACATTAGTGAGGAAACCAATCCAGTCGTCAGAGGGAAGCATTGACAGTTTACATTTCTGCAGATAAGTGGAATGTCAGTGTTTGACATGTGTATCATATCAACATTTAATGGCGAGCACTATTGCGCCACTGTTGTTAAAACTGTTAAAATGTGATTAGGTTGGAAAAAAATGTTTGGTTAGGAGAAAAATCATGGTTTTGGTTCAAATGATCAACACTTGACGGTACACCATGTCTGGTTAACAGTGGGGTTAAACAGGCATCTTTTCCAACTCCAGTCCATGAAACAAAGCATTAAGCCATCCACCCAACCCTCCTCCTCCGGCTAGGAAAAGTGAAACTTAAGAAGAACGTCGCCTGGACTACGTCACCACGTCTGAACTAGAACCAAACCAGGACTGAAAGGCATCGAAGTTCCATGAAGGGACCAACTACAAATATGGGAGTTCTGCAGATTTGGCGGTGCAGGATATGATGTTGTTTTACAGAAGAAGGCCACACTTATTCTAAAGGAACACATTAAATGTTAAGATTGTTTTATTCCTCAAAAGACGTAGGACCTTTTCTAAATGATGTCATCAGGATTATCTTGGTTTTGACCTGATGAGTGTCTCATCAAAGATGATATTGGGAGGTGTAGAATTATTCATTTTTTTTTGTTTGACCCATATTAAGGGTCATCCCAGGCCCCTGCTGCTTCAGTCTTGATAATTCTTTAACCTATACACTGTTTTACTGCATATCTTTGAAAACTCACCACCTTTGACATGAAGTGCAACTACCACTTCTTGTTCAGAGTTATCATGTGTTTAGAGTAATTCTTGTAGTTGCATTGTCCTGAAACTGCCAACAGTTCAGTTCCAGATCAAGATTGAATTGTGTGTGCGTGTTGGTGTGTGTGTGTGTGTGTGTGGTTACACTGAAGGGAACTCCACCCAGCAGTCTGTATCCACTGACCACAGCATATTACGAACCGAGCACAGAAAGCACTCCAAGTCAGTCAGTGAACAGTCGCAGCAGTGCAGGGTGTAATGACTGCTTCTATTCCAGTCTGTTTGGACAATACCCTGCCTCCCAGCCAAGGACACACCCTTTTCTTTTATCTTTTTTTTTCTTTTCTTCTTTTTCTACATCTTCATCTTGTGTTTTTTTCATCCTCTCCATCTCATTTCTTGTCATTCTTATACGTTTCCACCACCCACCTCCTCCGCCTCCTTCTCCTCCTCTACGTCTTTTTTATTCACATTCAGTTAATCTGTCTAACTCAATGACTCTTGTGGACACTGAGCTAGAACCCAAACCTTGAACTTAAACATAAATTCTCCCAAATAGTACTTGGACTTTTCAAGACTAAATGAAGCAATTTCTGTATTCATCTTAACAAGATTAAGAAACTATACCCACACCTGGTTTCAGGTTCATTGAGCTAATTACTAACGTACTCACAATGACAGTGTGAGCATGCTGATGTTTAGCACGTGTAATATTTACCGTGATCACTATCTTCATTTGAGGGTGGCATGGCGGCGCAGTGGGCTGTTGCCTCACAGAAGAAGAAGGTCGTAGGTTCAAGGACTTGGGCTGGGACCTTTCTGTGTGGAGTTTGCATGTCTTCACCATGTCTGCGTGGGTTTTCTCCGGCTTCCTCCCATAGTCCAAAGCTTAGGTTAATTGGAGACTCTAAATTGCCTGTAGGAATGTATGAGTAAGTGAATGGTGTGTGTGCCCCATGGTAGACTGGTGACCTGTCTGGGGTGTATACCTGCCTCTCACCCGAACTGCCCTGGGATTGGCTCCAGCAGACTCCCTGTGACCCTAGTGAGGAATAAACATGAATAGAAAATGGATGGATGAACTATCTTCATTTAGCACATTGCTAACCATTACTGGTATTTGGTCATAAACCAATGTATTGCACGAATTCTTGGGGTTATTTGATATTTCACAGATGTCAAATCATAATGGAAAAGAATCCATTAGAATCCATCCAGAGAATCACCAAAGTTAATAGGAATTATCTTCTTTGTACCACTCTCTCTGCTCTCCAATAGACAGAGTGAAAAATCACCTGTTTGGGGGATGGTTGATCAGAGACTGGGGCCTTTTGATGGCATTTTTATAGGTATGGCATATTTCTGGTGCTTTCCAGGCATTATGTCATGGCATCTAGTAGCATTAGCTGAACTAAAACAGCATTTTATCTACTCCTAAACATTGTCCATTATTAATATAACAGTGGAAACCCTGATACAGAGTAGCTGATCTTTGGTGGTGGTGGAGTGTCCATCCCTAAAATAGAATAGCATAGAATAGAATGCCTTTATTGTCATTATACAAGTATAATGAGATTACAAGCTTCACCATAATGTGCAAATGGGAGGTTGGGTGTTCAATTTCCTGCCGGGTCATACCAAAGACTGTAAAAATGGTACCCATGAGTGCCAAGCCTCCCTGCTTGGCACTCAGCATTCAAGGTTGGATTCGGGGTGGTTAAGTCACCCAATGATTCCTGCCGCTAACTCAGAGGAAGGGTCAAAAGCGGAGAACAAAAGCATGTGTTAATGATGGTGAGGAGGTCCCTCAAATCTGCTCTCCATCACCCATTATACACAGACAAACACCAGTGTGGATCTGTCAGAGGACTGTGCTATTCACAATTGTTTGCGTGTGCAAAGACTTGGACCAATACTAGAGGGATTAAAATATATTTGTGAGGAATTTAAAGTGTTTGAGGCAGGAGCTCGCCAGTGCAGCATGCTCTCAGGACGAGTCGATAAGAACTCAGAGCCAAGTGGGAACTAATTTGAGAGCGTTAACTGTAGTGTGTTTTTTTAAATTGCAGGGATTCTGAGGTACATCATTACTGCAATCAATTTAAACTAATGTGTTTTATCTCTGGTTGTAATCTGTTGTACTATCACGCCCCGCTGCCACCTCGTATCCTGTCTGGATGGAGAGAACGTGCACAAGATAACAAAACACGTAATTTCGTAGTACCAATCATACTGGTCTGGTCGAATCCTGGATAAGATGATGCATCTGCTTCCTGTTAACACATCTCCATCTATAACTTTAATGTATTGAGAACAATTGAACCTTACTTCTTCTCTCCTCTTCATCCTCTCCATCCTTCTGTCATCCCTCCATCCCTCCCTTCCACATTCTTCCACCCGCCTCCTCGCCTCTGCACGATCTGTTTTTTAACGACAAAGTGAATAGGAGCCTGGCTCCCAGAGGAGAAACAGCTGGGAGGAACACAAGATGATGGTTTAGGACCTCCTCCCTCCCCAAACCCACTCCTCACCTGCCCCTGTTGAAAGCTGGAGTGACGCAAACCAAACAGCACTAACACCTGGACTGACATCTGCCTATCAGTTAAGTGTGTGTGTGTGTGTACAGTATGTGTATATATGTGTGTTTTCAACGGTAAGTTGATTAGCCACATTCATCACACAGTAATGCAGTATAGCAGGACATAGATATACGATAAGTAGCAGTAACAACGCTAATGACAGAAATAACTATCAGCATCATTATAATATACTGTAAACTTTACTCAGCATTCATACAGATGTTTTTTGTGTTTGAGATTGTTACTTTGGATTTTTTTTTCTATTTCTATCAAGAACCACACAGATCCTTCACAATTTAAATGTGATCAGTGTTTCAGGCTGATTCTGGCTGATTCTGAATGGATACAGTGTAAATGTATTGATCCATATAAGTTAAGTTATTTTTCCCCATTGACTCATGTGCATAAAACCCGGCAATTACTAACATTGTCTGCAGTGTGAGGTAGAATTGTAGACCATCAATGCTAAATTGATGAAAACAGTAGCCCACTGGATAATAGGTGGTGAGAGCATAAAGACTCAACTTAATGAGTCAAGTTGCTAAAACACTCCTGAAACAACATAGTTGGTTACAATTCTCTCCAGATTCGTCATTAGGAGTGACAACATGCAATGATCAAGGATTGATATAAGAAACAGCAGCTTTAAATTGAAATAATTCTAAAGTTGTAGAACTCCTAGTAAGACAAATAAACTTGACATTGGTTTGCTGGATGAACAAATTCCATTAAATGTACAGCATATACTGGAAGAATCAAATCATCAGTGTTGGAAGTGAAAGGTGAAACTACTCAGTTAGCAGTTAGCTAGTTTATTCCAGTGGTTCCCAACCTAGGGGTCATTCCCCTCCAAAGGGACAGCAGATAAATCTGAGGGGTCATGAGATGATTAATGGGACAGAAAAAAAAAAAGTCAGCCTACCTGCTTATTCCTCATTAGGGTCGCAGGGGTCTGCTAGAGCCTATCCCAGCGCGTTATGGCGAGAGGCAGGGATACACCCCGGATGGTCACCAGCCAATCGTGGGGCACCAATTAACCTCAGCATGTTTTTGGACTGTGGGAGGAAGCCGGAGTACCCGGTGAAAACCCATGCAGACACAGGGAGAACATGCAAACTCCACACAGAAAGATCCCAGACCCAGGACCAAGGAGGTCTTGAACCTGTGACCTTCTTGCTGTGAGGCAACAGCACTAACCCCTGCGCCACAATGTCGCCCTAACTATATGTTATATCTTAAAATCTTAACAATTGTGTCAAACCTGCATCTAAAAAGTAACTAAAGAGTTCAGATAATTGTAGTGGAGGATAAAGTAAAATGTTTCTCTCTGAAATAGAGTGGATGTAGTAGCATGGAATGGAAATACTCAAGTAAAGTACAAGTACCTCAGAATTGTACTTGAGTAAATACTTTCTGTGGCTCTCTACCACTAAAAATATATGATTTAACTAAATGATCAATTGTCAGACTCTACATCTAGTTATATAAAGGTAAAGCAGAAGCTTCACACAGCCTTGAACTGGATCTCTGCGTGCTGGAAGCAGTTTGTACCTGGCAGCTTCAGACTGAGGTGATGGTATCTCCAGAAGGACCCAATGTCACATTGCCAAACTTACAAAATACCTCGTGGCGCATTATAAACCTGCACAAAATGGTGGGGGTGAGACCAGTTTATTCCTGATCATTTCAATCACAACTAGTGGTGTCATTACTAAGATTAGTCTCTGCTATAAAATAAACTTTAATTTCTCCAGAAGCTTAGCATTTAGGAATTTAGAAACACATACCGTTTTCTGATGAATGGGGTAGTTTGAAAGTTATATAATAAGCTTTGGACATGATTCAGGCTGTAAAAGCTCCCAGGTAAGATTTGATTCTGTGCAGGTCAAACATTCTAGTCAACCTACCTTCTGAACTGTTTCCATATTTTGAGGTTCATATATTTCTGTAAAGAAATTAAATCAAGAATGGAGGCATGATTCAAATGATAATGACACTTTTTCACATTTTTCCCCCAATTTAAATAGCGTCTGGACTGAACCTGAACAATTACACATGACAAATAAACTTGATTGAAACTGTCTTTTATCTTTTTTATGACAGAGGAACTTACCATAATGTAGAAAGTACTTGGCACATAAGTGGCATCCAGTCTATTGTGGTAATATTACCAACAGAAACAGAATTACCAGTAATGAAAGCAATGGATCTTCTAGTAATATGACACCTAAAAGAAAAACACTGGAACGTACGGCTCCTCTGAAGAAAGAGCATGAAGGATGTCATTTGTACCATTGCCAGGAATGGAGGGGATGCTGTCTGCTTGAGAAAACATCCAAAGCATCTCTCAACACGATGACTGCAATCTGCACACACTCACATCAGCAACAGGTCTGCAATAGTTGAGTCAATGGTCAAACATTCTGAGTCCTTACACATGTTCAATATCCAATAGTATCTTTACACCTTGCCACCTTAAAAATAACTTGGTTCAGAGGTGAAGTGGGACAACAGAAAGTTATTTTTTCCCCAATATTGTTATTGCAATTTTCTTACATTCACAGTAACATCACAACCCCATCATCATAAATAAGGCTGATCTGTTTGAAGTATTTTTAAAAAGTTGAAATGTGATGTTAGAAATTGCCATTTCATATTTAATTCTGTTGTTCTCATGAACTCACTTGTAATATTTTGTACATATCTGACAAAATATGATGCATATAGCCCACTAGATGAGACAATTGATGTATATTGATGTTTTCTCTATATGGTGTTAAACTGTCAAATTTGAAGGGTTTGATAACCATAGGTGCAAAAAGGTGAAAAGCTGCACAAGTAACAGGATTTGAACACATCAGGACATTTTTGTGGAACTTTAACCCAAACCTATTATATTTGCCTGAACCTAACCAAGTGTTGTTATAAGCTTAACCTTAACCAGACCTCAACCACAGCATGTTGTCACACCACCTTGTGTAGCAGAGTCTATAGCAATGATGTGCAGGTGCACTTTATCACTCATGTTGACATTCATAGGACTATGCACACACAAAAAAGCCCTCTCAGGCAAATCTGTATTTTATGATTTTGGGCTGATCCTTATTCATAGCAAGAGTGAAGAATAAGATAATATCTGACTCTGTAGAATAATCATAGACTTTGTAGGACCCCAAAGATGGTAATTAAGGAACATGGAGGTATGACCTCAATAATTAAAAAAAACACACCTTTTTGAATTTGAACTTTGAATTCGGATCCAAACCTCTTATTGGCATTTTTTTTTACTTTTAAGTCACAGCATTCACATCATACAGAAAACATTTTTTTTATTCTACTAGAATTATACAGTTTAAACACAGAAGCTTGGCTGTTTTTTTTTCCTTTTTGGAGCCAACAACATCCAGGACTTTAATCTCTATATATATTTAGAGAGCAAACACCTCTAAATGTTATCCAAACTCTTTTCACAGCTGATACTGTGCATGGGCTTGGATGTTGGCTAGACACAACTATCTGTGTGTGTGCGTGTGCGTGTGTGTGTGTGTACACATGCATGCGTGTGTTGACATCTAGACATCAAATGTACTAATAGGAAATAAACTTCACAGCTTGTTAACAGTTGTCTGACCTTTTCTCACCTTCTATGTGTGTGTTGTGTGTGTGTGTGTGTGTGTGTTGTGTGTGTGTGTGTGAATTTCTTCAATTCTTCCTGAATGGCTCTGGTGTAGTGCAGTATTTTCATCACAAACTCAACCACCGTGTCGCCCCATATTTGCATAGTCTTCTAGTAATTCTTTATTATAACTATAGTTCATCCTATGTGTCCTGTTGTGTTTCAGTGTTTGGGTTTGGGAAGGGAATTATATTTAAAATGTGATGTGGCTTCATGCAGAACAAAGTGCTGCTGCCTCATCAGGTTCCTTCTCAAAGACTTTCCGTGAAGAAGAATTTGATTCCTCTCTTCTTTTAGAGAAACTCAGCCAACATTTTTTCCTCCTCACTTTGTGCTCCTGTGCAACCTGTGGATGACTCCTGCATTATGAATTCATTAAGGAATGCTATTTGTGATCATTTCTAATACTATTACTATTACAACACACAACACAATATTTACATTTCCATTAAATAAGAATAAACTGACCAAAATCAAGGGTAAACAAATAAGCACATTTATCTGTCAAATGAATAAAATGATTTAAGATAACCCTGCTCAATATTGGAGGAATTGCATCAAATATAAGATATTTACTTGTTAAGATTTCAGTTTTTGTGATGTGGCTGCTGTGAGTGCTTCAAGTTGAAAGTCTCTGCATTTAAAACTCCAGGATACATTTTAGTCTGTATGGGTGGAAACGGAGACTCTTTGAATATGATGACACCCACACAAAAAACACACAATGACACACACACACACACACAAAAACGAACACACACTCACATGCACACACACACACCACGTCACACAGAAAGGAGAGGGACGCTCCTGTGCCTCTTCACCTGGAAAAGTAATCTCTGATCTGGATGAAATGGAATTTTATAGAAGTAGAAAAGTCACAGTTATAGTCAAGGCATCCTGCAAGAAATTTTCTTTGAGAAGTGCACATGGGTGTGTGTGCTGGTTGGTGGTGTGGGGGCATGGATTTGATCCCATTGTGCCATTAAAAATTATCAAATTAAAGGGGTGTAGTGTTAGAAAGAAATGAGTTTGGTAATGTTGGTGCCAGGTTTCAATAAGGAACAATACTGGAAAAAGACATCTCAGGTTCTATGGTATCAATTTATAGCTACTTTTTTACTGTCCAGTGTGAGTCTGAATGTGTGATAATATTGCAATGCTAAATCAGTGTACCATTATACAGTGAAATAGATAACTATATACAAAAAATTATTTATAATGTAAATTTCCAGATAACTTATTGCTAAATATTGATTTACATTCGGATATACTTTCCATTCACACAGTTTATTTTTTCTATTCCACATTTTGATCAAGAGAATTGCGGTTGGTTCAGATCTATGCACACACCAGTTCTTATATAGTTTAGGGAAATGAAATTCTGAGCATGAATGAATGATGCTATACCACCGAGATCTTCATTATCTTATCTTAATGTGTGCCTATTTCTTAAACGTGTTCCAAAATGCATTTTATATGCATTCATCATCTCAACTGTGACTTATATGTGATCTATATGCAGCAGCAAATCATCAGCATACAAAGAGAGTTTTTGAGATTTTTAGCCTAATCTGTTTCAGAAGATTATAGTTTCTGTGCCATCGGACTAGATGAAAACAATGATGAAACAATGTGATGCTGGGCAGACTTTATGTGTGTCACAGAAAGGAAAATTAATCTTTTCATGCACCCATGTAGATTTTTTCATATTTTTTCTACAGCTCTGCTTTGACCGAGAAACAATGGAAATTATAGTGTTGGGTTTTTTTGCTCTACTGATCACTCAAACTTTATAGCTATATGGCTTTTCGAAATGCTTCAATTAGATGTATGGCCTATGTATGTGTCATGGTTTTGTGCGTGTGTGGTAAAACATGTAAGAACTGAATCAAAGCCATCAAAAAAGCTAAAGAGAAAATGTACATGATTTTGTACTATAATTTGCATTCCATTTAGACTCAATCATCAATTCCATAAAACCTCCTACACAGAAGAAAGCAAAAACATAACTTCCACTAGTTTATTTTGCTTGACCCATGTGACCTTGTTAGTACAGAATTAGAGTATGTTTACAGCAACTTCACTTATTTTTAATATTTCGACCCACCTTTATTTTTCACTTTTCTTTTAACCGGCATTAATTACCTTAAAGGTATTGTTTTCAGTGCCATTTGACTGTGAAATTATTGGTCCTTTTTTTCTTGAAACTTGGTGGGAGGGTTGAAGTGGGCAAGGAAAAACACATTCCATTTTTTGGATCCTGCCTACGAAATTTGCAGAATGATTATTTTAGTTTTTTATAATAATTTTGAATTGTGCAACTTTTGTGTCTAGATTGACATTCATCACAATTTTGTGTTGTACAGAAGCCGTTATAGCCTTCTTAATATTTTTTTATGACAGTTTCTGCTGTGTATGACATCTTTGTCAGTTGAGCTTTTTATTGTTTTTTTTGTGCATGCAATTCACCAACCTATATGTCTGTGTTAGGTATCTGTGTAGGTCAATACTTTGCTGCTTATATACAATTGTTTAAAACTAATTTCTTTTACATGCCTAAACTCTATCATAACTGATAACTAAAGTCATTATGTTGGACAGAATGAATGAGATTCCACACTGACAGCTGACAGACTGTAGATTACAAACTTTGCTCAGTGATTTAGAGTCGACTGAATATACCACAGAGGGAAAATACTATTGGATACTCATGAGTTAATGCTCTGTGGAGCAGCTGCAGAAATGAGGGTGCTGATGTTATTTTCATCAGAGAAACATTGGAACAAAAGCTAAATGTGCATGTGTATGAGTGTGTATGAGTGTGTATGAGTGCGTTGTGCTGGTTTGTGACGCTCTCAGTATCTGTGCAGAGCTGGAGGTCGAACCAGGGAATGATGAGGTGGCGCTTTCCTCCCTTTCTTCTTCCTCTATGCCTCTCTTTCTTCCTGAAAGACAGATTGCATTCCATCCTTTTCCCTGTTAAAAAAAAAAGGAACAGGCAGACACATGGATAATGTGAAGGTATCTGCAGTGTGTATGTGTGTGAGAGGGAGAGAGAGAGAGAGAGAGAGAGGAGAAAGAGGAGGAGGAGGAGGAGGAGGGGGGAGGAGGAGGAGGAATGAATTAGAGGCTTGCTTGGCCAGCTTCAGACTGTGCAACGTGTCTGCTGCTGGTGGATCAGATGGCAGAAAGCTACTGCTGTGCATCTCCCTGTAGCTCCTCTGCTCCATAATGTCTGCTTTCTGCTTAATTACAGCTCACCTGCAGCCCGGCCGGCGCTGCACACAGCCTTCTGGAGGGGGAAACCAGAGAATCGCGCATATAAACCTTTATTTGGACTGGGGGGACAGCCGCTAAAAAGGGCTTTTATTATTTAGAGCCAATAACAATCATAACGTCTGCAAACCCCACAATTGTACAGGTATTTCAAAACAGAGACCATTACAGTCGACTGCAGCCGTTTGCACAAAAAATGCAAAAAACATCTGGTTCACACATAAGAGATAGTGAAGCTTTTTTTTTTTCTAATCCATCCTATCTATCTATCTATCTATCTATCTATCTAATTTCTACATTGCAGTCATATCTATTTAAATAGTAGGATGATGCTAATGACATTTTAGTGGAAGGTTTTTGCAACATTTCCACTCATCACTATAGTAATAAATGAGCTTTCTGCAAACCTTAATCTGTAGGTAATCTGCAGTTTTAAAGTGCCAGTCCCATTATATCAGTCAATTTTGAGGCCTAAGCTCCTCATTTTAAGAATCTGTTCCTTTATTTAGTCTATGCATTAAATCAGAGTACTAGTACTTGAATTTTGGCTTATGCGTTATGTATGAATGACTGACCTGCACAGTATCTGTATGAGTTTAGTTATGCTTTCTACCTATTTGTAGAATATAAACTAGACCCAACATTGGTTTGAGGTCTCGTGAAGTGAAATAAAAGACATAACTTTGTAGCGATGGAGCTATATGTCCATAAGTGGTTGAATGTGTGTGTGGGGGAGGGGGGCAACACCTAGCCAGGTAGATATTTTTGTTTTTATGTGCACCTGTTTTGAGATATGTGTCTCTGAAACATGTGCCACTACACCAAATCAATGAAGGTGTAAAGATTTAAAGACTTTGCGGTTGTCGAAGCATTGAACGATAACACTCACAGGTACGTCTCATTTTACATTCACAGACCCTTCCTGTCAGCACTTCTCATTGGGACTGTTGCTCTGACACTTGGTGGCAATATTATTAGTCTCCAGAATGCACAATGATGGAAACTCATTATAAAAAATCATTTTTCTCTAGTATTTCTCTTATTGAGTATATTCATGGTTCTCAGAGAATGGATCCTTATTTTTCATGACTCTTTTGACCATTTGCCTGCAGCCAGCAGGTCAACATGTCCATCGCTACACAAGAAATATCAATATCTAATGGGCTATCTACTGGATGGATTATTTTTTGAGCACATTCATGCTCCCAAGAGAATGAACTCTATTGGTATTAGTGGGTTTTTCTAGCGTTCTAAAGAAAAAACTCATCAGTATTCATACAACATTTTCACATTGTAGGGTTAATGATCACCAGAGGCTTCACCAGGCCCAAGCAGGACTTTTAGTCTGGTTTTACCATTGTTTCACAGGTTTGTGCTTCTTTGGTGCATTGCACTCTTTACCCTCCACTCAGTGATAATCAGCAGACTGGGTCAAGGAAATGACCAGGTGGCGTAGCTCAAATTTGGTGAAGCTCTAATTTGCACACCCCCTGTCTGGTTCAAAGCTGTGTCCATGGCAGTTTGGATCTAAGATCTGAAGAAGACAAGAACACAACCAAACATAACAGTGCTGTTCTCTTACAGACATTCACTCACTGATTATGATCTGAGTTGTATCCGAAGTGCAGTTCTCTGCTTCTTAAAGGAAAATCCCCCTCATACACTGATTTTCTTCTTTTTCAATGGAGGTCACTTTGTTCTTGTGTTCCTGTTTCCATCTATGAGCCAGATAGATTCTTTTCATTTACTGTATCTCTGCTTTTCGATTTGTAATATGATGACAATCTTAAACCTGGGATGAATTCAGCAAATGTCATGTGAAGATTACACTAGCTAAACCTCCACACACATCAGAGCTGAATTAGCAGCAGAAACACAAACACAAGCTAAGCTAAGCCTACAAAGACTATGGCTGCTGTCAGCACATGTTAACAGTTTGACAGCTAAAATAAGAAAAACATCTTGTAAAATTAAAACAACTTTGGCAAATGTAGAAGCTCTTAGCTTAAACCAAAACTACATAAAGCCATGACGTTCAGAGATTTCACCTACTGAACTACAACTGCTGAAACTAACGCCAGACTATCAGGAGCACCTAAAAGTGAGCTGAAATCAAAGCAAATCAGGAAGTAGACTAGAACCAGAAATAAAATTGAGATTAAACCATGGCTGCTTCGGGAGGAGATCCTCCTCCGGTCCTCCGATGCTCTTCAGGATCATGTTTCCTACTACTCGCCCCCCCTTTCCTCCTCTGATCCAAACTCCAACCCTTCTGCTTATGGAAGGAGGGACCTGCTGTTTTTTCCTCTTCTTTCTCTCTTTTCTTCTGTTATTTTTTTTTTCTTTGAAGGAGGGGTCCATTCTTGTCTTCCCTAAACGTGAGCAGCAGCAGCAGTAGGGTAATGAGGGTGCGTCCCAGTCCTTCCAGTCCCAGCACCTCCCAGTTCTTCAGGCTCCCATATAAAAACCCTGGTGGAAAGTGAGTGTAGGCAGTAGGGAGTTTCTGCTGGGGTCAGAAGGACTGTGAAAAGACAACGGAGCCTGCCCCAAACACCCGTGTATGAGTGGAGTGTAGCAGAAAAAAGAGAACACCCCCAACTTTTTTTCCTCTCGCCTCAAAGAGTCTACATGTCTAGTGGCCTCTAGACATGTTCAGCTTTGTGGATTTGCGGCTGGCACTGCTGCTCGGCGCAGCAGTGCTCCTGGTTAGAGCCCAGGGCGAGGACGACCGTAAGTTTCATCACTATTTACTGGAGCTTCTCAACCCGTTTTTTTTTTCCTTTTTTTTGTCTGGTTTTTGAAAGTGGATATTTTCTCTTCGTGTGTGGACCGCTGCTGAGATCTAGACAGAGAAGAGGAGAGAGGAAAAAGTTTGAAGTAGAAATAAGACATTTGATGCACACTGATCCTTCAGATAGATAGATAGATAGATAGATAGAGTACAGGGTGTGCGTAATGCATTGGGCATCTCAAGAAGGCCTCTCTCTCTCTCTCCTCCCCTTGTGTCTGTATATGTCTCTCGACCTCCCACCCCCACCCCCCAATGCATGCTGAGCGAGTTGCTGCAAGTTTTCCTCCAGGCAAAGGGTTTTCTAGTAGTACTTAGTTAGTTTCCAAGAGAAATGCATTTTTTTATCAGATTTGAACCCAAGTATCTTCAGAAAAAAAAAAATGCTTTTTTTTCTGAAACCCTGTGTTTTATCAATTCGACACCCTAAAACTCGACATATGGATATAAGATTGGAAGAAAAAAGTGACCTTTAACAAGCTTTCCCTGAATGGCCCCACGTCATTAGACAGCGGAGATTCCTCTGTGGGGGCTTCTCGCAGGCCTGATTGATGAGGCAGAGCAATTCGCTGCCTGAGGCCAAGTGTTGAGTTGGCCAGGTGAGCAGTCACATATAAAAAAAATCACTGAGAGCGGCAGAGGAGAAGGTGAGCAGGCGTAGGCTTGTCTGCAGGAAACATTTGACATCTAGAGTCTGAGCAAAGGGCAGAGATGAACAGCTACTGTAACTATGATTTACAAAAGCTCGGATGTATTTGAAAAGAGATCAGGCAGAGTGTAGGTCCTGACCTGGTCTGACACATTTTTCTTCCTGTAAGAAGACAAAGAGAATCAGCTCAGCTCTGGAAACAAGAACCGAGGAGCTGAAATTCTATTTTTCCAGATGTTCTTCTGGTCTGGACTCAGCTGTCTGCCTGCCTGCCTGCCTGTCTCTCTGTCTGTCTATCTGAAGCAGATGTGGTTTGACCATCTGAATGGTCTCACAGCGCCACCCAGAGGCTTCCCTCTACAACGGCAGACACATCTGGCCGCCACGTCCTCCACACCGCCTACCCCCCCCCTCCTCCTCTTCTTCTTTCCACTCTTTTTTTTTTGTTTCCTCTAATTGCAAACACATGCGGACTGTTTCCACCAGCTGCTGCCAAGCCGACAGTCTACTGCTTTTCCCTCTGAGCTCAGCACTTTGGCATGCTAAGAGATTTATAAACCCTAGAAGGAGGCCCAGTTTGGCTTTTAAGTTTGAAATCCAGAGCAGCAGCAGCAGCGATGTTGGAAAATGTGACTTTGAGTTAGAGCAGAGGAACATCGGTGCTGTTGTAACTCCTGGTGCTAGCTGGAAGTTAAATCACTTGCAGGCGTACTGGTTTCACGCGTGTCTAAGTGTTTCAGCAGGATGTGACATCAGTGCCCTCTGTGTCACCTCGATCTGATTCTGAAGCCTCAAGTTCCTGTCCACACTTTTCCTAACACTCCAGTTTTATGCTTTTATATTATTATCTGAACTCTTTTCTCTTTCCTCTTGTTCTTATGAGCCTGTTAATGAACTTTTTATTATGATATTTTCTGAAAATATTCCTTCCATGCTAAAAATTAAAATATAGGATTGTTATTATCAGATTACATATATATATATATATATATATATATATATATATATATATATATATATATATATATATATATATATATATATATATATATATATATATATGTAATATATATATATATATGTAATATATATATATATATATGTAATATATATATATATATATATATATATATATATATATATATATATATATATATATATATAACCATGTTCTAACTTTGTTTTAGTTAATGCAATGTGGATTTTAGTTTTCATTTTCAAAAATACAATTAGAGGTTTTATATTAGGGTATCAAAATGATGAATTAATGAATGCAGGTTCTATCAAGTTAAACTTTATTTATTAATATTTTGTATATATATATATGTTAAATATTTAGATTTGATTTGCTCCCATGTAGAGGCCTGTATTTCTGTGTATTTCTGTGTGTTTCTGTGTGTTGCGGAATCTCACCTGTTACTGTTTCTGTGTCGCCCCCCTCAGGCACGGGCGGAAGCTGCACCCTGGACGGCCAGGTGTTTGCGGACCGGGATGTGTGGAAGCCGGAGCCATGCCAGATCTGTGTGTGTGACAGTGGCACAGTGATGTGCGATGAGGTCATCTGCGAGGACACAACGGACTGCCCCAACCCTGTCATCCCCCACGATGAGTGCTGCCCCATCTGCCCTGATGATGGTACATACACACACAAACACGTTTAGGTGATATGTGGGGGCCATATTTCAACAACCACCCTTGAAGGACACCACTTTCTGAATGGTTTAGAGAGAAGGAGGCCGGAGCAATTTATTAATGGGAGTGCCCAATCTATGAAAACTACTTGAGATGTTTCTTTCTTTCTTTCTTTCCCTTTAAAATATTTTATCACAAATCTTACACCCATTCATAATTTCCCCACTTGTTTATAATTTCTTTCTTTATTTACATATTTATTGAAGAAATATTCATGTTAGTTTTTTTGTTGGTTAGTTTTTTGTGATGTTTTTCATAGTCTAACTCAGCATCTCTGTCTATCTCCTCTCCTCTATCTGTAGGTCTCCAGGAGCCCGAGGTAAATATTTCATTAAACATCCATCATTCAAATGATTAGTCTACACATTCAGATAGCTAGTATTATCCAGTTTGTGAAAAAATACCCTTCAGTAATTGTGTCATCAGCATCACCATAATTACAAACAAGATGGTTTAATGTAACACAAGTATTTGTATCAAATGACTATAATGACTGATGATGATTATTGATTAATGGATAATTATGACATAAGATGACTATTTGTAATTATTTATATATCTATAGTATTCATTGTTGCAAAATATCAGACACGTTAGAAGTGATTAATAACTTCATTACATCATACATCATTGATTACTTGAATCCTATTCTGATAGAAACTATCTTTCTTTACTCACAGGGACCTAAGGGAGAGCGTGGACCCAAGGGAGATAGGGTATGTTTGCAGTACCTTCTTCTTATGTTTCCCTTGTCACTCTTTTGGTTTCTGGTCACCTGAAAAACATGTGATGCAATCACTATCTGGCCCTGAGCAGATTCTGGTGTGTTTATGTTGGAGCTGAGGTAGCTACACTTAGTCAGAACCATTACAGGTGTTTCCATTGAGTCTATAGGACTTAGATACTTTAGTCTATTACAGTGTTCATCCTACTTACATTAAGTAAGTAGTACATTAAAACAGACTGCATCAAAAGGCTGAAACATTTAATTGTTGGGTATGTTACACTTCTAGGAATATGGGTTATATTTGACATATTTTTCAAAACTTATGCCAAATTATGACTTGGCACTTTTTTTCTTCAAAGTAACTACAGATGAAAGTGAAAATAATTAAATAAGAGTAAAGTAAGAAGAGTGAAATGCTCATATAGCTACTTAAACCTGAGCCGAGGTATAGCTACTGTACTGTAGCTACTGTACTACTGTACTGTACTGTAATTTCTTTACAAAGTAAAATAAAGCATTTTGGTTCAATAGGATTTGACCTTTATGAAAGCACTGAAATGCTCATTGACTGTGAACATGCTGAGGTCATGTTGAAAACTACAGACTGAGTGTGAAAGTGTTTGGAGTAGGACAGGAAGCTGCTTTAACAGAAACAGAATCTGTTCTTTGGAGGGGAGGTATTTAAGTATTATGACTTAGTTATTTATACAAAAATATGAAGCATCTAAATTGTTCTCTCATTAAATTATTCATTTTTAGAGATAATTGGAATTAATTCAGATATCTGCTGAGATGATTATTGAAACCCTTGAGAATTCACCTGCATCTCAGCTAAACAGCTAGTTATGATAATTAATAGTGGATTTTCAGTAATGAATATAGTAATGTATTCATGATATATTATGTTTTTATCATGTAGAATTTATTTTGGGTTTGTGATGGTAATGTAATTGCCTACAGGACAGGTCTTTTCTTGATAGTTCTTACCCACTTCCTGTTTCCTGATGTCACATGACCACTATAAGCTCATATCTGGTTCTTGGTCCGGTCACATGATCAGTCATAAACAGTACAGTACAGTCTAACAGTGGAGTAAGCTGCATCTCCTCCAGGTTTACAGCTGCTTTCATCATTACAGGGACCAAGTGTAAAGACATAACTACACAAATTAAAATGACTTAATTAAATTTAATTAAATTAAAATATTATGATTAAATGTTACCTTTTACTTCAAACTGCAGTCAGTGTTGTGGTTTATTAGATTAAGATCTCTGCATCCACATGGTCCTTCTTCTGACTCTTGAGCCTGACCCCTTTTTCTTTCTCTCTCCGTTCCATATACAGGGTCCTGCTGGTCCCCCTGGTAACGACGGTATCCCCGGCCAACCTGGACAGCCTGGACCTCCTGGCCCCCCTGGACCCCCTGGCCTCGGTGGAGTAAGTTTTCAGTTTTTCTAATATTTTTGTATCGGTCTTGTTTAAGTCCAAACTGACCTGTTATAAGATAACTACGGCTGAAGGCAAAAGTGAGGAGATGTGATTGCTTGTAGATGTGATTAATTCTTCTAGTTTGTTGGATTTATTTCTTATTCCATTCTTCTGCTTCTGAGAATGAACTGTGCCATTTTTTTTGATGAATGGCATCAAAATGTATCAATGTAAACTCTACTATAACTTGATGATCTATTTATTAAGAATGTTGATTTTGGCTTTCAGTCTGGGGTCAAAAGGTCAGAAGTTCATTAAAGTTTATTCTCAGGGGAAGTAGAAATATTTTGGATGCTTGTCTGATCCAAAAGATAGCATTTACTGTGCTGAGCATACCAAAATAACATTACCAAAGACTCACAATCTGATTTTGCATACTGTGATTCAGTTACCCATGGATTTCTATCATCATTGACTTGAGCAAATATGTTTTTTTATATCCTCCTTCTAACTGAGCTAACATTTGTAGTCTAATTTTGCATGTTTATGGAGCATTTACCATTGCAAATTCATTATTCTAAGCTAACATGGTTTAGCATCCTAAGCTAACTCTATATCTTTGTCAAAGATTTATCATTGAATCACATAGCAATTTAGCACAGTTAGCTAATTTAACAAACTACGATTCAGTTCACCATTGACCACCATTTTAATTGAAACTGACTGTAATGTAGCATATTTATGCAGAATTGCTCTCAACTGTAACTGTCTGTAACATATCAATAACATACTTCCTTTTTAATTAATAACTCTAAATTAACAGAGACTAAGTGTGCATGCGTTTTTGGTAACGTTTTGTTAACAACATGAATAGGTTTCAAAGAGAATTCATTGAGCTTACAAGTTTGTGTGTGGGACGTTAGTGGACCAGAGGTCCAGAACTGAAAGCAGATATTTAATTTATCTACAAACTAATGAAGGTTATTTTACAAGGTTCAAAATATAACACAGGTTTTGTATATGTTAGAGCAGAGTATGAAACAGTAACATCTAACATTATTTCATTGAGGTGACTTTATGCATCAATTTCAATTATCAGGATTTATTTGAGTCATGATTTGGACATTTTTTCTGCCTGGGGTGTCCCAAGTTTATTTATTTTCCTTTAATTATATACACCTCCAAGAGAATAACACTAACAATAACACTAAGAATAACACATAACAATAAGGAAATTGTCATTTTTTAACTATATGCCACTTAAATATTCATATATTAGTATGGAATGATTTAGTTGTTTGTGTGGCTAACCTGTCCATCCTCTTGTTTTTTCAGAACTTCTCCCCTCAGATGTCTCATGGCTACGATGATAAATCTCCCTCCATGCCTGTGCCCGGACCCATGGTGGGATATGCATACATATGCACACCTTGTATAATTTGCCTGTGAGTCAGGTGTTGTAGTATCTAAGCTTGCATATTTTTCATTGATAGGGCCCAATGGGACCCCGTGGACCCCCTGGACCTCCTGGCTCTAGCGTAAGTACAACATCGATGTTTATTATCAGATTATGTTTATATTTAATACTATTTAGTTTAATCAGATTTTTGTCAGTAAGAATCATGGGATGATGTGAAAATCGACCCACATGTAGTCATTGAAAGTGAGTTCTGCTATTTAAAGACAGAGATCGAGTTCTGCTTGTTTTATGATATAGTTTATTGTTCCACCCAAGTGAGCTGGCAGCCTCAAAGCAACTACCTATACTATACTAAAACAGATAGATGCCCTAGATAGAGGATCATATATAACAGTTTAACATCTGTTACAGTGGTATGAATACATACAGTATCTGTAGTGTAAATGACATAATGACTGTGTTTCTGCCCCCTCCTACAGGGACCTCAGGGATTCACTGGCCCCCCTGGTGAGCCTGGTGAGGCTGGACCTTCTGTGAGTATTCGAAACACACTAACCAATATATACCTGCATTGCACCTTGCTACTCACCGTCACCGTGCTCACCTTGTGTTTGTATTTGCGTGTCTCTACAGGGTGCCATGGGTCCTCGTGGCCCCGCCGGTGCCCCTGGAAAGAACGGAGAGGATGTAAGTCAAATTGATCTGCTTACATTGACCTTGTATAACTGTCTCTTCATCTCAGTTTAGAGTGTTGATTGACTTGTTCAATTCTCTCATCCTTGTCTCTCTGTCCCTCTTTATTTTAGGGTGAGTCTGGCAAACCTGGTCGCCCCGGTGAGCGTGGACCCTCCGGCCCACAGGTAAGTTGCCATGGCAGTGCACTTTTGTCTCAGGGATTAATGAAAACAACAATAAGAAGAAGAATGAAACAGGGCTGTGATAACAAATGTCTTTTTCTTTCTCTCAGGGAGCTCGTGGTTTCCCAGGAACCCCCGGCCTGCCTGGCATCAAGGGACACAGAGTGAGTCAAAACAGATCTTATTCTCTCCACTCAACACACTTCAATTCATCAATAAAGTGAACTTCAACTGTATGTCTCTCTTTCTCTGTAGGGATTCAGCGGTCTTGATGGTGCTAAGGGAGATGCCGGCCCTGCTGGACCCAAGGTGACTGTCCTTCTTTGTTATGTCTCACTTCCACACTCATAGGAGTAGTACTAGACATCGTCTTAGTGGGGTTCTCCAGTAAGTAGTATTGTACTTTAAAAAATCTGGGGACTCACAAGAGAGATTTCAAAAACAATGATATAGATTGAAGCTAGATGTCCTGAATTTTAGTCCTTTACATTAACCAAAAACAGTGTCTCTTAATAATGCAACCAGTGTTGTATTAGCAGTAGCCATATTGCCTAGTTGAAGGTACAATGCTACAGTTTCTATCATTTTCATCAATTCATTTGCCTGTGTCTGTTTGTGTTTTTAGGGAGAGACTGGAGCCCCCGGTGAGAATGGAACCCCTGGTGCTATGGTGAGTAAAACAAGCATCCCTATTAACACCTCATAGTAGCCATCTTGGATTTTCCTCCTTTCTAATTGATACCAACTTAAAGAGTATAACAACGCTTGTCTTTCTCAATTTCAGGGACCTCGCGGTCTGCCTGGTGAGAGAGGCCGTGCTGGCGCTGTTGGAGCTGCTGTGAGTCCACATACATATAATTAATGTGAGCCAAACAATCAATGAATATACCAACCAATCATGTTTGTGTGTTGCAGGGTGCTCGTGGTAACGATGGTGCTGTTGGTGCTGCTGGACCTCCCGTAAGTCTTTTATTCTCTAAAGCTTAAATTGTTTTCAGAACCCTTAAATAATCTTTAGTTTTAAGCGTGAACATTCAAAAACCTGGAGAGTATGATGGTTCCTAGGAACCCTGTACTTTTGTAAACCTTATCCTTCATAAGCATGTTTGAATATATAACATCCAGTGGTTGTTTAAAACCTTTGAGGGAGATTCATAAACAAGAGCCAAGTTAGAAAAAAAACATGCTACTGCGTTCTTATGTGATAATCGGCAATGTTTATTGTGATTATTAATAACAGTTCTCTAGAAAGGTATAGATACTACTACCACAACCAAATTTTTGGATTTAAAATATAAGAAAACAAAATCCTGTTCCTATATCAGCTGTGGTGACACTGCCCACACACAATTGTCTGAATCTCTTTGTGTTATTATTTCCTCTCAGGGTCCCACTGGCCCCGCTGGACCCGCTGGTTTCCCTGGTGGCCCTGGAGCCAAGGTACAACTCTTGAAATGCTTGAAATGGTCACTACCAATAATCAACAAACACCTTTTTTATTTCCTTACAAGATCTTCTTAATATTCCTATGCATCTTCTCTTCTATTCTCTTATCTTCTCCAGAGACCTTATAGATGTCATTATGAGGTTTTTTTTTGTTACTTTTTTAGTGCCTAGCTACACTGGTTGTCTTAATATCAGTGTACCTAGGTGACCTTTATTTGATCTTTGACCAAAATGGGGTCAATTTGAACGGGGATCATACAAGGTCATTCCAGCTGTGCCCCAATCCCATTCTACATGTAGTAACATGTAATATGTTCACACTGATGACAAAAAGAAGTATAGCTACAAAGTGTAACTACTAAATTTGCTTGATATTTGAGTGTGCTGATACTATTGCCCACAATGCCAAGCTGCTCACAGATGGAAAAACAAAAATAATACATCTCTAGGAAAATGTCTGTCTTGTATTTATCAAATTTAATTGGCAGCAACTTTCTGAAATCACTCTGTAATTGATGTTCACTGGCACACTTCTGTACAAATCAATGCATACAAACTATGGAAACAGTACATTTTGAAGATTCCTATATGATGCTACTGTGTTATTATGAGATAAAACACCATTAGACTGCCTTTTTTTACTTAGACACAGCATTCCCTGGTAGTATAATCCTCTCTTCTTTCAATATTATATTTACTTTTTGCAACTTTTGCCTTTTTCTGTCATACCAATATCTTTCAGTCAAACCACATTGGTTTGTGACTAAATATCAATCTCTGTTTCCGATCTACCCAGGGTGAAGTTGGTCCTCAGGGTGCTCGTGGACCCGAGGGCCCCGCTGGAGCCCGTGGTGAGCCTGGAAACCCCGGACCTGCTGGCGCCGCTGGAGCTAGTGTAAGTACCAATCATTTGGCAGAAGTAAAGGCTACAATCAATTTTTCATGTACAGTCAAAGAAAACAACATCTAAGGAAACAAAACTGTCTCATTGGCCACTCCTCGGTGATGATGCACTTAAAACTTTGGAGAGCCTCCTCACCTTTGGATTGTTTATGAAAATCTCTTCCCTTCTTTCTCCTCACAGGGTAACCCCGGAACTGATGGAGCTACCGGACCTAAGGGAACCCCTGTGAGTATCTCTTCTACCATATCATTTTGTACACTATAAGGATTTCAGGGCTGAGGGTTTATTATTTAGTAGCCAAGGCTGGGGTTTCACAGTTATCATAGCAACAGAGACTCCTTACTGCTCGTGAAGCAGGATGTGACTATGTTGTTGCTGCCCCCTGCAGGGTGCTGCTGGAGTTGCTGGAGCTCCAGGTTTCCCCGGACCCCGTGGACCCCCAGGAGCTCAGGGTGCTACTGGTGCCCCCGGACCCAAGGGTAACACTGTGAGTAAAGCTTTCTGATAAAATGTGTACTTTCCTAATTCTTTCATCCGTAGAGGATTACAAGTGAATAAACAAAATTATGCATTACTTCAGTTTCTGACTAGTGTTGAGTTTGTTTCTTAACAGTCATTTGCTATTTATTTGTGGTAGAGATATGTCTATGTTATTGTTCAGTATCTATTGGTCTATTTTTTGGTCTGGGTTTTGTTTGTTTATATTTGCTTGTTTCCCTCAGGGTGAGGCTGGTGCCCCTGGACCCAAGGGAGAGGCCGGTGCCAAGGGAGAGGCTGTAAGTTCACCACAGTCAGCAATGGTCCCTGTATGAGTACATGCATTGAAACACTTTCGGTTTCTTATGCTGCCCATGTGTTTGCCTTCACCAGGGTGCAGTCGGAATTCAGGGACCCCCAGGAGCTTCTGGTGAGGAGGGCAAGAGAGGAGCCAGAGGAGAGCCCGGTGCTGCTGGAGTTCGTGGAGCTCCCGGAGAGCGTGTATGCATCTCACCTACTTTTCTTTGTATTAAATGATGTAGTGTAATATTTATAACATTTAATAATTTAATGATATTGGAATATGATAGTTTCCCCTTTGACATCTCTATATAGAAAAATATCTGAAACATGGATAATTTTGTGCAGCTGCAGACTTAAGGACTCCAGACCCTACGAACAATATAGCTTTTGAATATTATTTAAAGAAACACTGTAGCTCCCTCTGCAGGACAGAAAAAGAGGAACTCTGACTAACTATGACTAAAATAGAATATATATATTTAGTCTGCCCCACAATACATTTTTATTGTTTTTGAGACAATGTACTTCATAATAACAGTAAACGTGTGTAGCTCCTTGGTGTGCAAAGCCTATGCTAATTTGATCATTTCATATTGATTGCAATGACAAAGCTGCTTTACCTGCTTTACCAGCACTACAAAACTTAAGTACAGATTGTTTTACTTTCCTTGACACAAAGTCTGTTATAGTGAGTTTTTGGCTCAGCTCATTTCAATGTAGCATGTTCATCTTTGATCACGGAGCTGTGTTTGATTCTTTCTACAGGGTGCTCCCGGTGGTCGTGGTTTCCCTGGTGCTGATGGTGTTTCTGGACCCAAAGTGAGTGAAACATCCACACAGCTGATATCTCCTTCCAGATACCAATATTTAGTTTCCATTTTAATAACTGCTACTTATAACCTTTGCCCATCATAGGGTGCCACTGGTGAGCGCGGTAACCCCGGTGCTATGGGACCTAAAGGAGCCACTGGTGAGCCTGGTCGCACTGGTGAGGCTGGTTTGCCCGGAGCTAAGGTGAGATTCTATCACATTTTACTACATTACATTTACATTATTCACTGTACAGGCCTTCATCTGACTCTCTGGCCTCTGACCTGTAGGGTATGACTGGCAGCCCTGGCAGCCCTGGACCTGATGGCAAGTTGGGACCTACTGTAAGTTGAGCAGCATTAGTTTAATATTTATCTCACAAAACATTGTCATTTTGGTGTTGATTTAAATTAAACTTTATTTAATCCATTTTATCAGGGAGCCCCCGGACAAGACGGTCGCCCTGGACCCCCTGGCCCTGTTGGAGCCAGAGGCCAGCCTGGAGTTATGGGATTCCCCGGACCCAAGGGAGCCGCTGTAAGTAATATATCTCAAGCTACACCATATATTTGGTTAGTCAATGGACTTATGAATAGTATCATTCTTAGTGTCCACATCTCTTGTAATTGTACTTTTCTTCTCCTGTCCCTGTAGGGTGAGGCTGGAAAGCCTGGCGAGAAAGGCGTGATGGGACCCGTTGGCCCTGTTGTAAGTTCTCTATTATTCTCTGAATCTACTGTACTCTCCTGTTTTCCAGATATGTAGATATATATAGGAGCTATAACCTGTGTAACTGAAAGCCTGCTATCTGTTACACAGGGTGCCCCTGGTAAGGACGGTGATGTTGGTGCTCAAGGTGCCCCTGGACCTGCTGTAAGTACAACACATGCATACATTAACCCCGAAGTCATCATAAGCCTGGCATCTTTCCCTACAAAATATTTAAAACTAAAGATGCATATATATATATACACCATACCATTTCTCTATTATCTCTAATATTCCTTCTCTTGCTCCTCCTCAGGGTCCTGCTGGTGAGAGAGGAGAGCAAGGACCTGCTGGAGCTCCTGGTTTCCAGGGTCTTCCAGGACCCCAGGGTTCCGTTGGTGAGACTGGCAAGCCCGGAGAGCAGGTACTGACTGAGCTATATACAGATACATAATCTCATCTAGTTACTGCTTTCATGTGAATAAACATATTTATTTGCCTCTTCTAACATCCTGTCCTGGTCTGACCATCTAGGGTATACCCGGCGAGGCTGGAGCCCCAGGAGTTGCTGGAGCTAGAGTAAGTCAATAATCATATTAAGTCACTCAGTAATCTGCTCTCAGTGGAGTTCCATTAGACTAAATTAAGTACATCTTTATCAACTAGGCTACAAACATTGGTAAAAGCTAAATGTGGTTGTTGCTGTAAATTGATCAGTAATATCCCTAAAAGTCAAAGGCCTAAAACCTTTCTTGTAGTTCCAAGTTTAGGTTACTAAGATAGAAACTTGACTAGTTACCTGGTTTTAGTCTTAAACACTTCAAACTTAAGTTTACATGACTATTAGTTTTACTAATTAGAAAGCCTGTTAGTTTATTAAGCCCACTGATCATAACACTAACCAGGCACTTCAACTTACCGAACACACTGTCACTTCTCTTTCTCAGGGCGACAGAGGATTCCCTGGTGAGCGTGGTGCCCCTGGCGCCATGGGACCCGCTGGTGCTCGTGGATCCCCCGGAGCTGGTGGAAATGATGGTGCTAAGGTAATCTCAGCGGTTGAAAAAAAATACCTATGCTGATGGAGGAAAATTCTTCATCATTCTAATCTTTTTACTGTTCTTCTTCTTTCCTCTTTCCTTCAGGGAGATGCTGGTGCCCCTGGTGCTCCTGGTGCTCAGGGTCCTCCTGGACTGCAGGGAATGCCTGGTGAGCGTGGATCCGCTGGTCTTCCAGGACTGAGGGGAGACAGAGTGAGTCACCATAACAGGATTCCTAGAACTCTGGTCAATAATGATGTGCACAGAGCACTTCGTGGATTACCAGAGAGCACCCACAGTAGCTCCTCAACATTAAGAATATCAGCAATGTCATAGAAGCAATACTATATCATATGACCAGCTGTAGCACCACCTACACAACTCTCAATATTATGGATCTCACACTCTGCCTCTCTATCCAACACAGGGTGACCAAGGACCTAAGGGTGCTGATGGAGCTGCTGGCAAAGATGGCCCCCGTGGTTTGACTGGACCAATTGGACTTCCCGGACCTGGTGGAGCCACTGGAGACAAGGGAGAGCCTGGTGCCGTTGGTCTTGTTGGACCTGCTGGAGCCCGCGGAGCCCCTGTAAATATTCTGTCTTTCTCCAATCAATATATAGTTCAATCAAAATCTCTCTTCACAAGAGCTATTATTAGAAGATGCTAATGTTAATCAGTACATTCAGTGTTTCCATGATGGTGTTCAGTGGACGCCGGACATCCAACAGAAGTTAACAGAAGTTCTGAATAGTCATACCAAATATGAGGTCAAAGCTCAGTTGCTGTCCTTGTAATGATTCTCTAAGCAGCACTGCTTTGACCCTAAATCTTGAAAACCCTGGCTGACTTTTCTTCCTCTTTGTTTTCCTCAGGGTGAGCGTGGAGAGGCCGGACCACCCGGACCTGCTGGATTTGCTGGACCTCCTGTAAGTCACTTTTTCATGAAAGCTCTGATATTCACTAACTGTTTTTCTTTTGCTTGAAGATTAAACACATACAGTAACACATTGTTCACCACCATTCCACTTTAGGGTGCTGATGGACAAGTTGGTGCTAAGGGAGAGGCTGGAGATACTGGTGCCAAGGGAGATACTGGTGCCCCTGGTGCTGCTGGAGCCACTGGTGCCCCTGGACCCCAGGTTTGTAATTATACCCCAATTATAGTACACAAAATGCATTAATGTGCTCTCCTCTATGTATACTTTGCCTGATACTGGCTCAACCATTTTAACTGACACCATTTGATTTTAGGGTCCCGTTGGAAACACTGGCCCCAAGGGAGCTCGTGGTGCTGCTGGACCTCCTGTAAGTTACCACTCTTCTTCTACTCTGTTAGATACTACTCTGTTAGATATACATATGCACATATGTATATCTAATCAGTTTCTGCATTAATAACATCGCAAGCAGAATTGTAGAGGTCAGTGGTCACAGTGCTACTGACCATATTGGCATAACCATACAGTATAAGGACATAGCAGAGAAAGTCAGTGTAGAGAAAGTTTTCTTCAAAGGATGGTTTTATTTACATATGTTATGTGGATCGATAATGCCAATTTTTATCATTTGTTTTAGTGTTTGTTTTTTAATGGACTTCTTTCTTTGTCCCTAGGGTGCTACTGGCTTCCCTGGTGCTGCTGGCAGAGTTGGACCACCTGGCCCCTCTGTAAGTCTACACCTAATGTTATTAGCTCTGAAACTGCTACATGCTAGCAACAGTTATATTTTAATTTATTTTACTTCATAATAGCGCTACTGATTCTGAGATTAATCTAGGGTGGTGGTTCATCAGTGGTGTATATTACCCTTTCGCCCATAGGGAAACTCTGGACCTCCCGGACCACCTGGACCTGCTGGCAAGGAGGGACTCAAGGGAATTCGTGGTGAGACCGGACATGCTGGTCGCCCTGGTGAGATAGGACCTCCCGGACCCCCAGGAGCTGCTGGAGAGAAGGGTAGCGCTGGTAGTGATGGTGCTCCCGTAAGTAATCATTACAACACAACCTCACACTTAAATATTGCACTACTACCTTAATGTATCAAAAAACTAGTTTTTTACTAATAAATGTAAGCCTGATTGTAAGTGACCAACTTTACCTCTTTACAAAGTGGCATATTTCTATATATGCTGCAGATTGTGTTTAGATTTTTGTATGTGCCAGTTTACTCCTTGAAGTGTAATATTTTCTTCTCTGTCGCCCTCTGCAGGGTATGCAAGGTATCCCTGGACCTCAAGGTATTGCTGGATCCCGTGGTATTGTTGGTCTGCCTGGACAGAGAGGAGAGAGAGGTTTCCCTGGCCTGCCCGGACCTGTTGTAAGTTATTATTCTCATTCAACTAGAAAACTACAACTACTACTACTGCCCAGGAGATCGAAACAGGACAGGAAACCTAAATTCTGTTAATCAGCCAATACAATGTTTAGAACTAAACATGACACCTAATACTAACAGAGATATGACCTGTTCAAAGAACTTCTCGAGAATGTGATGAATACCATACAACTTTGGTTGTAACTGTAGCCATAATGCAGCAGTGTCTTGTACATTTTATCAGTAGCCTGTTTCACTGATTTGCAGCACTGAACAAGCCCAGATAATCGATTAACTGTGGCGGTCTCACACACAGGGAGAGCTTGGAAAGGTTGGACCTGCTGGTCCCAATGGTGAGCGTGGACCTCCTGGACCCATGGGACCTGCTGGACTGGCTGGAGCCCCTGGTGAGGCTGGACGTGAGGTATGAAGACACAAATGCACCTGTGCAATAGGACTATCTGTTTCTCTCTTTAATACTGGTAAGCACCGTAGGTGTTTGTTGGTTAGTTGACCTGCTGTGTTTTTGTGTTTTAGGGAGCCCCCGGTAACGAGGGAGCAGCTGGTCGTGACGGAGCCGCTGGAGCCAAGGTGAGTTCAGATGACAATATTGCTCACTGACCAACATAAGACAGCTAGGTGAGCCATGCTGTGGAGTCTATTTAGTAGATTTCCAAATAGACACTTCGAATTTGTTTTGTCTTTAGCTCCAACTTCTACTACAGACTTGAGTTTGAGAGAGGCTAGCTGTAACAACCACTAGCTAAATAAGCAGCCTACATCATCATCACTTTGTTTCTCCTTCTTAGAGAAATGTATGACTGAACATCATAAGTCATAATAAATTTAGTCACTAGTCTATAGGCTAGTAGTGAGATCCTGAAGGATAGGTATTTGGGTATTTGGTTAGATGTGAGCATTTGAGAAAGCCCTGTAGGACTGGATAGGACATGGTAATAAGAACAGATACTACAGGTGATGCAATGACATGATTTTACTGTTGTGAATTAGGGAGACCGTGGAGAGACTGGCCCTGCCGGAGCAACTGGTGCCCCCGGACCATCTGGTGCCCCTGGACCCGTTGGACCCGCTGGAAAGACTGGCGACCGTGGAGAGACTGTAAGTAGCTGTTATTAGTAGAGGTTTTTACTTTTTTATAAAAGTCTTTACGTTATGTTTACGTTAAATCTTTCAATTGATATTAACCCGACTACAATTAAGTAAGTTAACAGCATGACCTGTGTTTGACTGCAATCTAAATTGCATTTTCTGTTTCAGGGACCTGCTGGCATCGCTGGACCTGCTGGTCCTGCTGGACCTCGTGGTATTGCTGTATGTAACAACATCAGCATAATTAAAAAGCATTTCAACTGATAGAACACAGCAAGGCAAAATCTCTTAATTCTCCTTCTCCTGACAGGGAGCTGCTGGTATGCGTGGAGACAAGGGAGAGACTGGAGAGGCTGGAGAGAGAGGCATGAAGGGACACAGAGGATTCACTGGCATGCAGGGACCTCCTGGACCTACTGTATGTGACTTTATTCTAATGGTCACACATCCATTAACAACACATACAATGTACACAGTCAAACTTAAACTACTATGTTCTGCACCCATAGGGACCTAGTGGAGATCAGGGACCCGCTGGTTCTGCTGGACCCACTGGACCTAGAGTGAGTTCACACTCCACACTTTTTCTATTTGCTGTTTCCATGTTGAATGTTTGAAGGGACTTTGTCATTCAGAAAATTTAAGATTTCCCTCCATGCTGTTTCTAGGGCCCTGCTGGACCTTCTGGTGCTAATGGCAAGGACGGTATGTCTGGCCTGCCCGGACCTGCTGGACCTTCTGGACCTCGTGGACGTTCTGGCGAGATGGGACCCGCTGTAAGTCTATTTTATTATGTTTATTATTTACCTTGTGAACACCTTCAGGAGCACAATAAAGCCTTTACCAAGAATTAATTAATCAAGATCTTCTCTTCCCTATCTTCCCCTTCTTCTCTCTTAGGGTCCTCCTGGACCTCCTGGACCTCCTGGAGCACCTGGTGCCCCTGGCGGCGGATTCGACCTTGGCTTCATTTCCCAGCCCCAGGAGAAGGGTCCCGATCCTTTCCGTATGTTCCGTGCTGATGATGCTAATGTTCTCCGTGACCGCGATCTGGAGGTTGACACCACTCTGAAGAGCCTGAGCCAGCAGATCGAGCAGATCCGCAGCCCTGACGGAACCCAGAAGAACCCTGCCAGAACCTGCCGTGACCTCAAGATGTGCCACCCTGACTGGAAGAGCGGTGAGTTTGCATTATGACTGTAGTGTAATTGAAGGGTAGGATGGGAGTGGCTCAAGTTACAAAACCCCAAATCAGTGGTGCAATATTTTGTGAACAGAAATGTTTAAAGGCCTTTACAGAAATGGGGAAATAAAATAGCATGAAGGTAGATTCTAGATTGTAGAATCTGTTGGGTAGTATGCTGGTATTCTTACTTTTCTGATATCTTCCTGTACCCTTCACTCTCCAGGCGAGTACTGGATTGACCCTGACCAGGGCTGCACTCAGGATGCCATCAAGGTCTACTGCAACATGGAGACTGGAGAGACCTGCGTCTCCCCAACTCAGAGCACTGTCGCACAGAAGAACTGGTACATGAGCAAGAACATCAAGGAGAAGAAGCACGTCTGGTTCGGAGAGGCTATGACCGACGGCTTCCAGGTAAACCCACTAAACCCCACAACCTGAGCATTTACTGACTTTGATCTCCCTTTTTCTCCGTTTTCTCTGTTTTTCCTTCTCCATCCTCCTCTTTGTTCCAGTCACCAAATTCACTCTGCCTTTAGGCTCACATTCATTTCAAGAATCTGAATCAAGCCTTATTTTTGGCCAACTTCTATCAATTAATTTTTCCTTTAAACCTCTTTAGATAAATTTCTCCACACTCTTTTTTCTCATCTCTTGCTCAATTCTTACTAAGTCTTAATAACTCCCCCACCCTCTTCTTTGCTCACAGTTCGAGTACGGCAGCGAGGGCTCTCTGCCTGAGGATGTCAACATCCAGCTGACCTTCCTGCGTCTCATGTCCACTGAGGCATCCCAGAACATCACCTACCACTGCAAGAACAGCGTTGCCTACATGGATGCCTCCGCCGGCAACCTCAAGAAGGCCCTGCTCCTCCAGGGCTCCAACGAGATTGAGATCAGAGCCGAGGGCAACAGCCGCTTCACCTACAGCGTCCTGGAGGATGGTTGCACGGTAAGACCAGACAACATACATGCTAGCTACTGTAGCTGGTCTACCGCTTTGGTTTCTGATCCTGACTCTCCGTTCTCCTTCTTTCCTTGCAGTCACACACCGGTACATGGGGCAAGACAGTCATTGACTACAAGACATCGAAAACATCTCGCCTGCCCATCATTGATATCGCTCCTATGGACGTTGGTGCTGCAGACCAAGAGTTTGGCCTTGAAGTTGGACCTGTCTGTTTCTTGTAAAAAGAGAAATCTGGACTTGAAATTGTTGTGTGTGTGTGTGTGTTTTATTTTTTCTAGCAGTCATCTCTCTCTAAAAAAAGCCCCAACAAAACATTTTTCTAACGCCATTTTTCTGAAAAATCCGACCCCTCGCTCCTGATTCTACGAGTTTCCATTCGGCTGTTGTTCCGATGGTCCACTTTGCCTAAAACCTGCACTTCAACAAGATGGCGGCGATGTGGCAGTGTCCGCATCGTCGTGTTTGGGACCACTACTTTTTTTGTTTCTGACTCTTGTTTTTTTTTTTGTTTTTTTTACCATCACCAACACCAAGGATCCTGTAGAGAAGACATTTTGTTTCACTGGCAACAAGAAAATAATATATGCTTCTGTAAAGTGTAAAAATTTACTTCCCCTCTTCATCCAGCCAAACCAGGCCTCTCTGGAGTTTACAGAAACACACAGGTGACTTTTGTATTTTTATACACCCCTGCGGTGAGAGGAATGAAAGGACAGTCCCAACAGACAGAACCCAATTGCTTTGTACCACGTTTCAGGTGTTGATGAATAAACGGTGAAACTGACAGCCATGTTTGTCTCTGTTGTTCTGCCAACCCCTCCACCTGCCCCAGACCACGCTGGCAACTCCCTCCTCCTCATCCGCTGATGTTGTTGCTGTTGTGATTTGTTTGTTTTTGTGGTCACTTTCTTGTTTGTTCCTTTCTATTTCTCCCTTTTTCAAAAAAAGTTGCATTAAAACCACCAGCAGAGAAACATGGGTTTAAACCTCTTTTTTATAAGAAGAAAATCCTATGGCTACCTCAAAAAAAAGGAATTACAGCTGTAAAAAAAAAGGACCCAGTGTAGTTGAAGTGAAGCCTGAAGTAGTTGCAGTAGTTGCAGTAGTTGTGGCGGTCAGTGGGGTAGTTGAGGTTTACTGATACTTTAGCAGAAGCAGAAACAGCTCAAACTTAAAGGTGCTATTCTTTCTTTGAGGTCTCCTGACTGTCCAGGTCACTCTGGCACAGTGGGGTCTTGATGGTGCTAAAACGAAACCTAGGCTTTTTATTCTTGGTGTCCAGAATGAGACAGACTTCCTCTATTCCCAGCCTTGGTAGCGCTGGAAGTGAAACTCTTAACTCTTGTTTCTGAGTTCAAGTGAAAAGTGGATCAGGATCTCTTCTCTTCGTCACACTTTTGGTTTTATGTTTTGAACTTCCCCTCCATCTTTGTATCATACAAATTCTCACCGCCCCCCTCCCCCCTGAACGTCATCCCCCACATCT
Organism: Lepturacanthus savala; assembly: GCA_030544235.1. Taxonomy (NCBI): domain Eukaryota; kingdom Metazoa; phylum Chordata; class Actinopteri; order Scombriformes; family Trichiuridae; genus Lepturacanthus; species Lepturacanthus savala. The sequence goes on along the minus strand of CM060482.1, from coordinate 6,851,715 downwards.
GTTATAGTTTGTTTCTTGTTGTCTTGTGCGAAAGGGTGAATTTTCTCAAAAATTGGAAATAAAGTGAGATTTTAAAATGCAAAGAAAGAGAAGGCAGAAAGACACACCCATGGGGAAAAACACCACAAGGATCTGTACCTATTTTGTATATGTATAATAATTTGAGATGTTTTTAATTATTTGAATGCTGAAATAAAGCATGTTAAGTGGTCTAACATTGAATCCTGCCTAATTCCCTGACTGACTCACTGACTGCCCCCCCCCACCCCATCCCACCCAAAGACTTGAATTAGATCAGCTGCTTTGTACCTATTTGCAGTGACCGCATGTGGAATCAAGGATAAAATAAATCAGTTATTTCTTTTCTTCCTTTAACTATGAGGAAGAGAAGAGGGGGAAGAGAAAAAGATGCAACTAATCATCCCAGACCAAAAAGACCTGGACCAGAAAATGTTTCCTATAACTTTGGTTTGGGAACTAAATCAAGTCTTATGATAGTTTGTGAGGTATTTTTAGACAGTGATGTGTCATTTTGCTTGATATCTCCATAATTCTGATCCTCTTAGATGTCATCAGTCACAAAACATCCTTCTCTCATGTTGCCTGCAGTTTTGCTCCTCTCTGTGGTCTGAACGTGTTGCACAATGAATGTGGCTCCTATCTGGTCAGCATGTACTCTTTATGTCAGAACAGAGGAATAACTGTGGCCTACCTCTCAGCTTTATGCAGCCGCATTCTTGTTGTCAGACAATCCAACAGAGCTGGTGGCGTTACTCCCAGACCATTAAAATCCAATGTGAAAATGAAGATTTTCAACATACGTAATCCAACAAGGAAACTCTGATAATCCAGCATTGACGGTGTGCCAAAAATCCTAACAAACATTCCAGACAACTAACTTCTCACTAAAAATAAGTTCTTCCACTGCTGGGCAGCCGGTGTGCAGGGCTCAGGCAGCAGGACTGAGGGCTGCCGGCCGGACCTGCTTTCGGGCTCAGCCTGTTGGCATCAGCTTCACAAAGACTTTGATTGTCCACCTTGAGGGGAGGCAGCAACCCAGGCAACAGCGGATAGGTTTCCACTCCCAGCGGGAATCTGGATTATTTCTGCAAGAATTTGGGTCTTTATTTGAGGCCCATAGAGAGGAATGTTGATCTCTCCAGTTTCAGACACAGAGGAGGCTCTATCTGGGGAGAGGAAGCACAAATCTGCATTAGACTTTACACTGAGGGCGAACATCAGAGGTGAGGTCAGGTTGGTGAAGCTGGTGAAAAAGGGAGATGGAGATGTATAGGAAGAAAGACAGAGGTTTATTTAGCACAGGGACTTTTAAATGGCAGCACATCCAAAATTATTATAACAAAATATCACATTATTGTATGATGGCCATGCAGATGGCCGTGAATGAATGAATGATTTTTAATATACAAATATATATAAAACATCAAATTAATAATAACAATAAATGACCAAAAAAAACATACCCCCTTTTTCAGCTACTTATCCTGAGTTTATATACAATGAATACAATATCTATCAATAAGTATGCCAATTCTATAACCATCCATAACAATCCATAATACTATATCCATAAACAATTATCCCAATTCTATATACAACTCAATAATACAATGTAAATATAAACACATAACACAACCTCTGCTTTTTCCTTTAGAGATTTTTTTAACGAGAGAAGAATCATGAATCAATCTCTGAATATGGTTCACAGAATATGTTTTTGCCTTCCCCTTTTTTTCTACTTTACAGACTGCATAGACCTCGGTACATAAATGAGCGTGGCGTGACATGTTCAGGCAGAAAATAGGGCATGGTACTTTACTTGTATATTTCCATCTTATGTTACTTTATGCTTCACTTCATTCAATTTTAGAGGGAAATACTGTATTTTCTACTCCATTTATCTGACAGCTTGTTACTTGTCAGATGCAGATTCTAATAAAAGTTCTGATGCATATTATGATAATTTATTAAATTAAAATTAAATTAAAAAAACATTTTAAACCAACATTAAAATTCTCTCACATGTATTATTGATTGAACAATAGTAGGCCTATAAAAGATACCACAGCCATTCCTTTCCTAAAAGTATTGCTGTACTTTTACTTAAATAACTACTTAAATTAATAATTAGGTGCCGTATATGTTGTGGGAATAACCAGAATGTGTGTTGTATTGTCATTTACTGTGTCTCCATTGGGTGGTGCTGTCCACAGGTTTATAGGTAGGTGATACATGGTCAGACAAAGGGTTTTTGACCGTTATGCTGTAAACTGTAGCTTTTGCTTTTGAATGAAATTATTGAATTATTCATGCACTGCAAATTTTTTATTTTTATTTTTTATTGACTAATGTTAATGAGAAACAAACAAAAATGTTTAAGGAGAAGCTTCTATTCATGAATTTCTATTACATCCAGGGGGGTTTTGGATGTAGAGAGGTGGAGTTCAGCTTTGACCCTGTGCAGTATGTCCCACCCATTTCCTCCTCAGCCACCAGTTGACTCCACATGCCTGTATCATAATCTAATATACACAACTCAGTAAAAGCTAGAGTATCTGAGGGTGTTTGATCTGCAGGGGAAAAGTCCAAAATGATTCGGTTTCTCTTTCTCTGTTGCCTTGCAGGTAATAGTTTATATTGCTTTCATTGTTTCTGTCATCCACCATCTATCATGGTGTAAAAAACATCTCTCTGTTTATATTCAGGTACTGCTTGCCTGGGTATTATTATCAAGCAGACTCCCCCCGCACTCATCGGAAGCCGCGGTGGCAAAGTGCAGGTCATCTGCAGCCATGCAAATGCTGAGTACAGACTGATGCTCTGGTACCAGCAGCCGCTTGGAGAGACCACTCTGAAACTCATTGGATATGTTGACTACAACATGCCCGTAGTGGAAAAGTCGTATGGCCAGCGCTTCAACATCAGTGGGGATCTGAGTAGGGGAAGGGTAAAAGAAGCTTTTCTAATAATCCCGGAGGCTCGTATTGAGGACACAGCGGTGTACTACTGTGCAGCTCGGGAGGCACGATGATGCAAAGCCTCTCCGCTGTGTACAAAAATGAACTGTCAGTGCTGCTGGTTTGTGCACGATGCGGAATAAGCACCTGCTTCTGTGGTTTGAAGTTCTATCAAGCATCTGCTAATGCTGTCACGAGGTGAGGTGAGTCACAAACTCTATTTGGAAAGCACGGCGTATCAGGGCCCGCCTACTTTTGACTTTCCTTCTTTCTCATGTGACTTTCCAGCTTCAGACAGAAAAGAGTTCTTGTCACTCAGCACATCATGAACAGCCCTTTAATTCTCATTGCTATCCTCCTTTTCTGGATCAAAGGTACAGGTCAAGTTCTTCATATTTTTTTGCTTTAGTGCTAAGTTTAATCGTATCAGTCGTTATATTTTGCTTCTTTCCACAGGAGTGGTACCAAATCGAGGTGAAGATGTCCGTCAGAGTCCAGCCGAACTGCTGTGGGAGAGAAATGATAAACTGTCCTGCAAACACAGAATTAGTGATTATGACACTATTCTGTGGTACTACCGGCCTCAAGCAGACACTTCTTTGAATCTGATTGGTTTAATAAGTTATACGACTATTCACAGTGTTGAGAAACCCTACCAGGGCAACTTCAGCGTGAGTGGAAATGGTTTGAGCGAGGCGTTCCTTCACCTGCTCCAACTGAGGCATCCCGAACACAGCGGGCTGTATTTCTGTGCAGTATCCAAATGCACCGTGATAGAAAAGACCCATATTCAAGCACAAAAACCTGTATCTCATCCTGCACACATGCAGAAAAACCACATGACCTCATGTGTTCAACAACACAGTGGGACGAGCTGAACTGGAAATGGCAGAAAGATAGAAACACTGACAGTATAATCATGTTTACTAACTAGTATTAATTCTTTCTCATTTTTTGTCATTGTTGTGCACAGTACTTGCCCCAACTGCGGCACCATTAATATGTTGTGCCACGCGGATACCAAATAAAATGTGGTTTATTTAGTCTCACGTGGAGTATGATAAAAATGTTGGCTACACTGATGCCAAATAAAATGTGTGATTTATTTAGCCTCAGCAGGCACTGTGTGCACTATATGTCACCCCATGGCACTGCCATGGGAGAACATATAGTGCACTGTGTGCACTGTATGTCACCCCATGGCACTGCCATGGGAGAACATATAGTGCACTGTGTGCACTGTATGTCACCCCATGGCACTGCCATGGGAGAACATATAGTGCACTGTGTGCACTGTATGTCACCCCATGGCACTGCCATGGGAGAACATATAGTGCACTGTGTGCACTGTATGTCACCCCATGGCACTGCCATGGGAGGACATATAGTGCACTGTGTGCACTGTATGTCACCCCATGGCAGTGCCATGGGGTGACATATAGTGCACTGTGTGCACTGTATGTCACCCCATGGCAGTGCCATGGGGTGACATATAGTGCACTGTGTGCACTGTATGTCACCCCATGGCAGTGCCATGGGGTGACATATAGTGCACTGTGTGCACTGTATGTCACCCCATGGCAGTGCCATGGGGTGACATATAGTGCACTGTGTGCACTGTATGTCACCCCATGGCAGTGCCATGGGGTGACATATAGTGCACTGTGTGCACTGTATGTCACCCCATGGCAGTGCCATGGGAGAACATATAGTGCACTGTGTGCACTGTATGTCACCCCATGGCAGTGCCATGGGAGAACATATAGTGCACTGTGTGCACTGTATGTCACCCCATGGCACTGCCATGGGAGAACATATAGTGCACTGTGTGCACTGTATGTCACCCCATGGCACTGCCATGGGAGAACATATAGTGCACTGTGTGCACTGTATGTCACCCCATGGCACTGCCATGGGAGAACATATAGTGCACTGTGTGCACTGTATGTCACCCCATGGCACTGCCATGGGAGAACATATAGTGCACTGTGTGCACTGTATGTCACCCCATGGCACTGCCATGGGAGAACATATAGTGCACTGTGTGCACTGTATGTCACCCCATGGCACTGCCATGGGAGAACATATAGTGCACTGTGTGCACTGTATGTCACCCCATGGCACTGCCATGGGAGAACATATAGTGCACTTTGTGCACTGTATGTCTCCAGACTCCAGCGGCCTCTGGCCATCTACTCCCTCAACGATGGTCAATTTGCACAAGTGACTCGCAGAACTGAACCGGTGAGTTTATTACTCTCTGAAAATCCTGTTGAAGACTTTGTTTTTTACCTCATTGACTCTCCTTTGAACCCGTTCGTCCTTGGAAATAGATGTCTAGTTATGCCTGACCCAGGCCCTAACACCTATAGGGTTAGGGTCTAGGGTTAGGGTTAAGGTTAGGAGTTAGGGCCTGGGGTAGGGTTAGGATTAGGGTGCACTATATGGTCTCCCATGGCAGTGCCATGGGTTGACATATAGGCCCTAACCCTAAACCTAACCCTAACCCAACCATGCAATTCCGGACGGGTCCCATGGGACGTGTTCGTCGTCAACCTTTACAATCCCTAACCCTAACCCTTAACCTAACCCTAACTCTAATCCTAACCCTAAACCTAACTCTAACCCTAACATAGCCCTAAGGATTTAGCCCAAATCCTCACTTTCGTCAAAATTGATTGTAATTGTCACCATGGGGTGACATATAGTGCACTGTGTGCACTATGTCACCCCATGGCACTGCCATGGGAGAACATATAGTGTACTGTGTGCACTATACTGTGTCACCCTAACCCTAACCCATGGCACTATATGTTCTCCCATGGCAGTGCCATGGGGTGACATATAGGCCCTAACCCTAACCATAAACCCTAACCCTAAACCCTAACTCTAAACCTAACCCTAAACCTAATCCAAATCCTTAATAGGGTGTTAAACATTCACTAATTTATGAATATAGCTTCCTCATGTCACTTCCTGCAGCAGCACAGAGCTGATCAGTTAGATCCACAGCTGCTATAACAGAGTAATCTGTCACAGTCTATCCACTGTACAGGCTCATCACTCACACATTGTCTTAGGCATTTATTTTACTTGTATTATTTCATGTTTTTGTTTCCTGAGTTGAGCAAAATATTTTTTCTTCAGTTGGTAGGAAATGACCACAAGTAAAGAGATGATCATATACTGACATCTACAGGAGATATTTGGTATTACTAGATAGATAGATAGAGAGATAGATAGATAGATGTTGAAAAAAAAGTTGACTCAACTTAAAAAAAAATTGTAACCTCGCTGCCTTAAAATATTAATTAACTATAGCAAATTATTTCAGGTAATTTCAACTCACAACTAAGTTTCTCCAACTTAAAAGACCAAGTTCATGTGACTTATTGCTTTGTTGTGGGTACTTAATTTTTTAGGTCAAATAAAATATTTTTGTTGTATCAACAATGTAAGTCAAGTAATCTCAACTCACTTTTGATTTAGTCTAAGTATTTCAAGTAAATTCAACTCACAACTAAATTGAAATTACTTGAAATAATTTGTTAACCAGATTTGAAAATGAGTTGAGATTACTTGACACAACAAAAATATTTGGTTATTTTACCTAAAAAATTAAGCTCCCACAACAAAGCAATAAGTCACGTGAACTTGGTCTTTTAAGTTGGAGAAACTTAGTTGTGAGTTGAAACTACCTGAAATAATTTGCTATAGTTAATCAATATTAAGGCAGCGAGGTTACAAATTTTTTTAAGTTGAGTCAACTTGGAATTTTTTACAGCATGTATCAGCTTTTTAAATGCAGTAGTCGGGGTTCAAATCTGACACAAATCAAAACAATGAGAAATGCCATGTTAAATCAACCATTTTGTTTCAAAACAATAGGCTAACAAACAGAACTTTGGATTAAAGTTAAAAAAAAAATGTCTGGAACAATTTATTTTGAAAACATTAAAACTTTAATGTTTTTTCTTTAAAACATCTTTTTAAAACAGCAAAAGAACAATATGACAGACTCTTTCTTATGTGTCAGTGTGTGGGGTGATATTCGTGATGAGTGTGTGTACGCAGAGTGGCACCATCACAAGCAGCGAGAACAACTTTGTGTGTCGCAAAAGGGAACAATTAACTTGTTTCTTCCAATATGTAAACAGGACACTTAAAAGTTCACATCCCTTGTAACTCCTTGCAAATGTGCAGGAAACAGGTCTGGCTTAACTAATGCAGGAATAGATATAAAATTACTATTTTGTTGTGCAAAACATCATATGTGTCTTTCTATGTGTAAACAGGACTCTTAAAACAGTTCACAAATGGGAATTGCTTGAAAGTATACCAGAAACGGGTATGTACTGTCTTAACTACTGCCAGAACAGAAATGGCATGGAAGCTCCTTTGTGGTGAAGAACATCTACACTGTGCACTGAAGCAATTTGTTGCGCAGTCCATGAATCCGAGCAGAGCAGGTGCTCCCCTCAATGTCCATGATTACCTTCTGAATGACCTCGAAGGTGTACTTCAGTTCCTTCGGATAATCAATGTTGAGGCAGTAAAGTAGTCCAATCAGCACCGCAAAGCCGTTTGGTACATCTCGCAACTCACGCAAAATGATGCGCTCCTCCAGGATTACGGCAACATCCATGATGTTCTTTGATTGGGCTGTCATCTCTGTGGTGATCAGTAGGCCAACATTCACTCCTTTTGCCAGTACCTCAACGGCATCAGTGGTCTGAAGTATAGAAGAACATGTGTATACCCCTAGCATTCAAAAAGATCCTACTTGCTGATGGTGTAGTTCTGCAGTTCCTTCCCTCTGAATGTGATTTGTTGTGGTTCTTTCTTCTGACATTTGGGCATCAGCCCTTGGGCTGCAGGGGCGGGTTAAGGATTGCCCTCAACTAATAACCAAAACACAACCAGAGGTTGGGAACTCTTCAGATCTTCACACTACTACACATTCTAGCGGGGCCTTTTAAAGGTAAATTCTATCAATTTTAACATCAAGTATGTCACACATTAAATTAATACTGGGTGAGTTTCAAACACACCTTTGAGAACTTAATGAAGTTTGAGGGATCCTCTCTCAAGATGAATGGAAGTAGTAAATAGCAGCAGCCGTGAAGCTCACCTCAGCCGCCAGTCAGGCCGACGTTTACAGCTGCTGTCAGCCGGAGAGAGATGGAGGCTGAGATATGGACAGGTCGGGTGGAGGAGGGAACAGCAGGAGAGGGGAAAACAAGTCAGGTTTTTGTATAATGCTTTTTCACTGTGTAGAGGGGGGGACACAGTGATACAATCCAATAGAGTCGCTGTACAAAAAGCTCCTTCACTCATCATGCTGAGCGTGGAGCGCTGCAAGTTCCCTGTGGCTGTGACACTTAAAGTTCATTGTAGTAATACTGTGTCAGAGGGGAGATCGGTACATAAAAAGCTACAGCAGTTCCATTGCGTTGGAAAATAGCCAGGAAAAATTCTATTCTAAAAAACTACAATCAATTTGATGGATGGGCTGTTTTGCTACTTTTTGTTAGAGGAGGCAGTCAATGTGACACCGGGGCTAACACTTATTTTGGAAATGGAACCAAACTCACTGTTCTGGGTAAGTCAGCAGTCTCACAACTTCAATTCATCAACAAAAAGCATAAAATTATTTGACAAAGAAGAATGTAATCATGAAAAACGGTTAACTTTTGTCATGCATTGATCTTAATAAAATCAAGGTGAATATTTTAACTAAATATTCCTGTTGAATGTTGTATTTTTATAAACTAAACTGAATAAGTGAACTATAGTGTTTTGAAGTGCACAAGAATTGGATTTATTTCATGTTTTTTTTTCTTAGTATGTATATTTGCACCGAATGAACTGAGAAGTCTGATCATTGATTAATGTCGTCTCTGCAATCAAAATGACTTAAAAAGACAGAATATTAAGTGTTAATGTTTAGAAAGTTATGTTTAGCAGACAGTGACTTTAAATACATTTCAATAAAGGTGCTAATATTTTTATGATACTCTTTTTAGAATGTATTAATTTATTTTGAGCATAAAAATAAAATTAAGAAAAACAAAGTACATGAGTAACAGTGTCTGAAAAATGAGAAGGTCACAACTGAATATAAACATACAAACATCCATCCTAAATTCATTTAAAATTAAATTAAAATTAAATTAAAAATCCTTTTCAAAATGACAAATGTGAGGAAGCATTAGTTCTAGCACGTTTTATACATCTGTTTGGTAAGTTTGTAAAACATCCTGAACACTGTCTTTCAGCAAATCTCTGCAAAAAATTACGACTAAAACAAAAATTTGACTCAAGCTTAAAATGACTGAAATGTGACTTTAAGGGAAAAATAATTATTATGTAAGTGACTAAGAATAGAATCTTTTTCAAAATGAGCCATGAGTCAGACTCTCAGCCTTTTCCCTACAGTTTTTATCCTAAAGTAAGACGTATTATTTCTAAAATGCAGAGCTGTTCTAATCCTTTTTTTCTCTTAGTCCCGGCAGATAAAGATCGTATCAGCCCTCCAACAGTGACACTGTTTCCACCTTCACACGGTGAGTGTCAAAACGACAAAGACAAACATCTGAAAAAGAAGACCTTGGTGTGTGCGGCGACCGGTTTCTTCCCAGATCATGTGAGCTTTTCCTGGGAGATTGATGGGGAAAAGGTCACGGACGGCGTGGCGACTGATAGCGTTGCCGTGGAGGCCGGAGGATATTACAACATCAGCAGCAGGTTGAGGGTCCAGCTCAGACAGTGGTTCACAGTCGGTCTGGTCTTCACCTGCACCGTCAGCTTCTTCAATGGCAACGAGACTTCATATCATCCACAATGGATCGAAGGGGTTTATGGTAAATTCCTATAACTAGAAGAACCTAAACATGTCCTTTAACCTTCCTCTGGTGTTTTAAATGCATAAAAGAACCACTTAAATATTTTATATGCATCAAGTTGGTTTTTTTTCTACTTTGTCAGGTACCCCTAGTTCAACAAAATAAAAAATGTGTTTTCACTAAATTCTAAAATGCTCTGGTTGAAATTATGACCTTTGTGTTGTTAGGGTCATATTTTAGGGTCGTTATAAAAATAAGAATATAAAGAAATAATTAGAGCCAAATCATAAGTGCACTGTCCAACTGACTTGATGTGATCTTCATTTGGGGTTTGTATCAAAATTCTATTGCTGAAATAAATATATATATATATATATATATATATATATATATATATATATATATATATATATATATATATATATTTTAGCTTTTTTATATTGAAGTAAATAAATATAGGTTGAAATTGACTCGTAACACCATAGGCCTTTATATCTCTTATATATAAACCAAGAGATGAGAAATAAATTTGTTTTAAGTGTATTTTACAGGTAATTTAAGACATGGGGTCAAAACCAACCACAAACTAACACAAGAGGAAGGTTAATAATGTGGAACTCCGATGTGGTGAATGTACTGAAACACATATAAACCTGCATCATTTTCTTTCTCTTCCAGGGCCTGGACCTGCCACTGTGAGAGGTAAATATATCCTGAAGCTTTAGCTCCAACCTAAAGCTTCTACTAAACACACCTGAATCATGTCACTCGTTGAAATATTGCGCTTTTTTTTCTTGCAGGAAAATATCTGAGGATCACGCAGACGGCCAAACTGACCTACGTTGTTCTGATCGTGAAGAGCTGCGTCTACGGAGCCGTTGTGGTGTTCGTGGTGTGGTGGTGTCAGGTGTGTCCAAACAGGAATCACTGATGGAAGCAGCAGTGCTCCATTACATCCTGCATTTAAAAAAAAATCTTTTATCTCTAAAACATTGCAGTTTTCCCACACAGTGAAGGGGGAAATAGTTTTCTCAGACTTAAATAAAAGTACAAATACTGAATTTTATTATCATTACTTCTAGTATATTATAGTAATTGCCTTTATCACCAGTAAACACATGACACAAAACCGATATTCATCATGTATAATATTATATTAGAGACCGAATTAAATACTTTCACTTTATTACTTTAGTTATTGCTGCCTGTACAATTAATATGACTGGAGTTTTTTTTTTACTTACTTACTTTACTCTATTGATTCTTTTACAGATGTAAAGGATCTGAGTCCTTCTTTTATCACTGTAAATTATATAAAAGTGTGTTTAATAAAGTGTTTAATCTGTGCTCTTATCTCTTTCTGCTGCACAGAGGTCATCTGGAAAACAGAGCGACTGAGAGCTGAGAAGAACCAACAAGTGTTTTCTCGTGCTGCTTATTTAAATGTGTGTGTTGCGGTGCATTTACAATACATGTTTAGTAGAAAATACAGAAACAGGAAAATAAATGGAAAGCTGCAGGTTTAATCCCAAGGTAACAATGTACTTTTTACATTTTCATATCAGAACAAAGCATATACGATATGATATAACTGAGATTATAACACAGTTTTTGTTATAATTATACATTTATGATGTTTTTTTCATATTCATTGAATGGCCTTTTACTGTAATGTGGTTGTTTTTTGTGTATGTATTTCGTCATACCTCCACAAGTAGGTAACGTGTGGAACTATGAGCAAACAGTACAATAAACAGTGAGTTGTGGTTTTAAAAATCATTTGATTTTATATAACATTGCAATGGTTTCAGATTTTTATGTGTTTTATATTCGATCAATGACTCCATGTGAATCTTTTTAAATCATCTCAGTGATTACTGACTGTTTGTGTGAGTGCTTGTGAGCTGCTTTCTGCTGATTTTTCTTCCCAATAAAACTATTTCAGAGAAGATACAGTATGTGTCATCATTATGTTCTTATTAAGTGTCAAAGTTGAGATAAAGCTGCTTTCCAGAAGTCAGAAAGTCCCATTTTAAGCCATGATATTAATCTTCCCACCTGCCAGATGCTTATTTCTTGTGTGTGAACATGCTAAATAAACGTCTCTGTTTCCATAATCTAATTACATGCATATAGAGAGGGCTGCACCACATATCTCAGCCTGTGTTTCAGACTCAGTGGAGGTATTTTTAGAAAGTAGCTCATCTTTTTCTGAGAATTCAACCTTTTCTTACTGATGTATGTTTCCATTCACTGTACACTGAGGCCCGGCTCTCAAAACTGGGTCATTTGGATGATCTACTATTGTGAATTCTAACATTTTTAAACTCCTTTCAACTTACCCAGGTGATACCCAGCTATATATCATGCATGTTGTTTGTGAGTAAAACTCCTTCAGGTTGAGAAGCAGACGTTGACATGAGTCAACCACAGCATATAACAACAGGAAATAAAACCTCCTCTGTACAGAAGAAGGTTGTCGGTATGGAACAAACTGGGGTTTGAAAGCCTGCGGAGGCATTGAGAGCTGCAGAGGAGGAGAGGATGTGGTCACACAGCAAGATGCAGCCTTCCATTTCACCACAAACTCTGCAGAACAACACCTGTGTCTGTGAAACAGCCCCGAGCTCCACACACCTCTGCAGCAAACAGCTGCTTCTACAGCAACGGAAGCTACAGCTAAACACTCAGCTGCTGCTAGAGACGCCAACATGAGCAGTGTTGCACACTGTAAAATAAGATTTGCAAAAAGAAATAAAGTAAAGCAGCTGCAGCTGGGGCATGGATACAATACAGTGAAATAACAAATAATAATCATCTTATAAGAATATGATCATTTTCTGTAGCCAAAATATAGTTTTTATTGCTTTAATTTGACATGAAATCTTGGCTTTTCATTGATAAATAAATAGATTTCCTATAAAATGTCCTGACACTGCTATATACAAATAATCACACTTTCATGCTTTCATGAATTCATGCATTTTGAATACTTTTGTAAATTGGTATGCATTTATTGTATCTATCTATAATGCAAGAAAACGTATGTTTTTGTATGTATGTGTTTTTGCATATATTTGATGTGCAATCAATGGTATGAACATTATAAACACACACACACACACACACACACACACACACACACACACACACACACACACATATATATATATATATATATATATATATTCAGTAGCAGCATAATTTTCAATTGTTTGTTTATTTCATTTAAAGTGGGAACATGCATGGGAATTGGCAGACAGGTGTACATTTAATATTTGTAGAAGTAGTGTATATTTTTTGAATTTTGTTTACTCTCCTGGTCTCTCTCTTTAAAAAAAAAGTTCTTTGCTACAGAGAAGTAAAGTAACAAAAATCACCAGATGCAAATCTTCTACATTATGTACAGTTAGACCATCAAGAATTGCAAAATTCTTAGTAAAAATGTAAAAAAAAAAAAAAATCTGACTTTGTGATATATTTGTAACCTACATCATTACACTTAAATGAATCAACAAAACTTCATATGTGAGTTAAGCCATGTTTTCCAGTATAAATGCATATTGAACAGCAGTTTGTTGCAGACGTGCAGCACTCAGATGCAGAAACAGGTGTTATTTTGCAAAGGTTGTGAACCACTGGGTGACCACATCTATATTTATAGAGGCAAGGTAAAGTTGTTTAGCACATTTCAACTACAATGTAATTCAAAATGCCTTACACAAAACATTAAAAGCATCAAGATACAATTAAAAACACCAAAAAAAACTACAGTAGATTAAAAGAATGCATGACTGTAAGAAACAAAACACTGTCTGATTCAAAAACATAAAGGAAGAAATATTAAGATATTAAGTGGGAATCAACAATCAACAACGATCAATAGATTCTAACCAGTTGATGATCAGAAATATACTCAGGCCCTTGACCATTCAGTATTTTGAAGTTAATGCTTTAGCCATTGAAAAGACTTCAGAACTGATATGATCTACTTTTATCATCCCAGTGAGGACTCGAGCAGCAGCATTTTGAACTAGAAAAGCACTCTGAGAAAGAAGACCTCTGCCAAGAATATAGTGACTCCCACACAATGTTGTTGCAGATGCAAGACATCACCACCAAGTGGCCCCGAAAGATGCCACCTGTTTGAAGGTCCATTTACTGCAATATTTCCAAACAACTAAAAATTCAAAGTGATCCAGGAACCAGGATTTCTTGAAGATGGTACCATTCCCGACATTTGCTGAAAATTGACAAAAATCCGGCCGATACTTTTTGAGGTATTTTACTAACAAACAGACAGACAAAGGCCAGCTAAAGGCCCATTCATACCCTATGTGAAAGATCCAGATACGAGTGTAGTGTTTCACATGTCCTATCCATTTATTTTGTCTGTACTTTAACATAAAACTGGGGAGCTTATGATTATGGATGAAACAGCAATATCAAAAAGTTGGGGCGCTATTGTCTGAAATGCACAACAAAGTCACAAAGAAGATTATTTCTTAGGGTTTTGAGCAATCGTGGGATTCAAGGAGCGATTAGTGGAGCTTGTTTCGCTATTATCGTCATATTTATGATGCAGGCACAGGAATAAGCAGCAGGTAAGGAATAATTTTCATGAGATCATGGAAGTTTTTGGCATGAAGGGGGAGGTAAAGCAAATTTTGAAATTCGCCATCAAATTCCCCACTGTCGGTTATTTTTTCAAAATGTTTTCTTCTTTTGCAAAGTAAATAAAATAATACTGTCTCCTTAACACAGGTTATTGGCATCCAGCACTGCCACCTAGAGGAATTATCATGTATTGCGCACCCCAACAGACAATGGTATTAATGAATAGAATGAACGGACAGAAACAGAATTTGTTTGACACACGTAGGGTATGAATGGGCCTTGAATGGGAGGCAACTGTCTGATTGAATCCTTAGGGAGGCCTGTAAAGACCCTATTGCAGTAGTAAAGTCTACTATGTAGACTGTATGTCCATGTGACTGTTGAAATTCAGGTCCGAGTCCATAACTAGTCCAGGATTTCTAGCTTGGTTCATTGGCTTTAACATCATTGATTTAAGCTGAGTGCTGACTTTTAGTCCTTCCTCAGTCCTTCCTCTGCACTGCTCATGTACAGACGTTCTTCACTGCCCCGAAACCACCTGAAATACATCATCGAAATTAGATCGACCGGTGCAGTGCCTGGTAAGAGTCTAACTTTGAGGGTCAGATACTTGGTGGTGTGTAACGCGGGCCCTCAGGACTGGGTTTGCGTCTGTGACTCCGATTCCCAGTTCTTTCCACGGTTCCTCTTCCTGTTTCTTTCCGCCATCACCAAAGCCGCCACCACGGTGACGAGCACGGTGACGGTGATGACCAGCACGGTGGCGGTCTCGGCGATGCAGAGCTGGCTATCCACCCAGGCCAGCGACGCCCCGGCCAGCTGCGGCGGGTCCCGGCACGTCACGTTGCGGTAGTCGTCGATGTGGAGATGGCGGACGTGCAGGATCTTACTGAAGACACGGTGCAGCTCGCAGTCACAGCTCCACGGGTTGCCTGGGAGGACAAGAGAGGTTCATTAAAAGGTGGAAAGGAGATCAATGAAATATACTCTTTTATTGCAGTGTCAACTATCATTGAATCATTTTTTTATCCCCAAAAATCAATTGTTTCATTTTGAAAGATTTTTTTTCTTTAAATCTCATTACATACCTACGACCGTTCAAAAGTTTGGAGTCACTTAAAAATGTCATTTTTAAATGAAATGCACTTTTTTTTCTATGAAGATAATTTTAATCTAATCAGAAATACACTCTATACATTGCTAATGTCGTAAATGACTATTCTAGCTGCAAATGTCTGGTTTTTGGTGCAATATCTATAGAGGCCCATTTCCAGCAACTATCACTCCAGTGTTCTAATGCTACAATGTGTTTGCTCATTATGTCAGAAAGCTAATGCAATACAATTTTTTATTCAATTTACAACTTATTGTGATAAATTAAAGTGTGACTTTTCTTGGAAAACACTTCTTTTTCCTTCTTATTAAAATAAGTATTTTTACAGATTTTTTTCTTTTCTTTATGTCAATAAAACCACAAAAACATAAAATAACATATTTTACTGTAAAACACTGTAAAACATACATTTCTGTAATTATTTCTGATTATTTGTACTATAACAATGTCTGTACATTTTTTACCTTCTTTTATCCACTTCCTGTATTAGTTTATTTTCAAAAGATTTTCCAAAAGACACAAAGACAAATACATACAAAAGAAATAGATGATGGAAACAAAATAAATGAGTGGAAATGAGAAATAACGATACACTGAAAAAGGATAATTATAATTTAAATAAGAAAGAATGAAAACATTTGTACTAGAGCTAATAAATGTCAACTTAATTCCACTGTACAGTCAATATAAATAGAGTCATTGAGGCTTCCATCCTGCACCCACTAACGAAAACTATCAATCACCTGCATGTTCATAAAAATATATATATTTCGTAATTAGGAGTGGGGCCTCATCACATGATCAGCTGATTACAGACCTGAAAGCTGGATGTGTGTAGCTGTTGTTTGGAGGCTGATGAAGGTTTTAAACTTGAGGTGATGAAGGTTGTTTCCCTCCAGAGCCAGAACAGCCAGACTGTAGAGAGGAGCCAGGGCTTCACCGTCTATCTGAGAGATGTTGTTATTATTCAGCTGGAGCACCTGAACACAGGAAACACACAGACAGGTTATACACAGACAGGTACACAGATTCAGAACACACATTTTTATTGAAATTTAAGCAGTTTAATTCCAATGAATACCTTATAGATTTATTAGACCCCTTATATATATATTTTACTGTATATATGACAGGAGAGAGTGTATTAATACTGTCCTGTGTTTCAAAAACGCTCAATCCACACAGAAACATACACAGTCTGTATTCAGAAACTGTGCCTTAAGACAAGCAGTTTATGTGAAGTTGTGATGTCACTACTATAGAGTTACCACCAACACCCCCCATAGCCATTTAAAGAGGAGGAGGAGAGGCTTAGAAAGAAGCTTGAGAAAAGAAGTGTAAAACTATACTGAGATGATCTTTGCTACATCAAATCTTGTTAGGGATGTTAAAATTCCAAATATAATACAGGAAAGTGTAGAATATGACATTTAAATGGTGCAAAAATAATCAGTTAACTACCAGACCACTTAAGACCAGTAATGGACTTAAATAAAGTGTGGAAAGTTGATCCAACCAAGTTTCTCTGGTTAATTAACCCCCGTCTGTATATCAGCATGGATGAAGCCTGATGTCTGGGTCTTTTCTAGGACTAGAGCTCTAGAGCTAAGCAGAACCCCATGATCTAGACTTAACTAGTCTTAATCGGGATTTCATCCTACAGCAAGATAATGACAAATTAAAATATGACAATTTGAATAAAAACTGAAAAATCAAAGTGTTCTAAAACTTTTGACCGGTGGTCGTTTCAGTAGTAGTTGATGCACCTCTAGTGCAGGAAGCATGTCCAGGCTGCCCTGCTGCATCACAGACAGCCTGTTGTTGTGCAGGTAGAGTTGCCGGAGCCTGGACAGGCCCCTGAACACACCAGGGCCGACCGACACCAGCTGGTTGTGACTGAGGTCCAGCTTCTCCATGTTGTCCAGATACTCCAGACTGACGGAAAACAGACAGGAGGAGACTCAGAGACAGACACACGGACAGTAGTTGAACTGAGTGGCCCTGATATCACATGGTACAACTGCTGTGTGGGATGAGAGGGTGACAAATAGAAAAGAAGCTGGAGCTTCTGAAAGTATTTTTACTCACTTTAAATCAGTTTAATCAGTTTGGAATTATTTCTTACTCTAATACACAAGTACATGCCCTACTTTGTTAAATTAAACCCCTTCAGTTTTCCTGCTGTAAATGATGATAATGGAATATCTCTGCAACCACAAAGGTTATGTATTTAAGAAATGTGAGGTGACTACAGAAGTGTCAGAATCAATTTAAATTGCTGTGACAGAGCAAATATAGCTAGAATATTGCAAAAAAACAAAAAACTAACATTGTGTTTTTCTAAAACTTTCTTAAAAATTAAAAAGTAGATCAAACTGACCCAAATCAGGACCTGCAATGCAGTTCACTGATTAATAAGATAAAAGTTCAAAGATCAATTATTTGTCCATAAAATCATTGGAGGATCATTAGAGAACATGAAGAATATATTCTGTAAAATGTTTAAAAATTTGATTATAAAGGACTCAATTATATAATCACACAAAGAGCTCATATCTAAATTAAATAACTAAATAGTGGTTATTGCAGCCCTACTACTCATATTATATTAAATTATTTTCTTATTGTATTGATTGATTACTGTATTATGCTATTTTCTACATTTTATTTGGTGTTTTTATAACACTAGCATGACATATTTGCAGTTTAAAGGACTTTAAATAATCTCAATGCAGTTTTACACTGGAGCTCCAGTAAACACAGGTCGGTGTTGGTCTGTCTCATAAATATTCATAAGCCGCACTTCTGATTTTCACTTGGAAGAATAAAAAGTGGGCGTGGCAGCTGACAGCTGTACAGGTGTGTGATGGACTTCTGAGGGCAGATGGACAAACAGCTACCTGTATCCAGATATATGCTGTAAGTTGTTGTGCTCCAGCCGCAGCTCTCTGACAGCAGACAGGCTGGTGGAGAAGTCGACGGGCAGAGATCTTAACTGGTTCCAGCTCAGATCCAGCTTCTCCAGGAAGGACAATGAGAAAAACGCCTGTGGAGAGAGAGAAAATCAATCGTTTCCGGTGCAGTTTTCAAATGAGGTGATGGTTCCTCCTTCCCTCTGTCCCTACCTGTGGTTGGATTTCTTGTATCTGACTCTTGGTGAGAACCAGCACCCTCAGGGACCACAGTCCAACGAAGGCCCGGGTGCCGATCTCGCTCAGGTTGTTTCCTCCCAGCTCCAGCAGCCACGTGGCGTGCGGGAGGCCCTTGGGAACGCGCTGGAACCCACGGGCACGGCAGTCCACCAGCTCGGCGTGCTCGTAACAAACGCACTCGTACGGACACAGCCGGGAGCACTCCACCCACGGAGAAGGGAATAAGGGGGAGTAAAAGGTAAGAAGGAGGAGGAAGAGGGCGGGAAAAAGGAGACACATGCTTCCTCTGGACAGCAGGAATGAGGAGGAGTGAAGTCAGCGATGAGAAAACTGGGAACAAAACAGGAGAGTATGATTTAATTTACATTTAAATATCATTATCATTTATATATTTAAATCTTTATGCATTTAAGTGTTTTTTTTGCCACTAACTGAAAGCAGCAGAACAAACCAAAAACACACTGAAAAACGTTTTATGTGACTGCTATAGTTACTTTTCAGATGAAGCGTTTAGTAATTTACATGAAATTGATACATATAAATTATATTTTAAATCTGCTATGCACTTTGTGTGAAAGCTTCCATATATTATGATGCCGTATTTCTACACCTAATCCTACTCAGGTATCTTAAATTGTCTCCACATTGATAAACAAAAACATTAAACCACTCAAGCCCTGGGCCTATTTTTCAGTTTTCCTGCTCTATATAATAATATTAATTATGGAATATCTCTACAACCACAAAGGTTATTGGACTTAAACCTGGTATCAAAAGAAACATGTGAGACTACAGAAATGTCAGAATCTATTTATGTTGCTGTTATAGAGCAAATAAAGTTAGAATATTGCAATAATTGTGTTTTACTACAGATAAAAATAATTCATTTAAAAATTAAAACAAGACCAAACTTACCCAAATCAGGAAAAAAAAACTTTAAATATAAATAAATAAATTATATGCAATGCAAAGTTAAATGATCAATAAGATAAACATTCAAAGATCATTTGTCCATAAAATCATAGATATAGGGGGGTACAGGGGGGTTTGGATTTTAACAGGTTAATATGGACTCACATGTATTTAATGATTAAAAATTAGTATAATATAATAGTATAATATAATAATATAACAGCAATATAGTCTGCATAATGAGTACTGGATCTGAATACTTCATCCACCATTGTTAATGCCCAATGTTCCACCAACTCCTGAGGGAATTATCTGACTCTTTATCTGCTAAATGCTCCGCTATGTTCACCAGTTTGTCACTAAATGTTTTTTTTTTTAACGTACAGTAGAGTTTTTTTGGCTGTAATCAGCTGCTGGAAACAAACACCATGAGGGCGGAGTTTGGGCACTTAGGTGATTATTCCCTGTGAGATTATCATCATAAATGACCCCTTTCACATAACACATTAGAAAAAAAGAAAAACTTTCATTCACACTATATTTTAACTGTAACATCTGTGGTTTTGATGTGTGTTTGTATAACTTTGAGTCCTACTGGTGGACAAAGTACGTAGATCCTTTATATCATATCATATAATATTTAATTACAAGAAAAGGTCCTGACTTGATCATTTTACTTAAGTAGTAGTACAGAAGTATTATCTGCTATATGCACCGAAATGTACTTCAAAATTGTACAAAAATACAGTACTGTAAATGTACTTACTTTCCACTACTGGTTGTAGTAGTACTATAAATGTATGGTAGCATTGGTATTAATATGATTATTCTTATTATCTGTTTATTTCTTCCTGCTATTATCCCTTTACCATTTGAATATAATTATATAATTAAAAGGAGAGCAACAGAAAGGATTAAATTTAGCCTGATGACACTGCTGACACTGTCTCACACAAACACACACACACACACACACAAACACACACACACACACACATCAACATAAATGTAATACAGCATTTATTCTTTTTTACTGAAAATCAGCTGAACTTTATAACTTTACAGTCAAAACGAATGCATAAATAATGAATAAAATATTAAATAAAAAATGGGTTACACAAAAAAAGTCGACAATCCAGGGAAAAAAACAGACTGTGAAAATTATTATGTGTACAATGTGCACATTTTTAGGACAAAACCTGCAACCGACAACACTTAAACTGAAACCTGGAACTGGAACATCAATAATTTGTTCCGATTCCGCCTCTGATGCCTCAGCCTCTTGTTTTCAGACTCCTGACTCACCTCCTCAGCTGATGAAGAACCCAGACGCCTCCATCCTGGATCAGAACCCTCTACATGTCCTCTGACCTGACTGGATGACAGTTAGACAAAGACAGATGGGAGATGAGAGAGAGAGACAAAGACAGACTGATGATGATGATAATCATCATCATCATCATCGTCATGGGCGACTCGGTGCAGTCTGCTGCGTCTGTAATCCTCTAATCCCTCTCAATCACCAAATGTTTCCTCCCATCCCGCTAAACTCCTGCAGCTCATGGGATGTTTTCATCTGCTTTTAGTCCCACTCATTTCCTGTTAATACCAGCAGAGACTTGATGTCCTTCCATCCATCTGTTTCACTCACTTTAATATAAGATACACACTGGTAGCATCTTGGGTAGCTCCTTCTTGGCCTTATCCTGTATAGAAGCTTCATGTCAACCTTTTAATTTGTTTTAAATATTGTTGTTCCCGATGTGCACATCACATCACATGGTCCATTTTCACTTCTATTCAACTTTATTCAGTTGCAACACAATTCATACCTGAAAGGGCAAAGCACACACAATCAGTAGAATCAGTAGTCTATATATAGATAGATACTTTGGGTTGAATACTAGTAAAAGTACTGTATCTCATTATATTGTATGTGTATCACATGTTTGTAATACATGTACAAATGCATAGACATTAAAAAAAGAAAAGAATAAAATAAAAGAACAGAATATTATATAAGATTAATGGCACTGAAAAGGGGCATTTGACACTGAAAGGGAAAGCTGGCCAAAGAGAAAACTTCCAAACAAAATTAAAAATTAACTGGAGGAAGCAGCGAAACTTTGCACTTGTCAGATTTGTAAACAATATTTTTGGATTTGCAATTTAATTAATAATTTATTTTACTTACAATAAATTACAATTACAATTTTTTGATTGAAGTCTTGATACTGTTGCTCTCGATTGTTTTTTCGATTGTTTTTTCTTTTTGATTGAATAATATAGAATCTAATATTAGTCTATAAATTCACTGTATGAAGCAGTAAGCAAAACTTTTGGATTTGCAAACAAATGTATTTCAATTTGCAACAAAATCTTTAGTTTTGCATATAAAACGTCTGGATTTGCAAACAAAATGGCATTTTAATCAATCGTTAATTTTACATACAATATAATTTTTTAAATGCAGTCTTGATACTTTTGCTCTGAAATCTTTTGTGATTGCAAACCTATTCTGTTTGATTGCATAACATAGAAGCAGATGTAGATTTATGCTCAGACAAGTATTGAACCCTATTCTAGTCCAGTATTTGAAGGAGCTCAATCTACTAAGCTACTCAGACACATCTGTGCTTGTTGCCCTATTTCTGTTTCATTTGAGAGGAGGGATGTAAGTAAGGTAAAGAATCATAGCAGTTCCTGCACAGGCAGTGCATTATTAGGATAAATACGAGTATGGAAGCAGCCAATTAATGCTGTTACATGTAGCTAGATACTATAAGATGCTCTAAGAGCATGTTGTGAGAGCAGTATTAGAACGTGGAGCAAAATGCCCTCAGAGAAAATTACATTTTCATATGCACATATAAAACATTATTATTTATTTATTATTATTTATTTTAAAATTATTCCACAATTTAACTCCTTTTAGTTCCTTTCATTAATCATAGGCATGTTTGCTCTCTGTAGGCTGTTGTATGTTTTTATTGTACCAAAAATTGAAGTGGGATCAATAAAATTGTTTAAATTTAATTGAACTGAGTTATGATTTTAATCGTTGAGAAAGCGGCTGCCTCGATGGACTCATACAATAAGTAGACGCGGCTTTCCCCCGACACAAGATGGTGCCCGCGTTGACGCATTGTTCCAAAGGACAACAGCGCCTACTGTATACCGCGTAGACGTCATCTACGTCTTTACATCATGAATGTAATATATAATAAATGCTTTGTGTATGCTATATGCTTTAACTGTGTATGATGCGTACATACTCCATTACAGTAGGTGGCGGAACAATATTTGTGACGTTGCTTTGCGAACCGCCAATCTACAAAAGAAGAAGAAAAAGAAAACGAAGAAGAAGTAGAAGGAGGCGGAAGTAGTGGTTGTTTTGGACGCAGCGTGGTGGCAGCAGTACGTCGAGAAGAAACTGCAAATGAGCAGTCTCTTTTAATTTTGTGATGTTGTCCATAACATGAGGTGTTCGTCAGTGAGCGCGTGATGCCGACAGAGCCTGAAGAGACGCCAGGAAACGTCAGTGACGCGGTGCTGTTAGCCTCCAGCTAGCTTTAACGTCACTGCTAGCAGGGGAAGGTATGTTGTGATGGGGTTAACCACATGGCTGCAGAAATAAACCTCCCTTTATTATGAATATAATGTACAGTATACGGTATACCGGTATAACCATTGGTTAGTTGTGCTTGCCCAAGTGAAAATATAGTGTACTTATATATATATATATATATATATATATATATATATATATATATATATATATATATATATATATACACACATACACACACACACTATTCAAAAGCTTGGGGTCACTTAGAAATGTTCTTCTTTTTGAAAGAAAGCACCTTTTTTCAATGATGATGACTTATGACTTTAATCAGACCTACACTCTATTCATTGCTAATGTGGTAAATGGCTATTTATATATATATATATATATATATATATGTGTGTGTGTGTCTGTGTATTTGTATTTCACATATCCTAGGGGATTCATAAGCCACATTAACTGACGCTTCATCACATGGCTGAAAAAATATTATTTAAATGAGACACAAAACTGGGGTGACTGTTTGCCGTCATTCCCATTGTCATTGTGCTATGTACAGTAACTAGAGAACATGTGGTTGTGTTGTGGTTGTGCAGCAGCTATGGCCGAGGCCGGAGCCCACCTGACCTCCGCGGCTGTGACCGAGCAGCCGTCAGTGTTTGAGGTCCTGGCTCAGGAGTCTCTGATGGAGGCGGTGAAACCTGCTCTGAAACACGCCGTCAAGGTGAGCGCCACAACTTCACAGCTGACTCACGACTTTAGGACTATCAGTTTCACTAATGTGCTTCGAGTGAACCTCGACCTCAGCCTTAATAATCTTTGACCCCTTCAGGTTCTGGCGGAGTCCAACCCGTCCCGCTTTGGCTTCCTGTGGCGAAGCTTTGACGAGCTCTACCTGCTGCTGGACCTCCTCCTCCAGAACCACTTCCTGTCTCAGTGCAGCGCCTCCTTCTCCGAGAACTTCTACGGCCTGAAAAGGGTGACAGGAGGGCGGGGGCTTCCCGTTCGCCTGGGGCTGAGCAGGAAGTCGCGCTGGCGCTCTCTTTTTCTCTTGTGCCTGTTGCCGTACTTGCGGGCCAAGCTGGAGGCCAGGTTGGCCCGGCTGAGGGACGAGGAGGACTTCTCCATCCGGCTGGCGCGGACCAGGAGCCAGAGGCTGTACCAGGCGGCCGTGGCGGCGTATCCCTACGTCAGCTCAGCCTGGCAGGCCTGGGTCTTCTGCCAGCAGCTGCTGTTTGTCTTCGGAGTGGCCAAGACCCACAATCCCTTGCTGTGGCTGGCCAGGGTCAGACTGGCCAGGCTGACCGCTCAAGACATCAGAGACATGGAGCTGAAAAGCAGCAGAACCAGCAGCCTGCCTGGTGGGAGGTAAAGCTTAGTGTCAACAGAAAGAAAGATTTGTGAAGCAGTTTACATGTATGAATCCTTTTTTAGCGCCTAAGAGCGAATGGATTTAAAAAACGAGACCTTCCCCGGCTCTCTCTGTTGACTATAACACATGTTAAGGATGGTTTTTGAGGAAGTTATTCTTCCAGGTGCCTTCATCTCTCCCACTACCATCAACAAACCAGAAACCATTACAACAAAAACAAATAATAAAGCTTATACATAAAATAAAATAAACAAACATGATCATCAAACTAATCAAAAAAAAAAGCAAGAAGTTGAGAACATTTCTAATCAATTGCCCTCATACTATTTATGCATTGATGAATAGAAAATAAAAGTTAAATATACAGCTGTTAGTATTTGTGATTAACAAATCCATTTGGAAAAAAGTAAGAACAGAATAATCTGAACATATTAGACTAAAACTGTCAAAACAGTCCACAAGCAAAGCAAGAAAATGATCCATATCCCTCCAGGGTCGGGCAGTAACAGAATATCTGAGTTATGCATTTAAAATACAGAATTAGCAGAACTGTATTACATTATACATATATTTTATATTGATGCTATTCTTAATACAGTTTCTGTTATTAAAAAAAATATATAACTATACTATATAACGTTTTTTTTTAAATATTCCTATACTGCAGGATACTCTTCACTGGGGTTCCAACATCCTATTAAATAGGATCTGATAGAAAACTCTTCATTAATTTCATCTTGTAACTGTTTTAGTAAGTAAAAATGAGTGTTGAACGATACCTGATGTTCCGACGCTTCCTGTGTTTTCAGCCTGGTGCACAAAGCCTGGTGGTTGATGTCCCAGGCGGCGAGGGGCGTGGCCGTCTCCCTCTCCACCTCCCTGTCCCTGGGCGTCTTCTTCCTGCAGTTCCTGGAGTGGTGGTACTCCTCTGAAAACCAGAGCACCGTGAAGGCCCTGACCTCCCTGCCCACGCCCCCGCCGCCGCTCCACCTGCATCAGGAGCAGAACGCCTGGGAACCCTCGCCCGACGGAGACGGCCGGCGCCGCCCCGACGCTGGCGGCTGCCCACTGTGCCGGAGGCTCCGCACCAACGCCACGGCGCTGTCCACATCCGGCTTTGTGTTCTGTTACCGCTGCATCTACACATATGTGAAGGCCAACCACCGCTGCCCCGTCACCGGATACCCCTCAGAACTACAGCACCTCATCAAGATCTACTCACCAGAGACCTAAACCATACAGCTCTGGGAAAATAAGAGGCCACTGCAAAATTATCAGTTTTTCTTGATTTTACTACTTACAGGTATATAGATGCAAGAGGTAAGAGTCCAGAAATCAATATTTGGTGCAATTACCCTTATTTTTAATCACAGCTTTCATGCATCTTGTCATGCTCTTCAGTCTTTACCATTGTTCTTGGGTGACTTTATTCCACTCCTGGTTCCTCCTTAAGCAGAATGAGGTGTTCATGTGTTGGAATTCAACAAATGGTGTAATGGAATGTCTAGAATACATGTAGAGATGCTGATTTCAGAAAAAAATGCAGTGGTCTCGTTTGTTTCCAGAGCTGTACGTTCAGCCAGATCACATGATTAAACATCAACCAACGGTTCAGCTTCAGCTTTTCAAGGTTCCAACTATGAACTTCTCCTTTCACTGAACCAGTGGCCTTGTTTTTAAAAGTGAAAGTTTGATTAATTCCATTTTTCACATTTTCCATTGATTAACATATGTGCAATTTATGTTGTTTTTTGTGATCTTTTTTTGGGGGGGGATACGAAATGTCAAATGGTATATACATTTTTATATATATGATCCACCTAGAATATAATACTTGTTGATAGTATGTGTTTATTTTTAAACCCCTTTTAAGAGAGATAAACCAAGTTCTTAGGGTTACACCACATGACAGTTTTATCACTGACCCATATACAGTTAGATTATCTTCCTTTTCTTCTTCTTTCTTAATTGAATTCTTTTCTATGGGTTTATCTTCACACATCTTGGGGTGGGGGATGAAAATTAAAATATTTCAAAGAAAAAAAGGAATATTTATCTGAATTTGACATCACGTGAGGACCAGAGTGAAGGGCAATGCACCAGGCGGTCAGTGAATTGCTTTATTGAGTTTCCAGACAAGTTTAACAACAGGCCCACTTAAAAAAACAAAGAAACAGATAATCAGGATCAACATCACAACATTACAGTGAGAGTAATAAAAAAAAGGGCTTCATTAAAATGTCCACAAACCCCTGAAATAAAACAGAGTGTGAAGAATCATCAAAAGTCACCTTCCCTTTTTTAAGCTCCTGGCTGCAGCTGAACCAACACAATTCATCAACAAGGAAAATCAGGACGAGAAGAATAAAACGGGGCTGAAACAAGTATCATCATCAATAATAGTCACAGTAATAGATTGCTCGAATAGCGTGTATTGCACATGTGTACACATATATGCACTTTATATACATGTGAGTCAGCAAGAACTAGACACATGTTGTATTGTTGCAACAGGAAAGATCGGAGGGAAAAAAAAGAAGGAAAAAAAAAACAACAGCACGGACAGCTAAGAGTCAGGAATGTGCTTGTGATCAGTTTCAACAACAAAAAAAAAACGGCGTTTCGAATTTTTCAGTCACGAGCCGGATGAGAGGAAAAAAAAAAGGAAACGAGAGCGAACATCTCTCCTTGAAAACAGGAGGTAAAAGAGAAGAGGCGACAGCCACGCTGATACTGAACCTCGACCCACAGAAAACCCTCCCCACCGCACCAGAGCCGGACACTACATTTACACCACAGTATCAAACATATCAAGAAATATACAGTATTAAGTCATGTAGCAAAATAGTCTGAGGGTGTTGTGTGAAAAGTGTGCGTTTCACCTCAGTGTGTGTGTGTGTGTGTGGATGTGAGCAACAATAAAGTTCTGGACTGCGACAGCGAAGACACAAACCATCACACTCTTTCAACACTCAATATTGTATTAAGAGTTTTTTTTGTATTTTTTTTCTAAATGTACAGGATATAAACTCTGCTGGTGCCTCTTCTATTGTAGGACTCAGGTCCACCATGGTAGATCCTCTGTAACGCAACCACTCCTGTTACAAGTTTCAGGACAAATCGACCTGAACCAGTTCACCATCTGTGCTTCTGTGCCCTCTGGCAGCTGAGTAAGACCAGGCAGCAACCACCGTAAAGGAGAACTTGCTACAGCTTGGGTATTTTTTTATTTGTAATATTAGCCATCCTTTCTATTCATGATGATACCATTGTACTCGTTGTATGTAACTGCTTTTCTTAAAGGCTTTCACAGTGGTTTTTATACACAAAAATTGTAGTTTAGTTTAAAAAAAAAAAGGCGGGAAATTTGCAAGACGCAGCCTCGAAACCCCTCAAATTACAATGTGGGGAGACAGGGTTTCAGCTGCTGTTTCACCATTGAACAAACTGAAAACATCACAAAGTAGGGATGTCGTCATCTAGGCCTGAACGATCTTATCGTTTTAGATCAAAGTTTCAGGCGATACAATCTTCAGATCATCAAAGTTGTGATTTTTTTCCGCTGTTTTCCTAACCTAGGTTTTGTTTTTGCCAACTATTTTACACGCATAAGCCGCCTCCCTGACCTTGCACTACTTCAACATAAAAGACTTTTTTGCTCTACTTTAAGTTAAGACATAGATGGCCCTTTTACTTCTTCAGCTGTGATAACTGCACTCGGCATGATTCTTATTAATAAATTCGTCGGTACAGGAATTGCGTCTTTTCCAGTAGACACAGCGACAGAAAATGAGGTGAACTCTTTTTTGCATTCTAAGCTCTTGAGTATTAACTTGGTGAGTAGGATGTTATATTATAGGAATGATGGCCAAAACTACAAAAAAAAAAGTCCCAAGTTGTAATAAAACTGGAATACATTTTAAGCTGCAGTTCCTCCAATGGCCACTAGATGCTGCCCAAATGAGAGAAAATATCTTCACCAAAAAAAAAAAGTTGAGAATATTAAGGCATTTTTTTTTTAAATGGGGTATAAATTGCTTGATTGACAGGCCTCTGAGCTGTGGTAGTTGCCCCTTGCTGGTCCTACCTCAGCTCTTTGTTTTGTTCCTTTGTGCTCGCATGAACTTCAGCCGAGTTCAGCCCTCAACTCTCACACTGTCCCAACATCTGCGATGGATCTTTTTGTCTGTCTTAGAAGTCTAGAATCATCTTTCTGTCTTAATTACATTACATTAACCCCCCTCAACCCCCTAATGTCAGTCACTGCCATTACTGACTATGGCTTTAATGGATAAAATGCCTTAGTGTTTACATGAGGAAAAAAAAACATTAGAACTACATTGAACTGCCTGGAAACAAGGCTGAATAAATCAATCACTTGATCAATCAGTGCTGCCTGGGGCTCAACAACTAATCGGAATTCTGTCAAAAATTTTCATATTGCAGTAGATGTAAATATTTGTTGAAGATGAAATGTGTCAAAATACCATTTTGGATAAAGTATTGTGGTGCTGTAGAGATGTCCTGCCTACAGACTTACGGAAATGGCTTTGTTTGGTACAGATCCCTGCAAAAATCACACAATGATCATTTTTAATGCTTTTCAATGAAAATTAGAATAATTCGATATTGTTTTTTAAATTGTTCAGCCCTACAATGTCCATCCATTTCACCCGACAGGTAACACGCACAAACTGTAGGCTTGGGATGATAGTGTTAAATTAAATTCTATATATATAGTACTATATATAGTAGTCATTTCGCTGCAGCAAAACTGCAGAGAGTTTGTTCCAGATGTGTGAAACATAAAAACCGAACGCTGCTTCTACATTGTAGAGGAAGTAAAGCAGTGAAATGAAGCTCAGACTCGGGCAGACTGCAAAACTGTAAACTGAAAATCACCCCAAGCCTAACAAGCAGCGCTCTACCATAGTGTAAAGGTAGAGGGAGCTCTACGGACGATGGGAGGCCGTGGCGATGCCTGCGGTGTTACCATGGCAACGTTGAAGCTGCACGTCGTAGCCTTCTCTTTCTGCTCCGGTCACCGCTGTCCCGTCGAGCGTATTGCTTTGAACAGATGACACCCAGAGGTAGCAGCCTCAGCTACAACACCCGCTACGCACCACGAGAGGGATCTGGGAAATGGAGTTTTAGTGAGGTTGAAGATCGGGACCGGATCAGGACGTCTCTCAATAGTGTTTCTGAGTAGAGCTTCAGTAGATGTGAACGACAGAGTGGTCCACTTCTGAATCCTCTGTGTCCACCGGACGTCTTCAATGAGCACAGAAGTCACAAAAAAAGGCAGCTCACACCTCCAGCCTGTCAGTTTGTGAAGAGTGATTCCGGGGGAACAAAGCGTGTCTCTGGTAAAAAGTCGAGCTCTGTTTTAAGGTTGCCGAACAAAAACAAAAAGGAGCTGAAGGATGGGAGCTCTCAGCCAATGAAACAGAACTTTACTGAAGTCAGCATGTTTGAGCTCATGGTTCCCAGCAGTGAATGGGACATGTAGGGAGGTCTGGTCTGGCTTGAATTAATCTTTTTCAACATTAATTTTAAAAGCATTATTGAGTTCTGAAAAAGCCAACAAACGGTCCTCAAAGTTGAAATGCAGTAGTTTGTTGGACAATTCTAACGTGTATTAAAATCGTCCTGTTCTAAGCCTGTAAGCACAATTACACTTTTAAATTGAATTATATATATTTTTAAATATAGTTGCCAACTTACCTAGTTTTTTTTTTTAAGTAGGCTTTTGTTTATTGTTGGTGGAACCAACTGCTCAAGAAAGTTGTAAATGGCACTGGAGCAATAAGACCTCAAGTACAAATTTCAATATTCCATCTGACAGACCAATCACCATCTCTCAGACATTTCACTCACTCAATGGCTCATAAGCCTTGATCCAGGAACAGATTCCACTATGTAAAACAGTGGATCTTTAAATATGTTACAGCAAGAATGTTGAAATTAGGACATGTTAGAAACTTACATGTCAACTGATCAGCTACAGAAAGTAGAAAAAAAAGAGAAAAAAAGCCTCATCTGTTTAAGTCAATAGGAACAATTGTGGCCGAAAATTGAATGGATTCATCCATGGCAAATTCACTAGTTTTTCCGTTATCCTGCTCCGAATGTTGTTTTATCCCACCTTGTAAGTCAATAGGAAAACTGCAGTACAGAATTAGTATTTTCAACATTCTTGCTATAACAAATCAATGAGCTGCACGCCGCCTAAAACATCAGAGTCATGAGAAGTGGTGATTTAAGGCCTGTGAGATGCAGTTTGATGGTCAGGGTGAAGAGTATCTGACATATACCCAGTCATGACTTTAACATCCTCTTATGTGTAGTTGCTGCTGTGCTCCTGTAGAGGGCAGCGCTGCCTCCCTGGTCCTACCAGAGGAACCGAAGCTCGCCGCTCACCTCCAATAACAACAACCACCACCATCACCATGACAACAACAATATCCATCAAACAGCCATCCTCTACGTCTGTAAACAAACAAACAGGTGGCGGCCTGATGTCATCAGACCGTGTGCTTACTTCCTGTCAAACAGCCAAAGCTTTTAAACACCAAATCTCCAAACAGAATATATTCATAGCTCCAATCTGATTGGATAAAACACTGTTTTACACACACACATATACATATACATATATATGTATATGTATGAGAATATTATTTTTTCTTTTTTTTATACAAAAAGAGAGTATTTTGTGTTTTTTATACATATATGTATGTACAGATATAGAAAAGAGACCACGCCGGGTCTGCTGTGAAGTAACCGTGGGCGACAGGACAGGAGACAGTATTTACACCAAACAGGAAAAAAAAGTACAACTTTTAAAAAAAAAGGAGTAATGTGGTGGTCGTTGTGGTGTTTCAAAAACATGCCACAATCCCACATTCTCGTTTAGAAAGGAAGGGGGCGGGGCTCAGGTCACATGACACAACCAAAGTGAGTGAGACAGACAGAGAGAGAGAGGTGGTCTGAAATTAAGTTTCATTAATTACATATTTAAAAAGAATGAACACTAGCTGGGAGGGAAAGCATCAAAATTTTAATAAAGTGTACTTTTTGTGACAGATTGTTTGTATTTAGGCATGGCGTGAAGTTATCTCAGCTCCTGTTAGAACTAGATCCTCGTATGTCACTTTTTCTACATTATTTGATGTAAGGAATCCATTTCTGACATATTCATTCTGAAATGCAGGAAATTACTTTCCATTAACTTTCCATGTGACTTAATTACAAAGTTTTACACTTTTTTTTGCTTAAGCTGACCTTGAAAAATGTTATTTTGACCTAGGAAATAACCCTGAAATAGAAACATTAAAGAAAATGCTATAGAATACAATAAATATGATGTTATATAAGGATCTAGTACTAACAGGAGCTGAGATTTGACTTCCCAGCTAGTTTCTGGATACGGGCACCAGGTGGCTACACCAACTTGTATGTGATTGTGGATTTTGAAAACCTTGTGCCTATACCTAAAAAAACACTTGTCACAAAGTGCATGTTTTTTTTTAATTGCCTCCCAGCTATACTGAGTAAAAATGGACCTAATCCTGAGACACTTTCACCAGATTCCATAAAAGTCTAATTGAATATTATTATGAATATTTCTGTTCATATTCAATGGAGATTTTTACTGGAGATTTCTAGTGTGTGATGATGGCTTTAAAAGGCTTTTCTTCTGTTGGGAAACCAGGGAATACTCTGGCTTTAACATTATAACATTTGAAAGAAAATACATTTCTTTGCCACTTTTAATACATTTCTGAATATATATATTTATACATTAATATAAGGATTCTCTCTCTCCACCGCTCTCGCGGTTGCTAAATAGTGAGATATGGAGAAATTAAGGCATCCAGATGACAAAAGAAGAAGAAGAGAGACAGAGAATGAACTGACCGATTGAAACAACAGCTGTGTGTGTGTGCGTCAGTGTGTTTCTTCAGTCCTGATTGGCTGGTTGGTTTGCTGAGGTGCTGCGGCGGTGGTATTTTGTGGTTTCTGATTGGATGGTTTGTTTTTTTGCAGACCAAAAAAAAAAAAAAGGAAAAAAAAGGCACCGAGTTCCTCCTCCTCCTCTGCTCGTTCTAAATAGTTTATTCCTCCTCCGCCTCAGCCGGCAGACAGACAGACAAGAAGACAAGTCGTCTGCTTGGTGTCTGACATTATGTCTGGATTTTTAAATCGTGGGTTTGTCACAACCATCTGAGGAGTGGGGACAAAAAAAAAGAAAAAAGACAGACGGATGACGGGCGGGTGGACGGGAACAATTCAGTGGTGCTTGTGTGCGCGGGAGAGGAAAGAGACGACAGGCTCGGTCACACTCGAGGTGGATCCTCGCTGACCTTCCCCTCCTCTGGTTGCCACGGAGACGCTAACAAGTCGTCTGCTCCTCCTTGAGGTGGATGGCCCAATAGAAAGAAGAGATGCTGTCGCAGGCACCGCCTTCTCCTGCCTCTGTAATGTTCTCCTCAGCCAATCGGGAGTCCTCCACCCTGTGTACGTGCGCGTGCGAGTGTGTGCCGAGGCACACTCCGCGAAGGAAGGGGAAAAAGGAAGAGGAGGTGCCAGAAGGAGGTGAATGTGGAGTTCCTGTGTGCTTTTTGTTTGAGGCTCCTCCTACAATACAGGCTCTTCTTCCATTGGCTCCTCTGTGGACCTGCGGGAAACAAAACGTATCAAAAAGCCTTCGTCAGAATGAGAACAGAGAGTTTGTATGAAGCCGTCAGGACGTGTTTCCGGTGGCGTGCTGACCTGCTGGTTTCTGTGTCGTCAGGGACGGGGCGCGGCTGGTCGACATCAACACTCAGAGACGCCATGGCGCTGACCGTTTCCGCCTCGTCCTTCTCTGATTGGCCCTGAGCCCCGAGAGGGGCGTCCAATAACGAGTGGCCACTTGTCTGAAGACATGACCAGTGTTTACCTGAAGGAGAGAGAAAGAGAGAGCTGTTGTAGCCTCTCATTGTGTACTTTTTTTTAGTTTAATTGTTTGCTTTAAAGTGCATACCATAAATTACCAAATAACAGCCAGGGTGGTTATTTGTTTCAATCACTAGAGATATCTATAGATATGTCTCTGAAATAAGACTAAAACGAAAAAAAATATATGATAAAACAATAATAATACAAATTTAAGAGGAGAGAGAAAAACGACAAAGAGAAATAAAAGAGAAACAAGGCTTCTTACTCTGGATCTCGATGACTCTCTCCAGTGAGGAGCAGGCTTTTGGACACGGCTTCTCTTGAGGCCACTGAAATACAGAGTCACACTGACAGACAGAGAGAAAAGCATGAAATCAGTTTCATGTTGTTGAGACTCAAATACATCAAGCAAACAAACTTACTCTCTGTAATTTGGAAGGAATCTCATGTCAGTGTTTTGAGTTGGTTGATGGAGTCAGGATTAGCTTAGTTTAGCATAAAGAATGGAAGCAGGGGAAAAGATAACCTGGCCCTGTCTAAATACTGTAGCAACTATCAGAAACATATTTCACTAGGATCATAAATAAAGATGATTGAATACAAATAAGCCTAAAAACACCTCTAGTTTACACACTAAATCTTATTTATTAAACCTGTCCATTTACACAACATGCAGCGTGGGGTGGCCTTTAATATCTGACCAGTGTGACATTATAACATACAGCATTAAGGAAGCCACAGCTGGAAGACAACAAGATCCTGGCACACGTTGACCTCTATTAGCGACTACCGGTGCTAATTACAGAAGAGTAGTTAGTCAGTTCTCCCACACTGGATTAGAAGATGTCTGAGAGCGGTTGTTTTAAACGTGTTCTAATACAAGATTTCTTCATGCACAGTGGAAACCATGTTTTTTTTAATCTAGATACACGACTACTACAACATTTCACTACATTGAACAGCAGATTTCATATAGACTTCTGTTTTGTGAATAGGTTTGAGACAAGATCCACAATGTAAGTCAGAGGATCTTTTAAGAATATAAATAACACCATTTAATAACATTATAGCGATTGTTCAAGTGTCAAGGCTCTCGAAAACTCTCAAATGTTGTCGTAATCACTGCACCTAGCTGTTGTTTGCCAGGAAATAGATTCTCCTGAACCACCAACTGTCTGTATGAGTTGAAACTAGTGATCTTTAGAGGTGTTTTTCCACTTTGGAAACAGCAAGCCTAGCTGTTTTCTTCTTTATGTGAAGGCAAACTTCACATAAACTGCTCCCAGTTCTCAGCTCCACAATAAAGTCTGCAGCAATTTGTGTTTCTGGCAGCTTCATGTCTGCAGATTGTTCGCAGGCACACGGTGGGAAACACCTCCAGCTGTAGCGAGGCTGACGTGATTCATGTTTGTAATGAAAACATTCCTAATTATTGATGATATTCTGACTCTCTCTCACCGGGTCTCCGAGAAGCGCCGAGACGCAGGCCTCCGATGCGTCACAGATGGCGGTGAGATCATGACCACCCTCCAGCGCCATGACAACCCGCCCACCCGCCAGACCCATCAGCAGCTGCGTTAGCTGACCGAAACCTGCAACCACGCCAGTCACAGTTAACACTCGTCAACTTCATCACCGGTCAAATTGTCCAGCGCATAGAAGACTAGTCAGCTGGTCACCGTGGTAACCACAGCAGTACTTACACTTGGCGGAGACGTTGTAGCCTCCCAGAGGAGACTGGTGACCTTCCACCGCGTCGAAGCCTGCAGACACCAGGACCACATCTGGACTGAACTGTTGGGCAATGGGCATCACCACAGTCCTACACACACACACACATGCACACATACACACACAACGTTATAATAGATGTTAAGCCATAACAATTACATTTTAAACGGATTTTAAAAAATCTATTCAAAATATAAGAATAATGTAATAATAACATTTACCTAAAGGCAGTGAGGTACTCCACATCACCCATAGGGGGCTCCACTCCTCCAGTCCACGCTATGTTCACATTAAAACCAACACCTGCACCTGATCCCACCTAAGAGGTGGCAGAGAGAGAGCGAGAGAGAGAAATGTGTGACCTCATGTCCACCTTAAGTTGCAAACCTTGAGAGACAAATATTTCCTAAATATAACTAAAATATATATCCTGAATTTGAATCTAATACAGAACTGCAGAAATATTCATCTTTTCCTGCGACAAGATGTACAAAATGAATAGCAATTCTTGTGGATATGTTTGTTGTTGATTGTCATCATTTATTTGATTAAAACAACTATTATTATTGTTCTTTTAACAATTATTTATTTTATATATACAGGCATACAAAATGACACAAACACACAGCCAGTTTTAATGTAAAATACTGCTACTCTTTTCTTGTCTTAAAGTATGAAATGTATTGATTTCATCTGTGGAATCCTGATGCTTTGGCAATATTTTTGTTGTCATATTCGTGCTAATAAAGCACTTCTTATAGAATTGAATTGAGATAGATCTGTAGTTATTTATCCTCTGTGTCTGGAATGAAAAATACAAAACATCAAGTAAACACCAATATTTGTAGATTAAATGAGCAATAAATGATTTGTACTTTGATTGTGCAGGTTTTGATGAGCATGTGTGTGTGTGTGAGTGTGTGTGTACCTCCTCAGGCGCGCCACTGCCAGGAAAGAAGTTTCCGTCATCGTAGCGATGGAGGGAGATATAGAGGACGTTGGGGTCACTGTAGAAGGCCTGCTGGGTGCCGTTGCCATGGTGAATGTCCTGCAGTGACGGGTCACAGTGGCATTGGAGAGAAGGTTAATGGAGTTGTTATGATACAAACACTCTGCTTTGGTCAGCACTTTAGTGAGATTATTTCTCTGTGTGGGAAATGACGGCGTGATGACGCCTTGATTAGACAGACGGGATGTTTGTTCTCCTCTCTGTGCACATCAATGTTGTGTAATAAAAAAAAGGAGAAATGTGGTCAACCAACAATGATGTTGCAAATTGGTTGTCAACGATATTAAATAGGCCGTCAATCCAACTTTCACTCCAGTGAATCAGTCAGTACAAACTGAAGCAGTGTGGACAAACACTGTTCAAACTTTAGTTTTTACTCTAGTGGAGATCCCAGAGACACCAAGTGATGGAAAGTAATGAAGTACATTTATTCAAGTACTATAGTTAAGCTCAATTTTGTGGTACCTGTGCTTTACTTTAGTATTTCCATGTGATGTCCTTCAAAAGGAGAATATGTGTGTGTGTGTGTGTGTTTGCATTGTTGCTTACTCACCCAATCCACAATGAGGATCTTGCCCACTCCCAGTTTCTGCTGCAGCAGCTTGGCAGTGATGGCTACTGAATTGAAGAAACAAAACCCCCTGTTCACATACACACATGCACACACACACACACAACACAAAAAAATAGTAAACAGTTAGTTTTCATAGCGTTGCATATTGTGGTGTAATAATGATCTTGTGTGTGTACTGACATGGCGGTGGATTCCTCAGCATGGTGACCTGGTGGACGCACTACTGCAAAGCCGTTCTGTTCCAGAGAAAGAGAGACAGAGTGAAGAAAGGGCCAGGCTACAGCTTAGTTTGTGTGTATTTCAGCATGTGTGTGTGTTACCTTCAGCTCCCCTGCTGCCACCCTGAAGGCCAGCTCGATAACTGAGCCTACCGCCATGCGGACCGCTGCTGACGAGTGCATCTCGTTCCACACCGTGTCACTGTCCACCTTCAGGGGGCAGCACAGAACTCAAACCAGGGTTCAAACATGGAAGTATTTATAGTGGGCAAAGAGCTAGAGAGAAATAGACTCACCCCTATTCCTCCACAGGGAAGAACAGCATACATCTTCTGGCTGATTGGACCTAAAACAACCAATCAAAGTGAAGGTTAAAAGGTTAATAGTGTTTGGCGAACACTTGATATGACATTTAGATTTTTTCACATGATGTTACACAGAGTAGACACTTGATACAGACTCAGGAAGACAAAATGACAGACAGATAAAGACAGACAGACAGGTACCCAGCAGCTTCTTGTGGTCCAGTTTGTGTCGGTTCAGCGGACTGGTTCCATAGAGCAGAGTGTGGAACTCTGAATGGACAGACTGGATCTCATCCAGAGACGCTTTACGCCCACGAATCCTCTGCTCACACACGCACAGATAGAGACTGAGTAAGCTTTTTGCACGTTTTAAATTTGCACAAAGGAAAAAATGCTGGAAATAACTAACTACTGTACAAAAAAACAAAAGCTATAATACGTGACAAGCAAACTTGTATATATATGCAGAAAAGATTTTTACAGAAGAGGGTGATGATAATTAAACAAGATGAGTAGAATGCATCAAGCTACCACATCACATGATGTGCTAATTGCCCGGGAAGCACAGACAGATATTTGTAGTTTCTGCATTGGCTGCTGGAATATATTTCAATCTGGACTGGTTTTAGTGCTTTGCATCATGGGACACAATACTGGTTGTGCCTTGCCTGGAGAAGAACTCTGTATATATCGCAGCACAGGGCCAAAGCTGTGACTGCAATGTCAGTGTTTATAAATCTATGGCTTTACCTCTTTGCAACAAACGTGTCTGTGTCTGGTGTCACCAGAGGTTTGTGATATTAAAGTGGCGTTATGGACCAAAAAAAGAGAACCACTGCTCCAGAATATTAGTCTTGTATTGCAGTGCATGCTGAGAACGCCTACAGTGTGCAACATCCATGACAATACAGCATTGCATTGTGTGTGTGTGCTTTTGTGTGTGTGTGTGTACCTCGCAGCGGCCCAGCAGGCCCGTCTCCTGCAGCCTGGACCAGATGCTCTGCACTCTCCCAGCATGCTCCGGGTGGATGTGAGCGTTGCCGCAAACACACTGATGCTTCAACATCAGACTGTCATATACGAGCCCTGCGGCGAGAGAGGATTTGTTTCGCTGACTTCACATCACATGTACATGAAGTGGTTCCACAGCATTAATGACCCCAGCACAACACCAGATGTGTGTCAACGGCTCCCTGTAGGGTAATTGTGTTTTGTAGTAACACACAAGCAACACAAGATGTCAGCAGCTACATATCTACATAGATGTATAGAGGCCCATTTCCAGTAACTATCACTCCAGTGTTCTAAATAATACAATGTGTTTGCTCATTGCATCAGAAGACTAATGTTATAATATTTTCTATTCATTTTACAACTCATAGTGTTGAATAAAAGTGACTTTTCATGGAAAACACAAAATTGTCTGGCTGACGTGTAACTTATGAACAGTAGTGCATTCTGTAAAGTACTTAACTTTTACATAAAAGGTGCATGTTAACTATAATGTTACATTTACATACAAATAGATTTCCTAGGTAGCTGAAAAATTACTTTCTCTGACTGTTTAAAGCCAAGTGTTATATTACTGCATGTTTTCCTAACAGAGGCTAAGGTGTTGTTTTAACATCCTGGTCCACTTTAATTCTACTTTAATGATGTTTGGCTCCTGCTGGAGCCTCCTGGAGAGACCTGAGAGTTTACGGTGCTGACCACATAATTCCAACTTCATTGGTTCAAGTTTAGCCAGAAATAATTGTTGCATGATACATGCACTTTTTACGGAAATTCTAACACTAATAAAGGAATAAAATCCCCCCAAAATACTTACAAAATAAAATTAATAATGATGAATAATAAATGATGAAACTCATGTTAATAAAAGTCAAGCTGAAGGGCTTTTAATGTGAGACAAATGAAGGAAACATTGTGTTTATACTGACAGCATCAGTAGATAAACAATATGCTTAGAAACCAGGAAATAAAGTATGATAAACTAAACACTACTTGAAGGAGTTTTTTTTGTGAGTTCATCAGAATCATCAGCAAACAGAGAAGCAGCTCACTGTTGCTAAGCAACTAGCAGGGTGGCTTACAGTAGGCGGACTGACATCTCTGATGTCTCCCGTCCAATCATAAACCAGACACATGCACACACACACACAAAACTGACCGGTAGTGAAGAGGTGTTTGACAGGATTGACGGTGGCTGCAGGGGAGGACTGCGCTCTGCCCAGAGGTCTGTGAGGCAGCGACGACTGGAACACGCCCAGCTGCTGCAAGGCCTGCTGGGAAGGAGAGGAGGGAAGAGGAGAGGAGAGGAGAGGAGAGGAGGGGGGTCGAGACAAAAAAGTTATGATTCATAGAAAGAGGATGAATCAGAGAGCAGCCCATTCACTGCAGTGATGGAGGAGGGAATGTGTGTGTTTGCATGCCTGCCCTCCTCTCAAGTCAATTCTAATTAGTTTATTAGCATGAATATTACTGCGAAAATATTGCCAAAGCATCAGGAATCAATGAAACTATCATGTTCATGTATATGTATTTGTGTGTGTACATGTCTATCTGTGACATCACACAAACACTGAAATTACTATAATTGTAAATAATGTATTATTTCATAAAGCCTGTTTGTTACACCAATTTTAGAAAACATGTTGCACAAATAAGACATGTTGACAGAGCAAAAGACTAAAACTGGTTGATTGATTGATTTAAAAAAAAAGGCAATTGCTAAACTTTTGATCATTACTGTTCTTAGTTGTGTGTGTGTGTGTGTGTCTATTTATAGGGGAGCGTTGCTGCGCTCCTTACTGTGAACTGGGTGACTCATCATCAAGTGTGGGTGGACACTAAAACACACACTTTTACTGACGATTACTGACACACACAGCAGTGGTTGAGTCATCAGCTGGTGATATCACCGGAGCGTCAGCGGCTGTGTGCGTCAGTCTCTGGGCTCAGGTTTGACTGGACACACCAGTGGTTGTTTGAAGGAAATTAAAGTGGCTTAATAAGGTGTTGGGCGGCCACATCTCGCCAGAACGGCTTCGCTCTTCTTCGGGGGAATTGATTCTACAAGTCTCTCCCAAAAGATACAGCTCTGAAAATGAATAAGAGACCACTGCAAAATTATCAGTTTTTCTGATTTTACTACATATAGGTATGTGTTTGGGCAAAAGGAACGTTTTTGTTTGAGTCTATAAACTACTCCAAATTTCAAATAAAAATATTATCATTTAGAGCATTTATTTGCAGAAAATGACAAACTGTCAAAATAACAAAAAAAATATGTTTACTTTAATGTTTTCAGACCTCAAACAATGCAAAGAAATAAGATCAAATTCATTTTAAAACAACATAATACTAATCTACACTTAATAATTAAAAAAAAAACAATATTTGGTGCAATAACCCTTATTTTTAATCACAGCTTTCATGTGTCTTGGCATGCTCTCCACAAGTCTTCGTTCAGGTGTTAATCACCTAATCAGTACCTCTTAAGGAGAATGAGGTGTGCATGTGTTGGAATGGAATGGCTGGACTATATGTAGAGATGCTGATTTCAGAAAAAAAATGCAGTGGTCTCTTATTTTTTCCAGAGCTGTATATGATAATGGTGGAGAACGCTAACACATTTGCCATGTTCAAAAAAAATGTTGAAATATTACCTTTATTAACAATAAAAATAAATGACCACCGAACACGTCTAAGCCTATGTGACCAAGGATAGTGTTGCATACAAACCTGTGTGTAGCTCCCCCTCTCGTCCTCCTCTTCCCTCAGCTGGATGATGTCATCGTCCTCCTCTTCTTCGTCCAGCTCGCTCTCAGTGCTCTCCCCTTTCACTTGCATGACCCCACGCTCCTCCTCACCCTTCGCATGCACACCGAGTCGCTCAGAGGGTGGATTGCTGTCGTCAGACGCCTCCTTCTGAAGCCTGATTGGTTAAAAAAAAAAACAGAGCTGACCTCACAACAACATTAAGATGTTTGCAAATAAATATATAGATAAACATTAATTACTCATTGATTCTGATTGATTGGCTGATAATGCCATACCTGTGAACACCCGCCCCTTCGTCATCCTCCTGCATGTCATTGGTCTCTGTTAGCTCCTCCTCTGTCTCCTCTGGGTGAGTAGGCGGCGGCCGGGGAAGGTCGGCCCCCTTTGATAGCATCTACACACAGATATTGTAAAGTGAGGGTGTGATTATGTTCACTTGCAATAGTGTGAATGTGTGTGTGTGTGTGTGTAAGTGTGTGTACCTTGTAGTGTTTCTCCAGGAAGTGTTGGTGTTGCTGCTGAACCACCAGCTGCTGCAGGGCCTGTGGGGACTGGGGCAAAGGTGCGCTCTGGGTTCGAGCCAGAGGTCGGTGGCGAGGCAGCTTGTTGACAGCCCGCATGCCACTGGACACGCCCCTCTCTGCCGTAACCAGCGGCGACGGGCTGTACATGGGGACTAAGTAGGTGGAGGGTCATAGCAGAAAGACAATGAGTTGGGACACTGTGGGGGGAAGTTAACATTCATTTTGTGTGTGTGTGTGTGTGTGTGTGTGTGTACCGGCTAGCATAGCAGTCTGCTGTCTGGCCTGCTCCAGCAGTAGTACGTGTTGCAATAATGAGGAATGGGCGGAGTGAGAGGTGGGAGGCGGAGTCTCCACATCATGCACCACCCCTGCAAAGAAAAGTAAAGAATAAACAGAATTAAATCATTACTTATCCCGTTCTGGACCTGAGAAAGTGCAGTGTTGAATTTGGTGCAATTTGGTCAGATGGTGGCACTATAGCAAAAAATTATTTGCATTTTGCCCTATAACCTTTGAATCATCATTCTCAGAATCAATGTCCATTTAGATCTGTAAAGATTTTATGCCATTTTCAATTTAATGTTTAAGTCACTCTATCTACAGTTTTTTAAGAAATTGTCACAGAACATCTTTGGACCAACCTGGAAAAGTGTGTGCAGTAGTATATAAAAATCATGAACTGTTAGAAGGCTTACCTGCAGGTAATGAGGATGTGGAGAGAAACTTCCCTGTTAGAGCCCCGCCCGCTCGCAGTGATTGGATGGCTT
Organism: Lepturacanthus savala; assembly: GCA_030544235.1. Taxonomy (NCBI): domain Eukaryota; kingdom Metazoa; phylum Chordata; class Actinopteri; order Scombriformes; family Trichiuridae; genus Lepturacanthus; species Lepturacanthus savala. Next base: position 6,809,300 of record CM060482.1, on the reverse strand, counting down.
GCCGTTCAGCCTCTTGTTGGTTAGACAGCTGTAGGTGGGAAGGTGTTACCATGGTTACGGCATAGATAAATACAGTACAGGCAACAACCCAAAATCACCGGTGTGACAAATTTCATACATTTTAAATGAATCCAAAGAGAAATATTCTGTTCATTCATCTGGCTTTCTCTGAGATTTAATGTTGGACATTTACAGTGTGTTTGTGGTTTCATGTATTTGTGTCAATGAATGCGTTTTGTATTGAGTTGACCCACCGTAATGTGTGTGTTGGCAGGGAGACCTAGGGAGATATTGGGCAGGGATGGTGAAGTGTAGAGACTCAGAGGACTCAATGTCCCATCAGCCCCCAGCGTCTGATGGAGCGATCGCAGCTGCAGACAGACAAGTAAGTTTAATTGTCTTGCTATGGACTTTCATATGCTATGGGTGATTTTTCCATTTTTTTTCCATAATTTTTTTTTCTCGAAGATTGTACAATCTTGATTTAAAATTTAGTAAAGAAAAATAATGTATACAGCATACACATACAAATGTTTCACTCTCTGGACCTTTAAGGAGCTGTGATCTTGGACTTGGCTTATATGCAACTATGGAATACCCCTATAAAACATCTGCCAATAACTAAAATTGTCCAGCTGTTTGGTCCCATTTCACTTCTTGTGAGGCAGCATTTACAAGTCTCATTATCCCTGTTAATATGGGCCAAACATTTCCCAGAAACCGTGTTTCTGTGCAGTAACAAAAAAGGACAAGAGGAGGACTTCCACAACACTTCAGAAAGGGTCAATTCTATTGCTGAGATGAACAAAAATGAGACGAGAGGAGCATTTATGTAACGAATGGAAAAACATCATGGCCAGAAATCACTTAAATTAATAGAAGAGGCTGTGTGTGTGTGTGTGTGTGTGTGTGTGTGTGTGTGTGTGTGTGTGTGTGTGTGTACCTCTGTCTGTATGTTGGGGACTGATCCTGTGTTGCCATTGGCGATAGCTGAATTGGAGCTGTTGGGACTGCTGGGACCTGAACCTGGAGCGCTATTACAAAGAGAGGAGACTGACACACACACACACACACACACACACGCGCACACACGCACACACACACACAGGGAGAGGAAATAATTTTCAAGTTAATTCAAAAAAGTATTATTAAAATGGGTTTACACAGTAAAAATACAACTGCATAATTTTGTATTTATTTTTTTTTATCTTAGCACTTCTTGCAGTAGGAAATCCACCATCATTACTTGTGTGTGGATTTTCACCTGATATCTCAATGGCTCTCTTCTTAAAGGTGCTGATGACGGTGCCGTCCTTCCTTCGGAGGAGTGGAGAGCTCCGCCTCTCTGCCACCTTCTGCTTCAACCGCGAGCGCACTTTCAGGTTTGGCTCCGAGACTGGGAAGAGGAAGGAGGGAGAGAAAACATCAATGAGCACTAGCAATGGTAAATAACTCTACAATGTTATATAACAGCATTTTACATCAATGTGGCGGCTTTTGTGTTTAGTTGCCTTTTTTGTGCGTTTGACCTTGTGTCTTTTTTTTACACCATGGTTGTTTTCACTGCCTTTTGTAGCCTCTTTTGTAACACGTTTTACTTGCAAGGTAAGTGCAGATTTTTGTTAGGGGAAGCGTTTCATTTGGGTCCTCAAAGGAGCCTGGAGATGAGCCAACAGGACACTATCAGAACAGAGAGCGGAACACAGGCTGCCCGGTAATCCGCATTACATTTTGTCTGGCAAAAAAAAAACACCCCCACTCGGCTCATTATTTTGCAAGATATTTATTATTATTATTTTTAATCAAAATAAAAATATATACTTCTTTTATACAAAAAATTCTCAAGTTTGAAAGCCGATGACCTAACTTTACTTTTAATCTTATCAAACAATGAGAAATGTCCCCTGCTTTTCATACTTCCTCATGTCAGATTTGTACAGCTTTGATCAACCATGTGATTCATCAGCTAAGGTTAGTAACTCTCACACTTCTCCTCTAAGCATGTAGAATCTGTATTATTGATGCTGATGCTGCTGATGATGAACAGAACATATAACAACCACATGCTTGTATAGTGACACTGGCAATGCAATAAACCTGTATACTGTATATTGTACAGCTACAAAGTCAATTTTAATAAAAACACTAAAATTGAGCATTAACTATTCCAATACAGTTTGAATATTTCAAATAATAAAGAAATAAACTTCTGGGATTATAGATAAAGATTGCCAGCCCAAACTGTTGCTGGTTAGAAATAAGAAGCAGATTTTTTTTTAATCATTTCTCAAATCAAGGACCCATTCTTTAAAAAATGACAATAAATTTCATTGGTGAGTGTGTCAGTTTCCTGACACTGACTGGACAGAACCAGCGGGTGTGTGTTATCTCTCAGTTTGGGCTAGCTCTTACATAGTGAGTCAGATTGAATCATCAAAGCAGGCCTGTATGTGCCTGCTTTGATGGCTATATATATATATACATATATGTGTGTGTGGACATATATAAACACACCAAAAGCCACCTCCGCACAGTCCTTTGTCAAACCACATTTTTATGGTAAGTGACAAATCTCTCACTCGCACACACACATGCACGCACACACACACACACACACACACACACACACGCCCGCCCTCCCCCTCCCTCTCTGTCTGTCTCTCCTACCCGTCTTGCGGAGCGGGAAGTCGTCTTTGCCCTCGTAGTTCCCCAGCAGTGTGGGCAGCTTGTAGGAAGGAGGTGTTCCTGGGGTGTTACTCTGTGGAGGAGAGCTCTGTTCCAGGGAGGTGTGCTGGACTCCCCTGTGCGCACGTACACACACACAAATAAGTTAGCTGGCTAGTGAAACAGTGTCACTATATTAAGTGATGAACTGTGAAAAGTCTTTTTCTGGCAAACCGCTTCTTTGTGTACTTCTGGTTTCATTTAGTCATTTCCTACATTTCCTAGAATGCCTTTCCTGTTATTCCCTGTTATTGTGAGTGTGGAAATACTTTGTCTGCCTTGTCTTCGATTGTTTCCCCCTGTATCATTGTATTATCGCTGAAAGCTGGCACAAAATGGGTTTAGGAAGAAGCTTCTCAAGAAGTGACACTGAAACCTGAGGATTTCTTTTGATGTCTTAGATCAGTGAAACATTTCTGGCCCTGCTGAAATTAACTGGACATGACATCATGTCGTCTTTAGCTCTTTTCAGACATGGAACATGTTCCATTCATCTATCTGTTACAGTTTTAGTCAGACATTAGTTTCTGAAAAGCAAATGTGTGTTACTGTCTTACTCCGACATGACTCACTGGTTCTGTCCATAAGCTACAATGACATCATTTTGTAGCCGGGAGGGGATTCCTCAAATGTGCACTTTATGACAAGTTTCTTCACTGTGGCATGTTTTAGATATGGGCATGGCGGCCGGTAAAAAAAAAAAACTCCAATAGAGGCCTCACCAGAAAGAGATACTACTCTTAACTACTGTTAGTACAAGATCCTTGTTTTATTTATTGTCACTAGAGTGACAGTGAGATGTGGAAAACATAAGTCTCAAGCCCTAAATCACCTTTCTCTGTGGCATAATTCCAAAATTCCTGCTACTTTTCCTTCTAAAAAATGTCCTTGACAATTTCTCAGGGACTAAAAATCAAATCCTTCACATTTGATCGGACTGCAAGGTTTACTGGATAGCTACAGGACTTTTGGCTCCACACACCCTGATATTAGATCCATAGAATGAGAGATGGACAAATTAGACCTCAGCCACATTGTACTGAAAATGAAAACAAAGTGTTTGACATAGATATCCAAACCCACATCTCTGCCTGTTTCTCTCTATATTGCTCTGTTAGCTACTACGACCCACAAGCAGTCAAGTGCGATATTATATGACCAGTGTCATGCATTGCCCTGCGAGCGGGTCACCCATGCTCAACTTCTGTAAACTCCCTTCCATGTGGACATTTGAAACAGCTTTACAGAAAGGGGAAAAATGGGAGTTTATGTAAAAATCACTTCTTGAACAATCTGGATTATGCCCACTCTAGATCAGCAGGAAGCAGCAGACCTTGTCCACAATATATTCTTAATGGGGCTTTAGGCTGCACTGACACTAACTAAAGAAGGCAAATCACCAGGCCCAGATGGCGTTCCACCAGAGCTCTTGTTACATTTAAGAGATCTCCTGGGTTTTACTTGACTCAATCTGATCTGCTATTGAATAAGTTTCTTTTGTTTTTTGTTTACTGTAATCGTTCAATAACTGTTAGCAGAGAAGACAACGCTTACATTAAAAAAGAAACATGCACCATCACAAGAATAATGCAGAGGCATTAAGTCTTGAGACTGAGTCATATGTAGTGTTTCACTGATGTGACTGATCTGTCCGGGGACAGGTCATGCTCTCTGTAATCCTCACCAGCACTTTGGGGAGAAGGAATGGTTCAGTCCGCAGGTTCCGGGCTCTTTCTTACTGAGAAGGAACTCCTGCAGCTTCAACTTCACCTCTGTACTGGCAATGGCACCTTCCAAATCACAAAGCAACACACAAACACAGTGAGTAGGAGAGTGAGTCCATCAGGACACGTCACTGTTATGCAGAGCATCTTAATTGCAATCTCTGTCTGTCTGTAATTTCCTTGCATAACTATAACATATCTTAATAACTGTTAATCTGGTCAAATTTACACTTGGAGGTGTACTGCTGGGGACCTAAATATGTCACATTCAGTGGAACTTGGCAAGATGATTGCCCTATAATACAACAAAATTACATTTTGGCCTATATTTTTGGACCACAAGTCTCAGAATCAAAATCCTGAATTCTCTGGATACAGATAAATCTATCCACATAAACCATGCTCATTTGCATCAAAATAGATTTTTTTTTTAATTTTGTCCAAATCATCAATCTTATGAATTTGGAGCAATCACCAGTAAATTTGGTACAGAAAATCTCTGGCCAAGCCATAAAAAGATATGTTTTGTACAGTTTTGCTGTCGCTGAAGTGTTTCTCTACTTGGAGCAGAGAATTATATTACAAACAATTTATATCTGCTGAACATTTTGTGCTGTTGGAACCAAACTTGGTGAATATGTATAAATGTGATGTCTGAATGACCGTAACAAATTTAATGCCATTTGGCCTATAGGTGGCGCTGTATCACTATAATTTATCTATAAATGAAGTTATCTATATTTGTCTGTATGTAGAAATGACTGTCCTTCGCATATCTTGAGAAACATTCATCAGATCATCTTCACACTTGGTGGGTGTTTTGCTGAGGACCCAAAGGAGTGCAGTGTCAAGTGTGAAGTCGACAGAATAAGCGGTTCACAACAAGCAGCACTTCCAGAGGCCAAGCAACCAGCCCTCTTTGAAAGCACATAGCGTTAGTAACAATGGGAGTACAGGCGCAAGTATAACCTACTCTCTTTGCCTTTCTCTTTGTTCCTCAGCAGCAGCAGCTGTTGCTCCAGTCGCAGTTTCTCCTGCTCTTCGTGTCTTTGTTGCTCCAGTTTCCTCTTCTGTTCCAGCTCCTGCTGCCGCTTTGCTGCCAACAGCTCCTGCTGTTGCTTAAACACACACACAATCACACCCACATTTTAACGAATGACAAAAACAAGCTACCGATGATCTGAATCGTTATTAGACTCTTAGCCAGCAAACTATAGATAAGAGCCGGTATGGACCTGTTGTGAATACCTGACTCAATACCTTCAGGTGTTCCTGCAGCTGGACTTCATGTTGCCGTGTCAGTACTTCGTGTTTTTTCTGGAACTCTGCAAACAGGAGCTGTTTCTGGAGTTCCTGCTGCTGCTTCAGTAGCACGAGTTCCTGCTGGAGCTGCTGCTCTCTCAGGGTCGTGTCCACCCCCGCCGCACCCCCGGACAGAGACCCCACCCTGGGCTCCGTCCGCAGGTCCACTGGACCTCCTCCGCCTCCTCCTCCTCCAGGGCCTTCTCCTGGACTCCCACCTGGGAAAACAGTGATGCACTTCACTCAACCTCACTTTATTGCTTCATTTGATACACGTATAGTTGATATATCTGTTTTTTCATAACTCTTCTTTGTAATATGCATCCGATATACATTAATTAACAATTTAATCCATCTCTGTTGATCATAAAAACAGTGCAGCAAGTCCTCACTTTGTTAAAGGAGCATAAATAAACTCAAATGATTCTGTAACAGCAGCTCGCCGAAGTTCGCTGGGGAAGTGTCCTCCTTCGTTTTCACAAAAATTGCATCTTACCGGGACACTCGGTGAAAGAAAGGGTACTGCATCTTTAAGGACCCCACAATGCTATAAATGTAAACGAAAGGCCCAAAGGAAACAAAAGCTTCCAGGTTTGCGCCAAAAATCACTGCTCGCTGATCTACTTTTAGGGAAGCCTTCTTCCTACTAAATCCAACCTCTTTCGGAGTATGAAACCCACCCCCTACCTCAAGGACTCTTAGAGGACTCCCTACTCACCACCTTCTCCACCTCCTCCTCTCTGCTCGCTGGCTGTTCCTACTGGGCTCTGCATGCCTGATGGGAGGCTGCTCTTCACCTCCACTACTGCAGGAGAGAGAGAACAAGAGATAGAGAGAGAGAGAAAGAGAGAGGGGGAGAGAAAGACAGAGATATTAGTCTGGACAGTGTTGTGAGGGACACAGCAGACTATTACATCATTCACTGCAAACACACACACACACACACTCACACACATGGAGAGGCAGTTCCCATTGCATTCAGATGTGCTGTGATAGTGTTTGTAAGAAGTGAGGAACACAGAGTCCTGCGGCCTAAAAATAGCCACTAGACTAGCGTTAGCCTAGCGCCGGCCTAGCATTGGATAGTACTGACTTAGAATTACCCCCGTGTTACCTTGGCATTAGCCTGGCCCGAGCCTATATTCAGCTTGGCTCGGCTAAAGGACACCGCGGGATACGTTAACATGTGCCATACATATTAATAGAGGCGTATTATTAGAGGAGCCTGCTGTTATTTATAGCGGGATGACGGAAATGAAATGGAAGAACAAAGATAAGGCTGTGTTGTGAAAAATTTGCAAATCTGTAGCGCCTGAATGCCTTGTACTGATCTGGATTTATGGCAGCCACTTGGGCTAATCGGTATGACAGATTAATATTGATTTGCTGCTTCAGGCTCCAGAGTGTTGTTAGCTGACATTTCACCTTGTGAAACAGAAGACATGGGAACTGTCAACACAATAAGAGCTTCAACTTGTCAAGTGGAGTGAGGTCAGGTGGTTGTATTTGCCTGATGATGATGGTGAATGTTATCAGTGTTTGGCTCTAGTAGGTTATATTAATGGGATCTTTTTTTGTCGGACATAGTAGTCTGTACTGGCTGGAGATGTTTAAGTTTAAATTCATCATTTTTGTTGAGATGAACACAATTGATGTATCACAATTCGGACACAATGGCATGGTTACATGACATTACCGCATTGCCCATAGTCGTTCCTTTGGTTATAAAAATAAACTCTGTATATATATATATGTATCAGTATAGACTTTATTGTCATTTGTTGTGGAAACAACAAACAGATTACAGGTTGCATCACTATGTTCCAGAAGTTCATCAGTTTCAGTTGTGCTGCTTGTCACTTCAGCTTCTCATACCTAAAAAAATACCTACCTCAAAAAAAGAAAAGATCAGAATCCATACTGGCACAGCCATTATCACAGGATATGAAAAAAATAAAAAAGGATATAATTTATATACATCCACAGACATAAGAAAGGAAAATTAAAAAGTTGTCTCACATGTTGTGTCTTATTGCTTTACATGGTGAAACTTAGGCCAAAATGGAGTTGCAATAAAGTTGCATAGTGTAAAGTGCTCTGCAACACAGTTGAAACCTATCTGAAACTCAGCCGCAACAGTTATAAGACTTGATTTTGTAAAACTAGTTTCACGAAACAGCCAATCAAAACACTTAGATGATGTGCCAGATGAGGATGTTGATCATCTGATCAAAATGTGAAGGACTTAACAAATAAACTAAATTAACAAACAGGAGGTCTGAGAAGGAGATTATGCCCATCGACTCCATTGCCACACATTCTGTGTGTGGGTGCGTGAGTGTGTGTGCTAATTTAGGTTTGTTCAGTTTTTATCTACAAGCTACAATGCTAAGACTCAACAGCTTAGATAGGAAGCTCACAATCAGCTTAGCTGCTCCAATCAGCTTAAAACCCTGATGATCACTGAATCTTTATGTGAGAGTGAGACAGTGAGTTTGCATGACGTCATCTGGAGAGAGCAGGTCAAGAGCCAGCAGGTTAGATAGAGAGAGATAGAGAGAGATAGAGCTTAACTTTGTGCCCTTGTTCAGGCAGTGACCTGACCCGTCCTGACCTGTGGTGACCACGCTCTCCTAGCCTTCGGCTGACCCCTTTGACTGGATCAGGCTCCGTCCAGAAAGATGCCAGACTGCACGTATTGGCACGTCAGGATATTTCCTGTCTGCTGGCCAAGGAGGAAATTCAATTAGGCACTCTGACCTTTGACCTTTCTAGATACGGAGCAGTGACGGTTGCTGCTTTATTGTGCTTCATCCTAGATGGGATTGGTACAAATAACCCGCTGCTGCCGAGCTCCTGAAGCTTCCACCTGGCCACCTCCTACTTCTTTGGCACACTTTTTGAACAAGTTTACTTTTGTGTCCCACATTAGGTTGTAAGCCAATCAAACACTAACATACACAGTACAACGGAGGTATTAGTGATTAGCTCTTCTGGAGGATTGTGACGAGAATTCGAGGAGGGGAGATTTCATCTCAAATCGTTCTTGTCTTTGGGCCCAACCTGTCCTTTGACCTCAGGATTTGGGGTAATGAGAAACATGTTCTATATCTATAAAGCCAGGAATCTCTGTCTGTATTCACCCTCATATACATTAATAACCATTCATCTGACCAAGTTCACACTTGGTGGGTGTACTGCTGAGGACAAGAGTAAGTTCAGGGCTAAATTGGGTGCAATCAGGCCACTACAACAAATGGTGGCACTACAACAAAAAAAACACTTTGTCTTATAACTTTTCAACCCTAAATCTCAAAATCAAAATCTTTTTTTCCCCTGAATTCTGTGGATCCAGACAAATATCCATATAAACCATGTCTGTTGGCATCTATATAGGTATATGATGTCTGAGTGAACATAACATTTTGGTGCAATTCAGCCAATAGGTAACTACAAAGTTTGTATGTATGTCATAAGAACTGTTCCTCCAGTCAACTTCAAACTTAGCGTCTGTATTGCCAGAAGTGAGAATTAGAAGTGAGAATTAGGGTAATATTACTTAAAATCCATGAATGGAGCTTGGAATGGAGCTGGTGCAAATTCAGATTTTATTCCTGACAAAATCTTGTGGAATGAAAACACCCTTTTACCACACATATATAAAGAAGCAGTCCAGTTTCAGGTTTGTGACGGTTTAGATAGCTCAGTCAAACTGGCTACGGCAAGTTATAAAAAAAAAAAGTCCAAGAACTTCGAGCCGGTGGATAAACAAGGCCGTGTGTCTGTGTGTGTCCGTGCATGTGTGCAGCCGCTCACTTCTAAATTACCTAAACAAATATTCTGGCTTTTCACTGTGACGCACGTGTCTCCCCTTCCACTACAACACACACACTGTCCCTGTGTGTGTGTGTGTGAGAGACTGGTCTGTGAGTGTGTGTACAACAGTCCGTTTGGCAGGGGAGCAGCATTCCACAGCAGCCAGCGTCTGACGTCAAACCCAAGACATTTATAGTCTGGTAAACACACACACAAACGCACGCATGCATGCACGCACACGCACACACACACACACACACACACACACACACACACACACACACACAGAAAGTCACACTAATGTACAGTCCAAAAAGAGGCGGAGCTCAAGCTACATTTCAGTCAATCATATCAGTCTCTTACTGAATGCATTTCACAGCAGTTACACACAGTAATTCATGCATCAGGATGGATGCAGTAAAAAGAATGAAAGACAGACTGTCACTGAATCCCAGTAGAAATCAACAGACTGATGATTATACCTCAGTGCTAATAGGCCTCTGTATGAGTCACAAACATGCAGCACAGAGGACTTACAAAATAAAACAAAGAAAAGCTTTTTTCACATAACAAAACTGAATATGAATGAAGCTAAGGCTGGCTTTACATGGCAAAACCGACTTGCAATAGAGTTGCATGGTGTAAAGCAGTGGTTCTCAATCATTTTCACCTTAAGGACCCTTAAACTCATGAAAACTAGACCATGGACCCTATGTCAGATTTCCCCATTTGATTTGTGCTTTAAAACGTTATTATTAAAGATCGTGTCAGAAACTCAAGGCCAAAAGGCTTTTGACATTTATTTGATATTCCATTTTATTTATTAACTTTCTAATGTCTTAATGTTAATTTTCACCTCTATACAAATGGTCCTACATTCTGTCATTGTGGAACCACAGTGAAAATAAATTATTCTCCTTTCTTTCTGGGGACCCTCTCCTCTTCAAGGAACCCAACATTGAGAACAACTGGTCTAAAGTCTTCTGCAATGCACTTTGTAAAACTAGTTTCATGCAGCAGCCAATCACAACACCTGGCTAGCGTGACAGGCGATGACGTTGATCAGCTGATCCATGTCCACTGTCAAAGTCGCAGGACATACCATAATGAAATAAATAAACAAACAGAAGATGGCCTCTTGGGTGCGGAGGAGATTATCCTCATGCGAAAGTTTTTTTCAAACTGTTTTGTCAAACAGCTGATCCATGTCAGCAATCAAACAAATGTGAGCTAGCATTAGGCGAAGTTTGTTTAATGTAAGTGGCTTCCGTTAGCACTAGAAAAACACAAAAAAGACACTAGAAAGAGAAAAACTTGTTTTGTGAATATGTCTTATTAATATTAAGTGGATTAGAGTAGCTATTTTGAATAGCTGCAAATGGGAGGTGGGGGTGACTGTATAGTTGTGACATTACATATTCACAAGTCCTGAAGGCTAATTTTAAGGCACAGCTTCTCAATGTGTGCACATCTATGTGGATTGTGCGTTTTTAACACATAGGACAGTATTTATGCAACACTGGGAGCTTCTTTTAATTAAAATGAAAATATATCTTCCCATCTACTCATTACATCAAACAAAATCAGCAGCATAACTGATAATGAAAGTTGAGTTGCTGTATTCAACCAAGCCGTAGAACAAGGAAGATGTTCTAAACCTGGTGTCTGGTGAAGATGCTACATAATGCAGCTCACAACGTTTGGTATAAAGGTTACTCATCATGGTCTTAAGTCCTAGTTCTTCAGTGTGGATGAAATTAAAAATGATCCAGAGGAGCTCGACTATGAATTGGCTAATGAAGATAAGGCTGTCACAAAATCTTCCACTGGCGAGGTAAGGCTTTTTTTCCCCTTGGACCACTGGAATGCACCGATTCTGTACTACAATCCCTCAACTGGGAATTTCCAGCTCCTGCCTTTGACAGGAATGCTCCGTGTGCCTGTTTTAAAGCAACCGTGATCCAGCCTGTATGCAGATAATGAGGGCTGTTTGCTGCTTTACATACTCACCCGTCTTACAGTAAGTCCCTTTCCTGTTACACAGGAAGTGCTTTATGTGGCCAGTTAGTTTGGAATAAACACAAAAGGAAGAGGCAAACAGCTAGCATGAAAACACAAAGGAAATTGCCCCCCGCTACAAAATGTACAACTTCATCAAAAACAAAAAAATAAAAATAGATGTCACAAGCAAGAATTTAAAGTAATGTGTACTATTTCATTGCATCCATTGGCTTGCTCTATCGTGTAATAGCTAGGTTGAAAGCTTTTCATGTTTAAATGTAAATTGCTTAACCCAATACCAATAGAAGAGCCAGGTTTAATGCTAGGGCTAAAGTAAATAAAATCAAATGTGTCACAATCCCACTGTGGCATTTATTTGATGAAATGATGCAGAAACATAGCAGCAATGAACCAAGGAACAAAGATGGGAGATTTAACAAAAGCAAAACTTAGTCCAGATGCTGCCAGATGTTGCCTTTTGTATTTGCAGATGGTAAGAGCTCGATTGGAACATGTGCCTATGTTGTTGGCCAATAAAAGAAGCAAAGATGCTCCACCGTGTGCTGGCAAATGAGTTGCATCTACTATTTTTAAGGAAAAGGAGGTAGATGTAGTTGTAGTTTGGATGATGTAGCAGAGATGTTGTAGTTTGGATGACCTTTCACTCTTTTGTTTCCCTCGTTGTCCTTTTTTGTTCCTTTTTCCATATTACTTCCATTGCTGTTGCTGTTGCTGTTGCTTTTGAGAGGTATTTCTGGAGACCAATATTCCTCTTTTTTTCCTCTCTCTCTCTCTCTTTCCCTTCCTTGTTCATTTTGCATTGCTAAAAGAAAATAGGCACTGTGACGTCAGGCCTGCAAAACACTCTAAAAACAGCCGGCAGAGAGAGAGACACATTGAGGGAGAAGGAGAAGACAGAGCGAGGGAGAGTGAGGTAAAAATAGTATAATGGCTGTGTGTACTTTAGACAAATTAGAAGCTTAGAGAGGGAGAAGAGTCACATGTGTAGCGTTGCCATAGAGACTGATGGGTGGGTCAGAAGTATTATGGGCTGGCAGACTGTAGGTCATCCACAGCGGATGCCGTCTGTTGTCTTGCACCATGGGTAATGCCTTTGTCAACATCTGGTTCAATCGATTACATAGTAAGTCTTCATACTTTTAGAGCTGCCTAATCAATTTTTTGCAGGAAAAAATGGGTCGACAACTATGTGTAATATGAAAGAAGTCGCTCATTGTGACAAACACGCAGGAGGTTATAAACAAATCATCAGTTTTCCTTCTCTATGGAGCATTTTAGCAACTTTTGGTTGAGTCTCACGGTTCTCATAACTATAACTTCTAAACCATAAGCCTTAGAATCAAAATTCCTTGTTTCCGAATTCTGTAAGTTCAGGCCAATATCGATAAGCTACATGCATTTGCATCTTCCCATTTTCCCGAAATCAGTTTTTGTGTCACTCCCATATTCCATACCGTTTTCTTATAGCTGGTACCCAGACTTTGCTCTAATGCTGTGAACAGGGTTTACATTACAATAAATGTCACATCTCCTGAATGGTTTGTGCGATCCAAACCACATTTGTTGGTCATGTGCAGATATGATATCTAAGTGACCATAGCAAATTTGGTGCCATTTGACCAATAGATGGCAATGCAGCACCATCATCTACAGTATCTATAAAAAGGAAGGGATTTATATCTGTCTCTGTATGTGTATGTATGACTTTCCTTTGCAAATCTTAAGAACTGTTCATCTGATCGCCTTCACACTTTGTGGAAGTATTGCTGAAGACCCGTGGGAGAGCAGTGTCAAGTGTGAAGTCAATTGAATGACCATTTCAAGAATGCTGCAAATAGCCCTACCGCAGTTCACTCAACAACGCTGCAAGCAGCAATACTGGGAGCAATGCAATCAGCTCATTCTGAGCAGGCATTGCATTATTCTAAATCGGTGACTGCTTGCGAACATGTTTACAAGGGACACTGAGTTACCCCGTACTGCTTTGAAGAATAAAAGAGGAGAATTTTCCTTTGACTCAAACATAACAGACATGCAGCAGGTCTCCTCTACGTAGAGGTGGGAATTACAATTCACTTGAATGGTTTCATTCAGTATATTTGAAAAATTTGTATTCGGGCTCTGTGCAACGGTCAGTTTTTGTAGCCAAGCGGTTCTCTCTCAATGTCATATTGTGAAAACTATCCCTTTCACTCATGACTATACATCTCTGTGAGCCTGTTAAGCCTGAACAGCTTTCTTTCTCGTTGGTCCATCATAGTTGATGACGACCATGGCACATGTCATAATGTTGGGTTTTCTTGAGTGCGCAGATGGCTGAACGGACCAATCAGGGAATCTGTCCGGTGTAGCACACCGAACAGGTCAGGGAGGATACAGGGCTATGAGGTGCAGCCACAAGTCCTTAGCAGAGTCACACTTCTGCCTCTTCAACATATAACTGAGTTTGCCAGTGAGCCAACACTATAACTGCAGCCAAACAGAAGATTAGAGTCTGTGCGTCCGTCTTGTACAAACTAAAAACCTGTTGGCATCAAACCCAGGTAACCTCACTGGACCTTTGATACGGGTCATCACTCCTTTCTCCTTATGTTTCTGTCTAGTGTCACTACCAAAGAAAAGGCAAATAAGTAAAAAAAAAATAAACAAACAACAACAACAAAAGAAAATACTTGACAGGGGTCAAAAATGTTTTCCAAAACCCCATAACATTCTCAAATAGACTCCTTATCAGTCATCTTAGACTAATAAAGAGGAGTATAGCAGTCTTAACATTGCTGGAAATCACAAGAGATTGTGATTTATAAAAACAGCATCTGGGGGAATTATTGCCCTTTTTCACTTGATAAAGTGAAGAGGAGTGCCTTCTCTTTCCCAGACATTGTGCTTCATGGATCCACTGACTGGGGGATTCCTTTAAGATTTCTTTATATTCCACAGAAAAGTTAACTAGATTAAGTGAAATGAACTCGTTTTGCACAAGACTTGATTATTTTTTAATTACATCCTGTAACTGACAATCTGTCAAAGGAAATTCTGTTTCATGCAACTTGCAAATAGTTGCATGAAAGTTTCACTGTGTAAAGCCAGCCTAAAAACCTACTGCTTTTCTCTGACATGTAGTACTGAACTGAATCTCTTCAAAGTTTTGAACCGTTGACTGGAAAAAACTACATATGTGATGATATTTCTTTTACTATTATCTTCAGCATTTTATTGACTTTAATCACAAAAATTATATTTATAGAGCCTTAAGTCACATTGCCTTAGAAGGCAAAGCTGGTATTCTTTGACCCTTGGATTTTAAAGTAACTGCACTCTATATTTTTATAAATTATTATTTTTAAATAACATTAACCTGCCCCAGAAACAACAGATGCATATTAGTCTGTGGCTATAAAATGGCATATTTAAATTACGTTTGGAAATGATCATTAATATGCACTGTCCCTTCTCAAATAAAAAAAAAAAAAACAGGTTGTAAAAGTATTTGCCTTTATTTTAAAAAATAATACTTGACATAAATTAACAATGAAAATAATAATAACTTGCATTTCAATGTGCAGTGTGATTTGTGTGCTGCATTTACCATGACTATAAGTCTGCATGACGATAACCATGATCAGCTTTGTGAAAGCTGTTAAACACCTAATGTGAAAAGGTTATTGAGGTCAGCACCAATCCTTTTTATTCTTAACGCATAAATTAACACCCACATGTGTTACGTTGTGATCCAGATCCTTTAGTCTGACGCTCCATCAAACCTCCAGCACGCTCTCCTCCCCCCTCTCCCCTCCTCCCCTCCTCTCCCAGAGATGACTCACCGGCGGTGGGCATGGCAGCGCTGCTGGAGCCCCTGCTGCCACTCAGGAGCTCCAGAGGCTGGTGGCTGTCTGTGCTGGTGGAGGAGAAACAGGACTCAGTCTCATAGATGGTCTGCAACATGGCGCACAATCCTGACACGGTGGGATGCAACAGCATGCCAAGACAAGAGGCAGCGCTCGATTCTGCCACAAAAGAAACAAAAAAAAAAAACAGCCGTCAGTTCCTCTTCAAGAATCCTGGCATGGCTTCTTTTAGGAGAAAACTGAAATGCTTTCAGAGGATCACAGGTTCCTCATTCTGGGATGAAATAAATGGAAACTGAGAACTTCCAGTCTTCCAAAATGTTTCCTGTCCAATCGTTAAAGTGGTTTCAAAATTACAGTGAATTCGATGCAAAATTCCACTGTGCTTTTATTGTGTAATCCGGCAAAAGATCCCAGTTTGCAGGTAGCTTCTGTCCCTCAGCTTCCCTGCAGTGTCCACATTCCCTGTGCAAGCTTTGTGGTGTGATGACCAGTCACTGACACTCAGGACAAAATCCTCTTTTCTGATGCTGTGCCTCACCTGCAGCTTCCAGAAATCCTCCCCCTTCGCAAGGCTTGAGGAATGACTCTAAGTTCAGATTTAGGAAGTAGTGAAGAGTCTTGTTCCAGGCAGAGGACGTCTCCGGCTGCTGGAATAGTGACAGTGGCTATGTTTTTGGGATGTCACTGCTGCAGACGGAAAGGAAAAAAAAAAAAAAAGTTTGTTTCCTCTGGTGCACCGAACCCTCTCAGAGTCTCCGCCGAACAGATCCGTAGAGCGAGACCAGGCTGGAATCTGTTTAATCCTTCGCACAGCCAGTCAAACTGTGTGTTCAGAAGCCGAGAAAGTGATGGAAAGGAGCGCTTCCCCGTCGTCGCCGCCAGCGAGCGGAGCTGCTGCAGACTCTTCTACAACACAAACACAGAGACGAGGAGAAGCCGAATTCCCCTGCTCAGTGCATCAAAGGATCCTCATGCTGTTCTCCTCCTGACCGACGAGAGAGAGAGAGGAGAGGAGGAGGAGGAGGAGAAGGAGGAGGAAGACGAGGAGAGGCTAGGACGTAAATAGCTTTGGGAGAGCGCTCCCCGAGGTTCCATGCTTCCAAAATTAGAACGAAGCGCTGAGAGAATGACAGAGAGAGAGAGAGAGAGAGAGGGAAATGGAAGGAAGGAGGGAGGGTAGACAGAGAGAGTGGTATGATAAAAAACAACAACAAAAAAAAACAAGGAAATGTGAGGAGAGGAAGGCTGGGCTGAAGAAGACGAGTTGGAATCCTCCCAGAAAAATGAACAGCCAGGGATCACGTCCTTGTTCTGAAACACAAGGAGAAGGACGAGCGAGCAGAACCAGCTGCTGGTCAGACGCCTGTCTGACAGTCAGAGGCGTTTATGTGTGTGTGAGTGTCGCTCTTTGAGCTGCTGAATGAATGTGGATAGAGAGAGAGAGAGAGAGAGAGAGAGAGAGGAGGAGGAGGAGGAGGGAGAGAGAGAGTGAGAGAGGCTGAAAGTAGATCACTGTGTGGAGAGGAGGAAGTTAGACGGATCAACGGAAAGTCAACAATTTCAATTCAGTGAGTTGCCTTAACACAAGCAGAGAGGGCGGAGATGCGTCCCCCCTTTCGCCTCCATCTATTCCCGCAGTTGTGCTTCATAACTGATGATTAAAGGACAGCGATGGAGAGGAGAGAAGAAAAGAGAAGCATTTACTAACACAGGAGGAGATGGGGGGTTGATGGAGGGACGATAGCTGAAAATAGCCTGCCAGGGAGGAGGCGGAGCCAGAGATAAAAATAGACAGCGAGAGAGAGAGAGCAGTAAGCCTACAGCTCTGGGGCGGGGTGGAGTAGGAGTGGGTGGTGGGGGGAGCGGGTGGAGGTGGAGGGTGAGACGCACCATGCTGTCATGTTTCTGCACCACGCTTTCCCAGAGATCACCTGTCAATCAAACAGCGTGGGCGGAACTGCGACTTCTTCTCTCTCTGATTTTGTGCTGATGCAGTTTGGCGGTTTTAGCCGGTACGATAAAAGCTTTTTCACCTTTGCACCTTGCCGAGCAGCATTATTTTTCCTTTTGAATACCTTCTTCTTTTTTGTGAACATAGGAAAATTATTTAAAATTGAAGAATATCAAAGAATATTAAAGATAAGTATATAAGTGACATTAGATTATTTTTTTTTTTACCGTCCTGTGATTTGTGAAATGGCTAAAGCAAAATTGCAATTTGTTTTAGTACAGTCAAAAAAATACAAAAATAACATATATAACATACATAACAATATAATGACAACCTCATAAAAAAACAAAAATAACTAGAATAAATACATAAATGAAAATAAGAGATAAAATTAAATATATATAAGATTCCGTCAGAAATTCAAATAATAAGACCAAGTACATTCAGAGACCAAAATATACATTTGTTAAATAAATAAATAAATGTACAAATTCGTTCAGCAATGGCCAACAATTTGATTTTTAAAAGAATTGCACAATAATAAGACCATTAATGAGAGATTAGTTCACATTAACCTACTACTTAGGTAAGCATATATTCAAGAAAACATTTCTTCAAACTTCCCATTTTTAGAGTGTTTAGACAAAATAAAAAAGGCAAAATAGACAATTGCACAATAGTTTGATTTTCTTTTTTTTTTTTTACTTGTAGGCCAAATCGCCCAGCCGTAGTCATCACGGATCACGGAAAGCATGTTTTATAACCAAAAGCTGCACTGCTCACTCTGCTGTCAGTGTGGATATTATTAATTGAAAATGCTAGCTGCTATTTATAGTATTTGTTTGTTCCATTCAGCAGTTTGGTCCTAAGTGGAGCTGCGCTTCAAGGAGAAGGTTCCAATGTTCTAACTGAGTGCGTTAGGGACGTCTCTGGCTGGAATGCATTCATTATAAAAACAAAAGATTGGAATGGATCCGACCTCATGTAGCAGCTGTTCATACATTAAAAAAGTCTTGAATAGACCCAGTACAGATCCAGTATGGATCCAGTACAGACTCAGGTAGAACAGGGTGGCTGATTTGATTCTGTATGTGTCATCTCTCTCTGCTGATTGTTGTTGCTGTAAAAACAGTTTTGTTTTCAGGACTGACAATATTTCATTGAATCGTTTTATCATCACCTTCATCCCACCTCCTCCTCGACACCTTCATCACCCTCATCATCGTCACCTCCTGTGTAAACAGCTCTGTGTCCTCAGGCAGATTTAGGTATGCCTCAGCATGACTCACAGGCAGAGAAACTAAATACATACAGATAGAAAAGAAAACGTCCAGTGTTGTCTTACATTGACTTAAGCTGCTGCTTTGCATTTCTGTTCTATTATATCGAGAGCTACGATTATTTATTAACGGCATGTGCTGTTGTCTCACATCATCCTTTTAGAGAGAGAGAAGCCACTGACCAGGCAACATGTCTGACATCTCAATGGTCTCACATACTAAAGACATCTGCTGAAGGTGTGTGTGTGTGTGTGTGTGTGTGTGTGTGTGTGTGTGTGTGTGTGTGTGTACTGCAGTAGCTCAGCGGATGACTCATCTCTGCGTTTCTATTTGAGGCGCATCAACCCCTGGAGTCACACTGCTGTCTGTGTGTGTGTGTATGTGTGTGTGTGTGTGTGTGTGTCTCAGTCTGAGTGTCAAAAAAAATACCTGAGGAGAGCTTACAGGTGAATTAATGAATTTGCTGTGCATGGATTCATCACACACAAGAATACAGTACAACATGTGTAGCATGTCTATATATTAAAGAACTCACTTCACCTATATTAATTTTTTTCCACCAATACTTTGCTTCAAAGGGGCAAATTGTAAAAGTTCTTTTATATGAGCTGGTATCAGATACGTTTCATGTGTCCAGAGACAAAAAAAAGAAATGTATATATAGGAATATCAGTCATGTGAGACAAAGAACTTGTTTCCATCTCACACTGCATTAACTCTAAAAAAAAAAAAAATCAAAAAACACCTCAGCACAACCTTTTCTAATGTTATACTACAAAATGCATCAAAGTACGTTGACAAAAATAGCTAGTGTGTAGTTTCTGGTGGCATCTAGTGGTGAAATTGCAAATTGTAAACAACTGAGTACACAAAGTCTGTAGAAGAACTTATGGTGGCTGTAAAAAAAATGCAAAAAAATCATAATATGTAATGCTGTTATATGTAATTAATTATTCCCCAACACTGCATATGCTTACTGGATTCAGGGCACACTCACTCACTCTCACACACACACACACACACACACAGCAACTGTTCATCACTTACATAGAGAAGCAACATACAATACAACACAATGATATGATTGATTCTGTTATTGATCAAGCTGTAAAGTGCTGCAACGTGGCTTCAAATACAGCCGTCCTCCTCACACTCGGTCCTTTATAGAACTCACAAGTGCAACAACAAACTATACAACATAGTAATTCAACCCTGACAAACAAAAGGCTAAAGCTTGTGCTGCTCAAACACATAAAATGAATGGTTTTCTGTTGGTATTGTGTGTAGGTATCCTATATAAGGATGTCACATTTTTTAAAAAATCAATAGAAATAAGGGTTCGACTATGACCTTTAAAATCTCAAAAACTTTCCTCATTCCAGTATTTTTACGGCTGTAACTGACAAGTTTACGAACTCACCTGTAGCTGACAGTTAACAGACTCACCTGTAGCTGATAGTTAACAAGCTCACACCTGTACTGTAGCTGATAGTTAACGAGCTCCCCTGTATCTGATAGTTAACAAGCTCACACCTGTACAGTAGCTGATAGTTAACAAGCTCACCTGTACTGTAGCAGATAGTTAACGAGCTCACCTGTATCTGATAGTTAACAAACTCACCTGTACTGTCACCTGTGCTGTACTTAATAGGTAACAAGCTCACCTGTAGCTGATAGTTAACGAGCTCATCTATACTGTGGCTAAGTTAACAAGCTGTCCTGTGCTGTAGCTAATAGTTAACAACTAATAGATCCAGAGGGTTGACATGCAACATGAATATAACATGACACATCAATGCAATGAATAAACACATTTTTCTTCTGTAGTCACAGATGTTGTATTGTAGACGAATTGTCTTGCAATATATTGATTGTATCCTAAGTTACCCTGTGATTCCCATCCCTACTGTATGTGTGTAAATCAAAAGACAAATCAAAATGAGATCATCTATCTGATAGAGTGCGGTTTCACCGAGGAATTCAAACCAGCAGCATCCAGTCACAAGTCGGTCTCCAGCGTCTCAGTCACCATCATCATCATGATCATCATCCTCATAAACAGCAGCCAACCACTCCCACACTGTTTCATCAGCTATAGCATTAACCACAGAGACTTACCGGAGCTGTGTGATGAATTCATGAAGGTTGAACCCAGACTTCCCTCACCAATCCTGCCTGTGTGTGTGTGTGTGTGTGAGTTAAAGTGGGTCCTCGGAGTCAGCCATGTGTTGGAGGACAGGCAGATGACTCAGACTCCTCGACGTCGGCTTTTCTGCAATAAGAAAAAAAAATTTGAACAAGTTCACCGCAGAGATCCTGCAGGGTTCATCTTAACTGAACAAGATATTGCTTTTTTAAAAACGCAGTACTAAAAGTATCATAATGCCAACTAGCTTACTGCGTACAGCAGTGACCTAACCTATGAAACCTTTATTTGTTTGTGGGGTTACAGACTATGTCTTCAGCAACACTATAGCCCATCCAGTGTGTAGTAATCTGGTCCTGGATGGTGTCAGAGCTGAGGATAATGTTAGCAGTGCTGTGCTTCCCTTTATTGGATTTGTGAACGTTTACACCCCTGCAGCGCCAGCCCATTTCATTATCCCAGATAGTGTTATGTTTGCCAAATACATCGGTTAGTTAGTTGTCATCCCAAAAAGGCTTTTTCTGTTGTAACTTTTAAAGTGAAATATACTGTTTGAAAATGCAAACAAGCGAAAAGCAGAAATAATTTGGGTTGGACCCAGACTGCCAGCTGATTTCAGTGATAAAAATTATGACAGAATTTTGACTTATAGGCCAAGCCGCTAGGGCTGGACAATTTTTTGGTATAATTGGTTAATATTTTATAGGACGTAACAAAAGTTTGGTGTTATAGCGACAACATCTGTCATCTAAAGTCGATTGGATGGAGCAGTCTTTGAGATATGTGACACAAATACAGAGGGAAATTCTAGTAGTGAGATAAATGCACTGAGAGAATGGAAATGTTAGCTCAACAACGTCATTCCTACAAGGGGAATATTAGGACAAAGTTGGTAAAGCTCATGTG
The DNA here is from genome assembly GCA_030544235.1 of Lepturacanthus savala. NCBI lineage: Eukaryota > Metazoa > Chordata > Actinopteri > Scombriformes > Trichiuridae > Lepturacanthus > Lepturacanthus savala. The sequence goes on along the minus strand of CM060482.1, from coordinate 6,787,578 downwards.
AGTACTGCTGTCGAGCTACTAAAATGTGTTTCCTGGTTGACCTCTCTGCGTGGACCGGGAAATGATGGCGGAACAAATGAATGATCAGCATCCGATTGTGGAGTCCCACAACTTCCCGTAGAGTTAGTAAAGGCTTTGGGTTTCAGATGATTACAGCATCATATCCAAACAAGTCTAATCTCTGGTCAAAAAAAAGGGCAGATCTGCACTTAAAAGTTTAAGAATAAGACTGATGTTCATCACAGTGAACCCTGGGTTTAAATTACAGTATACTGTATAACAAGGGTACACAAATTAGATTCCAAGCTATGTTTTATTTTAAAAGAAACCTTCTCCTTTAATTGGTCATTTAGTCCATCTCTTTACCATTTACTCAGCCTACTTCTCATTGTTCTGTCTCTATAAGATAATTCCTACAGCTGCTCAAGTGCAACGTTATATTGTTATTTGCTCATTCAAACTATTTTCTCCCTCATCTAATATTCTTGATTTATAATATCTGTCTTCTAAAATCTATTCTAAATAGCTTCCAGTTAAAAGTGTACAGTATTTATTTGTTTAATAACTGCAATAATTGCCCCTATAATTATCTGACATTGATTCTAATTTATTATTCATGTATGAGTTTCCTTCATCCTTATAATTCCTAATGCAGCCCCAAAGCAAATAACCAGGAATTGGCTAAAACCCTCAATCAATCAAAGACGGAAGGCAACAGGAAATCACAGAAATGGATAGACTGTAGAGAATATACATAAAAGTATAAGGTATAAAAGACATTAACATTATGTGATACAAAGCCACCAATTAACTTAGGATTTAATGTAAACTCAGATTGTGGATGCATCAAATTATGATTTAATTATGATATTTTTCATCTTTTTTCTTACCTCCTACCGCTACTGTATCACATATGTACAATTCAATTTGATGAAAACGTATCTAATGTTTTGTACATTTTTTAATCATGTGTTCTTGAATCATTTCATTAACTTTCACTTTTCACCTACTCTCAAAAGACTCACTCCAGGGGGCCTGGTCCTCATGCCTGAATAATCCCTCCCTGTGCTGTGTCCTGATCGAAACGGGAATTACATCACTGTAAGGAAACAAGCTGCATTTTCTGTGGTGCCATGATCCTCTGGCGCCACCTTCTGGTCATGTATTAATACGGGATACTGTATGTGTATTTAAGTACACAGGCTACACAGAAAAAAAAAACATCACAAGCACTGGCATCCTGAATAATTGTCTAGAATTAATGTCAAAGGAGCATTAGGTGTATGTCTCAGTGACACAGATGAAGCTCAGGTTACTGAGCTGTAAAGTGATTTAAAGGAGCACGTTTAGCACGGATTCCCTTCTGTTTCCACACAAACACTCACATGCTCTTCACACTACACCATAGACTCGCTCACAGCGGGTCAGCCTGAGGTCTGCTGGCTCCGAGCCCAAATTCAGATCACAGTCATTTAATGCCTTTTATTGAGGGAGGGGGCATGTCACGGTCACCTGGAAAGGCCAGTGCACAGAGTGATACCCGCTGGTTAAACTACATGTGCAGTAAGCTGCCCTGCAGGTGCAGTGTAATGGCCCACATTTACAGGTAATTGGTTCACATGAACCAGTTACAGGTACAGTAAACTGCTTTCATTACAATTTAAAGAGTCCACTAGTACAATGTAATGCAGCCTCCAGTAAACTGTACTATTAGAGCATAGTTGTCAAAGGGTTTTTTTTTTGTTTGTTTGTTTTTTGGCACTCTATATAATGACCTTCTTACTAAGCTTTGGTCAATACCCAACAGTTTATATCGCAATATTGTCCAATACACACAAGATTTTGATTTTGTAACAGAAGACAACATGCCATTTAACATTTAGTTTAACATTTAGCAGCTAAAATGTCTGATATTTTCTTTAGGGTTTAGTGGAGACCAAATCAGTGCTAAAAGGAGAGTAACTTAAATTCATCACCTAATATTGACTAAATCAAGGCTATTATTTTTGTCACAATTTATTACTGCTAAACATCTGTCACTGCAGTTTTAAAGTTTTTATATAGTGGTATAAAAGCTGAAATTGTTTAATCCTATTGAATTTTTTAATACAGTCTATAATATATGGAAAAGTGGCCTTACCATTGAAGTATTGCCACACATTTGCAGATGCATTTCTTTTCTACCACAGCAGAAAACACAACTGAAAAATAGCATATGTAAACCATGCCATTAGGGTTGTAACTAACAGTTATTTTCATTCCTGAAGGACAGCCTGGTTGGTTATGAAGGTGACAGCAGAAAATAGGACTGTAATTGTAAATCGCACGCTGTGCGAACGAGCTCAACTTCTAAAATATTTTAGAATATAATTAGATTGGGTCCAACAGCACAGCTTAATGCTGGCTCTGGTCCAACTGGACTTATGCTGCCTTTACACTACGCGGCTCAGGAAGTCACAAGAAGTCAGTGTCACTACAGCAGATGGGCTGGGTGCCGCGGCGACAATGTCAGGGGCCAGATAATAGGATGAAACGCTGTGGGCGTGTGTGTATGTTTGTGTGTGTGCATACAGTACTTAGGTTTTGCCGATAATGCCGTTAACTAGCTGTGACAGACTAACCTGCTGATCAACTACTCCATGAGCCTCATGACGCACACACACACACAGACAGAATACAAAAGAGACAGAAAGAATAAAAAAAAGAAAAAAAGAAAGAAAGCATAATCAACATTACAAAATAATAAGACACCAAACACACACATGCCACAATCTAACATGAACAAACACACTCAAAAAATAGAACAGAACAACACTTGAGTCAGGCCTCTCTGTGCCTCTAGAACAAGTTCACAATGTTGCCAAACCATCAAGAAATATATATTTCTCTCACTCTCTCTTTTTCTTTCCCTCTTTCTCTCTCTCTCTCTCTCTCTTTCCTCCTCCACTTCACACCATCATTTCCTAAAATACCTGGCCCCTCCCACTCTGGAGAGGAGCAGGAAGTGCTGCCTGGCAACCAGGGTGCTGGCTGCCGTGGTAACAGTTCACCTGAGCACCTCTTCCCTAAACAAACAACAAGTGTGAGTGAAAAAGGGAAAGAAAGAGTCAGAGAAAGAGAAAGAGAGAGAACGAGAACTTGGATGTGGCCAATGTCACAATCGGTCTCTTCTACTGTTTGTTTAAAGTCCATTTTTCTCACTTACTCTCTTGATTTTCTCTCTCTCTCCTTCTCTCTGCCACCAAACTCAAGGAGAAAGGAGACAAACGCACATATTGCAACACACCCACACATGCACACACAGTAGCTGTCCTTAGAGACAGCTACTGTCAGGTTCACATTTTAAAGTTTATCTTAACATGCAGAGCTAATCAATTAATCATCTGAAAATGGTTCCACAACTATAATCAATTAATTGATTTTAAATTTAATTCATTTAATTTGAATTAAATGTGACAATGTCATGTTTCACCATACAACAAACTGAATATATAAATGAAACTCAGTGTTCTTCTCATGTTTTTCTCCATCAGGCTCACCTGTCGATCAGAAGAATACAAGCCAGGCGTCGTACAGGGCAGTGGTTCGAGTTCGAGTTAAGTTAAAACCATCTTTTACAAAGGTGTTCATGCTCATCCAAAGCTTAAATGAGGCTTCAGCAGTCTGAGCCCAATGAAGAGGCTATCTGCCTCCCAGTAGCCGGGCAGAGGTTTATTATTATAGGATTATTGTCAACCTACATTTGCGTATCACTATGTCTTCCTCTGCAGCGCTCAGCAGGGAGACACTATAGAGGAAAATAGATTTAACTATCTCGAACTAAAAAAAGGCTCAATGGAAGATTGCCTGATTTAAGGCTATTCGGCTATTTTGCCCTCTATGGCATAGGCTTTGTGTGTGAGGATCTGCAGAGTCTATTGAAAACGCTGTACTACACATTTTGTAACTTTGCAACTCACACAAACACTGAAAACAAAAATAGTGCAGACACTTGACAGTTTGTTGAAGGAGCGTAAATAAAATTAAATGACTCATAATGATTTATGAGACAGCTTTTGCGTGGATAGGATGAAAACAAAAAGCAATTCTCAGTTTGTTTTTTTTCTTTTTAATTAAGTCACAGAATGAGCAGCCTTGAAATGAAAACACAGTTTGGATTATTTCTTAAATTTAGTTAATTTCATTCGTTTAATTTATGAGTCAAATAATGTAGCTATGACTTTGAAATGAAAAGGCCTTTTCTGCTAATGCGTTTTAAATTTCAAATTTGACATTTCAAATTGGAATGTGGCACCTTTTTTGCCAGAAAAAGTTTTGCAAATTAAATCATAAATGTCATTTACTTTTTTATTGTAATAACTTCTCTTTAGTTTGATTGTCAAATAATGCAGCTATGACTTTGAAATTAAAGAGCCTTTTCTGCAAAAGCATTTTAATTTTCGAATTTGACATTTCAAATTGGAATTTGGCACCTTTTTTGAAAATTAAATCTTAAATGTCATTTACTTTGTCATTTACACAGAATGAGCAGTGTTGAAAAAGAACATTAAAATGCAGTCTTGAATATTAATTATTTGATTTATTTACGACTCCAAAAACATAGCTCCATTTTGAAAACAACAAATGATTTGTCTAATTCATTTTAATTTGAATTATGAGACACATCTGATTCTATACCATAACACTTATCATATCATATAAATGAAGCCCAAAATTCAAAAACAAATCTTCTCGTTTTGTGCCAAAATGTTTCTATATAACAAGTTCTTACAGTTTACATAGTCTATACAGTATATGATGTCATATTGTTTGAGAAATGCTTCATGGCCCTTTCAGACAGGCGGCATCATTTCATAGAGAGGCTGAATGACTGCAGCCAACTAAAGAGGACACTTAACTTAAAATAGAATAGAAGTCCGCCATCCGGATATAAAAATCTGGACACTGGCGGTAAGAGTCGGTGGCATGAACCTTAAAGCGCTTACGTAAGTAATGGAGTGACCTTTGACCTCGGTGGTCTGAACTTTGGGCAGCGCGTGATAGAGCCGCAAATCCCTCTCCACAGGCCTTTTAACCAGACAATCAGCAGCTGGAATGATGTGATGGTGAAGACTTCGGGTCGGAGCCGTGGAGGTAATACGCCGGATGATGGCGGCCCATTCATTCCTAAGGCGGTTGCTTACCGACTCATAAAGAGAGTACTTCAGGTTTCCACGTTTTTGAGCCCATTCAGCTGGTTGAACCTACTGCACCAGCTGCCAGGATGAAAATAATAACTCAATACAGCTGGCCATGACCTTTTGTTCTATAGTTGGATGCGATGGCTGAAACCGCGATACAACGGAGTAATTCATGAGACAGGGAGCGGATTGTTGTGAACAAAACCACTACAACAGCTATCGGAACACATCTATCCATCTGATCTACCTGAGAACGTGGGGGTTTGCTGCCTCGCGAAATGTCAAATCTTGGCAGACGTGATTTGCTGTGATTCATTGCAGCAATTTAAAGCAGAGGAATTACTGATTAAATGCCACCTACCCACTTACACATACATACATATATATATTTGTTGTCTTTACATGCTGTTTGTTAGCTTTTACAGCAAAAGTATGTTTTTTTTCTACACTGAAATTGCTGTTTAATTATGTGCAGTCGGATAATTGCTAAAATATAAAATAGATGTGTTAGATGTTCAGCAAACACAGCCCAGGGATTACAGAAACAGAGACAGAAGCTGTGCTGCATGTCAGCGACAGCACCTGCACTAAGCAGCAGACGGCTGTATTGAAACACTAAATAAAAGAGCACAGACGCCGTCAGAGGTGACGGGGCAATGGATTCCACCGGTAATTGTGAGAACAGAAATATGCAAAGACAAAAGCAGAAAGAAGGTCTGTTTTCACAGCGAACATATGTTTCAATGCCAGTTACTTTACTGATTAATTGTTTGGTCTGTGAAAAGAAAAAAAAAATCAACTAATCATCGAAGCCCTATTTTTATACAGGAGATTAAGAACGAGCAATAGACAGAAAAGCATTAAACAACATCCACACTATTCACGATAAAACCTCTTTTTATCAAAATTAACTTTTTTAAAATCCTCATAAATCCCTATGAGATTTCCCAGACTATAGAATGTTATAATAATAATACACATAATAATACATATTACCCATTACTGAACTGTGGTTCTGTTGCATCACTGCGTACTGCTCCTTTATGTTTAATATGCGTGCTGCAGCTCCAGGACAGCACATTGCTGTGTGATGGTATCTATATCCTACCACTTGTGTATGAATAGAGAATGTAGTGTCATTGAGGCCTGACATTATGGTGGATGAGTACTGCAGAATAAAGTAACACTGTGGAAATCCCCACCAAGCTGTCATCTGTTGGCTCCCCATGTTAGCCAGCCATCCCCAAGCTGAAATGCCTTATTACCAGCTTCAACATGACAAGCCCACTGCTGCAGCCCGACATGGCCCAAAACTATAATATTGATTTTTATTGAAGAAATATTTTCTTTATCTTTAAATATCACCACTTGGTTCTCATTATTGTGTGCATTATTAATATTTTTTTTTTAATAATATTTAACAAAAATGTCTCGGCCATACTTGTATATTCTGGTTTCTAAATATACTATTGCTAATTATATATTAATTAATAAGTGGATCCTATTCATTTTATTTTGTCTCATATTTTCATTTATGTATTGCTTCCAGTTGTTTTTTTTTGTTTAGTTTTAAAGGGAAAAATGGTACAAAGTCCATTTGTACCATTTTTTTAACAAATATCACAAGGAATGTGTGATAAATACATTTCAATGATAAATTTCAAGTATTAAATCCACCTAGAATATGAACTAGTTGATAGAATCTTTTTAAACCTTTTTAAGAAAGTTAAACTATCGGTTACCATGCTTTTAGGGTTCTGCCATAATTGTATATGTATATATTGAAATTAAAATATTGCTGTTCAGCCTTTTCACAAATCTTAAGAATCATTTCCCTGGATATCCCATTACCTGGTCAAATTACCTTTATTGCCCAAATCCCAGAATATTGATCCCCCCCTTGGTTTTAGCTACTGAGCAAGATAAAGTGAATAAAGTGTACTCGAGTTCCAGTATCAGCTCATTAATCGATTAGTTGATTGTCAGAAACTTATTGGTAATTAAGTAATTTTAAAGTTTAAACTAAAGTAAGTTCTATAGTCAGACTGTTATTGTTTTTTAAAAAGTCACAGTTGTAGTTTAGGCTTCTTTGCTTTTTACCTGTGTTGATTTTTTTGGCCTCCTTTCTGTCCACTTTATTCTACAGAAACATAATTTCCAAATCCAAACCTTTGTGGTATTTTATTTTGTCATTTTAAAACATGATAAAAGTCAGCAAAGATTGTTCCACTGAATTTAGGTGTTTGTTTTTCCCACATTGCCTCATTATACTGGCGACCCAGGTAGGTGTCATGTCTTGTGCAAGACAACACGGACGTTTGAATGCAGCTTGACAGCAAACTGTACAACAATGTGCTAAAGATATCCCTAAGCTGGCAGAGCACATCACGGAGAACAATACCGAGACAACAGCATAAGGTTAGAGCCTGCCATCTTTCATGCTGAGCATCAAAAAAAAAAATTCATCGTTTGGAAACCGCTGCTGCTTTCGTCAACGATTCCAAGAAGAGTCTTCAAAATGCTGGATAGCTTCAAGATTTGTTATATGAGAGCATAATGTCAGGCTCTTATGGACCCCCCATTCATAAGTGTATGTGCGGATTGGAAAAGGGAACATATGACGATATGGATATCTTATTTCTATTATTATCTCCAACAAACCCAAGGAGGCATTGTTTATGCTGCAATTTGTATGTTAATCTGTGGAAAAGATTACGTAAAAACGACAAAGTCCAACTTTGGTGGAACTGGTTGGTAGGATGTAGAATAGGCTATGGACAAACCCATTTAATTTTGGGGTGGATTACACTTACGAAATTTGCATGATTGTTTTAGTGGTTGTTAGTGGCTCCTGCATGACTGCACCAGAGTTGCCATAGTAACAGCATCTGAAATTCTGTTTTCGGATTCTTCTGAATCCAAAAAACATATTCTTGTAAGCAATGGTTACTGATCGGTTCAGCGACACACAAGATTATCTGTCATTGTATGAATACGGACGAAATTTCATTTGATGTCTAAAGGTAAAACAAGACAAACAGCATTTAGTATGAGGTAGCAAATCTGTTATTAGGCAGTACTGGCATAGTGCATGTGGTTATTGCACAACTTGTCAAACAGATAGGGTGACTCAAGATCAGCGATATGGCAAAAATATCAAATCACAATTTTTTTTTTTGCAAGATCATGATCCACGATCTTATCACAATTCATTTTTTTAACTATTTTGCAAATTACTCAACCGTACAAGGCATGGTCAATATGAATGAATCACAATGTTTTTTGACCATGTAACAATATTAAATGGATGGCTGTTAGTGTGTTCACAAAATATTTGCATGAGAACATTTAAACATTTAACATTAAAAAAAAGAAAAAAAACAATACAGCTTCTGAAACCAGGATATATATATATATATATATATATATATATATATATATATATATATATATATATATATATATATATATATAGGGTTTATATTTATATAGTGTGTGTGTGTGTGCGTAATATTCTAATATTATCAACCCTAACTTGAATAAATTGTGAATCTCTCTCAATGAAATAGGACATAACAGAGTAGAAATAAGATATCATGTCTATTATGATATACATGTATTATATTTATTAGATCTATTATAATAGAAATGAAGACATCATATCTAGTATAATATTAAGTATGTCTTATTTCTTTCTACCACACTGGTTTATAGGCACATCTGGACATTAGGGGGTAGTTCTGGTGCTGGTTCTTGCTGCTGGGAGCAGCTATTAGGTTCTTTATGTTCTTTACTGGTAAGTACTGGTAACTACTGTCTTCTAACCATCAATGCATTGCTGTGTGTTCACTGTTAGCTTCAGGTTCGTTAGTGTAGATGGTGGCTGGTTAACTTCTGCTCCTCAGCTGTTAGTTGGACCCTCGTTAGCTGTTAGCTATTAACTTACTAACTTCTCCCATACAAGTGGCTGGAAAGAGTTACCTGTTCGGCGGCTAGTTAGCCGCTGTATCTTTAGCTAGCTGCAGCCGTTCTTTAACAAACCTTTAACTGCCTGTCGGTAGGTGTTAGGACGGTTAAACACACACACACATATACACACACACTCTCTCTCTCTTTCTCTTACGGTAACGTTACCGTGGATGTCGGCGGCTCCTCCTGGAAAGAGTATTCCCGCAGAGGTCGCTTCCTCCCCCGGCTTTGGTTTCCGCCGAGGCTCGGTGTGCCCTGCCGTGTCCCACCGGAGAGACTCTGCGATTTTAGTTCATAGGAAAACGGGTAAATTCGCCAGCAGGACGCGTCTCACCTCCTCCATATTTACAGTCTCTCTCTCTCTCTCTCTCTCTCTCTCTCTCTCTCTCTCTCTCTCCACCAACAACAACATTATTGACGTCCTCCTCCTGCCACGTGATCAGTCTGCTGGGGCTAAAAATAGACTCAATAGAAACCAATGATGGAGACAGAGGCAGAGGTGCAAGGAGTACTCAGATCCTCTACTTGCATAAAAGTACCAATATGGTCTATTTTTAATACTCCATTACAAGTACACTTAAACAAGCCTGCAAACTCCAGCTGATAGGAGTCTGCAACAAATATAACTTAAAATAATAGTACTTAACCACCTCATACAGCTGTGACATGCACCTTGATCCTGACTTTTTGCAGTATTCATACTGAACGATTCCTTGCATGTTATTTGTAAATGTCTGTACATAATCTGCCTACTTATAGTTTATATGTATATTCTGTTACATGTGTGTTATATTATTCTGTTTTGTCTGAACATTAATACCTTATTACTATTTTTTATTCTTATTGATACAGCATGTGGGCAGCAAGTAAGAATTTCATTGTACAGAGAAACTTGTTTCTACACTGCGCACATGACAATAAACACGTTGAATCTTGAATCTTGAAATGAAAATGGAGGTTTTTACACAAATGTGGACTCATGCTACACAATTGTAGGTGGTGTAAAATAACTAAGTGCATTACTCAAGTTGTCTACTTAAGTACATTTCATCTGTATTTGTACTTTCCTCCAGTGTTTCCACGTGGTGTTACTTTCTATTTCCGCTTCACTACATTTCAGAGGGAAATATTGTACTTTCTACTCTCTTCTTCTCAAATATTTTTCACATTAACCCTTAAACTCATGAAACATCATCTGTTAAGGTCTGTGCTTTCAGATGTTTTATAAAAGAAAGTGTCAGAAACCCAAGGCCAAAATTATAGAGGACTGAAAACTGCCATAATCAAGAATAAATGAGCACTTACTTAGTACATTAATAAATCTAACAGTCCATTTTATTTAATTTTCCATTTAATTCATTCATAAAATGTATGTATGTGTGTATTATTTTCACATTTATTTAAACACAAATTTTTGAAATTAAATAAATGTATGTGGAAAGGGAAAATAATACCAAAATAATAGGAAATAAATCACACTAAATTAAATACATCTATTTATTTTAAATTATGGGTGTCCTACATTCTGTCATTATGGAATCATAGTGAAAATAAATTATTTTTTTTAATTTTTTTCTGGGGACCCCCTGGTACCTCCACAAGGACCCCTGGGGGTCCCCTGACCCCACTTTGAGAACCACTGCATTAAATGAATATACTTTATTATTCAGTTTATTATATTAATATTCATGATACACTGCTATTACTAATAATTTCCCCAAAATAATCTAAAATTTTCTCCACATTGACTGACTAAAAAGCTAAAGTAGTATAATATACTATAATAATACAACAGTCTATATAATGAGTACTTTTACTTTTAAAACTATATAAGTTGATATGCAGAAGGAAGTGAAGGATCATCAAAAAAACACACAGGTGTTCATGAATCTCATTTTGCTGTATCATCCAGCAAGTGTGTCGAAAAAAATAATTGGACACGGAGAAAAAAAGTCGAAGTGTAAAAACTGTACCCCAAACACTAAGAAACAGAAATAGATTGTGGAAGGGAGCATAATGAAACTGTGCGATGGGACTTCAGCTCCAGTCGGTAATAATCCTGTGAGGTTTGAGCGAAACCGACTCAAAAAAATAGCTTTAATTGTGATGTATACAGGTAAAAATAGACGGTAACAAGATGTTCACTTTGAATCAAGTCGCTGTTTACAATATAGAGATATGAGAGGAGAGGAGAAGAGAGAAGAGAGAGGAGGAATCATAGTTGACACTATAAATAATTTCACTCTTAGCACAGATACAGAGACATGAGGAGGAGGTGGAGGGAACAGAAAGGACTGAGACAGGGGAAAAAATGAGGGAGGAAAGAAAGATGAAAAGGTGGGAGAATGTGACAGAAGCAGAGAGGTTGTAGATGGAGGGAGGGGAGACGGAGGAGGGGAGGAAAGGAAGTTAGGGGGTGGAAAGATGGGGGAAAGGATGACGGAGGAAAGATGCGGGAAAGAGGGAGGGAGAAGAAGAAGAGAGCTGCATGAACAGAAGAAGACAGAAAAGAAGGAGAGCGACGGTGGAGGTGGAATGAAAGGACAGAGAGAGTGAGAGACAGAAATAGAGAGAACGAGAGAAAAGAAAGGGCTATTCTGGTAATGATGTTGTTGCCATGGAGACGCTGTCCTCAGCCAGACTACTCCACAGGTGCCTCGTGGGTATTTTTAAAGGACTTCACTGATTGGCGGAGGTCCTTGGAACAGAAGGCTATTTATTGGTTGACAAGGGTGAAGGTCATAGGTCGTCTCATTGCATCCTATTACCTTCGGAACGCTTTCTCGTCTCTTCCTGCCTTCTATCACAGTTGAACATTGAACATGCACGCTGGGTGTGTGTAAGAACAGATACTTTAAAGGGCAAATACACCCAAATCCTGCTGCAGCAACCTCTCCAGGCTATATTTAAAAACTGGAGCAGAAATGGAGAAATAAAAAGGCTCTATTAACCAATAATTGTGCAGGTTAATTTGAGAATAATAGAAACAAATAATATTATTTATTGGACAAATTACTTTGTTTTTGCATCAATTATTATTACAATTACAATTATTATATCAATTAATTATTTCCTGTTTCAATTTATTGCTGCGTTTTATTTATTTCCCTATTTCTTTATTTCTGTATTTCTTCACCCATACAGTATGTTAATGAGGTGTCACTTAACAGACATTGTTTTAATCTATATGAGAGGTTACAGAGCTATTTTACTTGTCTTGATCTCCACTACTAGCCAATGTGCATGTATAGCCAAGTATGTCAAATATAAACACATTTTATTTCTATTTCTGTGCATATTTATTTAGATTCAATTTATCCTGGACATTTTGAAAAATCACCCACAGATTCTCCACTTCATCTTGCATATATATTAGATTTGGCTGCTGTTTTTTCTAGTTCAATGTTGTAGGAATTGCCTTCATTGCAATGTGAGCTGAATTTCTGAATTTTCTGATTTTGTAACTCAATATGTTTCGATGCCTATTTATTATACTGGAAATAAGGTGTGGAAACAATGGGACCACTGGTGCGATAACAAAAAAAACAAAGCAAAGAGAGAGAGAGAAATAATGGCAAGGAAAAGAAGAATGAAAAAAACATATCAGTATGTAATGCACACACACACTAAAGCAAAAGGAGCAGTGGTGAGTCAGCCTCCTGTGAGTCACAGGAGAAATCAGAAATGTCAGACAGAAAAGAAGTGCACACACAAGGAAAAACACACACACACATACACACACCTAACAAACTTTTGAATGAGTTTCTAACACGATCAAATAATCCATTTTCCATAATTTCTCCTATTTAATAATGAATATGATGGTAAGCAGGTGGAATGTCTCCATACTATTCCATAACTGAGATCTTAATGCCAGACCAGTGGGTCCCCCAGTGGGTCCCAGGACCCCAGTCTGACCACCAGGGATCCTGCTGCTGCGCTAAACGCTGCACTTCACTTCTACTGCTTAGAAAGTGAATTAACCAGGACTGCAGCGCCCTCCAGAGGAGAAGAAGAGGGGGTGCATGCCTTGTACTTGACAGCCGTCATTGATACTTCACTTTAGTAAATGGACTTAGTTATTGTGTTTAGTTACAATATGGAACTATGTCCATTGCTTCTGTTTCAGAGGAAAATGTCACATGTGTTTCTGTATGCAGGAAGGGAATCAGTTAATTGGTTGACACAGGTGAAGGTCAAAGGTCATGACATTGCATCCCATTACCCTTTCTCATCTCTTCCTGCCTTCTCTCACAGTTAAAGGGCGAACATGCACACTGTGGTGTGTTTAAAGCAACAATAAAAACAACTCATTCACCTGTTTGTTATCCTGTGAAAAGAACAGATACCTTAAACTGCAGATTCAGCTATAGCAGTATAACACCCTCTCACTCAGTATATTAAAAAACATTCAACAGATAAGTGAATAAAAAAAGCAGTAGAATACTACCGCTACTACTACCGGTGACTGAAACTGCAATCATACAAAAAATAAATACAATAAATGACGTAAAGAGAAACATAGAAAGAAAAGGTTAAATCAACAAATAAATGCTGGTTCTTTTGAAAATGAATAACATTTAAATATAATGTAATAAACACACACACACACACAGCGGGTTTTACAATCACCATCATTACTATAAATGGTAGTAAGAGTAGTTGTAGTAGTGGCAGTAGTTGAGTTTTAGTTGAAATATTCCAACAGTAGCAGAGACGGAGACGACTTTATTACCTCAGTGGGGAATTTGCCTTGGATCTCACAGTGGCTGCAGTATAAAGGCAGCAGTAGCAGAAATGGTATTATAGGTGTTAGAAGTAGCCTTCTAATTGTGCATTAATTCAGCTGATGATGCCTGCTCCTCCTCTAATGAGCAGCTATGATTCATTGCCAGACACTCCCATCCTCCTCCTCCTCCTCCTCCTCATCCTCCTCACTCTCCCCTCCAGCCCTCCTCCTCCAGTGTTGTCAAGGCAACAAACCTTTACACCGGGGCTGTTAGTCATCAATCCACGCAATCTCCCCCCGCCCTCACAACCCCCACCCCCCATCCCCCATTGCACTATAAAAAAAAAGAAAAAATGATTTATTAATCCAGCATCTGAATAAAATATTATAAAATGCAATAATTTCTCTATAGTTCCTGCAATGTGCAGGTTATAGCTTTAATATACATTAAATATTGTGTTGGCTTTTTAATGATACCTAAGAGCATTTTCATGTATAGTAATGTACTCACACTGCTATAATACAAATAATCAGGCTTAAAATTAATTGAGTTTAATCACATAACGATAATTAAAGAACAACAACTTAACATCTAACCTAAAATCTAACAAATTTAACGTAGTAAAATGATATGACTGTTTAATGTACCACTGATTCTCACTTGTTTCTCAGTGGTATATTAAACAATATAAAATCTTAAGCCTGATTATTTGTAATATAGCAGTGGGAGTGCATTATTATACTGATAAACAGTTGTTTACATGTGGTATAAAATTTTATTATATTAGATTAATTTTAATTTAATCATTATGTGATTAAACTCAATTTATAACAGCACATTTATGTATTTTTTAAGCTTGATTTTTTATTATATGTAGGTAAATTCATATTACATGTTTAGTAGTTTTATTTTCATTTGCATGTACTTTTTTAAATACAGGAAAAATCTATAAAATCTATCTATATAAAAAAAAAATCATAAATCTAAAAAGTTGTTCTACAGTGTTAACAGCTGCTTTTCATTCTTAATTTGACATATTTTCACCTTTCTCAGCTTTATCTTTTATATATGTGTCTACAAGAGCAAAATAATAAGCAGCAACATGATAATAACGTTGGTAGTAATAGTCTGATAGCCTATTGCATTTTCTTAATGCTGTCACATGGGTTGCGCTTGTTTAGGAAGGCATCCAAGACACACACGCACGCACGCGCGCGCGTACACGCGCACGGAGAGAGGGAGGGAGGAGGCGGATCTGTAAATCCAGACTCCAGGACTTCCTCAGCAGAACGGATCGGAGCCCGCAGCGCAGTAAGTACCAGCAGGCTTTTTTTTAAAATTCGTTTTCTTCATTATCATAACTGGGAACCTGCTTTTTTTAAACTGTCATCATCAGAGTGTGAGAGAAATAAAAAACCCTCAGAGTCCAACACGCTGCAGGGAGTCAGGTTAGAGCGCCAGGTGGCAGGTGACAGCTCCCTCAGAGGTAAAGTATTACAATAGCCTGTAATTTCGCAGGAAGTGTCTTCTTATTATCCCTGTAGTTAGTGTGTGGGGGAGATCTATCATATGTCAGCACATGGAAAAGCATCCTGAGCTGAAAATAATGACTTTCAGCCTTTTTTTTTTTCGCAGAAGATGTGATAATAAAGCAGCTGCGCTCAAAGCTCCTATAAGTATGAGCCCAGCGACACTTCCTGCTGTGTGTTCTAACGTCATGTTTGGATTCTGACTCCTCAGCTGATAAGGAGCTGATAAGAAGCAGCAGATGCGGGTCTGCTTGTTTTTTTTCCACTTTCCTCTTTTTTTTTTCTCGTTAATCAGGGGAGTAGATTTGGATCAGAGCTTTATACAGTGCAGTGGAGTTCTTCAAGTGCATTTCCTCAAGTGGAGTTTAGAGCAGCAGTGGTGGAGGAAGTACAATAATAATAGAAGTAGAAATGCTGTCGACAAAAAAAGGCCCTGGAAGATAAACAGATTCTGTAAAACAGTGTTTAATAGTGTTTGACAGAGTTTAGTGGTGTTAAACACACGAAAATATGAAATACAGTGTTCTCAGAGGGACTATAATAACATTTGTAAAGCAATTCCTATACCACTGAGTCAAATGATCCAAAATACCTTATTATATTCAAATCAATGATGATTAATGATGGTAACCTAAAGATTAACAAGTGTAATAATAAAAAAAACCTCCTCAATGACAAGTAAAAGTCCAGAATTAAAAACGATGAGTAAAAGTATAAAAATAATACTATAAAAATGTACTATCAGGAGTAATAGTACTCATTATGCTGTGACTCTGTTATATTATTATAATATGTTATATTATTTGTTTTTAACCACCAAATACATGTGAGAGGATTTGAATGTTTTAGTTTCCTGGAACTTTGTGTTAATAGTAATAGTACTGCGTCGTAATATATATAATAATATAATATAATATTAATATTTTCATTTAAGGTAGAATATTAAAATCAGCAAAGATATTTTCCTCTGAAATGTAGTGGAGTGGAAGTATAAAGAAGCATCCAATGGAAATACTAAATTAAAGTACAAGTACCTTACAATTGTACTTAAACTTACTTGCACTGTACAGTACTTTAGTAAAACCATCCGTACAATTGCCTCCACATGCAAAGACAAACATCTGCTGTGTGAATTTATTTCATAGGGGACAGCAGCTAGTGAGAAGTGGCTTTGAAAAAACACGAATCATTGTAAAAAAAAAAAAAAAAAAATTAAAAAAGGGAGGTGGGGTCTTTACAAGTTCCTCTTTATTTTTCTTTAAAGTAGCGCCACAGTGTGCACTCTGCTCTCTGTCTTTGCTGAATCACCTCTGAGCTTTGTGATGTTGCAACAAGTTGAAAGATAATCCACTAATGGCCTGTTACATTCAGCCTGACTTAGTCATATCAAGTGGAAAAATAACACATTTACAGTCTTTTCAGCATCAAATACCCTCTTTGTGTTTCCCTATTGAGCTGCGGTGGACGTACAATCACAAAAAGAGCGACATTATACTCATTATTATACTGTAAATGCATGCAAGCCATTTTCTGATAGTTGGTATGAACAGGTTGATGATGATGGCAAAAAAACATGTTTTAATATTCATTTGAGTACTTGACTATTAGGACAGACTTAAACAAGTGTTAACCCGTCCTTTAAAATGCTCTTATACATTCATGCTCAATGAATAATAATAATTATTTTCCATAATTATCCTAACCCAGTTTGTCACTTATATTTGGTTAACTCTGCACCTTTATTTTCCTTTAATTTAGAAAGCAGATAATTGATTTATTATTAAGTAAATAATCATTTACTTAAGAATTTAATTTAGACCTTATTCTTCCACATTTAAAGGTACAAGAAGGGCAATGTATTAATTGTTTATTGTACAGTTTGTTTAGCAGGGACAAAGTACAATGCATTTATTATACAGCCAAACGCTAATTTACATCTGTAGTGTTGGTTATGTGTTACTATACTATAGACAGACACAAGAAGGAAAAAGGTATATATACTATATACTACTATTTCTATACTAATACTTAGGATATTAAGATCAGGGGTGATCTCGGTGCAGAGATACCAATAATGAAATGCAACCAGGTAAACTTGTTGTGTGAGTTTATTGCCTTTACAGCACAGTAATCTGATTTAAGACTCATCACTGCATCTGATAAGAGGATCATGGTAGCTGGAGTTATCTCTCAGGCTTGGTAATAGGAGCGTTTTTTTGTTTTAATTATTTTTGGCAGTGGACCCTGATAATGATACAATAATTTATTTTATCTTTATAGTATCATTTATCACATTAGATTTTGATTTAATATAGAAAAATATAAGAGCTTACATTAAATTATGTGATTGAACTCAATTTATTACAGTATATTTCTGTAATTTTAAGCCTGATTATTGGTTTTACAGCAGTGTCAGTACATTTTTTAGAGGAAATTTAATAGTTTTAGAGTTTACTATTTTCTGTTATTATACAGTAATATATCGGTGTTCCCAGAATAATACTCTTTTTACAGTATATGGGGGTTAAAAGATACAAAAAAAAAATCACATCTAGTTTTCTATAAATGTAACCGGATTACTTTGTCATGTGACACTCTGTGTTTGTCTTTCTCTAGCTCAGCTCCCTAATTCAATTCACTTTAATGGAGTTCAGTAAATGGTACAGCCTGAGGCCTCGGCCATTATTCGGTATATCTATTTGTTTCTTAGATCATGGAAGATTCTGCTCCGCGTGTGGGCCGCTCCAGGTTTGTGTGGCTGGTGGCAGGGTCCCAGGTGCTGGGTCTGGCCTCGGTGGTTCTGACCGGCGTGTGGATGGGTCACTACCGCGGAGGTTTCGCCTGGGACAGCTCGACGCACGAGTTCAACCTGCATCCTCTGTGCATGGTGCTGGGGCTGGTGTTCCTGCAGGGTGACGGTGAGTTCACACTGAAAAAATGGAATGGTAAAATAAAATGAATATATAAAAAAATAACAGCCTTACTTTTCATGAGATTATCGCAAAGTTCTACACTACCGTACAAAAGTTTGGGGTCACACAGACAATTTTGTGTTTTCCATTAAAGATCACACTTTTATTTACCACCATGAGCTATAAAATGAATAGAAAAATGTATTACATTAGCCTTCTGACACAGTGAGCAAACACATTGTACTTTTAGATCACTGGAGTAATAGTGGCTGGAAATGGACCTCAATACATCTACTGTATGTAGATATTGCACCAAAAAACAGACTTTGCAGCTAGAATAGTCATTGTCCACATTAGCAATGTATAAAGTATATTTTTGATTAGTTTAAAGTTATCTTCATTGAAAAAAACAGTAAAAAAAAAAGTAAGGAAATCTCTAAGTGACCCTAATTTGAACTCTAGTGTATTTCAATCAGATGAGTTTTGTCAAACAAATTGCAACTGCTCATTTGGTTAAGCCTAACCTAACATTTAATTATACATGCTAATGTTCAGCATGTTACATTCCCAAATGTCTCATATCATAAAAAGTGAGTTTTTAATTGCCTTTTGATTATAATTTTCTGGTCATCCAACAAATGGCAATAACAAACTACAAGACTAGTTTTCTTGGCTTCTTTATAAGTTAGACATTCAACCGAAAAAAATATTCCTAAACTAAGCTAAGCATGGAATTAGTTTGGTTTACAGCGTCTGAGTGTGGGTGAAGGCAATCCATCCAGTAGTTGTGATGATATTTCTCTCAAAACTAAAACTCTTGAACCCATGATAGTAAAGTCAGCAGGGTTCATCCTCTGGGGGACCATGAATGTCCAAATTTTGGACCAAATTTTATGGCAATCCATAATAGTGGTTGAGATATTTAAGTCTGCACCAAACCATTGGTTCGACCAACCTAGCCGAGGTGCTAGCATGGTAAAAACAAAAATAGATTGAAGACCTTGCAGTAAGTGACCACTTAAATTTTGGAGGCTAGTGAAACAGGAATAGAGGTGAGCAGGATATGCACAGTTTGTTTTAGTCAGCCTGTAAATAAGCACCATCATGCTGGCCTGTTGTATTTAGCTAACATTACCCAGATAACCCTTAATCCTTGCTGCCCCACCCAGCAAGTCTTATTTTTACAGAGAAGGAGAAAAGGTTGGGATCAGTCAACCTGCCAGTGTGTGTGTGTGTGTGTGTGTGTGTGTGTGTGTGTGTGTGTGTGTGTGTGTGTGTGTGTGTGTGTGTGTGTGTGTGTGTGTGTGTGTG
This sequence comes from Lepturacanthus savala, assembly GCA_030544235.1. Classification (NCBI taxonomy): domain Eukaryota; kingdom Metazoa; phylum Chordata; class Actinopteri; order Scombriformes; family Trichiuridae; genus Lepturacanthus; species Lepturacanthus savala. The sequence continues at coordinate 6,767,947 of CM060482.1, read as the reverse complement.
TGTGTGTGTGTGAGTGTGTGAGTGAGTGAGATAGATCCAGCAAAGCTTTGACAGAAGCCCAGCAGGGAATTGAACCAATGGCCTAGAAGGTGCCAGTCAGCAAATTGCAGAGATCCTTGGCTTTTTATAAAATAAACCTGCCTTTGACCAAATGAAGCATTTTTTTATATATAACCAGGCCCTCTTTTGTCCATAATATACTGTTATTTTGTCCATTATTGCTTTAAACACATTTAGCCACATTTTCTGTGAATTTATATCATCACCCTCTACCATAGTGATGATAAAAGCTTTGAGGAGCCTTTAACTTGTCAAAAAGGCAATGTTTGCATGGAATACAGAACCAGATGCTGTGGACAGGACTAAATCGGGTGCTGCAGGGATGACGCAGAGGAAATCTCTTAAGGGTAAACTCGTTACTAGTATGACGAGCTGCTGTCTGAATTACTGCCGTCCAGATTTTCCACATTGTATTCATGCGGACTTGCAGCCAGTCCTGGTTGACGTCCGCGGTCCCCGGAAGGAGGACAAAGTGCGATGTCACCATTTTGCTCCTCTGGGTACTTTTGCTAATGACAGTAACGACATTACTTCTACCGGTTCAACAGGACAGCTGTCTGTTATGGAGCCAGATTGCATTAGAGCGATAAAAACAAAGGTCAGCTGGACGTTAGCGAGCCCCGGGGGGGATCCTCACACACACACACACACACACACACAAACACACCTCGGTGCTTATTTGTTGCCTCTTGCCTACTGCCACACCAATGTGGTTACCCCTGACAACACATCTGTTCTTTCAACAATCTGTACCCACACTTACTCTGCATTTAAGGCGGGGTCATATTTAGACCTGGAAATGGTTAAAGTAGAGCAAACCTCACATATGATCATGTCATGTGATCAACTTTTGGGAATTTTGGCGCCCTTTGGTTATTGTGCTCGAAAAATGTGTGAAGCTGCTTAGTGGAAACGGTTTAGGCAGCTGCTGGTTTAGGCAGCCAAAAGAACAAGATCTGAACTGAACACAAGTAGGAATTGTGTTCAGACTTTTACTCCCTTCAATAAAGGGACATATATCAATATAACTATGAACCACCCCTTCTCTATCTGTCTGTCTATCTACCTCCAGCCATCCTGGTCTACAGAATATTTCGCAATGAACCGAAGAGGAACGTGAAGATGCTTCACGGCATCATTCACCTGCTCGCCCTCATCATCAGCATCATAGGTGAGAGAGAGAGAACGGGAGGGGGTGAATATGTGGAAGACGATACCTGTGAGAAGCCTTTATCTGGCACCTAGGTTTGTTTTTCTCTTAAGACTGTGTGTGTGTGTGTGTGTGTGTGTGTGTGTGTGTGTGTGTGTGTGTGTCTGTGTGTGTGTGTGTGTGTGTGTGTGTAGGTACTGTAGCCGTGTTTGACTTCCACAGAGCAGCTAAGATTCCAGACATGTACTCACTACACAGCTGGTGCGGCATGGCTACCATAGTCCTTTTTTGCATACAGGTACACACACATGGTAAATGTCAAATGCAGATTTAAACAGTCGGACTGTCAATTTTTTGATCTCCATTTTCCTCCGTCTCTCTCACCAGTGGGTGATGGGTTTGCTGTTCTTCCTAATTCCTGTTGCATCGTCATGGTTACGGGCCTTATACCTCCCCGTCCATGTCTTCTGTGGTCTGGTTCTGCTGGTTATGGCCATAGGGACGAGCCTGCTCGGCATCACGGAGAAACTCCTCTTCAGCATCATGTATGTCTCTCTGTCTCCATTTCTCATCATTACAGAAACAGAGGCTGCTTCTATTTACCTCTTGTGGTATCTAATAATGGAGTGTTTTTGTTTTATTCACCTGTTTTTATCGGTTTTAACAATGGAACAGAGAATGGATATTCATGGTTATATTTTCTGGAATAGGTTAAAATGTCTTAAAATAGTGGTTTTTTTTTCATAAGAGTTTCGGTTTAGATTGAGGCACATGAAGCAGTTTTGGGGTTTGTCATGTTACTGTGGTTTCTCTATCTCCTGAATCTCTCTGGCTCTCTGGACCTAGGTCGACCTACTCTGCTTTCACCCCAGAGGGGGTGCTGGCCAATGTCTTGGGGATCGTGCTGGTGTGTTTCGGAGTGCTGCTGGGATACCTGATCACCAGGGAAGAGTACAGACGCCCGCCCAACCCGGAGGAAGAGTCTCTGTCCGTCCACTTCAAGACTCTGACAGAGGGGGGGTCACCGACCACGCCCTGACCTCTGTCTGACCTCTATCTGATGTCTGACGTCCCCTCACCTGGACACAAACTGTGTCCTGCCAACAGGCGAGCTGTGCTGCCAGTCTCTGCTAATAGTTTTCAGAATTACAATCTTAAACAGCCTTAAAAACCAATGGAAGAAAAGACTTTGGTTCAGTGAAGTCAATAATATGATGGATAAGAGGATTTAGTCATTGTCTCTCTCCTTTTATCTCACCAACCTGACCTTGACCTTCCATTCCATAGATTATGGACACTTTATTTCTTATTACCTGTGGTTAATCATTAATAACTAATTAATAGATAATCGCACATTTTGCAGTCTCTACATGTTTTGGGGCCTCTGAACCTTTGCATATAACACCTGTAGGTATAAGAAGAAATGCAGTATTAATGCTGCGTTCCAATCGCACTCAGACATCGGAATTTCTGAGATCTCATTCAGGAATTTTAACTCTCAAGTCAGATTTCCGAATTGGAAATTTGGAGAACCTCACCAATCCCGAGTTCAGTTGTTACTGGTTTTTCCAACTTTTGTTACTGGAACGCCGTCAACTCGGGTGTGACCTGTTTTTCTTTAGCTCTAACCTCTGACTTCTGATGTAACTGGAACACAGCATATGTATAAATGAAGCTTAAGAATGTCTGCAGCTCAGAAACTGTCTGGGACCGACTAGTTTTCCAGATGGACTCTGGAAGCAGTATTGTATCTATGGATTAGTCTTAAAACTGAGACCCAAGACCGACCCGAATGAACCCGACTGAAAAAAGACCAAAATGAAGCCTAAACTATTACTGTTTGCTAAGCTAATGTAATACATTAGCTATACTTCTTCTCTGTCTCTCCACAACTACATTTGAAAATGAGAAGGACATTCAGACATTCAGCTGAATAACCAGTCGCAGAGTTCTGTCAACTGCTCATTCAACTATTACCACTGCCCAGTAGGGGCCACTACACAGCCATTAGGGTACTAATGGACAATTCTACACAATAACAATAGTTTAGTGAAAATCCTATATTCTTGTTGAAGTTGGTGAAGTTATTAACAAAACCCCCGAACTAAAATTGAGGCTGTATGCAACAGAGAGGCTTGAACCCAACCCGAACACATCAATCCTGCAGACTAATTATTACACTATTACGGTTTGGCTCCATTACACCAAAAGTCAAATTGATGTCAAACATTGCGCTGATCATTGCTTTGATCTTTGCTGTTCATTTGGGACAAGTCTGTCCAAAAAATGTAATATCTAAAAAGAATTTGCAGCTGGACTTGTACCAAATGATGATCAAAGATAAATTAGTCTTCATCAAACTGATAAAACTCTGTAGTTAAATAGTTAGGGAACACTTTATATAAAAGTCCTTGTAATGAGCATTTGTAACAAGCCTCATTAAGGATAATTTATCCTTATTGTTCTCGCTTTACATCCAGAATCTGCAAAAAGCCCATTGATGTTAATAAGCACCTTATAAGGACTTATTAGCATCTTATTACATATTAACTGATGCTTATTACAAGGACCTTAATAGAAAGTGTTGCCAATAGGTAAACTGCAATGAAATGCATTGATGTTGAATTGTGTCATAATTGCACATTTTTGTTGTCCACATTAAAATTAAATTTCTAAATATAAAGTGTTAAAAATCACAAGAAAAGGAAAGTTTATCTTTGGTAAAAATGTAAAATCACACTACTGTAGCATCAGAGCCTCCTCATTCTTCCTTTGCATCCATAATAAAATCCGTCCTTTCATCTGGTGTCCAACAGTACCCGTGTCTGAGCAATGGCCAGTTATGAAAAGCCCACAAAACATAACCAAAGTGTATTCCATTTGTGCATTGGTACGCTATTTGTGATTAAGTAGACTGTCTGCTCTGTATGTATATTCAGATGTATGTTATATTTTGTATGTTTGGTTACTTGATGCACTGTTATCTATGTTAAATTCAGATATTTGAATAAAAAAATGCAGCTTTGTTTTGTTTTTTTTTTGTCTCTACTGACGAACTCCAGGACTACAGCGCTGGTGCCTAATCACAGCTTTTACAGAAAATTTTGTCTTTGAAGTAACTGTAATCTATGTATTTTACAATTGTGATTGTTGTTTGTATGTATGTAATATTTCAAAATAAAGTCTTAATCTCATTAGAACCACTGAGTCTTGATGCCCAAAATGACAATACTAATATTATTTAATTAATGCTAATAATGCAAGATATTTCCTTTTGTGCATTATGAAGTGATCTTCTAATGGTCAATATGAACAGGAGGAAAAATTACTGCAAGAAATACTGCAATTGTTTCAAGTCAGACTTAAAAAAACATAAAAAATAAATAAATAAAATAAATAAAAAAAAACAAATAATGAGAAAGAGATCCAGAGATTCACATGTCTTTCATTCACCTTTATTCCTGTTTGTTAATCCAGCTGTCAGTAATTTCACATGAGCTGTTTAAAACACATTCAAGTGGTTTTAAGTGTTTAATAAAGATGTTCTTATTGTTGTTGTAACTTTCCTGGATTTTAAACATGAATTTATTATACACAGTGAAAAAGCCCACAGTAAACCCCCTGACAGGGAACACACTGACCCTGCTCTGCACAGGCAGTTTTTTTTTTTTTTTTTTTTTGCTTTTTTTAAAACTCTGGGACCCCTAATGCAGGATGGGGGCTAAAAATCCTGCCATCTTTGCACATACAACACACTGTTTTTTTAACAGCTCCGCAAATATGTAAATTAACACTGTGACAGGCTGTTGCCATGATCACTGTAATCATTTTTTTCCTCCCGTCGTGTACATCCATTCAACTGGCTAATAATGTAGTTTATGATTCTGTCAGGAATTACATTACCATTCCAGCAGGCAGACTGTGAACATGGCTTGTGAACCAGAGATTAAGTATTACCACATTGTCTCACAGCTGGAGACTCCTGAGCGGTCAGAAAAAAAGGGCAGTGGTGAGAGAAACCGTACCGGGACAGAAAGGTCGGAGGTCGTAGGTTCCTTTAAGAATCAGCAACTCTGAAATTAAGCTGCTGATTTATTAAAAACATAAAAAGAAATGTACAAAAAACAGGCATTCATGTGCATAAAATACATTTAAAAAAAAAATAAAAGCTTAGCTCCACTGTCTGAATATCACCTGTTAGTCACACCGCTGAACTTACTGGTCGCTAAGCCCTGCTCTTTCTCGTTACTTGCGCTGCCTGTCAAGCTTTAAGCTCTCATACTTACCACTCAAAATTTGGCCATTTTTTTTTAAAACAATGGGTCCTTGATTTCAGAGGTAGACAAAAGATGTCAGAATTTATCAGTTGTAGCTAATTGGACTAACATTAGCTCCAAGAGTTGGTTGAAATTTCATCTCCACCTGAATCATATTAAAACAAGTATCTTAAAGGTACAGTGTGAAGTTTGTGGCGACATCTAGTGGTGAGGTTGCAGATTGCGACTAACTGAGTACCCCAAGCGTGTAGGAGAACCTACGGTGGCCGTGAAAAACGTGAAAGGTCACCTCTAGAGCCATTGTTTGGTTTGTATAAACATGGCGGTGCAACATGGCGGCTTTGCGGAGGGAGACCTGCTCCTAGTGTACACAAAAACGGCTCAATCTAAGGTAATAAAAAAAACATTTTATTTTGATTGAATCATACACTAATTAAAACATATTACTAGATGCTGCTAAATGCTACTAAATCTTACACACTGTACCTTTAATATTTACTTGATAAAGATAATCAAAGATGTCCTCCTTGACCTTAGAAGTAATGCTACTACTATATTATTTCCCCTTCCCCTTTGCTCTTACATTTTTGGTTTTTCAAAATGCTACAAAATAATATACCACCCTTCTAAGTCTTCAAATGTCAAGTATTAATCTCACAGCCCCACGCATAGTACTTGACAGGCCTGTCTCACGTAGTTACAGTTGCTAAGGCTGTAATTGGAAAATGTCTGTCCGGGGTAGGGGTTTAGCAATCATCAGTGTTGGTTTCTCCTTAAGTACAGACACTCACCAGTTCATGGGGCATGTAAGCACTGTTTCCATGGCGATGAGTATAAAGGGCCCTGGTATATTAGTTAAGATCCTTGTGGCTTGCATAAATTAGGACGATTAGGACAAAAAGGTCTCCACAGAAAAAAGAAAAAAATAACTACTTGTAGCAAAAGAAAAAAAAAATCTTAAAAGGCATTTTTACAGGATGTTCATTGCAGATTGATGCCATCTTACACAAGCAGGAACTGTCAGGAACAGAAATCTGGAACTTTTCTTTTTTTTGTCTCTTTGCAAAGAGAGTTTCAAAGAGAACGAAAAACTTAAAATACACATGTAAAGGCAAATCCAAGAGGAATATACAGTTTTAAAAGAAACAATATTATACAGTTTAATACAGACATAACTTAAAAAAGATAAATATCACTTATTTTTTGTTATATACACAGCAAGTCAGTGCTTATGCAATGAAAGCATCATCCTAGTTCCTCAAACTATGGCTTGGGACTGGGTCACTGACCAGTGTCTGTAGTGACTGTCTCCAGGTTTCCAATCATTGTATCATTTAAGCATTTTCAAACTTTAGAAGAGTCTCAATAAAAAGGCAAACAGAACAGACAGAGGTGATAGTGGTGCTTTTGTGTCTCTCCTGTCTGATCGGACGTCACTGACTAGAGTTGCGGACATGAACTTGGCAAAAAACTCTAGAGCAGTGTATTATGGACATTCAGAGACTTCAGTTTTGACATACAGTATAGTGTATGCCGGAAATGGCCAAGGTTGGCAGGAATGATTTCCTTTTTATCTTCCTCTTCTTCTTTGTGCTTTTTAAATAGCGGAGCACTTTTGTCCTTCCTTTACTCCCTTCGTCTTTACTTCTTTTCTTCTGTCTCTAGCTGGTTAACTCACAAACCGGACTTTTAACAGACAATATGATCCATACATGTTTAACTTCTTCTGCATCCATTCTCTTCTGAACAATAAGAGTCAATATGTTTCAAATTAAGTGCTATTCTTTCCAAAACAGACAAGCCCGCCCACTTCACGCAGCGATTGCCTAGGTAGGGAAAAATGTAGGCAGAAGTTGGACTTTTCTCTTCTTCATTGACTTAAAGTGTGTGCCGTTTATTGCGTCTCGTCCCTCTGTACGTCGTAGGAACTAAGTTCTACGAACTACACATTGTACAATCTACATAGTTCAAGCATAGTCTGGCCTTGGCAATCCAACAGGCCCGGTGAATCTTGGAATATACAAGTGCGATGACTCTTCATCAACATTCCTCCCTTGTCTCTGACTTAACATTTAAACTCTTCTCTATACATTGGACTCTACAAAGGGTCTTTTTGGTTTGACAGGAGAGGTAGGGCCTTTCTGTCGGTCGGTCGGTCTGTCTGAGCAGCTGTGGATCATCGGCAGCGTCCGAGCCAGCTTCACGTCCAGGTAGGACGGATTCTGACCGGAGATGTGTGCCGAGCCTTCACCCTGAGGACCGTTGCCTGGCAGCACCCCGTAGTAGTCAAGCTGGTTGTCCTGGAGGAGGTGACCGTTGTGGGCATTGTTGTTGCTGCGGTTGTGGTAGGCGATGGAGAAGGGCTGTGTTTGGTTGAAGTCTGCTTGGTTGCTGGGGGTTTTGCTCGGCGAGGTGACGACCGTGTCCACTGAAGACACGGCCCAGGAGCGGGAGGGGCTGAGACAGGAAGAGGAGCCAGGGGCACCTTGCTGCTGATACTGCTGGTGCACCCTCGCCGTCTTGTCGTTGATGCCCATAAAAGGAGTATTCCTGGACGAGCGGCCTGCCTCTCCGGGATAAGTCCCACCACCTACCATGCACATTTCTGACTGGGGAGTGGATGTCAGAAAGAAATCGTCATGGTAACCAGTAACCCCTCCTACAGAGGGCAGGTCAGAGGGTAAATCCATGTGCTGAGCGGAGGCTGAGGTCCTGAAGCCTGGACCGAGATTAGCTGGCTGCCCACCGGCGAGGCTGCTGCTGCTGCTGGAGAAACGGACGCTGACACCCTGGGAGTGGAGAGGCCTGGGGGGAGGAGCCGGGGAGGATGCTGGGTGGGCACTGAGTGGGCGTCGCAGTCCCCCCTGATGGTGATATTGATAATCATGTGCCGATGGGAGGCTATCAGGGGGCCCCATTGTGGCCTCAGTAACTTCCATGGGGTAGTATGCTGCTTTGGATTGGTTGCGGCTAAACTGATGGGCCTGGCCAAAACGATTCAACCCCGCCCTCTCCCCTCCTGCTCCTCTCCCATATGCAGTAGCTGGTCTCGCCTGGCAAACCAGGTCACCGTCACCATCATCATGTGGATATGAGACTCCAGAACTCAGACCTGCCTGGACCTGCAGGCTAGGCCTGATATCTAACGGGTTCAGGCAAATGCCTTCCCCCAACTCGGCCAGTTCTTGGGGTAGCTGGCCAAACTGGGAGTAGGCAGAGCTTCCCAAAACCATGGAGTGGGCCGAGGAACTGGGTTGACTGGTTCTGACGACCTGGACCTTGGCCGGTTGGAGCCACTGGCCGTGGACAGGGTTCTGGTTCTGGAAGGATCTCTGATTGGCTAGATGGTGGTGCTGCTGCATTCCCTGGTTCTGGTCAGAGTGGTGGAGAGCTGAAACAGACTGTGGATGATGGTGCAGACCTCCAGATCCTGACAACGCAGGCATGCTTTCAGACATGAGGCTGGGTCGCTGCTGGTTCTGCATTGGGGAAGTAGGAGGGCTGAAACGATGGTAGGAGAAAGGGGGAGGAGGAGGCGCAGCGTGACAGGGAGAAGTGGAGGAGGGCGAATGGGTGGGACTGGGGCCGTGACGGTACAGGTGAGTGGGGGAGAGGGCGGAGGGCGACGACACCCCGGGGCGGCAGTAGCTGTCAAGACTTTGAACCACAGGCAGAGGGTGGAAGGAGGAGGAGGAGGGTGGAGGAGCATCAACTTCCCTGTGGCTCCCCTCCTCTTCTCTTGCATTCTCCTCTTCCTCCTCCCCCTCCTCCTCTTCCTCAGTAAGTCCCTCTCTGTCCTGCACCTGCAGACAACCTGAATCCCTGCACCTGGCCTCGTTGATGGACAGGCTCACATTTTGTTGATAAATGTGGTGTGACGAAGGAGGGGGGGAGTCTTGTTGCTGAGCAACCTGGCGACACTCTTCCTTGACGCGGGACAACAGACGCTGGATCTCCCGGTTGGATGGACACAGGCGGCTGGCCTCAATCAGGTCCTCCAGGGCTGCATGGAACTGTCTGAATGGTGAGAGACAGACAGTAGAATAATCAGTTCAGGAATCAGTCCTAAACATACTCTTTCTCCTAGCTGGTAACATGAATTTGTTTGAGGGGTGAAATCCCTTCGATATCTGCCTAAAGTCAAGTTATATTTCTACGGACATAGCTAGGCTGTAGCTACCCCAAAGGCTGACGTGCATCTCGAAAATCTTAATAATAATAATAATCTTATTAAATTAATGTAGCAGTTCCTGATTTGGTTATTTTGTTCCATTCAAGCATGTTTCCTTATGTCTCTATGGTTACCTGCGGCTGCGCTTGGCGCGGGCTCGAGCATAAAAGGCCTCGTAAGATTTGGCTTTGAGCTCCAGTGCCCTGGAAGCAAACTCCTCAGCGAGAGCAAAATCCTGCAAGCCAAAACAATATGGAGATGAGCAATTCATTTCAAAATAAAGTGAAAAGGGAAACATTGTTTCCATTATCTTGAAGCAATTAACTGCAAATTGTGCTATTTCCAATGTGCCCCGTGTGTTTGTATGTGTTGTATCTATTTTGGTGGGGACATTGGTCTGAAGGACTTTTTGGAGTTGAAACTATGTCTGTTTTATTTAGAAACTGTGGTCCCCTTGGTGTAGGTACATGATAGATGACCCCACAGGGTCAGATAAACAAGTATGTGTGTGTGAGAGGGAAAAACAGACTTACATTCATCTTGCGGCGGCAGCGCGACAGGTTGAGGAGCACACACACTCTCAGCTGTCTGAACGTCTTCAGCTCGTCCCCTGGAAACTTCTGGAGAGCCGACTGATAGGAGTGAGCAGCTTCTCTCACTTTACCTTGCTATAAATAACGCAGACGCACATACATGATGTTTAAATGACAAATTAATGTCTGTGCATCTGGTTAAATGTGTGTGTGTGTGTGTGTGAGTGTGTGTGTTACCTTGTACAGTCTGTCTCCTTCTTGGATTAATTTGCTCAGCAGAACCATTAGGATGTCTGGTTTAGAGGTCGCCATAGCCCAGGTTGCTGGTCCTACATGCACACATGCATACAAATTAAGTTATTTCATTAAAAAAAAGGCCATTTCTCTCGCTATATATATTTTTGTTTCCCTGCCCCCTCCATAATCATACAATAAAAGATAAATAGCCCAACATTGATAAATATGATAATTGAAAGATAAGAGGATTGATGCCACTCTAATGCTTGTACAGTTAATACAGCTACCACCAGTAGCTGGTTAGCTTAGCATAAAGACTAGAAACTTTTTTTTTTTTCCTTTTACCTATCTTGGCTCCCTTTTTGAGCAGTGCGATAACTGCTGAAGTGTTTCTGCAGCCGACCGCTCGGTCCAGAGGACGCATCCCACTGGAGTCCACATGCTCCACAGATGCACCATGATCCACCAGGTGCTGCACCTATCACAGAGAAGGACATGGAGGCACCATTTAGCTTCATTGATTAACATCGATCCATTTAGCCAACTTACAAGCGAGGCAAGACAATCAAGCTTTAGGGGACAGTGACTCGAATTACAAATTCTCAAGTACCCGACCGGGTACAAGTGCAATGAGAAAAAATGTTGACAAATATTTATTTTCTTCTTTTTGAAAAGTAAAAAACAACTGTGTGAAAGACTGTGCAGATACAGGTCCGGGTAGAGTCAGAGACGCACCACTTCCGGGTCACCGCAGAAGGCAGCGAGATCCAGAGGCGTCCGTCCACTGCGGTCAGCGTGCGTTGTGGCCGCGCCCCTCTCCACCAGCTCCCTGACCAATGGGAGCTGGCCTTTTAGACACGCCCAGCTCAGGGCTGTTAATCCTTCCCTGTCGTTCTGGTCGAGAGAGGCCCCTTGGAACAGGAAGAGAGACGCTCATTGTCCATCTTGGTCAGAGGACTGCATCAAGACTAAGACCAAGGCTAAAATTGTGTAAATGAATCAATAAAATCTTAGTCTACATATTATAATTTCCTAAATAAAATGTATTTTTCACTTGTTTTTTTCACTCAGTGTAGCGCTACTGTTAATGGAAGTCAGCAATTTATATCATTTTACATTAAAAGCCTTTTCTTACTTCCTGAAAATGGTAAAAAAATGGTATTTAAAAAGTACATGCTGTTTCATTTGATTTTGTTTGGTTGGAAATATAATCATTAATGGTTTGGTTCATGCTGTTGCTGTTGTTACTGAACGCTGAGGCGGATGCTGCTTACCGTGATCCAGCAGCAGCTGGGCGGTGGTCATGTGACCCTCTGAGGCTGCCGTCATCAGAGCTGTTCGTCCCTGCTGGTCGACCATGTTCACCTCAGCCCCGTGATTCAATAATAACTCCACCACCTGAGCCAGAGACACAGAGGGAGGCACAGACTCAGCGTTAATTTAGTCGGCTATTTTTCATTTTAGTTTTAGTCCTGGTCTTGTGTGAAATACCCATATTAGTTTTAGTCATATTGAATTTTATTCATAGGAAATCTAGTATATCTAGTAAAATATTTTAGTCTAATTTTAGTCAGTAGTCTTTCTTTAATCTTTGACAGGCAGGTTTATAGTAATGTTAATCAAAATGAATCTAGGCAGACATCTGTAACAATAGGAATTGTTGTTAGGAACCTTTAAGTTCAGTGTGACACAGACATATTTTGAAGTGACACCATCTGAGTTACCAGACCGAGCTGAATGTTCCCTACAAGCTAAAAGTTTAATTGTGTAACCCAGCAGGTTAAACCAGTAGCCAGATTAAGCTGCTTGTGATGAAGTAACAGACGTCGCCGCATTTAGTGCCGCCAGCACTGATGGATGCAGCAGCGCAACTAAAGGCACTATGTTGATTGTAATTTAAAAAGTCTGGGTTGAAAAAAGAAAGAGACATTTTAATATTTTAAGTTTTTATTTAATAAAGTAGATTTTGTCTTTTTTTTTGTTTGTCAACAAAAGAACGTGCGTTAATTTAATCACAGTCAGTGGTTAAGGACATTGATTTTGTCTCGTTTTTGTCATGAAAGAAAACCCCATCATTGATGTTTATATTTCGTCTCGTCTGACGAAATTAACACCGCGCAGACCTCACACGACTGGAGTTGGAATAAAACTAGTCATTCAGTGTAGTCTGAATGTGTGTGGTATCGTACCTGCCAGTGTCCCCGTCTCACTGCGCTGAAGAGCGGCGCCACGCCCCGCTTGTTGCTTCGCTCAGCAGCAGCTCCCTGATCCAACAGGAGCCTGCAGACAGACAGCCTGCCACTCCCTGCTGCTGCTGTCAGAGCTGACAGACAGACAGACAGAGACAGAGAGACAGGGCAGACAGATGAGTGTTGGATCTGAGCCTGTACAGACATTTGCTGTGTTTACAGGCTGCTCTACTGTGTTTGTCTGTCTGACAAAATCAATAGTATTAGTGCAGAATTAGCGATAGTACTGATGTATTCAAATACCTGTGGTGGCAAGTAATGAGTAGTACAGTAGAAATCCTGCAGTATGAGTATTTGTTGTGTAGTTTCCGTAGTACCTGTCTCTCCCCACAGGCTGTCAGGAGTGTTGATTTCAGGTCTCTCCTCCTCGCCTTCGTCTTCCTCTGGAAGATCCAGTAGGTACGACACGATCTACACACAAGCAAAATAGCATGTTACAAACAGATTGGATATATATTTTCATAAATCTATAAAACAAAATACCATACACGTGTGTGAGAGCAGGGGTGCCAACATTTAGGAGGGTCAAATTTTTGAAAATCTTGAATTCAAATAGGAACATTTAGGCCTATTTGTACTGTTCATACACAGTTTATTGAGAAACACTTTGCCATGGATTCATCACACTAAATGACAGACGGAGACGTTTTTTTAAATCATTTTGGAATTATTTTGTATTCTTTGCATTATTAGCCAAAGAGTAGCAGTAGTAGTGGTTTTATCATGAGGTTGGTTCCAGATTTAAAGGGCACTCACCACCCATTTTAGTTTTGTCAAGGGCCAGGCATTTTTTTTTTTTTTACCCCTATTCTTAAACTTTGGAGGGTCATAAAGCCCTGTGCCCCTCTAGAGATGGCACCAATGTGTGTGTGTGTGTGTGTGTGTGTAGATCACCTCTGTGTGTCCCATGCTGGCCGCTGCGATCAGAGCCTGCTGCACGGCTTGGCTCCTGCTCGCCCCCTTCTGGCCACAGCAGGTAGTGCAGCTCCAGTCTGCACGCTTCAGCAGGAAGCGCAGCACCTCAAGATGGCCCCGCTGAGCCGTGTGCACCAACACGCACCGACCCGAGCTGTCCACATGACCCACCTGAGCACACACAGGGAGACACAAGATCTTTCTAAATCCTGCATTCCTGTCCGTACGTGGTCCTCGTGAAACGTCATCAGTCGTAGCCCGAGCACTGTCACAATACACAGGTTTGCAATTTTGCCAAGAAACGTTTCAAAACCCCAAAAGTGTGGCACAAACATCCCAGCATTCATTTCGGCGTTCAAGTCATAATGTAAAATGTCTTCATATTCATCCTTTCTCTCGTTCCATAGCCTATCATTTATCAGCTATTAATCTTGTATGAAAATAAAAATGTAAAATGTGAATATGCAAATGCAAATGTTTAAAAAAGGTAAGCGTGTATAGTAAATAGCAATTTAATTTACAGATTCTATACAATTCATAAAACTACCTGTATTATTCATTTTATGCTATTCTATTTGCAGAGTTCCAAATGATTGTATAAAGAAACTACATTTATTCTATCCATTCAGGGTTCTCTGCAGGGTTCTCTGCAGTATTTCACCACAAGGTGGCGCTGCAGCACCATCAACACTGTCAAATGAGTTTCTGACTATATGATATGATCAGTTATAATACTGATTGGTTCGATGGATGAAGGGGTAGGCCTATTTCTATCTATTTACTTCCCTTATTATGGAAAAAAAAACATCTTTCAGTGCTTAAATAAACCTGTGCATCTAGATCACTGCAATTCACAACTTAAGCTTCATCTCAACATACACAGACGACAGGATCTGTGTGACAGTCACATGCTTGTAAGGATTATACCACAGTACGACCACTGGATGGCACCAAAGTCCACAGGTTTTCCAAAACGATACCTTGGTGAGTTTAAAATCTAAAAGACAGACAGGTGGGCAGCTACCTTGGCCTTGTGCTGACTCAGCATGGTGACAACGTCCACATGTCCGGCTGCAGCCGCGAATCCCAGCGCAGTCAAACCATCATGTGACTGAGAATCCACCTAGAAAACCAACACAGAGGAGTCTCAGGTGTGGTCGCAGTGAACTACCCGCAACCTTCCAATTACAGCTTAGCACCATGTTTGGTGAAGCCTCTGAACTGAAGGTAACAAGCAGTTTATTAGAAATGTTTGAACAACACAATGCTACCCTTGTCAGATGGAAAAGAAAAGATGATTCTTAGGAATACAGAGACTAGAGAAAAGCCAGGAACATAAGGAAATGATTTGACAAATAGCTCCACAATTTTGAATGACATCCAATCACTTGTTTCATGAAATATTTAACTGGAATACTCATGTGGAGCCAGCGAGAGGAAAACTGAGACAACATATTTTCTTGCAGCATGAGTCTGTGCAGGAATTTTGTCTTTTGGTTTCAGGGCTGGCTTCAGTCCAACCCAAAGATACACCGCTGCAGCCTTTCAATATGATGTCAATGCAAATATTTAAAGGTTAAGCCCCAAATCAACAGAGAATGAACTCGACCTTTTTGCAATCTCTTCAATGCATAAACAGAAACACCCTGAACCTTTTTTTTTATTTATCCCTCTATTGCATAGTGTTGCCATATGGCAACAATTGCTTTGGCTCAATATTGTTAAAAAGCAGTAATATAAAATCTTTTACTGTTTAGTTGTAAAAATCGAAGGACAAAAATATAATCACATTATATGACCAGGAAATACTGTTTTAAATCCTTCTTACATAGACTGACAAACATCTTTTGAACCTCCAGGGCACATTTGTTGCAGTAAACTTGAACACCACAGTGCATTTTTGGCCAAAATTAGAAAGAGCCTTATACAACAAAACCTGCATTGTGTTGCCATATGGCAACGCTAAGCAATAGAGGGTTATTCAGCTGGTTTATGCTGCCTGAATAGGACATTTTGTTTTATTTTTCAAAACCAATCTAGGCTTAAGATGTATCATTAAATGTACCATGAATGTCTGAAATTGAATTGTGTGCAATAAAACATTAAAAAATGACAATGTTTCCTCAAAGTTGAAAACTGAAAGGTTAGAAACCGGGAAACACTAAGAAAGAACGATTTTTTTTTTTACCTGAGCTCCATGGTCGAGCAGCAGCGCCACAGCATCACTGTGGCCCAGGTGAGCGTGGACACACAGCAGGGGGGCGTTGTTGAGGACATCGCTCCGATAATCCACATCAGCCCCGCCCAGAATCAGCAACCTGCTCACCTGGACAGCAGACAGCCAAGTTACAGGCAGCATATACATAAAACACAAATAATATGATTAAAAATATATATTAGTACCTTGATGTTGGGAGTGTAAAGATTACGCAGCGATGAGAGAGCGGGGTTCACACTCTCTGTGCTGTAGGACAGCCACAGCCCCTGCAGAACTGAGGAGGAGACCCCAAGCTTCTTACTCAGGCCCTAGAGATTAGAAAAGATGCCGCAAATACAACAAATGATTAAACACAGGTATATATATATATATATATATATATATATATATATATATATATATATATATATATATATATATATATATATATATATATATATATATATATATATATATATATATATATATATATATATATATATATAGGTGCCATCAATAGGCAACACAGGGTTACATAACTGAATACTAATGAAATTGGTGCTGCTGTTTGCTTGCTGTACAAGTTAATAGCACAGTCTCTAGTTTCTAAATAAGAGTTTTCTAAATAAGATGTTGCTAAGTAACCCCTCTATCACCTCCTGAGCCACTTTAAGACTGCGTGGTAGAGTTTGAATTGAGTTGCGATTTTTCTGGCAGATACTGCGATTTTTTATTTTGTCCGTGAAGGTTCTCGGTCGACAGGGTCATTTGTAGAAAAAAGAAACTCTACAATCCAAGATCACGCTGTCTGAAATCATGATTTTCAATCTGAAACGATAGATCATTCAGGCCTAGAGGTGAGTTTACCTTGTAGATGTGGGCCTTCAGTATGTGATGTCCCAGCTCCAGTGTCTGCTGTCGGTTCAGCTTTCCTTCCTGTCGGCAGAGCCAGAAGGCCAGGAGAGTGTGACCGCTCCTGGACACAAATAATCAGAGAAACACACTCCTGAGTGAAGCCCTTTCTCTCTCTCTCTTTCTGTTTTCTACTTCCTGCTGCCCGTCGCTGTACCTGGGGTCACAGAGGAAGCGGTCGTCCTGCCCCTCCTCCCTCCACACCAGCCACTCCCTGAAGGACGCGTGGTTCAGCATCCTGCTGCCGTCGCTCCGCCGCAGAAGGAAAGAGGAGAGCTGCTCCAGCCGCTGCATGAACTCTGCCCACGGCAGCGTTCCACCGGTCAGGGCGCCCGCGTTTACCACCTCAAACAGCTGCAGGGGGAGAGGAAGTTAAATTCCAAGAGGATCGATCCGTGTCAAACAGGCGCCAACAGGACTAAAAGTCTGCAGCATCAGGCTGAGTTGCATGGAGTTGCAGGTATGGTGGACATTGATGAATGAAAGTTTATATAAAAAAACTAAATAAAGGCATGGACGTGTACCTGCTGGTCAGTCAGTGGGTGCAGTGATGCTACAGTAACATTGAGCAGTGGTAGAACTCTCTGAAAAGACGACTGGGTGGGGAACCGCATGTTGAGCTGCAGCAGGTAAACCTCTGCTAGACTCACAGGAACTACCTGCACACACACACACACGCAAACACACACATTTAAAGTCTTCCTTTCTAGCTCATTAATGTAATATGACTAACAAAACTAAGTAACCAAGAGACATATCCTAATCAGGTATGTAATCATCCTGATTATCCTTTGTCCTTCTTTTGTTTGACCTTTTTGACCTTCACTTTCTTCCATCCTTTTCTAACCTTGAAGCTGGAGCTCTTTAGGACCAGGTAGCCTCCCTCTATCAGGTCCAGGGTCAGTTTCAGGTAGAGGTAGGAGCCTCGGCTCAGGCTCTTCAGGTGGCTGATCAGCTTGGCCAAGGCTGTGTTGTCAAGGCGACCGTTGCTCAGCGACACGTTGCTCTGGATCTCGGCGCTGCTGTGGATACGCTGCATCAGGTAACCCTGAAGAAGAAAAAAAAAACACACACACACACACAAAGACATATTGATACACAGACAGACAGACAGACATATTGACAGACTGACAGATGGTGTAAACAGAGCCTGTGTTACCTGCAGGTCCTGGTCGATGGCGTTGTTCTCTTCCATCCTGTCTAGAGAGATGTGGTGAAAAGGCAGAGAATGTGTGATGTCCTGATGGAGAAAAAAAAGACAGAGGAAAAGACTTTGGGTGAATTTTCTTCAGACAGATGACAGACTTCCGACTGAGTAAATGCATGTTCTGTGCTCCAGTCGATTCCGAAGCTGTAAAAACGTGGCAAAATGTTGTTTTGCTGTAAGAAAGGCAGTCTCAAATTGTCACATTCTTTGAAGGGAGTTTGGTGAACATGCTGGGTTAAACATAAAGGCATCAGCCTTGGGATTTTCAATATGTTATAATATCACAATATTTCCATCACATGCAGTATTTTTCACAATGCTCACCTGCTGTGAGACCCAGATTCATTTCACAGCTCTGCTTACTCTACAGTGTACCCTGGTCTGTAGTAATATAAAACTCACAGAAAAGTGCAGGGTTGATGCAACTCTTATTTCTTTAAAACCAAGACTGATGAAATAGTAATTTGACACCTGAAGTAACATACATTTGAATTGTTATTGTGTTTTTTTTCTCATCTATTTCTTTTTCTCATGATAATATTGTATATTGTGACATTTCGACTGGACAATATACAATTTTCGATATCGTCTCAAGCTAAATAGTTGTTTTTTTTTAGAATAGTTTTTTAATTTTTTAAAACCTTTTTAAGAGAGTTAAACTATCAGGTACCAAGTTTTTAGGGTTACACCAAATGAAAGTTTTGACATTGTCCTGTTTATCTTTAACTTTCTTTATCTTTAAATAAAAAAACAACAACTCTGTTTTTGCTTCTGTGTGTTTTTGCTTCTGTGTGTGTGTGTGTGTGTGTGTGTGTGTGTATACCTGCTGACTGGTCCTAACGGTGGTAATGACCTTTAACCAGGAAGGAAACTTCTGGACATTTTTGGACAGGAAGGATGTTAGTGTGTCGCCATAATCCGGCCGGTGGAACTCCGCTTCGTTCAGCCCGTCGATCAGTATAATAAGCCCCGCCCCCTCCACATGCAGCTTCCTCTCTGGAGAAAAACAATACACAAACGCACCATTAGTCCCTGGCCATTATAAGACAGGAGCCAGCAGACAGCAGATGGTGCGTGCACCTCTGTAGAGAGCGTCCAGAGGCTCGAGGATCCCTCTCTGGAGGGCGGAGCCCGGCTCTTGGATGCAGGAACGCAGGCTGAGCGTGCTCTGGAGCTGCGGCGAACGGTGCAGCAGCTCCCGGTAGGCCAGCAGCTGAGGGGCGTTGCTCAGCATCGCCGCCATGTTGTGCACGAACTCCGGGACCAGACAGGTGTGGCAGTGATCGGCCTGACAGAAATGATACGAGACTACCTGCAAAAAACACACGGGACGGGGGTGGGGAAACATGTGCATTATGTGTGGATTTCAGTAAAAACTGAGATGGTTTCAGTAGAAATCAATAGAAAAGCAATCTGTGTGATATCCATATGGATCACCAGCAGGCAGCATCACGGAAATCATTAGTCACTTAAGTAGTTATTGAATACAAACATGCTAACAACCGCTGCCAAGTACTTCCAACGCTTGGCCAATTGGGAAACTCCAGCAGAGGACAGCTGATGGAACAATGGTGGCATTTGTTTGCTCCCTCACAGACAGACAGACATAGGCGCCATCTCTGGGGGGTCGCACAGAGTTTTATGCCCCTCCAGAGTTTAAAATGAGGAGGGGAAACCCCCCCAAATATGCCAGGCCCTGGATAAAACTGAAATGGGTGGTGAACTCTGTTGAAATCTGGTGCAAACCTCATGAAAGAACCACAAACCTTCTACCCACCCACCCCCCCGCTCTGTTTTAATAAACATCAGGCTTCAATGTGCTGCAAAAAACAATAGTTTGGGCGCATCAAAAAAACAAGAGCGAGTGAGACTCAAGAGAAATGAAAGAAACGTGTGTAACTCACCACATTCTTCACATCTTCCCTAAAAACTATCACTGTCTGTTGTTTAGTGTGATGAATCCTTGGCAAAGTGTCCACGTTTCTCAATAGCTTCTTGTGTGACTGTTTCTCACATTGTCTTTGAAAAGCCTGGGTTTAATATAATCACCTTAAAGCCCAAAAAAATGTGCAGCAAGTTTTGAAGAGGAAGTCTCACATAAATAGGCCTAAATGTTCCTAATTCAATTAAAGATTATTAAAAAAAATATTTTGACCACTGAATGACTGAACCACTGGCCCGATCCAAAACGTCCAGATAAATTAGTTAAGTGAAGCTGGGATGCTGCTGTACCTGTCCTGCAAGCCTTCTCAATGCCTCCTCCTGCCTCCTCTTCATCTCTGGGGTCCCTGGACAGCTTCCTCCTCCTCCACCTTCATCGCCTCCTCCTGCTCTTCCCAGGGAATCGTGGGAGAAGGAAACCGATTCTACACCTAGGTCGAAGGTGCAGTGAAGAATACCGTAAATTCTCTAATATAGGCCTGGGCCTTTATTTACTCAAGCACATCTAAGCCCAGGCCTTAATTGGAACAAGGCCAAAATTAGAGACAGGCATCTATTTCTGTTTGAGTAAAACAGACTAATAGAAGAATGAAGAAAATTTGTGTCTATTTGAACCTATACCACACTATGTTCATTTATGAGAAAGTACATTTACCCATCACAATTTATTACCCATCACCGTAATTTATTATTCAGGCTAAATTCCATACGGTAATAAAAATGTAGCAAACACAATGCAGCTGTGGCTCCCATTCGATTATTTACATTGTGGGATGAAGCTAATTTAACTTGAGGCATAGCAATAATTACTAATACTGCTGAATCACCACAAGAAAATAAAGGCAGCAGTTGTTATTGGGAATTTAGAGAACAACCAGGCTGTAATACCAGGAATTATTGTCAGGAACCTTAATTTAGTTCAGTGTGACACACAGATATTTTCTGCCCACCACCAGATTGTGCTGAATGTTCCCTACATGTTAAAAGTTTAATAAAGTTTTTAACCCAACAGGGTTAAAACAGTAATTGAGAGTAACTTCATGTGATGAAGCAACAGAGTTGAACACAGTCCATCATAGCCATGGTTTGATATTTTAGGAGATCTGTTGGCTCTAATGAGCTAAACAGTCTCATCTGTATCAATTAAACATTTAACAATTTAACATTGGTTGTAATAATAGCCCCGGCCTGTATAATAGCCCCGGCCTGTATTAGAGATCATCCTTTATTCCCCCCCCCTGGCGACAGCGAGACTGGCTAATGTCAGAGTCTCTGTAATGGGATACCGGCCTATAGCGGAGAATTTACGGTACCAGAACGTTTAAATCTGTGTAAAGACGTTAACACAAAAACCAAGTCCCTCAGAAAGTCTGACTTTCTGTATTTTTTTTTTTCCACAGAATGATTTAACAGCTTCTTCTTGGCTCGGCCATGTGTCTAGCTGCTGGTGGTGTGCCTTATTTTATTGGGTTCAGCGTGATGACTCAGCTGTCTCTTACAGAATAAATAAGGCTGGAATAACTCATTGGGGGGTTCCTTTGGCAAGCCTGTTATATGTGCTTGTGCCAACAATCTTCTCGAGGCTCCAAACCATGTAGCCTACATTTCCTTTTTTTTATCCATCTTGGCCTAAACTATGCAAATAAACACAAGAAAGGACAGCTCCAGTCACTGTGAATTGAGGGTGTAATTCAAAACTACCATCTGTATTTTATGCATGATGATGGTAATGTTTCTTTGGATACTTATGATTTATAAATCATATGATTGATGGACTGTGTCTCTGACAGCTCCACAATGAACAAAGGAAAAGACTATTTGTTTGAATTTTGCATCAATACTACTGACGTTTAACAACTAATAATGTACCGTAACAATGTCTCCCACAGACCAAGTAGAATTATGTATAAGATAGAATGACAAAATTGCGAGGCAGATTCAATTTGTGGCCCTAGGTTTTCATTCTGTGGCGCAGCGCCACACAATGGTCAATGTATAGGAAGCCCTGCTGTAAATTACCAAATAATATCCAGTGTGTTTGTTTTAATCATATATTTTAAGCGCTTAACAAATCTGGCCAGGTGGAAATCTGGGACAGGCGGGTTAATTCCTTCTTGACAAAAATCTTGCTCAGCAAAACTTGCAAAAAGCAAAAGCTGAAGAAGTAAAATGTGCA
The DNA here is from genome assembly GCA_030544235.1 of Lepturacanthus savala. Classification (NCBI taxonomy): domain Eukaryota; kingdom Metazoa; phylum Chordata; class Actinopteri; order Scombriformes; family Trichiuridae; genus Lepturacanthus; species Lepturacanthus savala. The sequence continues at coordinate 6,745,922 of CM060482.1, read as the reverse complement.
GCATCAGTGGATAGGTTGTGTTCCGTGACCTTTATTGACTTCTTTTAATAAATTAGACTTAGCATTTATTTGGTGCTGGAGTTTTTTTTATCAAAATATACAACTACACTCAGCATTTAAAGGGAACACTTGTTTTTTTTTTTTAGACTTGGCTATTATTTGGTAATTTATGGTACACTGGATTTATAAGGCACGTGATATATGGACTGTATATAATGAAAAATCTAAAAAAAAAACAATGAAAAACTATTTGTTTTAACTAATACCAAGGTGACCTCATTGATTTTATAATTGATACAAAGATACAAAAAAATCTCTTACGTTTAGGCATTGTCTGGTTGCCGGCAGCGCTTGGCCACATGCGGTTTCCATGACAACTGAGCGCCACCAGACGGGCGATGATGGCCGTTTTGCCAAAGCCCATGTTGCCGACGATCACCACGCCACGGCTGGTTGACGGGTTGTCGCTGCGGAGGCGGGCGTCTACTTCCTGGAAAAGCCATTCCCTGCCAGTGAACAGCCAATCAGACGAGAGCCCGGGAACCTCAAAGTGGAGCGGCTTCAGGTTGAGAGATGGAGTGAAACGAACTGCTGGAGGAGAGGGGAGGGACATGAGGACGGTAATGGTAATAACTGTTGCGTATCTGTGTTTGAGAGTACATGTATGAATGTGTTTACCTCTGTGGTCCTGCTGACTACGACTCCCAGAATTCTGCCTGGGCATTCTGAGGGACGTCCTGGAAGGGACGTGTCTCTGCTGCTCGTCCAGGTAGGACAGATCTTCAAGGTGAGCAGAACTTGTAGCTAGGGAGAGAGAACGAAAGATAAAATCCTGTTTATATTCTGCACAGAGAAGGTTTGGTGGATCTCTTCCAATGATCAGTACAAAAGATGAACAGCAGCATTAGAAAACATCTGATCAGATTGGTATAAACCAATCACAATGCTTAAAAATGTGTTAACCTTTCTGCTACAATGAGGAAAGAAAGCTGACAATAAATCTAACAGAATGAATCAGTTTACTTTCAGAATCTGGACTAAATTTAGACAAAATGGGTAACTCCTGTTAAATTTTATTCCCAGTAAACATTTGAAATTTGCCACAACTTCCGTGCTGGCCCCTTCTCCCTAGGAATGGCAGCAGAGGCTCATGGGTTTTGTAGTGTTTAGCCCTATCCTCCATCATAGCAAACTAATGTAAAACACATGAGACCTCAGGAACAAAGTGGAGATAATTAACACTGATGGCCAGAACAAAAACTAAATAGCTGGATTTTAAAAGAAATTGATATCAATGAACAAAAAACAGAAAAATAGGTTTCATGTTGACGAAAAAGCTCTAGAGACGCTGGTATTTTTTTCTCCACTTTGGACAGAGCCAGAGAAGCTGTTTCCATTTATGCTAAGCTAGGCTAAACATCCCCGGAGTCCACCTCTGAACTTGCTGACAATTAGATGAGAAGATACCGCTCTCCTGTCTGTAAGCTACATACAGGAGACGGGTAGCTTAGCTTAGCATAAAAAAACTGTAAACAGGGGGAAAACAGCTAGCCAAAGGTAACATAATCTGTCCCATACAATGAAGCTAATAAATACTGCATATCTTGTTTGTTTTATCTGTACAAAAATCTAACTGTAAAAAGGTCAAGTGGTGGATATGCACCAATATGACTTCCAGGGTTCTCAGCTAGTTGCCTGGCAACCTCACAGTGGCAACAAAACTCCTTGAAGCTTTCCTTTAAATGGTGCAGAAGGTGTGCAGTTTGTGAATTCTACAGCATGAACACAGAAAACAAGCTAATATCTGACACTGGCGTAGACCACCAGACGGAGGTCTAAGTCCGATATGGAACAGTGGAGTCCTCCTGCTGCACATGAGAGTCTGACTTCCACTACAGACGCCATGAAGCTGATTCAGAGGTGAACAAAAACACTGACACATGTTGGAAACTTGTGTCGACTCCAGACAAAAACAGACAAAAACTCACCAACAGTTTAATCCGATCGATCTCGTTAAAAACGTCTAGCGGCGAATGAAGCCCTGGCTGTGCCTCGTATCCTCTGTGTGTGTGTGTGTGTAATGAGAACGTTGCACATGTCACTTCCTTCCTTTCCCAAAGCATTCACGGTTTACAGGTCTTATGAGACACAGAGCGCAAAAGAGGAAAAGCAGGATGAGATGTGGACTTGTTGCCCAGGCATGGTCTCAGACAGCTGGACGGACCCTGCAGCTTCATTACCACCTCGAGTCTCTATCAGTAAACCTAACCCTGGACTTCCTGGATACCCTCTTTCATCAAAATGTTCATCAGCTGGTTTCGGCTCGAACTCCAGAGGAGTCACACGCTAGAACTAAATCCTGACAAACACAGTTTGTCCGTTGGCCAAGAGATTCTGAGCGGTGTCCATGAATGCATCGCAGGTTGCCAGATACTGTTGGCGAGAACAGGTTCGGAAATCTGGACGGAGTTGTTTTATCTGTGTTTACAATTTCTCATGCTCAAACTTATTCCTGGTCTGTAATTGCACACAGACATAGAGAACAGTATCAATTTTATCATCCGACATTTAGAGGGGGAATGTCTTTGGTGGAAGTGCTTACCTATTAGCCTAATTACCTTCTTTATTTGAAAGTGTGGAGCTGAGCAGGAGCTGTACATTGGTAGACAAAATGCTGCAACCACCTATTGGGCTGCTTGTCACTCAAAGCAGTAACTATGTGTAATTTTAAGCCCTTATAAATTATAAATGGATGAGTTATATTAAAAAAATGGATGAACTTGCTTTGGAAAAGCACTCATGCAAACAACAATATCCCTAACTTACTGTTATACATAATTATATACAAAATACTGGCATAATTATACACAATCTATTAAAAAAAAACCCTGTATAGCGCTTTGTTCTTTTTTAAACCTAAAAGATAAATGATGATGTCATGAAATCTGAGCAGCACGAAGCTTCGGTATCTCTGCTGAGCTCACTGTTGTTGAGAAGGAGTGATACGTTTCCTTCCTAACAGGAAGGAGTGTGTGGGAGCGCTGCAGCACTGCTGCCACTTGATTCACACACACACACCCACATTCACACACACGTCGTCCATCTTACCAGCGACTGAATTGGGGCGTGGCATGAGGTAGAGAGGGATGGAGTGGGTGGAGCCAGAGGAGCGGGCGGAGTCAGGTCCCCGGTCTGGGTGGAGTTTGTTGAGGCTGTAGGTGGAGGCGGCCATGTTGTCCTCCGCCCTGTACAGGAAGCCGTCGTTCACGCGTCCCGCCGCCACCACGCAGGAAGAGGAGGTGGACGCCACCACCGGCCGGCCCCCCTGCCGCCAGAGGTTGAGGCTGCTGCCATGGTAACCGTCCCCAGGGGGCTTGGCGCTGTCGTCCCGCTCGGCCGCTGACTCTGCAGAATAGCTGGTCAGCGTGGCTGGAAGAGCAGGGCGGGAGGAGGAGGATAGAAACAGTGAGTGATGCAGCAGAGCAGCTGGACTCATGAAGAAGAGGAGTGATGTCTAACCTATGATGCCGCTATCTCGGCTCTCCAGGGTGGAGGTGGGGGAGGTGACGGAGGCGTGGGTGGAGGAGGCGTGCTTGTTGCTGCCGTTGGCCTCCCCTCCAGCAGGAGGCTGCAGCGTGGAGCAGGGGGAGGTGCTGCTGCTGGCCAGACTGGAGGAAGGAGACATCCTCTGTGGGGAAAAAGACAAACACATTTGAATGTATTCATATAAAATGTTTTCACACATTTATATGTGGCCGCCCCCCACGGTAGACGAGGCACACATAGCTGCAACACATGTGACCCTAATTTGACCATGAAATTAAGCTTTTTTACATTGTTATGTATTGCCTGGCTTTTCATGCTGCAGGAACTTTGATTGCTGTTGCATCCTCTGATTCATTCCAATGCAAAAATAAGCAGGAACTTCGCCACAGTGTTTACTTACGTTTTTTAACAAGTGAAATATATGAGCATCTCTGTCACATGAGACCACGTTGATGTCATGATAATTAGGTGGGATTGGTATGTGTTGGGTTTCTTTGGCTTTGTGTTAACATTTTTACTTGCTGAAATGTAGTTAGGGGAAAAATTCAAATGAAAATTAAGGGGGAAAAAATACAGAGCTCATTAGAACAATATGGTTTAATTCTCTTTACTGCAACTTTTCTGTTTTGCATGCGAGGCATTGATTACCTGTCCATCATCCTGGGTGTGGTAGGGGGACCCCGCCTCTCCACTGACGATCTTCTCCCCCAGCAGGAAGCCCAGCCTGGTCATCAGAGCGTCGGCCGCCTCGTCTACCGTGGGGGGCGGTCCTAACTCCTCCTCCTCGCCTGGATAATCAGGGAGAGGACGAGAGGAAATGGAGGATGAGGGACTTTTTAAAAGCTCTTTTCTTACATATTTATTGAGTTTATTTTTGCACCTTCCTTTAATGCATTTTCTGTTTGAGCCTTGCAGCCAAGTAACAACACAGCCCCGTGATTTGCAGCGGTAGAAACAGAAACACAGAACGGCTGCTGGAACAAAGTCATCCAACATTTATTATTGTCTTGGTAATAACCACCTCGGTTTCTCCCCCTCCATCCTCAGTGAGATGCAAATCCTGCCCGTGTGCTCTGTTGCCCTGGTGACCTGAAGCCACGCCTCCTTACACTATTGAGATTAGGTCTATTGAATCAAGATGGAAATGGGTCTAAATCTGTGCAATCAGGGGTGGTTAAAGAACAGAATGAATCGTAAGAGAACTTAAACACACAGTAAAAAAACAAAATGAAATCAGTAACTGGTTTGTGTGTGTGTGTGTGTGTGTGTGTGTGTGTGTGTGTGTGTGTGTGTGTGTGTGTCCATGCTTAGTATTTGGGTCATGATAGTGAATATATTAATATGGAGATCAATCACTGCTTTGCACACGCTCTCACACATTCTCCATTTCACACTCACACACACATACACACACATACGAACACACACACATACACACAAGAATGTAAGCCACAGCATGAAAGCTCATACTCTCTGTCTCTCTCTGACAGTCTATAATTACAGCTATAAATTGCTGACTGGTGGACTAAATACGAGAAAAGCATCGCGTGTGTGTACGCACGCACGCACATACATGCATGTGTGTGTGGTCAGTCAATGACAGGGTGTGTGTCATTTTTAGAAGAAGAAAAATAAAATGGAAAGATCAGATACAGGCAGCGCAGACTTTTCCATTTGTGTCTCGTTAACTACCGTAGCTTCTGATGCCTCCCGTCGATCCTTCTTTCCTTCCCTACTTCCCTTCAGTCCTTCCTTTCTTGCATTCTTTCTGACGATCCTTTCTTTTATGATTTTCTACTTGCCTTCTCTCCTTCTGTTTCTACTCTTTTCTACATATAACTTAATGCAAACACAATTTTTGGGACAGATAGCAAAGATGCTTCAACCAATATGCGTTCAGTGAAAAGAAAGTAGAATTTAAACTTCACTGTTCTAATCCGTCCTTCATCTTCATGTATAAAAATATGTGAGCCATTATCTCCATATACAGCATGATTATCACGTCTCGCCCTGCTCCGTGATGGCAAGCTTTGCACCCACCTGCCAAGTCTAGACCTTCTGAACTATAAACATTTTGGCCTTCAGACGTGGTCAGTTGTGTCCAAGCCTTTCATTGCTTTTCAAAGCATTCCCCTTCTTGCCTGGCTCTTTTCAGTTCAGATAGTTGAGCCGAGGAGACGGGAACCAGGCAGCAACGTGGAAACTGTGGCAAAATGTATGTGGTTTCGTACAAAAAACAACATATGTGGTAACACATGTGGTTGCGGCTAAAAAACTTGAAAAACAAACTCTAAAAAAAGCAAAAAAAAAAAAAAAATTGAAACAGACCTAAAACACCAATTACACGCGCACGCACAGGAAATTTTTACCTTGAGAGGGGTCGTCACTATTAACGCCCACTCCTGTTGTGACATCACAACCAGAGCCGTTTCTAAATGTCTTGTGTTCAGCCAGGTTACAGCAACACTACAGAAGAGGCCAGGCCACAGCAAAACGAGTGGGTGGTCAAGTTTCACAGTTTGTGTGTGAACAGGAACACAAGACCTAAATATTTACCCACAAGCACTGAAATTGTTTAATGTCAGGACATTTTTACACCAACATTGGGATTTTGGAATAATAACATTGATAAGTGTGTCTTAATTAGTATATAATTCGATCAAAGTAAGAATTGATGTGTTTTCATTACCTTGGATTGAGCTCTTTTTATCCACATGGGGGGCAGGTCCCCTCAAAAAAGCCTGCAATGTTGCATCACTATATTTCTACAGTAGCCCAGAACATGACGGAAAAAGACTCTAGAGAGACTTTCATGTTGTTTTTGTTTTGTTTTTTTTGGGGGGGTTTTGGGGGAGGGGTATTTTGGTACTTGGTCGGTTGCAATGTACAACCTTGCCACTAGATGCCTCCAGAAAACTACGCACTGCACCTTTAAAGGTCCAATGTGTAGTTTCTGGTGGCATCCTGTGGTGACATTGCAGGTTGCATCCACAACTGGTTCAACAGATACTACTGTAATAGGAAATATGGAAATACGTGAAAAATGAGGAAAAACATTAAAGGCTAATGTAGAAACACAGCATGTAACACCTGCTCCCCATGTAGATAAAAATGACTCAATCTAAGGTAATAAAAGACAGCAATTCTTATTCTGATTGAAGAGTACAGTTATTGAAACATACAGAATGACTGCTAGATGCTGCTAAAACCTACACACTGGACCTTTAAAAGAGCTCCAAACATCAAACCTATGGTTTTCCATGGGAATTCCTCACAGCTGTCAGATATTTATTTATTTGGCATCTGCAGACAAGGACAATGGCCACCATATACCTGCTGAGCCTACAGCTCATTTTGATGTACACAGGGTTATTACTCAGCCTTGAAGAAGTGTTTTTTTTCTTTGATATATAGGCTATGTAAAATAATGATTGTTGTTTTCAAGGCCACCGATATCAGCGAGGTAAGACAGGCCATATTTTTTTTATCCTCTGGACATACAGGGTTTGCCTCACTCAATCTCAGCCAACATCAAGCAACCTGATACTCTGAAATTCCTTTGTTGGCATGAGGGCCAAACAAGTAGGTAGGATTCATTTTGGATCTAAAATGTTCTTGATATTGATGATATATATATATGAACCTACATATATGAGTATACATGTACTGTATGTAGCCTATTATATAGGTAGATGGTTATTTTTATCCTTGAATTCAACTCTTTTCCTGCCACAGGCAAGATATCCTGTCTTTCAGTGTTTTCACTATTATACTGAATAGAGGCACTGTGACAGGTCATCTAAAAAAGAAATTGTCAACACAGAAAAATGATAAAACAGGGTTTTAGTTCATCTAATGCTATGTGATGCCATGGCATTTTGCCTGGAGATCAACCGGCCATACCCGGAAAAATGTCCATTAAAAGTCTGGATCCAGCCAGCGATCACCCATCCCCCGATAAAGGAATGGGACACAGATAGAGACCACCAGAGAGGGATTTTTTTTTTTTTTTTTTTTTTACAAAACAACAATTAGGTTTTTATATGGAACTGAGCGAAAACAAAAATAGCAATTTGAAGTTGATATACTGCTTTAAAATGTTTGTCTTTGGCAAAGAAGAGAATGAATGTATCTAGAACATAAGGGTTTTTTTTTTATCTAAAACTAGAAACTGTCTTGTTTCTGTTGATATATGCCCTACATACATATGCATTGAAGTGAATATTCTGCTTTTCTTTTAAAGATCAGTAAATTTTGTAAAATGCTGATAGTGGATGCCAACTTTTCTAAATTAGTCAGGCCAGGAAACAGTTAATATGGTTGTCAGTACTCATGTGAGTGCTAAATCCATCTCAGCTCACTCATTCTGGTTATAAAAGAGAGACAGACCATTTAACAGCCACAGTGACAACCTGAAATGTTTATGTAGCAAACACTGTGTGGGCTAAATGATTTCTGCAGTGTGAAGCTGCAGGGGAACACACAGTAAGCACCAGCAACATCACAGAAGTGACCCCCATGCCTCCATGCTCTGTTTACTTGTGTTGTTTACCCCGGTGGGCTGACAGTAAGTATTTTGCTGCATCTCTAACCCTCACACCGAAGGCAGGAACCAGCCGAGCGTTCTCAGCTGTTTACATGCCGCTCGGAGCAAAAACACGAGGGTTTAGTGGAGATTAATTCAAGTGAAATTAATTTCATGTAGCTGAGATTTGTGGATTTTTTTTTTCTGATAACAGCACAGCCAAGTAAATTTGGTCTGGGCATTTCAAAATCCATCCAGTTGCATATATAAACCATAGATTGTATAAATAATGGATGTTGCTTCCCTGACGTCACCCGTTGGGTTGTGAACAAGTGTTTTAGAGTTTAACCACCTTCTTTATTTGAGAGTGTGGAGCTGAGCGGGAGCTGAACATTGGTAGACAAAATGCTGAAACCACCTATTGGTGAGCCACTTGTCATTCAATGCAGTAACTATATGTATTTTTTTTTTTTAATGCAATTAACTTGCTTTTTGGAGCCAGCCTCAAGTGGCCATTTGTGGAACTGCAGTTTTTGGCAGCTGTACATTGGCCTTAATTTTCATTCATGGAGTTTGCCCCTTGGTCATCTCTGTCGGCCTTTTTATGCCTTACATATTTTAGATATGGAGATTTAAGGGAGCAGGAATGCATTGTGTTGCACTATGGGAAATGTAGGATCCAACATTTTGGGGGTTCAACCCATACTAGACACTAAAAGTCATGGTATTTTGGACTTTGCTGCATCAATTTTAACAATACTTTTTTTAATCTGAGTTCTCTAACTTTATGAAAGTGCTTTTATATAGACTACACATATACTATTAGTATTGTAGTAGCTTAGAGAATGAATGAAAGCTATGCAAACAGAAGCTGTAGAGGATGTAGGACACGACAGGACTGAAGTACACAACACAAAATAGGATTTGTTCCCATTTGTATTTTGGCCCCAGCACTGACACTAATGCAGCCAGTTTTGAACCTGGTAGAAACATGGCCGCCTAGTTCGCTCTCACCTTCCTCCTCTCTTCTTCCATTTCCTCTTCTCTCCTCTGCATCATCGGGATGATCCACCCAATCCCGACACAGATCAGAGTTCTCCTCATGCGTCAGGCAGCAGCAGACGTAGAACAGAAACCCCCGCAGGATGGAGGAGGCGTGGCTTACGGCTCCTGCCGCCATGACGTCTCCGCCGCAGCCGCAGCCGTTCGCCGATCTCCACGTGCGACGGACGGACGTCCGCTCGTGGCGGCACCACTTGGCTCTCGAACGGGCGCATGCTTTCAAGATAGCCGCCGTGCAGTCCATAGCTAGCTGGAAGCCAGGTTCTGATTGGTTCAGAGCGTTTCCATGTAGAGGGCAGAGTCAACGCATCAAAGGGCTGCTGCAGAAAACAACTTGTGATAGATGAGATGGGACCAGGCGACTTTAACTTAAGTTATTGTTGAACTGCCGTTGTGCTGCTCGTCCTCTCCATTAAGATTTACTGCTGACAGACAAAAACACTCAGATGGACATGATGACATCACTGTTTGGTCTTCGTCTCGTTGGACCTGAGCTCCTCCTCCTCCTCAGTACACAAAGGATAGAGGGAGAAAAAGATGAAGGAGGTAGGAGTGAAGTGATAAGAGGAGGAAGAGTCTCTCAAAGAAATGAGAAAAAAAGAATTCCAGTTTGAACTCTTCTGAAGCAGAATGACTTAAGTTACCAAACTGGATGGTAAAACATGCTGTGGTAATATCCACACATGTCCACAATGTGTTACTTTGAATGTTGAAACCAGAATCCACATAGACAAGAATAGAGCAACTCACAGCAGATCTGGATGATGGTCCAATGGTTTTTGTCCTTTTACCCCAAGAAATGCAATCCCTTTCATTCACAGGTAGACCCTCCTCAAGGCTCAGCAAAGAGAAAGAGCAGCAGCTAAAGTTTGAGGTGCAAACGACTCTTAGATGATGTCCTCTTTGTTCAAAAGCACAACAAGCAAAGTTTCCAGGTATTCAAGGAGTTTTTCTTTCAACAGCGGAGCCTCCATATCTGGTCTGAAAGACGACCTCCCTCGTCTGACTGCGCCGCAAATCAAAACTCCCCTCCTCCAACCCAAAAACACACACACAGGCGAGGGAGGGAAGGACTGCAGGAGGAGCTGAACGGAGTAATCTGTTACATGTCGAGCAGCACGAGCAAAGTTTAGAAGGACAGTGCAGTTTTTTCCTCCAAGAGAACAAAAAACACAGCCGGCAGAGACAGAGAGAGGCCGAAAGAAGACTTGGATGAGGTTAGCCGAGCAAAGAAATGCTGCAATTAAAGTGAAACTCCTTTTTCCAAGAACAGAAAAGCGTCTGACCACAAATCACAGCGAAGATGGAAGCTCTACTTTAGCGCAGAAAATGTGAAAAATGTACAAAAAAGAAAAGGGGGCGAACTAAGAGTTGAATTAAACAGCAGTTAAATTACATTTAGATGATGATTGAAGTCAGGAGAAGATAATCACCCACTGAATGTTTCCGCGGATGAATACATGTCATGCAGCTTTCTGAAAGAGTTATTTTTTTGAGCAGAAATCCCCTTTTAATAATGAAGAGGAAAGGGAGAAAGAACAACTGCAATAACAAAGGTAGAGAGAAGTCACTGAAGCAGTGAAGTTGAGGAAAAGGGGTTTAAAGTTTTCAGGCTGGCTGGCAAACGGGAAACAGACAGCTTTTTATAGGCTGATTATTTCACCCCCAAAACTCTAGCTATTGCCATAGAGGCAGCACAACATCTAAAAATAGAGCTAACGCATGCCATTACACTACCCTCAGGTAATCACAGAATGCAAGTGAAAAACATCTACCAACATAATGTATTCCTTCAGATTTCCTAAAAAAGAAAAAAAAATCCCCTGGAATCATTTCCATCAATAGATTATTAACTGTAGCTCTGTTTTACAAGGTCATTAAATATGATTAAAGAGGTCTTACTTCATAAAACCCACTAGAGTCAAAACTTGACATGGCAGTTACTGAGACCTGCAAAGCTCATTAGCGTTAGCAGGAGTTTAGCTATCGTTTTAACTTGGATTTAGCTTCTGTCTCATTTAGTTATGTCACCAACAAACTAAATTACCAAAAAGTGAATTATATTCTTCAATTAGAGAGAACAACAAATTTAACAAGTAGCCTCCATGTAGCTTGAGTTTTAGCTAAAAATGACAGCTACTGAGACCTGCAAACCTCATTAGCATTAGCAGGAGTTTAGCTGCTGTTTTAACTTCATCATGACTGCATTTAGGTTCTGTCCCATTTAGTTTTGTCAACCAACAAACTGAATTACCAAAAACTGAATTCATTTAAGTACATACAGTATATTATTCAATAGAAGAGAACAACATACTTAAAGTAGAACACAGTTAGCTTTAGCTAAAAATGGCAGGTACTGAGACCTGCAAAGCGCATTACAGTAGCAGTTTACCTGCTGTTTTAACTTCATCATGACTAGATTTAGCTTCTACATCATTTAGTTATGTGAACCAACAAACTGAATTACCAAAAAGTGAAATCATTGATGTTCTTCAATTGGAGAGAACAACAATTTGAACAAGTAGCCTATGTTCAGCTTTAGTTTTAGATACGGATGGCAGCTACTGAGACCTGCAAAGCTAGTTAGCTTTAGTTCAAGTAGCTTGTGTTTAGCTAGTGTTTTAGCCAAGAGCATCCAAGGCTATCTCATCAGCTTGTTACTGCTACTATTTTTTTTTCTTTTGGCTCTGTACAATGATTATTGCAGATTTTCAAAGCTGTTTTTTTACAGAAATGATAAGGATTGTGAACCAATGTCTCAAATGTCAGTTTAGTTTTGACCAAGTATTTGTTTACTCCATTTTTTGTCCCTTCGTGGAGTAGAAACAATAGGGAGGAGGAAGACATGAGGGAGGAGGAAGAAGATGAGGAAGAACGGAGGGAGGAGAAAGACACAGAAGAGGCAAACGGGTGAAGAGAAGTGAAATCAGAGCTTGTGTGTGTTTATATATGTGGGCATGAAGCTGCCTTGGCTCATGATAATGTTTCTGTTTTGACAGAGTGAGTAGTGGAGAGAATCAGACAGAGTCCGAGAGAGACTCCACATGGTAATGTTTAGGAAAAGTGTGTCAAATCAACCCCGAGGAGGAGGAAGAGGAGGAGCAGCAGGGGAGGAGGGGAGGGGGGGAGGAGAGGAGGAACATGGACGAGAGAGGAGCAGAGGAGGAGGAGCGGCGGGACATAAGGGAAAGATAGGAGGAGAAGGGGAAAGAGAAGTGGAGAGGAGAGGGAAGCTTTGCAGGGGGCTGGGTTACATTTATGTGTTCTCTCTCACTGGAGCACACAAGGACGATCAAATGAAGGGTCAAAGGCCAACCCCCCCCCCTTCTGCTGCCAGACACAGTTTAACAGGTCACAGCTGTGCATGTGTGAGTGTGTATGTGTGTGTGTGTGTTGTGGTTTCACCTTGAGTCTCTCATCCCTTTCGGCCTTTTTACATTTACAGATGAGTCTGTAGTTGTGACGAAAGTTTTATCGAAACACCGGGTCCGATCTAATCCGATTGCAGCTGCAACTTTCACAGAGCTTGCGCCATCATCAAGTCATTATTTAAACGTGTTCTAATGGTGTAGTGCCTGTTCAAAACAGGCACAAACTGTAGAGAAATACATATATCATCATCCTATTGAAATAATAGATAAAAGTTTTTGGCCTAAATCATCTCTTGATGATGCTGCCATGTCTGTAAAAAACTCCTTAATCCTGAGTTGAGATGATAATACTCTTTATGTCCTGTAGGACAATGGCCAGTTTAATTTTTGCTTAAGTCAAAGTTTTCAGAATAAAATTCCTTGAAATGGGCAACAAGCTTTAATGATAGCGGCTGCTTCAAGAAACAAGAATCTATGGTGCATTCTTGAATTTATTATTACTGGTGTTGTAATGTTTTATAGTAATTTAGTCTAAATTTCACAAGTTATACTTTAATAATAATTGTATATAAATTGCTGTGCATATCAATAAAAGCAGGATCTTCAGTCTATTACACATGTTGATGTCCGTTGAGTGTCAACACTTCGTTGAAGATTCGCCACATCTCAGGTTTCAAAAAGTCATCAAAACTAGATGAAGAGATGAGTTTCATTCAATAAAAAACAGGTAAAGAAGACCTGGCAAGTAATGAAAAAGAGAAACTGCCTTCTGGCAAATTGGATTTACCTGAATTTAGTTTCATTTAACTCCAGGTAATGTAGGTTATGAGTTTACACTATGATATAAAAGGACAGTTTAAACCAGGTTTAAAATTGCCTAAAGTCACACTAGAATGTTTAAAAATTGGCCTGAGTCTCTTTTTTAATGTTACATAAGTGACATCCAACGTTCTATGTATAGTCACACAGTCATCCTTTTTGTTTGAAATGAAAAACCTGAAAAAAACAGACTTAGACCATTACGATATGATAGAGTTCCTCAGTCCTACCTGTGGTTCTTTTAGCCAGACGCAGGTTGAGGAGCGGAGATGAGGGGAGTGAACGAGTGAATCCGTCCATCATCCTGACCTCGGAGCCGTCGGACTCGATGCTGCCGCCACCTGTTGAAAGCGAGAGATGCAGAATGTAGCACCTGGAACACCTAGACGTCCAAACAGAGATACACTGTGTGTGTCGAAAGTATGAAACCAGATCAAGCTGGGGATTTTATTTCGATTCGATTTTTTACTTTGCTACGTTTTGTGAAATAGCAAAATCACAAAATCAAGACAAAAACAAACCCGTATATACAAACGTGTATATATTTATTCAGCACAGGCAAATAATGTGCTATATACAGCTCTGGAAAAAAAAATAAGAGACCACTGCATTTTTTTTTCCTGAAATCAGCATCTCTACATGTATTCCAGCCATTCTATTCCACGGTCTGTTGAATTCCAACACATGAACACCTCATTCTGCTTAAAGAGGAACCAGGAGTAGAATAAAGTCACCCAAGAACAATGGTAAAGACTGTGGAGAACATGACAATCACATGACTGTGATTAAAAATAAGGGTTATTGCACCAAAATACTGATTTCTGAACTCTTCTTTAGTGTAAATATTAGTATAATGTTGTTTTAAAATGAATTTGGTCTTGTTCTTTGCTTTTTTGTTATTTTGACCATTTGTCATTTTCTGCAAATAAATGCTCTAAATGATAATATTTTAATTTGGAATTTGGGGGAAATGTTGTCAGTAGTTTATAAACTCAAACAAAAATTGTTCCTTTTGCCCAAACACCTACCTAGAAGTAGTAAAATCAGAAAAACTGATCATTTTGCAGTGGTCTCTTATTTTTTTTCCAGAGCAACACAAAGTTTAATATGACCACAACACATGACGATTGGGTACACAAGATAGCATGGTGGCACTGACCGCTGTTGTTGTTCTTGCGGCTTTTGCTTCCCAGCAGCATCTTCAGGCTATTTCGGAACATGATTGCTCACGACGATGGGTCACACACACACACACACAAACACACACACTCACTCACTTCCTGTCAACACCCCCTGGAGAAACAGAGAAAGAGAAAGTGAGAGAGTCATTTGTTAGAAAATATAATTTCCTGCATGCTGGTTCTTTTTCCACTGTAGGGGCACTGTGATTGGCCAGCTATACTACTTCCACGCATGTGGAAATATTAGGCGTGAACATTAACTGCATATTAAAGATATCCATCTTTAATATGCAGTTAAAATAACGGGTCCCGATAAGTGATGCTAAAACACCTGGTCCCCTGGCTGCAGTATAGGTCAGAGGTCACACACACACACACACACACACAGTTTTTCTCTCTTTCAATCTTGATTTCTCACAGTGTGACTTTTGAACACACCCAACTCGCTACCTGCTAATATTGTTGCCAGGCAACCCTCTGCCGTTGCTAAGCGATCCATTACTGAGAATACGAAGTGCAACCTAACCCTATTTGGCCTGCTTGTGTGTGTGTGTGCATGTGTGTCTGTGTGTACATGTGTGTGCTGGTTAAAGACGGATGGAAACTGACCAGAAGCTGAGTCAGTCCGTAAAGCAAAGAGCTTCCACTGAGCACAGAGCAAAGCAGATGCAATGTGGATTTCACAGGAAATCTTTTACACACCACTAACTACATCTTTAATTCAGCGATAGCAGCACAGGGCCTGTCATGTTCACACATTCACACACACACACACACCAAGTATCTCTGATGTTCTGTGCTGCTCTATCTGCACACGTCCCTGTCATATTATGAAGCCTGATAAGAAATAGGCGTTTAGTGTGTGATCTGAGCCACAGCAGTGAACAGATGGTAGATTAAAATAGTACAGATTTCCTTATTTTTCATTCACACACTGAGATGTCAATATACACATGTGCACACCGTTTTCGTTTTTAAACAATCACGCTTACTGCCCAACCTCATGATTTAGTCCTGGTTCTGTTCACAGAATGATTTCAGACTAGTTTCTAGTGTGTTCATGACCTCTGTAGAGTCCTCACTATCCAGCTGACTTTTTGGCTTGTTGTACATCGTTATCTCCCCCGTTTACATCAGCAAAATTTTCATGCAATGGCGAACATGGAGAGTAGTGCCGATTCTAACACTTGCTAACATTTGCTACATTCAAAGGAATAAAAAAATTGCTGTATTATACTATATTTAAGGTATTTATTTTTTTATATTAAATACACTCACTTTTAGTTATAAAGACAGGCAAGTTCTGTTACATTTAAAAAGCAATAAAAGTTTTAAGGGATATTCAGTATTGTTTAATAAAATGTATTTAATACAGTTATTTAAAGTAGTAATATCGGGTAACGTTAATTTACTTAAGTGGTGTTTATTTAAGTCCTACAACATGAATATAACTAATCTGTTTAGTGCATTTAAAGGAAGTGATTTTAGTAAATTCAATTCAATAAATTCAATAGTAAACTCAACAGAATTGGGTTTAGTAGATTCAATCTAATAGGGTTTAGTAAATTCAACAATGTAACTGTATGATTTTGCACTCAAGATGGTTTGATGAATGAAAATCATCTAGTTTACTTCCACTTTAAATCACTTAGTTTAGTGGGACCAGTTAATGTTATTTGGTTGTTTAAGTCTTATGTTTTATTTCTTTGAGTGTACATCTTCACATCACACGTTAAATCACAGGTTGTGTTCAGTAAGAGCATTTTACAGCAAGAAGACAACTACCCGGCCATTTACTATGAAACTAACGCAATTACGATTTCAAGCCGTTTCGAATACTTCATTCAAAATCCAAGCACTTTTCAAATCTTGAAAATGCTGCATTAAATGAAGCATTTTCAAGGACTCCCTGCACCCTTTACAGTCCTGCATACATTTACAAATGGATGTGCAATTACTTTTCCACTATTGAGTATAAAAACAACACAAAAGCGTCACTACAAAACATAAAAGGTTGCAAGACTTTGGCTTGGGTGCACATTTTTCTGCAAAGAGCAGCAGATGACTTGAGTTAACCCTGATTTAAAAAGACATTTTATTAAAAAAGAACATATTCTTCTGGATTTGCTAACATTGGGGCTAAGTTGAAGAACACAACGAATCCATTTATCTTTAAGAAGATCATTTCAGATCGTCAGATTTGTGCATGTGCACATGCACTATTAGGTAAACCATTAGATTTTAGGTTTAATCTGAATTTTTCATAATCTGGATTTAAATGTAATTTTAATGTATGTTTAACATGTTCCTTTACATCTCCCAAATGAGCTAAACCTCTGATCACAGCGCAAAAACAGAATCGAGAACAGCTGAAAATTTGACTGCAAATCTCACCTCTCCTTCTCTGTCTGGTTCTCTCTCTTTCTCTCTAATTAAGTCAATTACTCAGTGGAGGAGTCACCCATCAGAGCAGAAAATTACTATTCTGCTACATACACACACAAATTACTGAGACAAAAATCTCCTTGTGACTGCGAGAGAGAGTTAAAGACACAGAGGAGCCACACACTGTATTTCAGGGGTTGAAGCCGTCGCTGGAAACACACCGGGTGTTCACATTTGATGCAGCATTGAGTAACCGCTGACCTCTGTCCCCCTCTGTCGACCCGCGGCGGCTACAGCAACATCTTTACTGCTGATCTGCCGTCTCAGTCGGCACATCGTACATTTAGGGAAATAAATAACCCGCGGTGAAGTTTCAGGGGAGAAAAAAGACCGGGAAAGGATAAATGTGCTTTTTCTGTGGGCCTGGGTATATTGCTGAACAGCTATAGGTGGACAAAACATAATTATAAGCTACAGTAAGATAAATATTAAGACATGATTAAATTATAGCGCTGGGAAAAAAAATAAGAGACCACTGAAAAATGATCAGTTTTTCTGATTTTACTAATTATAGGTGAGTTTTGGGCAATTTTTTTTTGTTTGAGTCTATAAACTACTAACAACATTTCCCAACTCTTATTTTTAATCACAGCTTTAATACGTCTTGTCATGCTCTCCACAAGTCTTTACCATTGTTCTTGCATGACTTTATTCCACTCCTGGTTCCTCTTTAAGTCAGAATGAGGTGTTCATGTGTTGGAATTCAGCAGACGCAGGAATGGAATGGCTGGAATACATGTAGAGATGCTGGTTTTAGAAAAAAAAATGCAGTGGTTCCTTATATTTTTCCAGAGCTGCCTATTTCAGTCTAATTCTCAATGGGAAGTGTGTATACTCCAAACAGTCAAAGCATTTTTTACATATTTCAATGTGCGGTTGTTGGACGCAATATCCCACAATGCAATGATGCACGAATGGAAGCTTCATGCATTCCCCTCTATGCACCGTCTGTTGGCATCTCCATCCTATCTGACCTTGAAATTAACTTTCTGCTTCTATTCCTTCGCTTGTGTTGCATTAACGTTGCTTTGGATGAAAGCCAAATTTAATCTAACACCGTAACCTTGTAAACATACAGGTACCTGATAGATGAGGCAAAGCCCCAACGTTACAATGTGAGAATGTGCGATGGGGGTGCATACATCATCTTCCCTCGTTCTTTCGTTTCCATTGTTCGCTACATTTCCTCTCGCAGGAAGCAATCTGGAGCGCGCGTGTTTATCCACAGGACAGTAGATCACGGCTAAACCGTACCGCCAGGTGCAGAGCGAGCATTGGAGAGAAAAAGAATAGAGACAGAGAGAGAGAGAGAGAGAGAGAGAGAGAGAGAGAGGTGACTCTGCAAGGACAACCGCTCCATGCAGAGATGCTCTGTGTCTTTGTGTGTGTGCAATGTGTGCGTAAATGTGTGTGCAGGAGGGAAAGGGATAGGAAGGAGGCATTACATCAAAAGAGAATGGAAATTTAGAAGAAAAAAAAAGTAATATCCTTCTCAATACACAATATGGCATTATATATAGACAGGAACTGAGAATGACAGGAAAATGTAGGGGAAGTAACAACCATGTGGACAAAACATTCATCTATAATATCAAAAGGTTGTGAAAAAGCAGATAGAGGTGGTATATCTTTTGAAAACAAAGCTGAAATTATTAAAAGTAGAGAAATTATTCCACGGAATTTTTTATAAGTTGATTGTCTTCATGTAAATATAAATAAAATGTCCTGATTCTGCAACAAAAAGGTGATATTTAAGAAACTGCATGAACTGATGATCATGTGTAGATATTGTAATTCATATAAAGACACCGATGATCATATGAAATGCTCATTTCAGTTTACTATAGAAGAAAAAACATAAAAAAACACATGAGTGGAGAGTAGAATGCCATTAAGGTAGAAAGTCTGTTCATGGCCTGATAAACCTGCACAAAAGAAACTTCAAAATAAAAGGATTTGCCATTGGAAAAGAAAAAAAAGAAAGAAGAAAGGATAAAGAATGTGTGGCTGACTGTCAGATAAGACACCGCTGTCAGTAAACAGCTCTTTGTGTCTGTATTAAAACCAATTCTTAAAGAAACGCCAACAATCATTTAACAGAACACATACTAATCCATGGTGCAACCCGTCTCAAATGGCATTTGACAAAAAACAGGGAAAACAAAATCACAACTATGCACGGCCTGTCTAGGAATAAACTTAATCCCTGACTGAGAAACTGTCCCAGTAAAGCTCCTATAGCTCTATAGATGCAGCAGCTCCATGTCTTCCTGTCCCTGAGATAGGACGAGCAGGCAGCAGGGGCTAGTTTAGCCTTGCATGTGTGTGCGATGCGTGTCACTGTGCTAATCCCTGATGACAAGCGAGCAGGAATGATGGGATTGAGTCTAAAAACTGAGGCTACATCTACACACACACACACACACACACACACACACGCACACAAAGACACAGACACACACAGACACACACATACACAAAGACAGACACACACGAGTGAAAAGTGGCACGTAAAACTAGAGCAAGTGACTTTCCTTTGTGTCTGACTGAGAGAGAAGAGAGAAAACAAATATAAATTAAATAAAGTATTCTATAAATTTTATAAGTTTCATTCACAATTTTTTTACTTTTTTTTTTTTTTAATTAATATGAATCCAAATGTATTGCTATTTTTATAAAGATAATACATTTATTTAAATCGACAAAAGCTGACCATTTACAGTAGGTTCAGCTTTAAAAATCAAAGCAAGTTCAAAACATGATAGGTTTGAAGTCAATTATATAAAGCATGTTACTCTGGTGTAATATTGATTGTTAAAATCGACATTCTATTTAATCGATTATTTAAAATTGACAATGTCTGGCCATTTAGGTTCAGTGGAACAATCTGAAAGCACATTTCAGACAAATTATCAATTGTTCTTAAAATATTAATGAAACCAACCATTTAAAAATGGAAAAAAAAAAGCTCAAACCATGATAAGTCGGTCATATAAAGCACATTATGCTAATTTAATAAAACACCACAAGTACTAATGATTCATGACCATGGACACAGAAATCAACAGATAACGAAGCAAAGAAACATCAAAGAGAGTTGTGGGAAATAGAGAAACTGGTCTGATTCGCACATGACAGTCTGCAGCCAGTAAACATGATTCAGCGCTGACGTGATAACGAGCTCATTCATGTGAGTGTCTGTGTGTGTGTGTGTGTGTGTGAAAGACCCATTTATGTCTCTCTTTCTCACACACACACGTAGATGCGCGCACACACACACACAAACACACACACACACACCATCTGTTGTCAGCTACAGCTCCATCTGACCTCCTCCAACTTTTTTTCTGTCTCGAACACACACAAACACAAAAGATATTTGTCCAAATTTAATATAAACGTCAAAGATTCGGTTTTAAAAATAAGCCACTACCAGTGAAACTTGTATTCCATTTGTGAAAAATCAATAAAAGGAGATTATACATATATATGAAGCCATATATAAAATGTATTTTAATCCTTTTAGATAGGGCCTGCTCATATTGTTCACTTATTTAACTATATATATATATATATATATATATATATATATATATATATATATATATATATATATATATATATATATATATATAAACCAGTTCGAAATTCAATAAAAAAACACTTCTTTGCCCACAGCAATTTCAACCAATAACATCATTGCATCCACCTGTCAATCAATGTGAGTGGTCCTCCATAATAGAAAATAAGATAAAGGTTAGCCGCTACCTGATTCATTTATTTTACGCGTTAGGAGGAATTTGATTGGACGACATATCCTGCCTGTATGTACTGTGTTTATATCATAAAAATGTCACCATTCAGACTCTGAAATGCTGTTTCATAACTCATGATACAGAGGGTTCACAATCTAAACCGAAACAAATATGTAAGAGAAGGAAACGCGGTTTAGATGAGGAAAACTGAAGAAACAGAGAACAGTATCAGGGGATGTAGGAGCTGCCAGGCCTCAGGAAACTCTGACTACAGTCCTGCTGCAGACCTCATCGATTTGACTCTCTCTGGGTGGTGAGTGAGAGCTTCTCAGATATCACTGATGTCTCTGTCCCAGCAGTTCATGTCCCCGTTTTCAGACATGTGCTGTTTCCATGTGACGTGAACTTGTGCTGCAAAGCATTCTTCAAGACACCATGCGGCACATTGTAAATCTAGTATGAATCACACAATGTTTCTGTGAATTATTAGTCACATTTACAGTCAACGACTTGCTTTCTTGCTTCATCACAATGTGTTTTCTTTATCCCTGTTTCCCAGCTACTGATCCAAACAGGCCAAACAGGCCCGACTCTCCCGTTTGTCAGTGAACACATCAGTACTTGTGTAGCTGTTAATTAATCCCATTTCACTATGTATGACTATATGAAATACCACATGAACAACTTCACATATTCTGCTGGGAAAAATGGGTACCACTTTCTAATAAGATGCACTTTATGATTTAATTCTTTACTTTCTTAAAGCTAAAATTATTAATTAACAGTGTGTTCAATATTCATTAGTAGTAGTATTATTTATATATTGTTATAGTAAGGAAATTGTAGAAAAAATTATAATCCTGTTAAGATTTACATTAAACCCCAAAGCGAAGTACCAATGGATTTGTCAATTCTCGCAAGTGCATCATGGGAAATGCAGTTCCAGGATGTTTGTTCACTGCTGTTCTTATTTAATGTGAGAATTCTGCATTTTTCTTTCTCGTTCCTCGGATATAAAACGATGTCTAGCTCACAGATGGAGACACAAGCTGCAAAAGTGTCAGTGCTCTTTGGAAGTGATTTTAAAAGCCTCTTTGGAAATTGGAATTTGAAGATTCCAGATTTCAAAATGAGATAATTTGCTGATTTTTTAACAAAGTAGTCGACTGAAAATCTTTGGTTCTTTGACAAAACGTCACCTGGGTTGTGAGAAAATGCGAGCAAGTTTTCTGACGTGTTCCAGACAAAGTGATGAATGCATTATATGAGAATATAATGGGCAGATCAAATCGATTATATCCATGTTTGTTATTTGCAGCTCTAGATAAACTGGAACAGTAGGTCTCTAGCTACAGCTGGAATCTGCAGCACTAACATTTGTGTTTGTGAAGGAAAATTTGTTCTCAAACTGTTGTTGATCCTGCACAACATGCAAATTCAATTCAAATGATTCTACCTGCTCCGAGATAAGGTCACTCTATGTGTGTGTGTTTGTGTTTTTGCAGCAGAGCAGATATCCGTTTTCTACGCTAAACTCACTAGTTCCTCGTGGAAGGGGAGGGGGGGATGCTGGGATATGTGGTCCGCCTCGCTGCTCCTGTAGGCCCAGCTAGACTGCCCCTTTTTCCTTCAACACCTCAGAGGGATTTCCCCCCTTTTATCAGCCGCACAAAGATGCCGCTAGCTGTAAGCAGAGGAAGTCTCCAGTAGCGTTCACACAACTTCATCGCAAACACACACTAAACCCAGAGCACACACACGCACAGGACTGGTTTGGCTCACTTGTGTCCGTGTTTGTTATTAGCAATAAAGGCGTGCAAGAAACCCTCGGCTTCAGCTGAACCCACACACACACAAATACACAAATACACACACACTAACTCTACCAGACTCTTATCTCTCTCCCCCAGAGAAGCAAATCCTGACTTCCTGCAATCGCTCAGGACTCCCTCAGCTTACAGGAAGGGACTGTGTGCGCGTGTGTGTGTGTGTGTGTGTGTGTGCCACCTCAAAAAAACTTCCTGTAGATGAACAAACAAAGGGCCAACTGATATGCTCACCTTTTACCCTTGCTTCATGCGGTACACTTTTTCTTTTTTTTTAACTTTTCCACTCTTTGGACTCTTCTCGCTGGCGGCCCCCAGTGGCTGAAACCTGAAACTGTTCAGAATGTGACTCCACTGACCAGCAGCAGCTCGCGTGGGGAGACATGAGTCAGCTAAAGGAAGCTTTGTGAGTGGAGATTTCTGTCAAAACTGTCAAAAAACGTTGGGCTGCAGCTAACGATTATTTTCTTTTAAAACACATTTCTTTTATTGATTAACCGGTAAGCCGATTGGTCCGTAAAAAGAGAAAAAAATGGTGAAAAATTAGGATCAAGATCAGTTCTGTCCCCTATTGTCATGTTTCATCCCGGCCAACAGTCCACAACCCAAAGATGTTCAGTTTACTGTCAAAGAAAACTAAAGAAACCAGATAAAAACTGGAATCAGATGATTCAGACAATTCTTTCTTTTAAAAAAATGACTCTAAGTTTGATTGTTTATCTGTGAACAGGAT
Source organism: Lepturacanthus savala (assembly GCA_030544235.1). Lineage (NCBI taxonomy): Eukaryota > Metazoa > Chordata > Actinopteri > Scombriformes > Trichiuridae > Lepturacanthus > Lepturacanthus savala. The sequence continues at coordinate 6,722,659 of CM060482.1, read as the reverse complement.
GACAGTAAAACTACTGCACCGATTATGATGAAACTCATTAGTAGGTTGCAGAATCAACCAAGGATGAATCCGCTAAATTCTGTGAGCGCACCAGTGTTGCCATAGTAACAGCACCAAATGAAAGCCCCACTGTCACTTTGCTGTTTTCTGTCCCTGCTAACTCCAAAAAGACATCATTTTGCAGACAACCCAATGATTAACATTCAGTTCAGCCTCACACTTTCATATGATCATCAGCATTAATTATCACCTGAGCGACACTAGTTAATTTCCTGTTTGATTTGTATTAATTATCCAACGATAGCTACACAGACGCATATCCACATCATCTACTAACAGCCTCTTGTTTATTATTATTGTTGATAGCACACTGGGTTTAATGGGGAAAAAAAACATTTTCACATTACAACAGCATTAAGCAAGTAATTAGCACTATTGATCTAATTAAACTAATGACTGACATCATGGTGGGAGCGCCCACTCAGACTCTCAACGACAGGGTTAGGCAGATTAACATGGGATTACACCATCTGCACCGTCACAGAGGCTTGTGAGGGGAATGAGTGACAAAGAAAAGACTGAATGACCCGGAATGATCCATTTTCTCAAATAAACACACTCCAAGTTTTCCAGAAATAAACAAAAACCAACAAAGAGACTAATAAAGACCTAATATAACTGAAGTTGCACATGCCACAGATGTATATCCTTGCATCTCTTTACCTTAGAATTAGTTTATACACAAATTATAGGGGCCTCAAAGATTCAGAAATTAAATAAATGGCATGTGCACTAATGCGAAAAATCCCACAATGCAAAGCCACCACATTGTATAGAAAACTACCACAATATGAGATGAAGGCATTAAATCTTTATGGTTCTATACATATATATATATATACACATATATATAGTTTATGGTTCAGGACTATTGAATAAACGACAGATAGACTCCTCCTCCTCCTCCAGTTCAGTGATTACAGCAACACGCTGACAGCCAGTGGACTAATATAGATTAATAATGGACATAATGTTGTGAGAGATAATCTCCTGGTTTATGCACAAAGGATTTCTGTTTCCTGACAAAAAACCTGTGTGAGCCACCAGCTGGTTGGTGGACACACGCACAAACGCCCGGCCCAGAAAACTTGAAATGTGACTCAAACTGTCAACTGTGGGAGAAAACGGGGCAGGAAAAGTAAAAAAGCCTTTTCACTCCCCCCTAAACACACACACACACACACCCTAATGGGTTATCTGCTCCAGCCTGCACACACACTCCTTTACTTTAATCCAGCCAGTATTAATATTTTCCACTGTTACTCAATCAGAAAGTGTATAAAGTGCTGCAGGTTGTGTACAGTGAATGTTAAAGTGAAGTCGACTCTTGCTGAGTGGTGGTGAGTGAGAGCTTCTCAGATATCAGTAATGTCCCAATAATATATATATATATATATATATATATATATATATATATATATATATATATATATATATATATATATGTGTGTGTGTGTGTGTGTGTGTGACCATTATAATGGATACAACAACACCACCCACAATTAATATGATTAATACTATATTAATATGATTAATAGTATTATTAATATGGTTAATAGTATTATTAATACAAATAACACATTAATAGCACAGAATTATTATTATTATAAATGTACCTTGAATCTGTCAATAAAGGAACTTAGAATAATAATGGATCAATGCTTCATCATTGATCCATTATTATTCTAAGTTCCTGATTATTAGGGCCGTGGCGGTTACAAACGTGAGCCTCACGCGCGCACACACAAAAACACGTGCGCACACAGGCGCTTCATCATCTTACTACAATACCTGTCTTTGGCTCGCGCGCACAATAGCACACGCGCGCGCACACACACACACACAGGCGCTCACAGACACGCGTCATCTTACTACGTTACCTATCTCTCTTTGCCTCGCTCACACGCACGCTCGCGCACACAGGAAGACAATGAACCTACCTCGGGTGTCTGCGGTACGGTACCGTCAGCCCGGCAGATGATAGTCGGTCACGGTCGGGTTAATATCCGGTGCTGGGGTGTGTGTGTGTGCGCGCGTGTGTGTGTGCTCGGTGTGTGGCTCCTCCGTAGAAAAACAACGACGTTGCGCTTGAGGGCGATTCCCACTCTTCCCGATCCCCCCAAACCATCACCGGATATCAGTATCTCCTGATCAATGGATCAATAGGCGGATGTTTGGAGTGTGACCATGATCTCCTTCCTCCGGTGAGCTGACGTCTGAAGAGCTCCGGTGGCACGAGCCTCCTCCGGTCGACGGGAGGTGATGAATTATTCATGAGAGGGGCGTGGCCATTGAAGCTCAGCGTGGTGTGTGCGAGCAAGTGTGTGTGTGTGCGTGTGTGTGTGTGTGTGTGTGTGTGGCTGCAGTTAAACCCGCAGCTGTCACGATGGAGCGTCGTTTTTTCTTCTTCTTTTATTAGGATCCTCATTAGCAGCAGCGCAGACTGATCCTCCTCACCTCCACTGTTCATTGTGAAGAGGATTTTTAATTTAGGTTTAGTCATTATATAGTTAAAATCACATTTTAGTTTCAGTTTTAATTTTATTCTAATTATAATAATCATATATATATTATAGCTATAGATAATTTTCTCATCATACTCATGATAATGAAACAGGCTTTGTTGAGGTATTGTGTTTAGCATGTGTTAAACACAATAATACAAGTATTACCAGCAAGTAAAATATAACATGTATAAGTAGCCTGTACATTATGAAGTATATCTTATATTGATATAGTATATTATTTAATTAGTTTTTATTTCTTACAAACACACAAGAGCATTTTAACTCTACAGTTCATCAATGTGAAGTCACTTCTAGACACTTTGTGTAGATCAATAGTAAAAGTACAGCTACTTTTATTTTTGAAAAAAAAAGAAAATTAAAAGATAAAAGTTACATCTTACATCTTCATTTTTATCCATAAAAAAGTTAAACTTCAGCAGCATTTCTAGAAAAATCTATAAAGATTTATCTTGTTTCTTGCTTATCATTATATTTTGCTCCTCCTTAGGTTTCCTTGTTAAAATATTTATATGATTTGAATTGATATGATTGATGTGATAGGTGCACATTATAAACCCCCCAATTTTTGTTTTTAGTTATTCATTTATTCTTTCTTTATATCTTATGGCAACATTTGTTTAGCAAAATATATAGTCCTCACAAGAGTGTATGCTTTCCATGTTTCTTGTTCCTTTGAATGTTCGATTTAAAAAATAAAAACAGAAGGAGTGGAGACATCTAGTGGTCCAAGGAGAACATGCACCTAGAGTCAACATCATCACAGTGAGGAAGGATCAGAATACAAGACCAGAATTACAGTTGTGTTCAATATAATAGCATGTGTGTATGAATAGGCGAGTAAAGCCAAAGTCCTTATAATAATTTTTATTTTGATGCATTGGGAACACTGCATTTTATATCCTACATCCTACAAAATGTGAAGAAAAATGTGTACATTTTAATTGCTTTACAGAAAATGAATATAAATGAATAGTAGGCTGTTCAAAAACACTTAAAAGCTTAAATATTTACTGTCAGTCATCTTCTATACCTGCTTATTCCTCATTAGGGTCACATGGTCTGCTGGAGCCTATCCCAGCACGTTACGGCGAGAGGCAGGGATACACCCCAGATGGTCGCCAGCCAATCGTGGGGCACACAGACCATTCACTCACACACTCACACCTACAGGCAATTTAGAGTTACCGAATAACCTGAGCATGTTTTTGGACTGTGGGAGGAAGCTTGAGTACCCGGTGAAAACCCACGCAGACACAGGGAGAACATGCAAACTCCACACAGAAAGGTCCCAGACCCAGGACCAAGGAGGTCTTGAACCTGTGACCTTCTTGCTGTGAGGCAACAGCGCTAACCCCTGCTCCACCGTGTCGCCCGAATATTTACTGTATAAACTGAAAAACAGGTGTTTTAGCCTCACATTTCCTCTGCATTTCTTGGTTTTGCCTCAGAAACACAAAAACAACATTATTGATGTCAGCCCACAAGTTGTCATTGGGATGGGGTTGGCCATACAACTATAATTTTGTTGGTCTGGAACCAAGATGGGCGACACGGTGGCGCAGGGGTTAGCGCTGTTGCCTCACAGCAAGAAGGTCGCAGGTTCAAGACCTCCTTGGTCCGGGGTCTGGGACCTTTCTGTGTGGAGTTTGCATGTTCTCCCCGTGTCTGCGTGGGTTTTCACCGGGTACTCCGGCTTCCTCCCACAGTCCAAAAACTGTGACTCTAAATTGCCCATAGGTGTGAATGTGTGAGTGAATGGTGTGTGTGCCCCACGATTGGCTGGCGACCATCTGGGGTGTATCCCTGCCTCTCGCCGTAACACGCTGGGATAGGCTCCAGCAGACCCCTGCGACCCTAATGAGGAATAAGCAGGTATAGAAAATGACTGACTGACTGGAACAAAGATGCTGCTGGTTTACTGGTGTGTTTTGGGTCACCGTCTTGTTATAACTCAGAAGAAGAACGCCGAAGAGGAAATGTCCTTGAAATGTGAGTTTCAACAAGACAACAACCCCAAACACACCAGTAAACCAGCAGCATTTTGCTTCCAGACCAACAAATTGAAGTTCTGGAGTGGCTAACCAAATCCCCGGACAATAATCCCATTAAAAACTGGTTGATGATGACAAAAGCACTGTTTCTGATGCAAAACCAAGAAACGCAGAGGAATTATGAGGCTGAAATGTCTGTTCTTAGCAACACAGATGTGCAGCAGTTCTTGTATAACCAGAAACCATTGTTTTACAACTAAATATTAGTTTTGTGATCCACAGGAATGCCAAATCTTGAAGATATTCAATTTATACAGTAAATATTTGAGTCTATAAAGAAAAAGCCCAGACACTGCTATTTCTTCATACAGCCTAATATTAATTTCTCTTCATTTTCTGTAAAATAATTCAAAAATTGACACAGTTTTCTCCACATTTTGATTTTAAATTGATTTAAGATGATAAATGCAGTATTCCCAATGCACCTAAATAAATATTATTATAAGGATTTTGGCTTTATTCACCTTTTTAAACACACTGCTATTATATTGAACATAACTGTATGAACATCCCAGGACTGACACCTACAGGTCTGTCACCCTCACATCTTTTGAACGACCCACCTGAAGATGCTGTTTATTAATGTAGCTGGCTTAGTGTGGATGATACTGCTACAATCACTATGAGCAACAGCTTTCCTCGTATTAGTATAGTTACTAATGCATATGCACGGCATGTTTCAGACCAACAGCTGCTATCACAGATAGACTAACCACATTCTGGGAGTCTGGGAAGGAGAACTTTCCGGCAAGTGTCTGGTGGCCAGATCTTGGCCCCATGAGACCCAGCCTCAAATAAGCACATGTAGCTGCCACTCTGCGGGTCCTCCACCTGCAGGGATTAGCAATGGGGCCAGGTGCTTTTTGGGACAGGTGGCGGGCAGGGCCGGGGAACGGGGCTTGCTTGCTTGCTCAACCGTGGCATCATAAAACAGTTCCGCGGCCATGGACCATCACCTCCCTAGCGGAGTAGGAGCTGCACAGCTGTTGCAGTTGGTGGAGCGGAACCAGCTAGATATACTTTTGCTCACCTCTACTTACGGAACCGACTCTGGAAACCGGACAGACCCGGTAGATGCGGATGTGAAACTGTGTGAGGCCCCTGTCCCATCGCTCTACAATCGCCAGCCGTTCTCCTTCATCCCAGGGCCGGCTGGCGACATTCGATCTGAACGGGCCATGTCGGAAACCTCCATTGTGGAGACGGCTGCTCGGAGCTGTGGCCAGAAGGTCATCAGCACCTGGCATTCAACACGCCCGGAGGGATTATATATCTCGTCTGGCCTGGGAACGCCTCGTGATCCCTCAGGGTCTGCTGGGGACAAAGACATCTGGGTTATCTTGCTCAGTCTGTTGCCACCATGACTCTGACCCAGATAAGCATCAGAGAATGAAAGGACGGACCAGATCTGATGTCTTAATGTGCAGTCATTCCGAGTTTCAGGTTAAAACTAAAATTTAGCCACAGACTTCCTGCGCATACTTCGTCTATTGCACGCCTGTCCATCCTGGACGAGGGATCCTGCTCTGTTACTCCTCCTGAGGTTGCTTCGTCTTTTCTTTTCCTTGCAAAAGTTTTTTTTTGGGGGGAGAGTTTTTCCTTGTATGATGTGAGGGTGTAAGGATTTATACAAACTGTGGAGCCCATTGGGACGAATCTGGGATTTGGGCTATATTGTAAGTCAACCTAAAAGTAAGCTGCAGACTTCCAGTCACAAACTAAATGTGATTGATTCAGAAAGACTTTCTGCATGTATGTCCATGCTCGTGCGAGATAAGCACTGACTCCTAATGGACTAGAATGAGAGTGATGGGTTCAGAAAGTCCATTGCCTCAGTCACTTTAGCACCATGAAGTGTGAATTAAGTGGCAGCACCGTTATAATAGCAGCCAGCTCTCTGCTCTGCAATTCATTCTCATCATATTCTAAAGAATCCGACTCCAAAAGAGCATCAAGTGCCAAAAAAATACACAATTTTCAACCGATTCCTCTGATCTAACTTTCCACTTGAGGAGCGTCTCGTCACCAATTCTGCGACCCGTCAATCAAACGCTACGACCCAGTTTGGGAACGGCGGCAGCAGCCTGATGTATAAATTATTTAGGTAGAGCGGGAGCTGCGGGAGGGAGATAATGCGTTGAGGATTTCTGATAGAATTCAGAAGCCTGAATCTAGATCACGTGATGTTGCCTCACTCTGTGTGTGTAACGCACACGTATAATGAAATCTGCCAGTGAAGGAGGATAATAAGTCTAAATTCTTAGGAAATGAAACAACCAAAGGGATGTTTGGCGTTTGCTGCCTCTTTGGCCTTTTGTTGCTGTGCCAGGATCTGAACCTCCTTCTGTCTTCAAAGGCTCCTGCACACACATGCTTACACTGCATTGTGAGGTTTACATCAAAAAATGTCTTAAATATTTTATAACCAGCTGCTTCTTCACTGGGGAGGCAGCCCAGGTACACATCAGGTCTTATCATTCCCCACCTTGACTACTAATTCTGTCATAATTCAATGCGTCATCACGTTACAATTGAAATGTTTGTCAGGAAGTAAAACAGTTATTCCACTTCTATAAGAAAAGTTGTATAAGAGGAGATGACACAATGGCAATGTGCTGTAATAAATGAAAAGCAACACTTACTGTAAAATAGCATCCCAAATAATATTTGGGATATTAATTTGTTTCAATCACTAAACGGATCAGATCATTTATTTGAGACCAGGCTGCAATTTGGGACAGGAGATTAATCTTGTTCAGCAAAACTGGAAAAATATGGTAATTTACTCAAATTCTTTTATTAATCCAGTGTAACTACAGTATTGCGTAGATTTCTCTTAAGTAAGATTGCATTAATGTAGTCAAACATCTCGGGGCTGCTGCTTCTCCAGAATTTTCCTCTGCATATTTTATGACAGAAAGTTTGAATATCATGTCATACTTTTTATTTTTCACTGCACCAAAGTCATGATGATCCACAGTTAATCAATATTACCTGAGAGGGTGTTCTTTAACGTCATTGGAGCACCACTGTGATGTGATCAGGACCGAGGTATGAAGAAAAAGTGAAGAAGAAAAACATGCAGCATCAATAGTCACGTCTTCTTCTTTGATTTTTTTATTATTATGGTAAATTAGACTAGAATTTATTTGGACCCACTGGTTATTTATAAAGATATACACCTGCACCCAACGTTTAAAGGGAACCTGCCACTTAATTGAAAGTTAGCTATTATCCACTAATTTACTTTAGGCTGAAATTACATGCACCGCAGCACAAGCTCTAGACCACATTATACTATAACATTATAATTCACACATACAAGTTGTACTTTTCAGACAGGGATGACTAAATAGACTGATCCTGATCCTGTTTGTCTTTGGCTAATGCCAAACTAAACGTTTGCTAGTGAAAGGATGAACGAGTTATGCAAGATAAAAAGTCACAGACAAATATTTGGCCATTTAATTTGATTGTTACTTTTGAGCCACACCATCCACACACATACACAGCGATGGCAGACAAGATTTTGGGAGCATGTCTATGGTCTATCATCCATCTGAATTTTCATCCTTACCCTGGGAATGGCTCACTGTCTTGATCTTTAACCTCTCCCACTGTCCACTTAACCCAAGCCCTCACCCTAACCACCCACGCCTGTGGAGAACAGCTCTGACAGCAGCGACTCAGTCCTTAAACCCTTAAATTTCCTCTAGCACCAGCCTGGCTCCACATTCTGCATTATTGAGGTTTGTGACTAAGTGAGTTTGGATTCATTTGGACGTCTAGTGTTTGTGTGGAGAATTATATATATTTTATAGCAGTTTTAATAATAGATTATTTATGTCCTTGGGATCCAGGTGTGAGTTTTTTGGGTAACACTTTACTTGATGGATGAGTTCAGAACACATTCATAGCAGCTTTAATAAACTGCACATGAAGCATTCATGACTGTTTCATGAAACATGACTCGGCATTCATACCAAGACCTTTCATGAATGATGACAATTTTTCAAAATAAAAGTTCAACAATTGCAAAGCAGCGTTGCTGTTTTTGTTCCAAACGTCTTGACCAGATCACATCTGAGTCAAGGGGCTAAAGGGACAAAGAGAAGTAAATTTCACAAGTCCAAAACTGAAAAAGCAAGATCTGACGCCATATAAACATAACTGAAACTGATCTGAAAAGATAAAGCATGCAATGAGATCCCAAATATCAAAACATATGAAAGTGAAAAATGAAAATAAATCATTTATTCAAACAAATAAGCAGAATTGATCATAATTATATTTAACTTGGGAAAAAATGTATACTTGTTTTTATTTTTAATGCATTGATGTATTTCTAAGAATTCAAGATCAAAACTTGAAATTTTAGTTTCAGTTTTTGTTTTTTACAAGTTAAAAACATTTGACCCAATATTAGCTCCATAATATATGACGTTTAGGTTTATAACAAAACCAAAAAAAGCTAATGCTAAAAATATCTCAGTGTCACGCCGAGGCCAAGTAAGTGAATGACTAATAATGCTGCTTCTGTGTTCAGTGTCAGAGTCTTTTTGAAAAGCCTTTTTGACCCATGTGTCAGATTAGTGCTACGCATCACGGTGGATGACTCCGAGTCGCTGGTAAGACTCAGCTCGAAGTTTGGAGGAAGCCTGGATGCTGTTGAAAAGCTGCTGGAACGAGCCAGAGAGATGGAATTAGCCGTCATCAGTCAACTTCCGGGCGACACGGTGGCGCAGGGGTTAGCGCTGTTGCCTCACAGCAAGAAGGTCGCAGGTTCAAGACCTCCTTGGTCCGGGGTCTGGGACCTTTCTGTGTGGAGTTTGCATGTTCTCCCTGTGTCTGCGTGGGTTTTCACCAGGTACTCCGGCTTCCTCCCACAGTCCAAAAACATGCTCAGGTTAATTGGCAACTCTAAATTGCCCATAGGTGTGAGTGTGTGAGTGAATGGTGTGTGTGCCCCACAATTGGCTGGCGACCATCTGGGGTGTATCCCTGCCTCTCGCCGTAACGCGCTGGGATAGGCTCCAGCAGACCATGTGACCCTAATGAGGAATAAGCAGGTATAGAAAATGACTGACTGACAGTCAACTTCCATGTAGGCAGCGGCTGCACTGACGCTTTGACGTACAAACAGACCATAACCGATGCCCGACATGTGTTTGACATAGAGGTAAGTCGGTTTGATAGTGAAAAAACACCAGAAAAATCTGATTTAGCAGATTATGACTGCTTAATAACATTTTGATTGATTTTTACAGAATTTGTCTGGATTCCAGATGAAACTCTTAGATATTGGTGGAGGATTCTCTACCAAAGGGAGATTACAAGCTGAATTTCAAGAGGTAAAATTCCAAGGAATATACCGTGATCCTAGTAAAATAATGGCCTCAGTCAAGTTTTTAGGAAAACACAAAAAAAGCTTTATCAAATGCAGAGAATAGAACGTTGTGTGTCACTTCAAATACTGTCACTTTAAACCTGGTTCATCATCTTCTATGTATGTTCACAGTCATCCACTGTCAAGGCCTTTTTGATTGAAATGGTTAATAAATAGAATATTCTATGCATTTGATGAAGGTTTTTTGTGTTTTCCTAAAATCTTGAAAAAAAAAATAGAGTGGCGATGTACTTCTTTGCATGATTTTACATTTAAATATCCATTAATATAAGCTTTATTATGAAAAAGAACATTTTGTGATTCATTTTTATTATTTTACTAAGAAGTGTAATACCTGTGAAATATCCATTTAATCTCTTTTGCCTCTTCTACCTTCCAAGTTTTCAGAAGTCATCAGTGGAGCCCTGGATGAATTCCTCCCTCCTGACAGCGGGGTCCAGATCATCAGGCCGATACTGGACTCCGCCTTCACGCTGGCAGAGAACTACATATGTACCCGTATGGCTGAACACAACAGTAATATACATTCATGTCTTGTGCAGGGCCGCAGGAACCTGGTTTCACATGATGAAAGGCCAGAGAGATGATGGCTAAAACATGCCCCATTCTTTCCTTTTTAACTCATACAGATCCAGTTACCATTAGTGACTTCTATGTATTGTTTTTTTTCCAGACAATGACGGAAACAGCTCTGACAGAACGGTGTACTACATTAATGACGGGGTTTATGGATCCCTGAGTTGCCTAATCTTTGATTCAGAGCGTTGTTACACAGTACATACAATGAAAAACAAAAGTTCAGCTGCCCTATTATTAAAGTTAAAGTTCCCGGCAACACTTTACTTGATGGTTGACTTCATAACATGTTCATAGCAGCTGTGAGAAACAGCTAATTTATACCAAACCTTTGAATGTGGAAGACAGGGCGATGACAACTTTTTGATTTATTCACATTAATTCCCATGGAAAGTTTCCAACTTTGAAAATTCTCAGAATTTTGCAACCCTAGTGACAGATTTGGAATTAGTAATACATGTTATATATTTATTCTGACTTGTGTATGGTTAAGGTGTGAATATCAACATAATTAGACACAACAGCCAAGAGCAGAGAGCACACGTTTGAGGATATAAGAAGAAAATCATATTTCTTTATTGAACTCCCTGTGTTTTTTTTCTTTTTTAATATACTTTCCAATGAGTTTAGCCTCGCCATACATTAAAGAGGACAACATTGAAATTTGTACCTGACAGTAGAGATGTTGTAGTGAGGCAGTGGCACTGTGTAAACAGACTATGACAGTAAGTGGTGCAGACTATAAAAAAAAGAAAAAATTAACAGCGTGAACATTTCGAGACACGTTTTTTTTTTTTGTTTTTTTTGGCAGCAGCTGTCGTCACTGATGAAGCTGGAGATGTTTCCACATCACCTTCATTAAACCATAAATCCGCAGCCTCGGGCGCCGCAGGGGGAGTTTTGTTACCAGAGAAAAAATCCCGGTGGAATCACAGTTGGCTTCGGTTGATACATTAGGCTTGGGACATCACCCAAAATATAATATCGCGATACTGTCCAGCCAAAATATCGTGATATACAGTAATAAAAGGAGTATTACAGGGTATAACAGGGTATTACTGCAGAGGAAGCAAAGCAGTGAGTGAAATGATGCTTAGAAAAAAAACAGTTCCAAAGAATATGGTGAAATATTCTTTTTATTATACGATATTGCATATTGTCACCCTATTGAAATAAAGGACTAAGGCATTTTTTGATAAAAGTGAGTTTGTTACTTTTGCTAAATCATCTCATCTCATAATTCAAGTCCAAGTCAGGATAAAATGCTTTAAATTGGGCATATAATACAAAGAAAGAAATGAAATTCCAGGATCTTAATTGGAAATTCGCCACATCTTAAGTTGCAAAAGAATCATCAAAACTGGACGTTGGAAATGAGTTACGTTCAACAAAAAACAGGCAGACGACCTGGGAAAGTGATGAAAAAGGAGACCTGATAGAATAGAAGGACATTTTAAACCAGGTTTAAAGTCGCTTAAAGTCACTCTACAATGTTTAAAAATTGGCCTGAGTCACTTTATTCTTTAATGTTACATAATGAAAAACAACCTTCTATGTATTTCCAGTACTTTCTGATTGAAATGATTAATAAATATAATATCATCTGCATTTGATAAGGTTGTTGTATATTCCTTTGAATTTTACCTTTTGAAATTTAGCATGAAATCTCCACCAATCTCCAAGAGTCTCATCTGGAATCCATTCTTTTGCGTTTTCCCTCTCAAAAAAGGCCATTGCTTTTAATAGGGTGACGATATGGCAATATCAAGATATAAAGAAAATTGTCCCAAGCCTCCATGCATTACTTTAAAATCAATCATTTCCTATGTTTCACAGTTTGTTGAAGTCGTTTGCTCTGAGCTGCATCTGAAAACAACTCAACTACCTCTTTTCTTACAAAAGTGATACACAGAGAAACACATTTATTTAACCTATAAAAAAAGTCTTAATTAATCTTTTATGTTTCTGTGACTGATTCCAGTTAAGGAAAAATGGAGTGAAGCACTATTATTTTTCCCTGATGTGTCTGTGAGGGGGAAGAAAGGAGGGGGGGGGGGCTGTGTGGGAGGGTTGGTGATGAAATCTTTACAGGGGAAATACAGTCTATATACACATGTACATTTAGGAAAATAACTTCTTCTATCAGCCCGTCTCAGTCCAACAACTTCTCTCACAACCTTTTTTTTATATACAATATATTACACATAATGATTTAGCATACTATACATGACTTTTCATAAGGGAGGAAATTTACAAGAGGAATCATCACCCTTACTCTTACGACATTTTCCTTCATTTAGCTTTGCAGGTCAGATTCTAAACCTGGACTGGACTGAGGGTTCTAGTCTTGATACTGAGAGGCCGATGGGATGTGACCAGTAAGACTCAGGCAGTAGTGGGATCCAAAACCTCGAAATCTTGTGATCATTCATCAAAATCTGTGATGGGTTTAACTTTAAAAGCCCCCAGGTCCATACTAAAAATTGCTGGATTTTTTGCCATAGTGCCGAATCCAAAAGAAAAAAAAAAGAAAAACATTTTGAACACAGCATCTTGAATAATTTTTAATTAACTTTTTGGTTTTGTTGTTTGGGAAGGAAACAGGGGGATTGATTTTTTTTATATATATATATAAAAAAAGGTCTATAAAGGTCAAATAAATGATCATAATATGTTACCAATAGACTGGTCATAGGATTGAGGTTTTGGACCCTACTATAGGTACAGCTAAATATCTCTGGACCCTTCTGTCCATATGCTGCAGGTTTCTGTGACAAACTGTGAAATATTTTCTGTCTAAAATAACTCAATTGGAGTAATGTCAGGAACTTTGACTTGACAAAAATAAAGCCAGATTCTGCATATAATCCACCTTGTAGGCGTTATAAAAAAGATCTTTAAAAAAAAAAAAAAAGTGAAATCACATTTTGTTTTGCATTTAACATATAAAACCGTGACGTCTCGACGAGGAGCAGCGTGGTTTAAGCGACCTGCTTTCATTCACACCACCTGTCTGCAGCACTTGTATAAAGATATTTTATGGAAGTAAATCTGTCTCACCGGATTTTGAAATTTAAAGCCGTTGAATTTGTAGCAGTGGATTTCTTTTCGTTGAAATCATATATCTGAATTTGAGCTAACTCTTTACATTTTCAACACTTAAACATCGCCATTGAGAAGACGCTTTTCGAGACGGAATCACTTGCTCATCCTCGGTATCTAAAGGGATCCTGGATGTTCAAACTGAATTTCTGAGATGGATTTACATTCCATAGATTTAGCTTTTGTCCTGGCACGCAGAGGTTTAGTTGATGTTGTGGACGTCCACATGTTACCAGTAAAATCAACCCAGGGAGTCTCTGGATTCAGACATTCAGACTCCACTGATGAGTTATGCTACCATTCTGTTCATCCTCCAGAGTTTCTGTAATTAGGTGCAGTTTATTTTTCCTGCTTTTCTCTCTCCATCAGTCTGCTGTGTGGAGGGGTTTCTTGCAGTTCCACATCTTGCCCCCCTGGTGGTGCTGAGTGGGAGAGAGCTTCAGGTGGAGGGGGAGGGGGAGCAGGGCACGGGGCTGGGGCTGGGGGAGGTGATGGATTTAGGGGACGGACTAGGATGAGACTCTGCTTCGTCCTCTTCTCTGCTCCCTCCTCCTCTTCCTTTCGCTCCTCCTTTCCCTCCCCCGGCTCCGTGTCCCTCCAGGCCCTCGGAGTTCTCCAGCATCTCCTGGATGAGAGGAGGCATGGACCCGGGGATCTCCATCTTCAGCGTGATCACTCGCTCCGCTCCTAGAAGAGAGGACGGAGGTGGAGAGAGAAAGTTCAGGGTAATGGAGGAACAAGACACACAATAACCCTTTATATGGAAATTTGGTGAAATCAAATCAATCAAACAAACAAAAAAAAACGAGGAACATTGAGTCTCTTTTTTTTTTCTTTTTCTAATCACTGTTAAGGAAGGAATCTCGGCACTTCCTGCACAGATGATTCACATTAAAAGCCTTTGAGGAGCTCTAAAGACCACTGTCCCTTTCCTGTTTGGCTTTTAATGTGAAACATCTGCAGGAAGCGTTGAGTTCCATTCATTAACTGACTGAAATGTGTGCAACTGGATATAAATAGTGAATAAAAACAATGTTCCTGATAAGAAGAGACACAGATGACTGCTGTAACAGTCTTAATATAATATGTTAAAATATATAATATCATGACATATTAAAATAGAATGTCTATTAATGGCTGACTTAATATATTTAATATATGCAGGGTTCCCACTCCTCACCTGAAATTATTTTTACAGAGACGTTATCATGTCATACACTAATACATTCTCCTTAAATGTGGGCCTTAATATGCAATACTTTTTATTTATTAACATCTACCTCTATTCTGTTCCATTTATTACTCTACTGTTACATAACTTGTGGGTCCAACAAATATTTCATTATACAGGATAATGACAAAGACTCTTGAATAAAGTGAAATTGACGGATTTATAGCTTTAAAGCTAATTTAGCCACGATAAAATCACATTCATTTACAGTGGAAATAAAAAACGTCAGTAATTTAAATGAACATGTAATAGGGTACCTAAAGTTTTTACTGCCATCATTTTCTAGGATAACTTAAAAGTTTACAGGACACTTTTGTGAAAGCTGGTCAATCACTTTCCAGGTATTCCAGGTATTCCAGGACACGTGGGAACCCTGATACGTGATGTGTCTTGTGCATCAGCATCTGTGCACGTGTATCTCACCCTTCACGCTGATGCTCCTGAGGTCAGTAATTTTCATCAGTATCTTGGGGAACATGCATGGTTTCTCGGGTCTCCTCCTCCTCACATAGATCTATACAAACAGGAGGAAAAGTTTTTATTTCTCTGCATTGGTTGGTTTTCTTTTTATTGGTACAGTACAGTTGTCATTAATGTGCTTTGTGATTATGATACTTCCCCTATACTTCTTATAAATGAGTTCTTGTCAAGAAAGTGACAAAACATATTCATATTTTGAAATGAAACTCTTGATATTACTGCAAAGAAATAGTATCAATGTAATATATAGTAGTAAATGTATATAGTTATAATTAAAGTCCAACCTTCAAGGCTTCCAGCATCGGTTCTTGAAGAACATCCACTTTGTCTGACTCCTCCAGATCCTGACGGTCTGTGAACACACACACAAATCAGCCAACATTATAACAAGCCAATTAATAAAGTGTTTGCTTTCCACTATAGAAATTAAGTGCAGTACCTCCACAGAGCAGGCAGATGGCACTGAGTAACCCGGTCTCTGCATCGTCCATCTCCAGTGGGAGAAGCTGGTTGGCGAAGGAGAACACCAGGTCTGTGAGCGGCCCGAACCCGGCGTTGTGCATCTGCGTGCGGTTCAGGGTCAAACCGTCCGAGAAGGTCATGGTGTCCTGGTCCGGGGTGTAGCGAGTGCAGATCCTCAGAATCTGGGAAAAGGGAGGTGAAGTGGTTGAGAGTGGGAGGGAAATAACATGAGAATAATTTTAACTGTCCATGTTGCATCTGTAGGATTCTCTTAAATCCACCAAGAGTCCCTGTCTAACGCAGCAGCACCGCAGGCGTTGTCTGCACTGCGTCACACTGGGTCTGGTTGTAAGGCTCCTTTTCTCCTGCACACATCTAGCGTGTCCAAATATGGGAATATCCTTTGTCTTAGGAACCAATTGTGAAAGTATGAAGTGTTTTTTTTATTTCTCAAACTGAGCCAGAAACCAGAAAGGTTTACACATCCAACTTCACAGTTTTCTTCAGATTCTATAGATTTCTTCATGTTAATGCACTGCACAATTTGTCTTAGTTAGGTAGTTAGTGAGTATTTTGAGGTGATAAATTCATACCATCCAAGTTCATATAAAATATTTTTTCACTAAAACCAGTGAATTTATGTACTGCACTAATTTTAGGCCTCAAATACCAAAATTCAAGACTTTTACAACTTTTTTAAAGATTTTTTAAAACACTGTAGGAATCCTGTTTCTTCCAATCTAATTTATGAAGGTTTTTTACAGAGGAGTTTGTTCATATATCATTCATAATGTGCACAAATTTACTTAGAAAATGACTCATTGACTCAGTGACTCAATGCCTATTTAAATATAACATTTCAGAAAACTTCCCATACAAAAAACAATTGTCTTGTCTTCATGTAATCAACTGGGGGAATTATTTCTTTTACCTCATTCATCTGTACAAGTTGCATATGTGTGGAAGACTTGTTAAGAGTGTGTGTGTGTTTCTAGTGTGATAAACTCACCAGTATGTCGAGGCAGGCGGCTTTGAGCAGGGTTATCTGATCGGCGATGGTTAACGTGGTGAAGCCGGGCAGCTGCTTGGCAAACTCCACCGTCTTAATGATGCATTTGGTGGAGAGTTCACTGAACTTATCCCACAGGCTGACGTCCAGAGACACCCGGTGCTCCGCGCTGTTGTTCTGCAGGTCGGAGTCGGGTAATAGAGACAAAGAAGCTAATTTATTTAACAGATTAAAATAAACAGAAACAATACCTCTCTGTATGTTAGACATACACTACCGTTTAAAAGTTTGGGGTCACCCAGACAATTTTGTGTTTTCCATGAAAAATCACACTTTTATTTACCACCATGAAATGTAAAGTGAATAGAAAATATAGTCAAGACATTGACAAGGTTAGAAATATTGATTGAATTGATTTGTATTCAAAATTTTTTCCTTCCTTTAAACTTTGCTTTCCTTAAAGGAAGGTCAGTTTTCTAGCTTCTCTAACCAGCTAAACTGTTTTCAACTGTGCTAACATGTTAGCATCAAGGGTTTTCTAATCATCCATTAGCCTTCTGATGCAATGAGCAAACGCATTGCTCCATTAGAACACTAGACTGATAGTTACTGGAAATGGGCCTATCGCACAAATAATCAGACATTTGCAGCTAGAATACTCATTTACCACATTAGCAATGTATAGAGTGTATTTCGGATTAGTTTAAAATTATCTTCATTGAAAAAAAAATGATTTTCTTTCAAAAATAAGGAAGTTTCTAAGTGACCCCAAACTTTTTTCGTAATTCTGTGTTAAAGAGCATTTTAATATAGAGTGAAATGCACAAGACAATTATGTAATTGCCTGATTACTTCGCTCATTACAGAACAGTAAAGTCCAGTACCGTGGTGTATTTCCCCAGCTGGCCGAGGGATGGAAAGGTTCCCTGATGCGCCAGGCGGACACGCTCGATCATCTGCTCCGTGTCAGCTGACAGGACGTAGACCTCCGGCTCCACCTGCCGCTTCTCCTCCTTCTTCTTCTTCGTTCTGTCGTTTCGCACCACTGTAGGTGAAGGGGTCGAGATTGAACTCAGGACTCTTCGAAAACCTTCAAGCTGCCTGAATGAGCTACGGCCTGTATTGATTATTTCACCTCAGTTCAGTTCCTATCAGCTTTATTGGCACGAATGTGACAACAGTATTCTCAAAGCGTCAGAAATCAATGAAACTAAATCAATATATTTCATGAATTAGGAGAAGAAATGAGCAGCATGTTATTTTTATAGAAACACTCGCTGTATCTGCTTGGGTTATATTGTTGTTTGTGTGTGTCTTTTGTGTTTGTGTGTGTTTGTGTTCTTGTTTTCTGTTTTTAATTTTCCCCACTTTGAATCAACGGTATTTAAACTGTATCTGGATGCACTTTGAATTACCTTACCTTGTTGAAATGTGCTATACAAATAACTTGCCTTGCCTTTTACGTATAACAAAGCTGCTCTCTCAATGTTTTCCAGATAATAAATTAACTATATTTATTCCATTGGCTTGTACTTATAAATATCCACTTGCAGGTGGGATAGTGAAGCAGGAAGCTGGTGAAGTTTTACACGCGTTTCATATGAAAACCACCAGAGGGAGACAAATATTCAGATCAAAGTACATCAAATGTAAAATGACTAAGCTTGAACCCTATGACTTCAGCTTCAAGTACAGAAGTCACTTGAGTCATTGACACACACACACACACACACACACACACACACACACACACACACACACACACACACACACACACACACACACACACACTCTACTATATTATATACTATACTCACACTCCTTGGACATGCCGACATCGAGGCATTTCTGCAGTCGGCAGGACTGACAGCGATTCCTCGTCACTTTGTTTATGACACAGACTTTGTCTCGGTGACATGTGTACACCATGTTCTTCTGGATGCTCCTCCGAAAAAAACCCTGAAGAAAAAAAAGCAGGATATTAATGCAACGGCTGAAATACAGTTACATTAGGAGAAGGGGAACAACAACTGTCATCTCTACTTACAACTGGACAAGCCCATTTAAAATGCTTTAAAAAGTATAATCATTTGTTTAAAGACTGAACAGTCATTATTATATATTATATTAGTAACATAATCTAATTAATTTGTCATCACTTTTATGTAGCCATATGTCTTTCTGTGCTTTAATTTTGTTCTCTATAACATTATTCATGTTACATAATATATACTTTTGACCTCCTCCATCCACTCGCCTACAAGCTCAAAAAACCTTCACATTGATATTAAAGTAGATACTAATTGCATGCAAAGATTCTTTATGTGAGCGTAGGATTAAATGAAGCAAAGAGGCTTACTATCCTAGCAGAGGTGTAAAGGTCAGGACCTCTCAGCTGACCCGGTATGCAAATACTCGCTTGTCTCACGCTCTCGGGAACTAGTTTTACGGCTGCGGCCTGCGTCTGTACAGTGAGCCCAGAGCGCGTCGTGGTGCGTGTCCTGCTGTGATTTCGGTGTTTAGTTGTGTACCTTACAGCCCTCGCAGGCGCTGACTCCATAGTGGTATCCTGAAGATTTGTCCTGACACACAAAGCAGGGCTTGTAGATGCGGGGTGGAGGTGGCGGTGAAGGGGGGCTGGGGACCAGGAGGTCCTCCCCTGAACTCGTGCTCTCGGTCTCTATGGCTGCAGGAGGAGGGAAAACAGGCGGATTTAGAGATTAAAAGGGATTTTGTTGAGAAATCAATCTTTGACTTAAGGTGTGTCAAGGTTTTGAACAAGATGTTTTAATTCTATTCATTTATCTACGGGGATACTCTCCTCTAGTTTTGGTATCGTGTCAAATGGTGAGAGTAGAGGACAATATCACCACAGATAAATGAATAGAATTAAAAATACAAGTCTGAATCATGGATGTCGTTAAACCAATGATAAGTGATCGGCAAGGGAATGGAACTCTTTTCGTAAATGTTTGCAGATTACCAAATCCGGGAAAATTTGGGGGCACAGATTCGTGATAAGACTGGATGATCCTGTTTGTTGCCCTCAGCTTGAGGATTTTCTACTGTTGAAACGGGTGACTCACACACACCAAAAATATTTTAGTACTTTTTTTGGGACCATGCATTTAATGTCAAAGTTGAACCACGTTGAGTATATTTTAGATACTGATGATACTGAGAACCAGCCTTTTTCTCTACTGAAAAGCCAGCCAACCGGCGTTAAATTTGCTGAAATTAGTGTTGAAATCGACAGGATTAGATGAAACAGGTTGTATAACAACAAAATCCTCTATGGTACTAGTATGTATCGGTCAAAAAAAGTTATATGTAACTGTAAAAAAAATGAGTTATTGCTGTCTGGGAAGTTGATATTTCCCAATGTATTTTAGATCAGATATTAAATATTAGATGAGCTGTCTATCATAGCTCTGGCTCACAAACATGCAACAACATCAAACCAACAGAAATTGAAAGATCAGTGTGTACAGAAGATGCACAGTCGGCTCCAAAGTATGTCAACACGTGATTTCTATCCCGTTTAAATTGGCAAACTCCACTGCGTGCAATAAAAAGGGGGGAAAAAAAGTTATTTGTAACATGTTGACATCCTAAGCAACTGCAGAATCCAAAAAGCTATTGGATGATATCGGAGCTTATCTCTGTTATAACAGCTGCCTGGGAGAGTTTCACATTTGTTTGAAGGTAGAAATGCAAGCAGAGAGAAAAATAGGAACAACTGCTCATCAGTGTTTACACCGATAAAACAAAACTAAATAAGGTGATTTCTTAAAGGGGCGTTCCGCCACTATTATACATGAAAGTCTGTTTACTCATCACACATGTACCTTCTGTGGCTCAGACATCCCACATGTTATTTTTGTTCCACAGCGTGTTCACAGAAGTAGGTAAGTGTCATCATTTATTCTGGTCCTCTTCATCCACAATGAAGTAATACATATTTAGTAGGAAATAAAGAAACACAACTAAAGGAAAACTAAAATAAAAAGGCTGAAGAAACTGCCTACATTTTTAATATTAACAATTAATATAACACTTGCAAAACACAACAAATACAAGTTTTACATATTTCACATATAATTTAGATTATAATACATTTCTGCATTCATATATTTAATTCTTTTTCGCAGCTACTTTTTAGTGTTTTAGTAACTTTGTTGAGCACACACATTCCCCTAAGTTCAGGCTGGATAAGTAACTGTAACAGTATTGTGTGTCAGAGATTATCCAAATTTAAGGTATTTAATGTCATATAGTGCATTCGTTGGTCTATAGAATCTGTGTGATTCCTAATTTTAATGGTTTTCTTCATAAAAATGGTTTCCCCACACCACAAGACAGTAGGTAATGAGTGAATATACAATGAGTTGTGGTTAAAAATATTCAGTGTTTTCCACATTATCATACCTATGAATTCATTTTAACATCACTGATGATTATTTTAACTCGACTCAATGATAACTAAATAATAATATCAAACTTATTTAGGACTTTTGATTCATTTTCTACAACAATACACCCAAGAATTCAGAATGTTGCGTTAATACAATCTAGAGTCTAATCTCTTCATCGTGTTTTGGTTGTGTGTGGTGAAAATTAGGGTCCTGGTTTTCGTGTGAACCTGGTCTCGGTGTGAACCTGAAACTCCTTGTGCGCTGCGGTCTGAGTATAACTTTTCAACCACAACATCCTGCTCCTAATTCTGCGTCCGGGCTCATTCTGTCAGAGAGCTTGTTTTATTTTTGTTCAGAGGCCTGGCAAAGATAGACTGTGACACATTTTAAGGTCGCGACCCTTCAGATTAAGAAACCAGGGCCATCCACAACTCCTCTGCTCCTCCCTCTCTGCCTCCTCTAACCTCTAACCTAACACACTTACACACACACACACGCACACACACACACACACACACACACTCCTACCCTCCCCCTGCTTTAGTAGCCATACCAGACATTCCACTATGGAGGAGATTCAACTCCCCTCTACTGGCCTGCTCTGTTTACATGGAGAGGGAGAGACATGGAGAAATAACGAGAAGAAATCCTCTTCCTCCTCCTCCTGCCATCATACCATCCCTCCATCTTTCTTCCCCCCCCTCTTCATCTCTCCTCTATTTGTCTTTGCTCTCTTCTCACTGACACACTAGCCAACAGTTCCCTAAAGCACCGTCTGACCTCTTTTAAACTTCCCTCTGTCCCTCTCTCTCTCTCTCTTCTCTTATTTCCAAGTGTATCTGATTCTGTTTTCCTCTTGTTGATCTCTTTCTATTGCTTCCCGCTTCTGCTTTAGTTAGCGCAGGATGTGAGTCATGAATCTGTGTAGTAATCATGTCAACAGTTCATATATGTTCTATACGTTTCCTAATGACTGTTTGACTATTTTTCTTTGAAGTAGATCCTACAGTTGAGGGGAACTGTTGATACCACAATGAAATGATGATTTCATGGCATGTTTTGTGGCTTTCCATGATTTGGTAACCAGTCTGAGGCTCCCACATCCTGAGTTAAAGTGGAAATACCGTTGTTCTAAAAATGCTCAAAAACAAGTAAACGTCCTGCATGCAAAAGTACTGCATCATAATGTATGGCATCTTATATGCAAAGTGCATATCGAATTTTAAAAAAAGAAAAGAGACAGATTATTAAAGTTTATTCATTTTAACCTCAAAGAAAAAAGGTGTTTTTTTTTTTTACATTTTTTTTATTATATTCCAAGGTTTATGGAATAAAAACACAATTAAAAAATATATAATATATTTTTAAACTCAACTTTATTAAAATTTTACATGTATACTGTCATACATGTCAGGACTTTTTTGATGAACAGAGCACAACAAGAAATTCCAAGAAATTGGAATAAAATATATAATAATAATAATAAGTTCTGACAATTACTACAGTACACATTGAAAAAGTTTTTCCCTATGAAAATAAATGTGCTTTGCTCTGCAAATTCACAATTGAAAGGTTTACTTAACCAAATTCTCAAAAAAAAAAATGATGAAATTCATGCTTGCCTAATTTTTCTATAAAAATGTGCTGCATTTGATGACTTCTATTTAGAAATATGGGAGAGGAAAGTTGCAACGGCCAACCGCCCAAATGTGATGTTTTTAGCCACAGTTCCTCTCTCGGGAACATCAGGACTCATTAAAGTGACACGTACACTATGGAAGATATTAGAGCAAAATGTGAAAAGTAACTAAAGCTGTCAGACAAACACAGTCGAGTAGAAAATATAAAGTAGCATTAAATAAAATTAATCAAATAAAGTAAAAGCAAATTCAAGTAAATTCACTTGAGTAAATGTACTTAGTTACTTTGCACCACCGTGCAAATCAGCAATGTAGGGAGGGGGGGGGGGGGGGGTGATATACGAGTGATTTCAAACACAACCTTTTGGGTCTGCAGCTGTGTGCAGCTGTGCAAATGTCATGCTAATGTTAGCACGCTACCGTGTTCACAATGACAATGCTAACACGCTGCCATGAAGTTTCATTGCGCTCATTCCAGTTGTGTGATTTGTTTTTTTCAGGCCATAGAGGCAGACTGTTGTCACCGTCCCTCAGGGCCGAGCTCGTAGTGGGGCTAAAAATGCCAGGCAGCCTGCAGCCAGACCAGCAGCCAGCTGTGATATTTAGCTGTGGCTCGGCGTATCAGTCTTCCTGCTCCGCTTGTGTTATCACAGCGAGGATCTGTGTCTCCTCTCGGAGCTTTCCCAAGGTGAAGGGGGAAGGTCGCCTTTTATTGTCATTATACAATACGGGCTTGCACAATGGACTGCAATTTTAGCAGTGTGTCGTTGTACTGTATGAATTTCAATGAAACTAAATATTGTGCACAATATAAACTGTACAAAAAAAAACATCTCCACCTCCAGCTGCAGCTGCCTTACATTTGTCAAGGGAAAGACTGTGACTGTAACCAGCTATACACATTCAGTACAGAAACAAGTCAGGGTTCCTACAGGATTCTTTTTTATTTGTTCATTGGGCTATATATATATATATATATATATATATATATATATATATATATATATATATATATATATATATATATATATATATATATATATATATATATATATATATATATATATATATATATAATCTATTTGTACTAAATGCATAATGCGTCCATATAAAATATTTTTTCACTAAAAACCTGACTTATAGTAGTTAGGGTTATAGTGTAATGAAAGTCTAATAATTGAATTTTAATGAATATTTTCAGATATTAAATGCATACTATGTCTTTTAAAATATTTTTTCACCAAAACCTCTCCATTATGAGGGCATTGTAAATATGATGTACTACAGAAAACAGAAAAAAGGAAAGTCATATGTTTAATTTTAGTGAACCTTTTTTAACTTCTGGCGAGACAGAACTTTTGGGCCATGACAGTTCTGCCACTTTTATGTTATTTAATCTAAATAATAGTGGTTGACAAATGAAACTTTTGAGGATAATGCGATATGGAGAAGTTACATCCTGCACAAATTTTGAGACCCAGATATCAAAATTCAAGACTTTGTCAAATCCTTTTAAGGTCCAAATGCATGGTCTAATGGTTTCCACAGAGTGTTTGGATCGGTAAAATTATAGCACAAGAGTCTGAAAATGACAAAACAGAAGCATTTGAGAGTATCTGTGAACAAGCCAGTGCTGTTGTTGTTACCAGAGTTAATGTGTTTTTGAGAAGGATTTTCCAAGGCTTCCAAGATTTTCAATAAATGTTGATTTATTTAACTTTACCACACTCTTCAGCTACCATTAGTCTCTTATTCTAATGCATAGTAGCATATATATAATCATTCTCTGCCGAAAATGAGAAAAAAAATCGGTTTACTTGAGCCTGCATCTCCTTCTTGCCACAACAACAGCAGCCATTTGTGCACAAGTGCAGCTTTTCCTTTTAAACCTTAAATTCAGAAGCAGCCTCTATCACAGAAATGCCGTTCAGGCTTTGTATATCACAATGCATGTGCTACATTAGCCAATTTATATTTTCTCCTCCCAGTATTTTGCAGACTAGTATGGAAAATCCCCATCTTGCATATTCATTGTGACAAAAGTGCTAACTGGATTCTTATTTTGCACATTTTAAAGACAGAATCCTTAGTGTGCATGTTTATTTGCATGTGCTGTGACTTTGCAGACATTTCTACACACGTAGACCTTTTATTCCATCATTGGTGTATTAAAGTTATTTAGTTATTGAGGTTTATCAATTACAACTGGCTAAAAGCTTCAACACATGACTATAGCCTTTCAAATCTGGGCCATCCGTGTTGCAGGCCTGTGCAGTCTGTTTTCAGATTTAGTTTAGTTCAGTCCCACAGTGACAATGTTAAATGTAAGCCAGTGCTGTAGATGTAAAATACCGTTAAACGTGTCCCCAGGCAGTCCTGGCCTGATTCCAGCAAACACTTCCTGAATGAAGAGCTGCTCTATTGGTTTAGACACTGCGCTCTAATTACTATTCTTCTCTCTGGACAGTTAACAAGGTGTAGACTTAATATCTTGAACATAATTTATGTAGCTACATTGCTGAGCGTCATTATCACAGCTAATGATCCCTCCTGTGATGTGTGCCAGCGCAGCCAGCCAGTAACATTCTGAATATGAACTTTTCTTTTATGGACAGATTTGTCTAACCCTTGTAACACACTCACTTTCACCTTAGAACAGGCAATATAGATACAATCCGTTCTCATTGTATATTTCATTTTATATGATAATATCACTATATATAATATAGCACATTTTCTTCAAACAAGAACTATAAAATACCTAGATATGAATATGTATTTAAGCCTGTTGAAGTGCATTGAAGTTCGCATTATGCTTTCAAAATAGCTGCTGAATCTTCCATCTACAAATGGATCAATTACTTGACTAATTGTTACAGCTCTAAACAAAAAAATGCAAAAGGAAAGCAGAACAACAACAAGTTTTTCCGCCTGCACTGTGAGCATACTCTGAATTTGTATTAGTACCATTCTCTTTCTTCTTTATATCCTGTCTCTAATAAACACAAAAGATGTGAAGATGTGACATGAGAGAAGAAATCCCCGCAGTCGAATGTTCACAAAGACGTGCTCTGCCAGAGGACTCTGGCAAGAACCAATGAATTAATTAATAACCAGCTTTCCACTGCCGCTGCCACCCTTTCTGCTTTTATCTAATGGCAGTGCGATCACACACACACACACGCATGCACGCACACACACGCGAAAAAATGAAGACATCTATTAGATACAAACACTGTCACGCAGCATCCACCATCCTCTCTTTTCACACACCCACAGTCAGGTCAAACTTGGTCAGTATACCTTCACATTCCCAGACAAACTGTGAGTGTGAGTGAATGTGTGTGTGCGTCATTGTGTGTGTGTGTGTGTCTCCTACAGACAGAAAGAGAGGTCATTCAGCGCCGAGAAGTGATGACTGGGCAGCTGACACAGGAAAGAAAGAGGCAGATAGAAGGAGAAATAAAGAGAGGGAGAGATGTAGGTCACTTCCCAATTGTCAGTGAGTCATTGCTCTGGATCACACCCAAACACACACACACACACACACACACACAAGCACGCACACACACATACACAATCCCCAAGCCACTGCTTGCATGTCACTGGGGCGGTCACTGAATGTGTGTGCGTGCCTGCGTCTGTATACAGCCTTTGACCTTTGAACCTGTTTGACACTCTTCATTCCACACACACACACACACACACCTCCCTATCTTTACAGCTTTAATTTACGAGCCCTCCCCTCTTGCTTCTATGCATCTCTCTTTTCTGTTTCTCACCGGCCGACCAGAGTCCACTTTGCACTCTTTTCCCTTTATGACTTAAACTCGGCGGTGCAAAGGGCTGGTTGCTGTGACATCACCATGTCACCACCCTCGGGTCACTATCTGACTGTCCAACATGTGACACTGACGTGGATCGGCCTACTGAAGGTCCTGTGTTAGCCCTGCTTATAGGCCTGTCCAAGGTGTACAACGCCTTTCGACTAATGCATGCTGGGATTGGCTCCAGCCCACCACTGTCCTGCATATGTTAAGCTGATATAGAGAAGTGCTGTATGGAAATATCTGGATCACAGCTACGTCTCAAAGCTCAATACGTTTTTGCAGTGACCGAAATGTCTTCATACTCAGAAATGGGTATCAAAAACTGTCATATTACTGCCACTTTTGTTGTCTTTAGACAAAGATCTTTGTCTAAAGACAACAGAATTTGATTGCCTGACAACTCTTAAGATTTGAGAGATTTGCTTCTTTCTTTAAACGGAAAAAATGCAAAAAAAAAAAAATCATGATTATATCAATGAAACCATTTCATTTTTTCAAGCTTTCAAACATTGTAAATTTCCTGTAGGACCAGTATATACAGGTGGGACAAAACATTAGGAGGAATTTGATTGGACCATTGAAAAGTGGGCATATCCTAGCATATGCAGGACAAAACAGGCGGCAATTCATATTCTACTTAGATTTTATTGTATCATACTCAGTAATATTATTTAAAAGGTGCTATAATCACATGAATATTCCCCACAAAAGGTGTTTTTTTCCCCAATACTGTGCAAAAAGGTACCCAACTCACAGAACCTGCGACATGTTTAAAACGCTCCATATATTAGGAGTCTGTGTGCTTTATGCTGACAAGCTGTAAACATTCTGAGCTCATTCCCACCCAGTGAGCAGCACTGAGCAGGAGCTCAGGAAGGGCTCTGGGTTTGGTAAATGAGCGCAGGCAGCTGCTGACCCACTGAGGTCACTCCATTCAAAACACGAACCAAACCCTTGAGTTATAATACACAGCACAGACGTACAGCTAAACTGACGACCCCATGGAAAAATCTCTCAGTAACATCATCGCAGGCACAAACCCCTCCACAGCGGTGGGTCAGCGTAACCTAAATGCAACAGAGCAGCATCTGTCAAATATAATGAGATGAATAAAATCCGGTCACATAGCAACATTATTTGGTATTTAGAATTATCAGGGGTGGACGGTCACAAAGCACATAGACTCAAGTACTGTACTCAAGTACAATTTTGAGGTACTTGAGTATTTCCGTTTATACTTTTACTCTACCACATTTCTTTTTTTTACTCCACTATATTTATTCGACAGCTTGTACAAAAGGCACTTTTCTGGTCAGTTCACTCTTAATTTGGGCATCCAGCAATACATTTAACATTAGATTTACATTTGTGAACACTAAAATGCTTCTTATGTGCACGTTTCAATGATTAAGAATATTCTTAAATATATACAGAGACATTTTGCATAGTAAGTACTTCTACTTTTATTTTGGTCATATTTTGTATCACAGACTTTTACTTGTAATGGAGTATTTTTCATTCTCTCTTTCTTTGGGAATACTGTGTATGTATATATATATATATATATATATATATATATATATATATATATATATATATATATATACACACACACACACACATATCATATATATCACGCATGTTTAGGTTGTTCCCAGTGCTGCTGGGAAAAAAAATGTACTTAAATACTGTACTAATTGCAATTTTGAGGTACTTGTACTTGAGTATTTTCATTAAGGCTACTACATTTCAGAAGTAGATAATGTACTCTTTACTCGACTACATTTATCCTATTATTTTAATTAATATACCCTCATATTTTGACAAGGTGACAAATTCTATGATGCAGTACTATTAATGTAAAGTAGCTCAAATTAGCTCCACATTGATATACTATAACATTAAGATGCTCTTGCATGTTTAAGTGATTAAAAACTAGTATAATATACTATAATAACATAACATAGTCTGGCTGATGAGTATTTTTTGATAATAATACTTCTGTACTTTTACTCAAGTAACATTAGTGTTACACTCACTAGTAAGTGAGTGTTCTCTGGATCTGAGTATTTCTGTAACGTTACATATGAAAGGAGACAAAGTGAGTTAAAGTGAAAGAGAGTGTGTGTTGTTTGAATTGGAGCGTTCACTTCCATCCATTCAGTAAGAATGAGAATCTAAAAAGAGGTTAGAGGGGAGTTGATACTGAAAGAAGAGGCCAGTATCCTACTTAACATATAAGCATGTTTCAAAACATAAGCAGAGTTTCTTTTCTTTTGCACAATAGATTGATTAATTATGATGTAACCTACAGTTATTTTGTTTCCAAGACAACAATGGTTAAAAAATAATATGACTGTGTATGGACCAATTTTTAAATGTGAGTATAATCCTATAAAGGTCTATATATTTGTTAAGGTATATTAGGAAATTGTGCTATAATATTTACTGCTATGTGGTTTTAAAGTTAGTGGTTTTAAAGCTACATAGTTTTAAGGAACCTGCACTCCCTGCATTCCTCTAACCTGCATTCAAGTTTCCTTTTTTATACACAGTATATTTGTGTGGATATATTGTACCTGTAAGATTATAAGATTGAATGATTGGGTGGTGTGGCCTGTATGTTATTACCAGAATAGGCTGTTTGGTGTGTATTATATAATGTGTTGCATGAATATTCTTTTTTTTTTATTCGACCTGTCAAGATATCTACTTTATAATTGTGATAATGAGGATATTATTGCAATTTTAAGAACACATTATGCCACAGATATGATAATATAATAGCATAATGTATGTACACATTTTCCAAGAGAAATTAATCATTCCCTTTAAAATACATTAAAAGGTTGATGCAAGGACATAAAAATTTATTTTTATGTCACGATAACTACTTTTTGCTGAATGATATCGTCTATATCGTGACAGGCCTATCTGTTATTTGTATTTAATGTGTTTTTTAAGCTATGGAGTCTTGTAATACTACTCAAAGAGGGCTAAATACAAAGAGTGAATGACCTGTCACAATATCTACTTTATAATTGTGATAAAAAGACATTATGCCACTGATTGGATGATAATATGATAGCATAACACACACATTTTCCAAGAGCAATGAATTAAGTCGCTTTAAAATACATACAAAAGTCGATGCAAAGACATAAAAATGTATTTTTACGTCACGATAACTACTTTTTGCAGGACGATATTATCTATATCGTGACAGGCCTATGTGTTATTTGTATTAAATGTGTTTTTTTAAGCTATGGAGTCTTGTAATAATATAGAAATAGGCCCAAAAGAGAGAGAAATGAACTCACAGTGGCTGGATCCGCTCCAGTGCCTGCCGGTCACCAAGGAGCCTCCGAACGGCCGCGGGAGTCCTCCTACCCCGGATAGGAGTCCCTTCTCCGGCCCGAGCCCCGGGGGTCTGTGGTAGTAGTCCATGCTCAGGAAAGAGCCGGGGCTGGGGCTGCTGGGGCTGGGGCTCAAACCCACAACATCCACGCTTTCGTACATCCCCGGGAGGGAGGCGGCAGCCGCGTTTGATCTCTTTGTACCGAATAGAGAAGAGGAGGAAAAAAAAGGAAAAAAAAAAGATCAAAGCGTCCTGGACGGCGAGGAGAGAAAGAGGAAGGGGAGGGAGGAAGAGTTCACATCTTCATAACAGACTGATGGGAGGAGGAGGAGGAGGAGGAGGAGAGATGACCGGGTCTCTGTGACCTTTCAGCCCCTTCGGAGCAGCTCAGTTTGCTGTCAAACTTTTGTCTTCCCGTCCCTGTCCTGTCCTTTTTTTAGCACGAATTAGAGTTCAAACGACGAAATAAACGCTGCCGTCTCCTCTTCGGTCCTTCTTCTCTTTTTATGTTTTAAAGTCGAAACGCTACAAGTGACACAAACTTCACTCGAACGCCCCCCGCCGCGTTACTTTGTCACTTTCGACGAGAGAGAGAGAGAAAAAAAAAGAAACAACGGAGCTTTTAACGTCGCCGCCGACACACGTGGCGACTCTTCCCCTGCTTCTACGCCGATAAAACCGGCTTCTTCCCCGCGTTCACGCAAACGCAGAACCGCTCCGTCTGCTCCTCGTAGCCGGGCGAACGGCGCATGTCGTAGCCGGTTTAGGCGTCTGTGTCTCGACCAGCGTTATAGCCCGCACGCGGCTGTGCCTTTCAAAACACCCGAGGTAGTCCCCCCCCCCCGGTAGTCGGTGAGAACGCCGCTCCGGTGGGTTCGCTCCGCCGCGGTTCACGCGAAGAGTCCCGAGCGAACCGAACGACGGTTCGGTTCCGAATATATTAGGAGGTTTTCGGAGGTGTCCGAAGTTGGCGCTCCGCGTCTTTGCGGAGCGGAATTATCCCGGGGGGAAGACCGGGGGAACGTCGAGGAGGCTCCGGGGTTTGTGCGCCTCTTGTTGCTGGTTGTTGAAGGTCCAGCAGCGGAACAGCAGCAGTGTCCTGTGGTAACCTCCGCCTGTACCCGACGGCCTCTCTCTCTCTCTCTCTCTCTCTCTCTCTCTCTCTCTCTCTCTCTCTCCGGTTTGATGAGTGACACCAGCTACGCTCGGGCTCCACCTACCTGCCTTGTGCGTGCCTCCATAATGTTTTCTGCCTTCTGTCAAAACCAGTGGTAAGGAACTAAATACATTTACTCCAATATGTACTTAATTACAGTTTTTAAGGTACTGTGTATTTCCAATAAGCAGAATAATACCATAATACAGTCTGAACAATGAGTATTTTTATTTAAGTAATACTTTCAATTCAATACTTTTACTCAAATTCTGTACTGAGTGCAGTTTTTAGTTTTAAGTACATTTTTGCTGCCAATACTTCTCTATTTTTTACCTAAATCCGCTTAATAGAATAATACAGTCTGAATAATGAGTATTTTTAATTAAGTAACACTTTCAATTCTGTACTAAGTGCAGTTTTGAGGTACTTGTACTTGAGTATTTCTCTCATTACAGCCATTTTGCATGATGAGTACTTTTTCTTTTGATACTTTAAGTACATTTAGCTGTCAATACTTCTCTACTTTTACCTAAAACCGATTTTGAATGACAGCAAACGTAGAATAATAACATAACACAGTCTGCCTGATGAGTACTTTTTGATGTACTTTTACCTAAGTAACATTTTCAATTCAGGACTAGTTGAGTGTTCTCTGGATCTGAGTATTTCCACCGCTGTAACGTTACATGTGAAACAAAGTGAGTAAAAGTGAAAGGGGGTGTGCGTTGTTTGAATTGGAGTGTTCACTTCCATCCATTCAGTAAGAACGAGAATCTATTCTTACTTCTTATTGCTGTCAATACTTCTCTACTTTTACCTAAATCCGATTAGAATGACTGCAAAAATAGAAGAATGCCATAATATAGTCTGAATAATGAGAATTTTTACTTAAGTAACACTTCCACATAACAATAATTTTACTTTTTCATACTTTAAATACTATAATAACGTGACAAAGTCTGTGCGATGAGTACTTTTTGTTAATAATACTTTTACTTAAGTAACATTTTCAATTTAGGACTTTCACTTATTATTGAGTATTTTAGACAACAGTATTTGTAAAGGATCTGAGACTAGTTGTAGTGAAAGTCAGGATGATCCGGATTTGGAGGTTTCATGTTCTTCTATCCCAGGATCAGGTAATCCATTTTACTTTGGTTGACCCTGATCCAGGCACAAACTTTTTTTAAATCAACAAATCTGGACAACCAGCGTGCTGAATGGGATCATATATGCTAACTATGTAAAGTGTAAGTGTAAAGTGCATTTTAAGTGTTTTTTACTTGAAGAGACAGAAAACAGCTAAATAAATCAATACATTACCTTCCATTTTCAATTTCTTTTTATTTATCACAATAAAGTACATTCATTGGACAACCTGACAATATCCATTTTTGTTTTCCATTTTTACTTTACTGTTCTGAAAGGATCAAAAAGTAGTTTAATGTCTGTTTTATCTACTTTTTCACCACAATGTAAGTATAAACAACTCTATACTACAAATGTAGTATTATTTGACCAGTTTTAAAGTTATAGTCCACTTTTTTCCTGTAATCCACTCTGAATCCACCTTCTGATGGGATCAGGATAATCCAGATTTTTATTTTTTGGATTAAAGGTATCCCAATCCTACTAAAAAGTTTTAAACAACACACTGAAGGTTTGATCCAGATCAAAAACCAAGAGTGGATTACGTGATATAATCTGATATGAGAATCCTTGTTTTCTGAGCCCAAAGTACAAGTAATACTGTACAGGTACTTTTTACTATACTCCACTTCATTTTTAGGGGAAATATTGTGTGTTTTACTCCATTACACTTATTTCACGTCTGTAGTTACTAGCTACTTTTCAGATCAATATTTTACATGTATAACGATGGGATCATCTTCATAAAATAACTCTAAAATATCACTGGTATAGATTAGAGTCTGCCCAACAGTACATGTTTAATATTAGCTCTGTGTTGACAGCTTAAAAATGCTGTAGTTGTTACATATTTATGCCAATAGATCAATATTAATAATACAATAATAATAAATATAAATATAAACAGGGACAGTTTGCATGATGAGTACTTGCACTTTGATACTTTATGTACATTTTTCTGCCGATACCTATATACTTTCACATAAGTAAGATTTAAAATGCAGGTCAAACGATTGTAATAATTCGGTAAGTTAACTCTAAATGATGTGTAGTGTGGTCACTGTCTCACCTTCATCCTTCCTCCTCCTCCTCGGTATGATGGTAAGCAGCTTGTCTCTCTACTCTGCATTCAAAATATTGTATGCGTTTGCATGTATTTTTTGCAGATGTAGAATCACATTAGCATCCGTTCATGCATGCATGCATGCATGCGTGCATGCATAGATTCTAATGTGTCTAGTATCCCCTTGTTACACACACACACACACTGCTTTAATCCCTTCGCTATAAGTGAGCCAATGTCCTTGCTGTGATGCCTCCCTGTATTGATTAACTGCTGGTTAAAATATGAGCGGAGAAAGGGGAAACACATCACATTCATCGCCGCCTGTTAATCGATACGGGACATTAAATCTATGGAAACCACGGAGGAAGGGGTGAGGTGAAAATGGTGATGGGAGGGGAGGAGGAGGAGGGGCGGCAACAAAGAGCAGGGGGAGGATGAAGGTGGAGATGAGGATGAGGGTTAGTGGGTTAAATGTGAAAGTGGCAGCAGGAGAAAAACACGTAGATATTCTGTATGAGAGTGATTCTCAACGTTTTCACAAAAAATAAACCACAGACCCCACCTCATAAGTTTTGTGCTTTAAGATATTTTAGTAGAGAAGGTGGAGGAAAGTCAAGGCCTAAATATGGAGGACTGAAACTGCCATAATTAAAAATAAATAAATGACCCAGTACATAAATAAATATACCAGTCAACTTTTCCTTAATTTTCCATTCAATTAATTCCTACATAAATATATCTGTGTATTATTTTCCCATTTATTTGATTTTCCATTTGATTTATGATTTTTTAAAAATGTATTTATTTATTCTTTCCCCCATTTATTTCACCTCAATATGGAATCTAACCAATATATCAATATGGAAAATCTAATTTTATATTATATAAATGTATGTGAAAAGGGAAAATAATACACAAATAATAGGAAATAAATACTACAAAATTAAATAAATGCATTTGTGTATTATTTTCCCATTTATTTGATTTTTCGTCTTTTTAAAATGTATTTATTTGTTCATTCCCCCATTTATTTTCACCTCATTTGGAATATAACCAATATATCAATGTGGAAAATAAAATTCGAAATTAAACAAATTTACGTGAAAAGGGAATATAGCCCACAAATAATAGGAAATAAAATGCTACTAAATTATTATTATGGTAGTCGTCCATATAAATGGTTCTACATCCTGTCATTTTGTTACTTATGGATGGAAATATAGTGAAAACAAATTATTCCCCTTTTTCCAGTGGCTGCAACAACCAGCTGCTGCGGAGAGAAACGCTCACATGGAAGAAATGGTAAATCATTACACAACCAGTCAATAGTGGAAAGTAATAAGTACATTTGCTCAATACTGTACTTAAGTAACATATTTTGAGGTACTCCACTACTTTTCAAAAGGAAACATCTACCTGACAACTCATGTTACTTCTCTGCTGCAGATTTGACTCAACTGATAATATCACACTTTTGTGAAACTGATGGTTTCAGCAGTTTCAGTAGTGTGTAGTAGTGTATCTCATATATTTCTTGGGTCACACTTCTTCAGTCACATATCTCATAGATGTAAAGAGCTCCATCAAACACTGATTTTACCCTCATAACGTCTCACATGGTTTCATTTTGATAAATGTTGAAATAATCCGATATTTCACCAAAAAAAAATCAAAGATTAGAGAAAAAATTCAAAAAATTGAAAACAGATTTCTCCCTTTAATCATTTCACAACCCGTCAGATCTCATTCCATTAGTAAATATGAGACTATTCCATCTGTGTTTTATATTCTTTAAAGGTGCCATCACTTTTCCTCTTATCCACCACAAGATATATTTGGTGGTTTTAAGTACTAAAAATCATCTCGATATAGTTTTACAACTCCTCTCTGGAGCTCTAGAGAGAACAGGTCGTTTTGTGTCTGTCTCATTAATATTAATGAGCCTCTCCTCTGATTGGTGGGCTTTAAACAGTGAAACTTAAACACAACTAAATTAGCTGCACTGTGCAAGTTGCATGAAAAAGGTTTCCCATACAATTTAACTAAAAAATAACCCAGTTTCATGCAACTCTTAAGTTTATTTATACTAAATATATCGTTTTTTTCTGGCACCGACCACTTTGTTTCAACTTTCATTACGGCTCTCAGCCTCCCCTGGAGAATAGGAAGAGAGCTTTCTGCACAATAATACTAATGGATATGCTGGAGGAGGGAAAAGCACAACCTAAAAAGGCTACGAGTTTGTCAGTTGACATGGATCAGCTGTTCGACGTGATCATCTGTCACGTTATCTAAGCCTTCGGAAAGGCTGTTGCATAAAACAAATGTCACAAAGTTAAGTCTTGCAGGGTTGAGTTTCGGGTTTCAAGTGCGTTGCAGAGAGCTTTACACCATGTAACTGAATTGCAACACAATTGCCAAGAAATGTCAAAACTCATATTCACATGTTTCTTGTTATGTAAATTGTGTGTGTGTTGTGTGTGTGTGCACACGTGTGTGTGAGTGTGTCAGTGTTTGTTTTCAGTGGTGGAATCCTGTCAGCATTGTGCAGTGTGCATATCTATCTCTCTCTTACACACACGCACATGCGCATTCCCACAGTTTATGAATAGACATATTGACCCATTGCCCACTTATGTATTTAAATGGAACTTATATAATTGTATAACTCCCCTAACAACACACACACACACAGCTCAAACTGCAGAATGTACAACACCACCGCTGTGTCTTCCATGTCATCTTCCACCTGAACTCTTTTCTCTATTTGCCTTAATTCGCCATTTTAGCTCCACGGCTACAAAGATAAAGAGGTAAAATACAAAAGCAGACAGGCGACAGATGGAATGAGGAAAAAGAAGGCACTAAAGATTGCAGTTTTGTGGTTTATGTCCAGCTCAGTAAGCAGAAATGCAACTCACTGAAGCTGTTAAAGGGAGTGTGTGAATGAGGGGGGAGATCAATGGAGCATGAGGGATGGGGAGAGCAGGGGGAAGGTGGAAGAGGGAACCACATAACATCACAGAACCATCACGGTGTTTCTAATATTCCTGTTTATTTATTGTTTAGGGCTTCCCTGTGGCTGCCCGAGGACAAAATGACAGGAAATGTTATACCATCAAACTATAAAAAGGATTAAATAAAGCTCAAAGGCACAATATATAACTTCTCTGGATTCAAATGTCTAAAAACGAGTAAACTCATGCAAAACTTTGCTGCGTTGTATACTTTTATTAAATGCATCATTTTAATTTTCAATTAATCTTAGGTTTATCAATGGATGGTATATGGCCACCTCACGGTATCCCCTTGGCAATATATATATATATATATATATATATATATATATATATATATATATATATATATATATATATATATATATATATATATATATATATATATATATATACTACTCACAACAAGTTAGGGATATTGCTATTTATATGCGTGCTTCTACTATTTGGTTTAAATTAGAATTAAAAAAAAAAAGTTAATGTCATCTTTGATATTACTAATAATGAATGAGAAGAAACACAATTTTTATTAGTTTAATATTTATCACCACAAAAACGTATGAATAGAGTCTCTCACAATATCTCTAACTTATTGTAAGTGGTGTAATTTCTTTTATTTGATTAAATATGTTTTGTTTAGGAATATGGGATGGGAATATATGAAAACTCTTTGATGTTGGATGGTTCCAGCCAATGTGTTTCCACAGTCTGATTATGTTTTTTGTTGCATATCTCCTATTTTAAGGTTCAAAGCAGTAAAAAAAAAAATCGACATGGCAGAGTGGGAAGAGTAAGGTGAGTAACAGCTACCGCTACAATTAGCGGAGAATGTCCATGATGGAGAAGAGTGTGTGAATGGAGGCTGTGAGGAGAGAGATATGGAGGAGAAAGTCGAGGGTGATAGAGTGTGAAGGAAGGATGGAGCTGGAGAAGAGGGTAAGAGGTTATGAACAGGTCATCACAGCAAGCTAAAAAGCTGCATTCGTTGTTAAAGGCTCATTCTAGCAATATACTATATACATACTTAAGAGTTTTATCGTGAAACTGCTTCATTCAGTGTTTTTATGTTTAATCAAGAGGAGATAATCCGGCTCCTGCTAAAAACCTCCTGAACATCTGGATCTTAAGTTATTAAAGACACAAGCTGAGCTAATTTTACCAGCAGCTCGGCACGCTGCCACAGTCAGTCGCTCCACCACACGCAGAACAGCGTCATAGAAGCCCTCATTTTTTTTAAAGGTGAAACTGCTTTATTCAGCGTTTTTTTTTACTGGTTTTAATCAGTGGGTTAATTTTCTTTGGGGACAAAAAAAACTGAGGACAAAAAAACAACACCTGAATGATGGAGGTTGAAGAAGAACCAGAAGTTGATTGCACAACAATGAAGACAACAACTCCTATGATATAATGTTATTTTGTGACTCCATCTTTTGTTATTGTTTGGATTGAGAGAAAATGACATATTGCACATTTAAACAAAAGAAAAGAAAAAATAAACCGATATAAAAGTGACTTTTTCGTGATAGTCATATACTTTAATCAGTGTCAAAACCGTAAATACACTCACTTTGGGAATAATAATGTAAATTTTAATGTACGTTTTCATACATTTGTGTTCAGTATAAAGATAATTATTTAAAAGGTAAAAAGCTGCAGTAATATTAATGCTCTGAAAGCCAATAGTGTTATCAATATAACATGTAAGGTAAGAAGCCAACGTTACAATCAGCTTTTTAATGATAACATATTAAAAGTAAAATAAAGAGACATAAATGACTTGTAACATTAAATGACGTTATGTCCACATAAATTCAGTTTTATTTCGTTGTATTAAATTGTTCATTTGACATGTAAAGTTATTAACTAAACATTCTGCTAACGTCAGACACATTTCTGCACATTAGTATAATCTGAATGTCAGATAAATCATTATCACAAGTTGTTCTAGTTTCAGGTTTAAAAGCTTACCTTGAGTATTGACTTCAGAGCAGATCAACAGGACAAGTCTTAGCTTAGCTTCTTAGCTTAGCCTCTTAGCTAGGCTTTGAGGTTAGCTAGCCTGGCAGTTTCGAGCTATGTGGCAGTGTTTCAGCCGGTTGAAGCTGTTCTTTTTCAGCTCCTCTTTCTGGATTTGCCTCTGATTCCACAAAACCAAGATGGCAGCACCCTCATTGATGCATCAAAATCTTAGTACAAAAACCACAGGTAACGTCATAGAGACTATCTCCATTATATACACAGTCTATGGTGCTAAGATTTAATTCGGTTAAAGGATAGATATGAAAATTAAGTGTTTATATGTGATTGTAATGAAAATTATGATATTTATATAAAATGGCAATACTACATTATTCAAATGTTTGAGTGCTGTTTCTAAAGCATGGCCCGTTGAGCCAAAATCTTAATTCTCATGAGTGGTTTTGTCTCATATTTTATTTGTACAAATTATCAAGGGAAAGGAAAACAATGGAGAGGAGTTGAAACGAGAAAAGAGGTGAGGAGAAGAGAAAAGGGGAGAGGAAATGGTTGGAAGGATGGAAGGAGAGAAGAGCTGAGATCAAAGGAGGGATGCTGCTGATGGAGACGCTGATAGTAACCGTCTCTCCTCCATTATTCATCAGACAGCTGTGCTGTAAGTAGGTTAAACTTTTCAGAGAGCCGGAGATATGAGGAAGGGGAGAAGGTGGGACGGTGGGATGTATACGGGCGAAAAAGATTTACCGGAATAGGGGAATAATGACAGAAATAAAGAGGAAGCGAACGGGGGATTATTAGACGAGAAAATCACACGGTGACAGACGGGATGAAGAGGCGAGAGACACTTAGAGAGACAGGTATGAAGAGAGACGTGGGGAAGAAGAAGGAGAGGTGTAAAAATAGAGATGAGAGCAGAAACAGACAGAGGGGAGGAAAAAATGATGAATGGAAAGCAAACAAACACGATAAGACGACGCTGTGATTGTGTGTGTGCCTGCGGTTAAAAAAAGAAAAATGTATCCACACGCACACACGCACACGCATCCCGACACATGCATGTAAAGAGGAATTTATGGTTGACATCACGCATCATTTAGAGCACGGAAACGATCACGCAATGTTGGAGAGAGGTAGAACACTTACAGCTCACATTTACATGCAGAACACATATAGTGTGCTATATACTGTATATATGAAACAGGGCGTGTTTGTACCTTTACAGTGCTTTGTTCCATTTGTGGCCTTGTATGCCTGAAGTAGGCACTTCAGAAAGGTGCAGAAGGTCACAGAAATACACAGCACTAGATGCTTTTAACAGGGCGAGACTGTTAGTTTGTGTATGACTGGCAATCTCAGCATATGAAAGGAAAAGTACACTGGTTAAGTTATACATGCACACTAAAGTTTGGGGTCACCTAGCAATTTCCTTATTTTTGAAAGAAAAACACAGTTTTTTTCAATGAAGATAACTTTAAACTAATCAGAAATACACTCTATACATTGCTAATGTGGTAAATTGTAGGTGCAAATGTCTTTTGGTGCAATATCGTCTCGTCTCGTCTTCTTCCGCTTATCCGTAATCGGGTCGCGGGGGCAGCAGCTTCAGCAGGGAAGCCCAGACTTCCCTCTCCCCAGCTACTTCCTCCAGCTCTTCCGGGGGGACCCCAAGGCGTTCCCAGACCACCCGAGAGACATAGTCTCTCCAGCGTGTCCTGGGTCTTCCCCGGGGCCGCCGCCCGGAGGGACGTGCCCGGAACACCTCACCAGGGAGGCGTCCAGGAGGCATCCTCACTAGATGCCCGAGCCACCTCAACTGGCTCCTCTCGATGTGGAGGAGCAGCGGTTCTACTCTGAGCTCCTCGCGGATGACCGAGCTTCTCACCCTATGCAG
The DNA here is from genome assembly GCA_030544235.1 of Lepturacanthus savala. Lineage (NCBI taxonomy): Eukaryota > Metazoa > Chordata > Actinopteri > Scombriformes > Trichiuridae > Lepturacanthus > Lepturacanthus savala. The sequence goes on along the minus strand of CM060482.1, from coordinate 6,682,254 downwards.
GGTGCAATATCTATTATGATAATTATAATAAGGTGATAATAAGCTGATAATCTTGTATCATTTTGTTGCCATATACGCGAGAATTTTATATACATCTTTTTATCACTCAAACAATCAGTAAATTAGCCTGGCTAACAACTGACCTCATCTTAATGTAGATTGACATGAGGGCAGGACACCGTCAATTCATTTGTAATGGAGGCATGGTTTATGAAAGCCCAGAGCTGTTTATTGGGCACAACAAACGTCTATCAAATGCATATGGCCAATTGCAAATTGGGTCCTTAGAGTCCAGACTGAATCGTAGGTAAGGTGCATTCATTTGCAAAGAAGGATAGGTATACCTAGGCTAGCCAATGGTAAAATAAAAAAAAAAATCCTTCTATTTTATTCTCTATAGTAAAGCATCTTTGAGCATCTGGAAAAGCTGTGAAAACCAGGCTGTGAATGATACATGACTCCTCAGTAAGTAAAGCCCTCTGTAAAAACTGGAAAGTTTGTTACATACATGTGCTACTGCAGTAGACAATTCTGGTTCAGAGTGAGAAAATGTAATTTTACGAAAGCGAATGAGATCCTTTGTACTTTAACGATTAGCGATTAACGATTTAAGGATTTTACCATACAGTATTTGGATATGACAGTTTGGTGCAGGTCTTATCTCTCTCTCTTTCCCCGCTTATTTCCTGTCATGTCTAAACCGTCACTGTCCAACAAAGGCATAAAAAACCTAACAATGCTAATGCACTAACACAAAGCACACGAAAGCCGATAAAACAGTGTCATCAGCAAAGAAGTTGAACCTGGCTTTACTTTTGCTGCTATGCAACATAACTTCCTCTTATCTAAATGCCATATTTCTATTGTTTATCTTAAAATCCTTTCAAGGGGAGATTAAATGACGGTTGCCATGGTAACTTTCCCTACCAGTTGTAAAATCCTGCTCGCACTGTATTATAATAAACTGCTTTGCAGTGTTTTGTCATCTGATAAGCCTTCAAACACATGGGGCTGTCACTCAAACTGGCTTTCAGGCGTCAGAGCTTGTTGGATCATTGAGCAGCATCTTAAACCCTCTGACATTGCCAAAAATACTAATTTGACAAGTACGCCCACTTAATACAATATGTGCAGAAGTGAAATTGTCTTCCGGACATTCATTCAACGCACTGCTTAGATAGATATTTCATTCAGTCTTTTCATTTGTCCTAACATGATCAATTCTTCACTTTAATCTGGTCAAGTGCCTGATTATTTTGCATCAGCTTCACTTCTTCTCTTGACGCATCCGTTTTAATGACCTGCCCGAGGAGATCAGGCAGACTAGCTCTGTTTCCTTCTTTAAATCTCTCTTAAAATGCACTTTTTAGAACAGCTATCTCTTGGATCATTTTTTTTTCTTTCAGTCAGTAAGCTTTAGTGGAATTCGATTTAATATAATCTTGTCAAACTACTGTCAGACTGGACATAAGCCTCTTTCACATATGCACTTTACGCTGTTTCAGACATGCAGCACACCACACAATATTGTCCATCTCTGATTCATTCACACTTACCATAATATTCCCTTTGGTTTAGCTGACGGGGTTGATGGACGTGTGGGTAGAGTAAGCAAGAGGTGGGAAATGATGTGGAATCAGTCTTTTGCAGAATGTTTTATGATTTCTTTTTCAGGCCTGACTAACAGAAGTTTATAAAATCTTTTCCTCTACTGTTAGACATGTTCATCGTCTCTATAGCTAGACATGTCTTCAACATCTCTTGTATGTTAAAATGCCACATGCTAGCATGTGAGATGCATCCCTGCTGCCGCCATCTTGCTCAGGGGTATTGATCTGTTCCAGTAGGAGTAGTAAATGCCAGGCTTTTGACATTTGTAATAAACCAAACCACTTGAAAATTGATTGAAAATTCAGCCGCCTATGACGATTTTAATTGCTGATAAACCTCCTGCCTCGATAGCTAGACATTTGTGTTCATACATTTCGTTTCCCTGATTAAAGTCTGGATAATGTCAGGGTTGCAGTGCATGCTTTAAAGAGGCTACAGATTGTTATAGAGCACCCACACCGGCCCTCCAGGACCAGGATTGCCCACCCCTGTTATAGAGGATGGTTGAACATTGACATGGATTGGAACTCTAGTTAGTGGCGGTATTCCAGATTATTCCTGTGAACACAAACGCTTTACAGTGTTCGCTGACAGTTTCCTTCTTGTCGCTGCATTAGTGACTGTGGGTGATTAGTTGGGGCACCTCTGGTCCAGAACTGCTTCGCGGTGACCCGAGTGCTGAGATTCTGTGGCCTCCAGGCTGTGTTCAAAGTTAATTACTTTCAGTTTGACCTTATTTGCTGTGACCCGACGTTACCTGAAAACAAACCATGTATGAAAACTATTCCCAGATGTGTCTCACAAGTGTACAAGACCACCTCCAAATAATCCCACAATACCCAACAAGAGCTGCACTTGAGCTTTCCAGGTTTAGTGAATGAATTAAAACAAAAAGTGAATCGAAAATAATGTGAAATCACCAGAGATTCATTTTCTTAGTATTTATTTAAATACACTATAATAGTGAGTTCAGTTACTGTACTGCTGCAAACTACACATTACTGCACATGTATACATGTGCATTAGTGTGCACAAAGCTGCATGAAATATACATTTAGCATAGCCTGTTACGTACATGTCATGGCCAGCGGGGTGGTGTGGATTTGTGTGTATATAGGTCTGTGCCGTATTTATATATAGCACACGATGCTCCATGAGTGGTTGTTTGTGTCCTGCCCTGCTGGTGGATATCCCTTTGTTGTCGTTATTTACGGGTCAGCGAGAGGCAAATCCCAGATGCAAAAAGTGTAACGTACAGAGACAGAGACACAGCTAAGCTTTTACCTCAAGTTCTATCGACATGGACAGAGGAATAAAGTGTGACACAATACACGGATGCTCTAATTTGTACACACTGTGTATATGTATATATGACAATTTATAGGATGTACGACTTGTATCAATGAAATGTTTTTGCTAAAATAATTAATAGTCGCAAAAAATTCAGCATCACTGTTCTTATCTTTGTATAAAAACATCTTTTATCTGTGGAATACCATTTTATTACTATATTAAGTAATATAGAGGATTTTTCATAAAATTACACGATTAAACACAATTTCTAAGAGTATGGATTATTTGTTTTATAGCAGTGTCTGTACATATTTATAGAAAATGGAATCGTTTTCATAGGTAGATAAAAAACAACAAATTTAGTGTAATGCTGAAACTATAAACATATAAATAATGGTTGTTTTACAGTATTATGGTGTGATGTCACCAAGTCGTTTTTTTCTTTCTTTTTAAGTGTTGAAAGTTGTCACTGCTGTTATGTAAGAGGAATCTGAAAAGTTCTTATGTTGCAAAATTGATACCAAATCAAAATTCAATGTTTTTTTATTATAATATTAATGCTTTTTTGTTTTATTCATACAATTCATGTTATCAATGATGCCCATTCTCTCAGCTTCATAGATAAAGGGATGTTGGAATGAAGTATTTGTTCCTAATATGACACTCTTGCAGTTTTCCCAGATAAGAACAACAACAACTGTATGCATGGACGATTTAAAAGGACACGTCTGTTGATGTTTGACCTGATTGGTGCACAGAGCTGAGCCTTTTACTCAATAAACAAGGAGTAAAATGAAGGACACTACAACCCTGCACTGGATAACAGGAAGAGATGATGGATGGCATGACGCACACGACATACTAATGCAATACTTATACTCAGCGCTTATACAAATGGGGCGTATACATCGGTCACAGTAAGATAACGATTAAGTATAAATATGCATTATGCTTGTACACACGCACGCAGGCACATGTATGTGCATGTGTGTTTCAGTGTAAAACAGGCTTCTCTTTATGTCTTTGCAAGCTGTGTGTTTGTGTGTGTGTGTGTGTGTGCGCGAGTGCACGCCCTTGCACGAGTAGAGTAGAATAACAGACCATCCTGAATTTAGTAATTAAACATGACAAGTATATGAGGGAGCACACACACACACACACACACACACACACACACACACACACACACACACACACACACACAAACAGAGACATACATGCGCACACACACACAAAACAAGTATAGGCATAGCCAGGAATCCTGTAGCTTTGAAGGAAATTCACTTTGTATATGTGTGTGTGTAGGTGTGTGTGTGTGTGCAGCAGTGTACAGTACATGCATACTTAAAAAAAACTTTTTTTATTTTCCTTTTGTGCTTCCTCCAGCAGCAGCACCAGTGGTTTGTTTGCAATGAAGAAGAAACGGGCCAGTGAGCAGCGAGTCAGCAGAGCTTCACGTCTTTTGGATCGAGTCCAAGTCACGCATCTATGACGCTATATAAAGGTGGACACAGCGAGGTGTGACATCACCTGTCAGCTCGCCTTAGAGGCAGTTTGAAACCCAGAAAATGACCGAATATTTCTAGAGAGTGAAATCTTTTTGGTGGCCGAGCCAAACCAGTCGTCCTAGCCGGCATTAATAGGACAAACCTGAAAAGATGCACAGCCGGGCAATCAAATTGAATGGTGGGCAGAGGATTAAACAGGCAGGCAGGCCGACAGAAGTTGTGTTTCGGTCAGTTTATTTTGATGCATTTTGAAGTTTTGCATTCGTAAAATTTGATGGAAATGGTAATGGAAGTTTGTGGAATACGATCTGATTAAATCACACCGACTGATCGGCCGTTTCTGGTTATCTACACTACCGTTCAAAATTTTGGGGTCGCTTAGAAATTTCCTTATTTTTGAAAGAAAAGCACATCATCTTCATCTTCAAACAAAGATCTCTCCGTTTTTTTTATTTCCAGACATTCAATCTTTTCTTCTTCTACTCTGCTTATCACAGCCTATGTTTCCCATAACGCAGCTTATCTTCGGCATCTTCCAACCGAATCACTCTTTGCATGATTAGCGCCTATTCGCTTAAAAAAAAAACCCAGTTAAAGGAAGCACAATTCACTCAATTCACATTTTCTATATATTTGTGAGACGTCAAAAGCGTATGCAAAATCCACTTGACAAGAAGACTGGAAACGCAGCTAAAGACACCTGAGGCTACATTAAAAGGGACGAGACCACGGAGCCTGACGGCGAACAGACAAAGCGGCGGCTGCGGCTCTCGGCTTGCTCCCCCGTGACCCCATTACTGCTGTAATGTGGTGAAAACATGCCTGATTGTGTGTGTGTGTGTGTGGAAATATGTGGGTCTGTTGTGTAAGTTCAGACGAGCGCTGCACTGCGCAACTTGGTTACACAATGGGCTCATAACTGCAGTCGCCACATCGCCGTGCGCGGTTACAGCCCAGTTCGTGCGAAGCCACAATGGCGAAGATGCTCCCCTGCACCTATAGTCCAGCGCGTTAAACTCTTTTTCACAGGAGATTTGATTTGATTTGATTGATTCGCCGGACGCAACAATAGGCCCTCTGTGCCCCGGACAGAAGCATGTGTGCCCCATGGTTCGCATTCCCGCACATGACAGGCAGGCTGTGTGTAAACATACTGTTGTCACTGCTGGCCTCTGTATCTCGGCCAAACAGGGGAATGTAGGGGAATCCCATCATGTCACAGCTCCCCCATTGTTTTATTCCCTCGTCTGCTTCAGGCATCAAGCTTCCCCTTCCCTCCCTCGACCTCCGTCGCCTCGCTCTCCCTTCACTTCCTGCGCCTCCTCGTCCTCCTCAAGCTTCCTACCTGGCTCCCGTTTCCCTGGGACCGTCCTCGCAAGGAAATTAAGACGTGACCGACAACTTTTTCCTCTTCATGTGTTCACCCAACGCACGACACACACGGCACAGTTTAATTCAGATCGTTTTTTGTTTTTTTTTCAGTGGGGGGGATAAAACTGAAAATGGCTTTGAAACGGCATCAGGAAGACATCACGGAAAATGAATAATTTAAAAAACACAGTTGCCAAACTGCTTGGGTGATACTCTGGAGAGGGTTTTCTCTGTCACGGCTGTTATTTTATATATTTCACATTTATTATTCATGTGTGCAAATACTAAAAAATAAAAGAAAATCTTCTCTTATTGCTGTCATCTGTGAGAGCGGCTGTAAGTAGTAGTTGTTGGGTCCTGTATCTGTAATTTAAAACATGTTTAGTAGACGTTAAAGCATTAACCTTCCTCTTGTTTCCTCTTAGGACAGAAATACAACCGTATTGTGCTTCATATTCAAACATAAATATCTGCAAAGGATACACTAAAATTGTCACTTTTGCTTTTAAAATTGAAATCAAGGGGTATACTGAGAACCACACTTAAAATATTAAAACCAATATTTTCATGGTTAACAAAGACTAACAAGGTAATGAAGAGATGAGAAACAAATGAATTGAGAGATAATCGTTTTAAGTGTATTTTATAGCTGATTTAAGGTGTTGACATCAGGGAAGTAAACAGCAAACTAACAAGAGGAAGGTTAAATCAATATTTGTGCTACAACAATGGAGCACCTTTGCGTGAGGTCAACTCAAATTCACACAAATATATATATATATATTTTATAAATATATTTCTTTCTTAGATTTTTGTGTCTTTCAGCTCATTGTTGGTCGTGCAGGTTTTTCCTCCCGGCTTTCATCAGTTTCATTTACAGCAGCAGTTAGCGGATGTTTTTCAGAAAAAAGGCTCTAAAAATCCCCACTGAACACTATCAAACAGCACATGTGAAGGCAGCGGGGTTGTTTTTCTTCAGTAGTTTTCATTTTTGCTTTCCAAGGGTGTTGTCAGCGGGCGCACACCAAAGGTGCTTCAGTTGGATAGGCCTACAACCGACCACGGCAACAAACCGGTGTTAATTATGAGGATTTTAATTTAGCCTTAATCTTAGTTGCTTACTCCTATGTTTATCTTTTGCTTTTATGGTTCTCAGTCTCCCGGAAAATAGGAAGAGAGCTCTCTGCACATTAATACTCATGGATTTGCTCAGGTCAACACGGATCGGCTTTCCGATGTCATCGTGTGTCACGTAATCTAAGGATTTTAAAGGATGTTGTATGAAACCGGTTTCACAAAGTTGAGTCGTGCAACTGTTGAGTTTCAGACAAGGTTTCAAGGGCGTTGCAGAGGACTTTACACCATGCCACTCAACTGCAACTCGGCTTCGCCCAAATTTTACGCAATCAAACGTAAGTGAAAGGTTCACATGCAGCCAGGATTAAATGATATATCAGTTTAACTGTGCTTTAAAAAATGTCTGCTGTGAAAAAGGCCTATTTTTATTCACTCCAGTCTCACCTTCAAAAAGAAAGCATAAAAATCAAAGCAACCACCACAAATGGAAGTTTGGTTGTCACAAATGTGCACACATGCAACCAAACACATAACAAATGCACCTTAATATTAACGCAACAGTTTCATAGAGGGAAAATGAACAGTTTGTCTTTAAAAAAAAAGATGCTTTTCAACTCCAGCCTGAGGGTTGGGACCCCACAAGAGGTCGCTGGATGAATTAAAGGGGTCACAGCAAATAGAACACAGCAAAAAAACATATTCTGGACACAAAATGATCTTTTTCTTCAAGTTTTCTTCAATTTTTTGCTTTATTTCTTGTGCATTTCTGTATTTTTTATTAAAAATAGGTTGTCTTTCTAGACTTGCAGGGTTATATCAAGATTAATCAGCAACTATTGCGCGTAATATGTAATATAGACGTGATGATTTATTGCTTTTCTTTGTGGAGCATGATTTAAATTTGAATATTGTTTGGATTGTCCCAGGTAGACTTTGCTTTGACTTATTTTAAGGGGTCGCAGGACAAATAGGTCGGGATCTGCTGTCATGATGTCGTAACGCATGTATATTATGACTTATGACCTATGTGTGAAGAAATCAAGATGAAGCTTCTCTCTCCCATGAGTTTCTGCAGATTGCACTTCCTCTTCTTCCCTGGGCTGACGCCTACAGCAGGATATCCTGTGTCACCAGCCCGTGCGTGTGTGCATGAGGTCATCAAGTGCGCTTCTCGGGTACCGACGTCAATCATTCGGCGGTACCACCCTTCTGTGTAATCCGCCAAACCTCTGCGGGCTCCACCTTTCTCTAACAGGACGCAACGTTGTTCCTCAAAAGCATCTGTGAGAACAGATGCAGCGTGTCCCCACAGAAAGAAATACACAGAAATCTGATGCAAAGGTGATGTAAGCAAAGGTGGAAAGTAACAAATAACATCTGCTCTCATTACGGTAGTTGGTTGGGTTTTTTGTGCACTTTTGAGTCATGTTTGAAATCAGTAATTTCACTTTTACTTCAGTAGATATTGTTGGACATAATGCACTTTGCTACATTTTAAATTGCTTCTGTGCAGGGTTGCAAAATTCTTTACATGGCAATTAATGAGAATATATGAGAATTAACAGGAAAACATTAGAATAAACACAAATAAATCAAAATTTTAAACAATGGAACAACAAGGAAACTTAAATATAGTTAGGGAAAATATATTGCAGCATAATCCTGGCTAAAACAACCAGATAGTCATAGCAATAGGTGCTTTATCTTTTTTTTTGATGATACCAGCTGTTTCCAGACCAGTGGAGCAGAGCCGCGAGCTGCTCAGCTACTACTATGTAGCTAATGGTATTTTTTGGTTTACCTTATCATTTTCTGCCCCCTTGCAACCCTACTTCTGTGACAAAGTCAATGAAGGAAGAAAAAAGGAAAGATAAAAAATTAAAAAGGTGTAAAGGAAAAAGACAATAAGGAGGATAGTAAGATAACATATATATATTGATAGGGCTGAACTGAAATCAAGTTTTAATGCAACAGCACTTACAAGCATCACAGAAACTTAAATCATACCATTAAAACAATAAATACAAAAGTTCTAATGCAAGAATGAAAACTAAAATCAAGAACTGATTTCAAATGTAGTCATATTTATACATTGAGTGCTTGAGCAACAACAGTTATTACAACTGAAGAACTAAAAGAGCCGCCTATGTCTTAGCTTAAAGTAAAAAAACGTCTTTTAATTTAAAGTAGTGCAAAGTTGCAGCTTTGACCATCTCAAGATCACATTGCCTGAAATAGTGTTTTTTGATCTCAATCGATAGATGGTTCAGGTCTAAGACATATATACAATTTCTATCGCCTGCATGGCAGAGATGCACTCTTTCTGCCCCTGGTTGTCAGCAGACTTTTTTTCTAAAACGCTCCTCGAGGTGATTATCAAAACTAAACGCTCCCTCAGCACTAAAGAGACAGCCGGCGACATGATGTGCAGGTCGTCTCTAACCTACGAGCTTATCCATTTGCTCGCGGGGCCGGTGTCAGCCGGTGCGAGATGGAGGCAGAGAAAGGAGGAGGAAAAAAAAAAAAGGATTGATGAATTATTAAGGATACCGACACATGGCTTCTCTCTGCCTTTATCCTCCGTCTGACCTACATAGTGAACCACCTGATCCTGGCTCCAAACAAACCTATTGACATCCATCCTCACTGTTTGCCCGCTTTTGTGTGTGTGTATGTGTGAGTAAAAGTGTGCACGTCATTCGGCCTCTTTCAGTCAAGAAAGCGCACGTGAGGAAGAAAAGAAGGAGGAGGAAAAGAGGTGTACAAAGAGACAGAGATAAGAGGTGAGGGTTTAACGTGCTGATCTTTCTGCTAATGAAACCAACCACCCCCATAAGCAGAGATTAGCTGCAGGAGTGTGTGTGTGAGTGTGAGTATGTGTGTGTGTGTGTGTGTGTGTGTGCTCCAAGGCTAATGTACATTCGTTCCCTGTGAGGCATTAAGCGTCTGTCAGTGGGCCCCAAAGTATTCTGGGACAGAATGGAACGTTGGGTCAAAGGGTAAAATCACCTCCCTCATTTTTCTCCCTCTCTTTGCCTTTTTTCCCCCTCTTCATTTCTCTTCTTCCATCACTTCGCTGTTCACTCCTCTCTTTCATCCCCTCTATATATCTCCCGCTTTCTCGTGCATGTTCAGGCTGAAGCTGTGTTGGTTCCAGTGGTGGAAAGTCTAAGTACATTTACTTACAAGCCAGTCTGAATAATGAGGCCTTTTATTTTTAATACTTTATGTACATTTTGCTGTACTTCTGTACTTAAGCACTTAAGCCACAGGCTGATTTTTTTCAGTTTTCCTGCTGATAATAAATATGGAATATCTCTACAACCACAGGGTTATGTGATTAAATCTGGTATTGAAAGAAATCTACAACATGTGAGGTGACTACAGAAGTGTCGGAATCAATTTATGTTGCTGAAACAGAGCAAATATAGCTAGAATATGGCAAAAAAAATCTAAAATTGTGTTTTAATAGAGATACATAAAAAATGCATTATTTAAACTTCAAACAATACCTAACTGACCCAAATCAGGAAAAAAATAAATAAATTATCTCCAATCCCTTAAGATAAGATCAATTATTTGTGGTTTGTTGCAGTCCTACTACTGATATTATATTAAACAATTTTATTATTGTATTGATGATGTGGATATTGACAATATTTAATGATACTGTAACAGAAACATTGTTTTACTACAGATAAAAATACTTTACTTAGTGTTGGAGCTGAGGTTTTCTCATATAATATCTGCATTTAACTCAATGCTGCCCCAGTATCAGGAGGTTTTGGATTTTAATAGTATAAGTGACATTTTAATTTCAGGAATTTTACAGATTTTTTACAGATTATATATTTTGACTCAATAAAGCATGTACTTCACTGCTCACCTCTTTTCCCCCTATATCTCTCCCCCTCTCTATCTTACATGCTCAGACTCAAACTGCTCTCTCTTCTATTTGTGGGTTTAGGGTCAGTTCTTTTCATAGAGTTCTCCCGTTAGCTGGAGGCTCAGAGGGAACTGTCTTCTTAGCTTAGACGAGCCAGCGAGCACCGGGAAATATCAAAGCATAACTCGGCATCGTATCCATCAGCGCGCAGTTCAAGTCTGTGCTCGCTGCCGTGAGGGAAGAGAAGGAACCAGCTGTATAGGTTGTACGCCACGCGGCCTCATGCTGCGCACACCTGGGGTGATTTGGCTTAATGCAGACAGTGATACATTCAAACAGAGCAGAACAGATGACAAAGCGTGCCTGTGTGCATGTGTGTGTGTTGGGATCACCCGTGGACTGGAGAAAATGTGCATGCAGAGTGATCACATTAGTGATGTTTCATACTAATAACCACAAGTCAACACCCAGCCAGCAAGATCTGCTTCTCTGATCGCGCTCAGAACAATCGTTTTGGTTTCTGGGAAGTTATTCCTTGCATAATATTCCATAAAAGTGAATTGCTTCCACATTTGGAACTAACGTTATGGTTATATTGTTAAAACATTCTTAAATCCTTAAATGTTCCCTGTACATCGTTGTAAGAGGGTTACCACCCAAAGTTCCTGCAACAAGGAAGCTCAGGGGAAAGTTAAGGATATGATGCTCAAAAAAACATTACTTCATGAGGTTTTTAGAATTTCTTCTTTGGGAATTTTAAATTGAAAAAAAAACGCAACTGCAAAAACTGAAGTCCTAACAGGTGAAAATATCTTCTTTTTGGTACAATATTGAGTAGAATTATTTGATTCTGCCGGCAGATAAGTTCACTTATTTCATTTTTTTTTCTTGATTTTAGACAATTGAATCTTTTTTTAAGAAAATATCTTGGTCTTGGTCTTTTAAAGCAAGACCAAACTGATCCAAATCAGGAAAAAAAAAATGACATAAGATAAATCATCTGCCAGTGGAATAAGGTAATTCTACTCAATATTGGACTAATTGCACCAAAAAGTTGTGGGAGGGTAACCAAATGAAAACTCAGAAGGAACGTTCTGGGAATGGTCTGGGAATATGTTTGCTGGGTGTTTCATTTCACTGATTAGTGGCACAAGTTCAAACTTCTATCAAGAGTAAAAAAAAAATAGAAAGAAAGAAAAAACTTTATAGATTCAATGGCATCCACGGCTCATCATGAGGATGGCTGCTTGATTCCTGCGTTGTGAAAAGAAAACAGACAAACAATGTCTATTAACATTACAGTAGATCCTGACCAATCCTGTTTCCTGTGCAGGATAATTAATAATCATGAAAAGCTAATGAAGTTGCGCTGCTGTTTTAATTTGGAGACTCTCCTGTGGCTCCTGCTGTGTGATTGCTACAGGTCATAATTCTGGCCTTGTGGCTTTGTTTGGGTGGTGAGAGAATGAGCAGCAGCCCTCGAAAGCTGCCGCCTCACGCCAAAAACTAAATTAAATTGTGAGCACTAATTAAGTGATCCTAATTAAGCGCAAATGATTAAAGCAAGAGCATGAAAGAGTTCTTTGTTTCTTAATGACATTATCTCGTGCGCTGTACCTGATAGCAACATGCTAGTGTCAGAGGTCAGCTCTTGTCCGAGGCAGAGTAAATTAAACTCTTCATTGATGAAAACTAGTGTAAAAGACAACTGGGATGCTGGGATGTGAGGTGAACGTATTGACCTCATCTCTGCTTACAGGAGTGTTTGCTGGTGAGATGCTGTTTCTAGAACATGGAGGTAGCATGTGTGGTTACATGGTCGGCACATGCTAACAGCGAGGAAAGACGCAGGTGTGACTATTTCTACAGATTCCTCTCACAGCTGCAGTGATGTAACAGGTGATGCTAACATGCCTGCAGATCTGGTTCCAGCGGGAGTGTTACCAGCATGAAAGTGAAGGCAATATAGGGCAGATGTCTCAGGGTCTTTTCACACCACTAGTTTGATTATTTGATCCACACCATCAATAAAACATTGCGCTAATTAGTATATAGACTCTGGGGTGACACGGTGGCGCAGGAGTTAGCGCTGTTGCCTCACAGCAAGAAGTTTCAAGACCTTGGTCTGGTCTGGGGCCTTTCTGTGTGGAGTTTGCATGTTCTCCCTGTGTCTGCGTGGGTTTTCACCGGGTACTCCAGCTTCCTTGGCTCCAGCAGACCCCCGTGACCCTAATGGTCCGCTTTCACACCTACGAATGAACCAAAATTGGTCCGACTGACATTTCATAGTCCAAATGAGGTTGAAATAAATGCCAATTCTGACTCATTATGGAGCAACACATTCGCACATGAATATTTGCTCTTATGCTTGTATATTACATCCTCTATATAGGCCATTTTTGGCAAAATATCCCAAAAGAGGCATGGCCGCGCCTGGAGTCACTGAAGACATATGAAGACTCATGAATGAGGTCGCATGGAAGGAACTTTATTCCAAAGACCCACAAGGTAGGCTATGGAATAATTAGCATCCCCTCGTTTGGACCCAAGTTTGTGTTCTCACTAGAGGGACAGCACCAAAGTTTGTCATTTGGTGCAGAGTCTAAGGGACCAACACCACCTCTTTCTGGAGGTCTTGGTCCACTCGATTTAGTGCATTTGGATTAAATGGATGATTTAGGGTGTACCAACTGCTGTTGGAGTGAAAGTACGCTCTGTGATCACATAAATCAGAAACGTCATGTCCTTTATATTTGCAAACCTTCACACCTTTTTAATGAACATGCATTTATTGCAATTAGTTGTAGTGTATATATAGCTGTGGTGTAAACATAAAGGAAGAGAGAATATTAAAATCATTGTCAATGAACGTCATTCTGCAGGATGCTCCAATATGTCTGGCAATTGAGTTGCATTATGCTAACACCTGTTATGCTAACACCTGCTGCAGGGCTGACAACTTTTGACTTCTTCAGCTTGAAATGAGATTTGGAAGATGGGCCACATTTTCTTTTTGCTAATTGGTGTTAATTGGGTACCAATTTTGCTATGCACTCTACATTAAACACATTTTTCTTAAATGCATAGGATAAGAATGATGTATGCTCTCCACTATGGGCACCTGATTCTGTGGGAAGAAATGTGGGGTCAAGGGGTCTTCATGGAAACAAAATTGCAATTTAAACAAATTTCCTGCATTTCTGCACCATCTGACCTCTTAGATTAAGTCAATAAACAACCTGCAGTCTAGATTATTTCGATTGAGGCTAACACAGTATACATTAGACCTTTTTCACAGCAGCCATATTGGCATGAAATAGTTAGCAAACACGGGTGTTAGCAATGATAGTAATTAAGGTTCCATTAAGGTTCCATTTAGTGTCACAGTGAGCCAACTTGCTGTTTGAGCTGGATGGAAAGACTACTTTTTTTGTAGAAATAGAAATAATAGAAATAAGTACAAACAATGAATGTGATTAAGAATAGTCTGATCAGTTTGTGAAAATGATCTGATCTTTTAGTCATTCACAAAATTGGTCTGACAAATTATGAAAAACTGTAAGAAAAAAAAGGATATCTGATATTATGAAACAGGCATTCACTTGTCTTCGCTGCTATAAACAACATATTTTACTTCCTTCTCTCTTTCTCTCTCTCTCTCTGTGTAGCTCTTTGCATAAATGTCCTGTCATGTCTAACTGGAAAGAACATTAACATAAAAGACACCTCTGTCTAAATGACAAAAAAGCCATCGCTTCAACAGATAGATGAAGCCGGCAATGTTACGTTTTCCTTGTCTGCAAAGAGCTTTAACGTGGAAGCGGCCACGGCGGTGCTTATTCAGGCACGGGACTGACATCTTAATCAGATTAAAGGCATTGCATGTCTGAAAGAGGCTTAAGTGTGCATGTCCTACTCCAACCGCAGATTGGGAGTGGGGGGAAATGACACAATGAACAATTAAAATGATCGAAGTCTTCCTTTTCCCTCCTTTCCCTTCTTCCCATTTCTTTTTCGCACCCACCTCTGCCCTCCTCGTTCTTTCTTCCTTCCTTCTTTCCCCCGTTCATCCCTCCATCTTGCTCTTCCTACCTCTCCTTAATGACTCTTTGTGGGGGACAGTAGCCTTTTAGCGAGGAGAGGAGTTAATGGCTTTGCTGATGTCTGACGCTAATGTCTTTGGGCTAATGGCCTTGGCCACCGCTGATGATAACCATGAACTAATAGCATGAATGACAGATAGCCTACCGCTTTCAGACTCACACTCTGTATCAAGAATAGATAGATAGTCTCAGGGGAACAACTAGGAAGTCCAGTCCCCCTGAATATAGCAATCATACCCAGGGGAGCCATCTTTATTGTACTAAGATATAAAGATAAAAGTGATGTCAGGAGGTAAAAATGCAGATAAAAATCGGTCTCTCGCACGCTGAGCGCCACAAGAGTTTCAAACCAGCCGTAGCATAAAGGAAACGTTCACAGTCATCAAAGTGTTTGCTTAGTTAAAACAGGTGTAAAGCTACAGGTGTTTAGGTTGAAAACATATTTGCATAACGGATAGGTATTGCATTAGAGGAGATTATCACTCATCCTAAACTGGTTCAACTTGCTTATATTAATAAATATATAATATAAATTGCACTCTCTCTCTATATATATATACTTTACATTTCATATTCTGAAGTGTATGCCTTTTCACACATACAGTAGTGATCTAAGACAAGAAGGCGGGTGGTAGACAGCCAGTGTGAAAGTGTCCTCCTGGGTAATGTTGACCTTGCAAAAATAAAGATGAGGGCTAAGAGCTGGATCAAATTCTGCTACACTGCAGAAAATGAAGTCTTAATAAGTGAAAATATATTATATTTGGTAGAGTATCGAGTAGAACTATCTTGAATCATCTTATTCCATGCAGCCAGATAATGTTACCCAATCATATAACCTTTCGTGAGATTGGGCAACTTAATCTTTTTGTTTTAAGAAAATCTTGAATCTGAAGAAAACAGAAGTAAATTAGCCAAAATGCCAGTGGAATAAGTTCTAAAAGTAGTTGCACTGCGACAAATAAAATATCAACACATGAAACTGTTTTGTATTTGCTTCAATAAATCCAACAGTGAGAAGAATTATCATTAAACTGCTTCCTCAAAACAAGACATAATTGATAAAAATTGAGAAAAGTAAGTCCTGCAAATAAGAAAATAGAAATTATCAAGATAATTCAAGTTAATTCTACTCAATATTGAAATAAAAGACCTTTTTTCATCGCAGGTAAAGACAGATTTTTACCAATGATATTAATTAATACTCTGAAACAGTAAGAACATGCAAAATAGCATCACCATGACTCACTGGTTACACTTGTGATTACCTACAGTTTCAAGTCAATATGGCTGCTGTGAAAAAGGTCTGGTTGACCAAATAAAAGATATCTTCCCTCATTAGGATTTCATTTGTTGCAGTGCATGCTTAGTGTGAGAAATCAGGTCTGGAGCATCGTAGAACAGGTCTATTTTTTTTCATCCAGTGACAGTATAGGACATTCCAGTGAAGGATGCCCAAGGAGAATTGCTTTCTATACGGGAAGCACCTGGATCATTACAGCTAATTGTTCCCAAGTCGTGTGAAAGGAGTAATCTGAATCTTTCTCGACTCGGATGAGACTATAGTTTAAGAAAATGCCATCTGTCCACGAGTCAGGCGGCTGAAAAGTTCCATCGAGAGGATTCTGTACCAAAGCGGAAGATGAAGATATGTATATAAGGTACTCGTGACCTCTAGCAGACACGACTTTCTCAGCTAAATCTCCAGCTGGAAGGTCATCCGGTGGCAGGATGAAGAAGAGTGGAGGCCAGGCGGAGCGACGAAGAGCTAAGCATCCCGCAGAGGCAGAGCCACTTGATAGAGACACACCATTACAGTGACATACAGTCATTAGCCAGCTCAGCTCTTTGCTGCCAGCCCGATATGTGCCGTAACAGTTAGCATTCAGCTGGCGTTAATGGGGTAATTCCCATTCAGATGGGATAGCAGCCTTATGAGCGATGTGTCACATCTATAGTCAGCTAGTGTAGCAGCCATGCAATAATTTCTCCACTCACTCCCGCATTAAATGACACTCAATCTTTGCCAAGAACGCGCCCCCACTCCTCCATTTTCCTCTCAGCCCTAAATCACACCTCGCTGTCTCTTATTACATACCTCACCCGCTCTCTAAATCACTTTCCCCTCTGCGTACCGTTTCTCCTCTACTTCACCCGATCCTACTTTTCTCCGGTGTATCATAAACACTTTTATAACTTTTTCTCTTTGTGGCAGGTTGAGGCGGGCCTGACGACAGCATAATGTGAGACATTTGAACGAGTGTCTTCTCCTGATTTGGGTTTGCATCATCGCCGCCCATGAACATGTAACTCGAGAAAACAGTTCTGTGCGAATGCATTTGGGACCATTTGGCTCGATTTTCGCAAAACGAGGACTTGTCGCCAATGAGCAAATGGGCGTATTGATAAAACTGCTGGATGTGTTTCGTCAATATTCTGGGATGATCCAATGTCATGGTTCAGTGAAAATTTGGCGGCATGTTTAAAAATCCCCGTCTTCTAGATGCATTTCGTCATCCCTTGTTGAGCAAATACTGGTTGATGCCAGTATTTTTAAATCAACCTGTAAATCCATGGCCTGTGCAATAGTGAACACTGCTTTTTAAATGTCAGTGAAAATAGAGCGCTGCTTTCAAACGTCATCAACTCCAGAAAAGTGCGTCATTGTTCAAGACACCTTCGAGCAGGCTGCCCGGTTGTAACAGGAATACAAACCCCTGCCACGCTGGGCATGACGTGCCCACTCAAAATCAAGTCGAACCAAGCCAGCACATACTTTTACTCAAGTAAAGGATCTGAGTGCCTCGTCTACCACGGCTGACAGCTGCTCAGTGACAGCAAGTCAGACTGTGGCTGTACAGGGCAGCTGAAAACATGAAATATGGCAGTTGACAGAACTCTGGCCTGTTTAATCGGCTAAGCACCATCCTAATAGGTTTGGAAAGAGAGCTTCGCATATTGATTGTGCTGCACATTTGCATGTCAGAGCTATAAGGCTGACCATTCACCTAGATGGAATAAACAATGCTGATAGGAGGCGGTGGAGATAGAGGAGATACTAATTAGCCTAATAGAATTTTAAAAGTATGATTCATGATGAGTTCAGTTTGGTGCTTTACTATACAAGTGTACATTCACCCATTCAATTTGGGGTTAAACGTCTTGTCTGAGGATACAATGATATGTAGACTGGACAAACCAGGAATCAAACCACCATTCTTGGTGGATGACTCCTCTACCTAGCACAGCTGGTTTGTAGGTGGGCACATCTAAGGCTGGATGAGTGGTCAACAAGACATTTATCTTTCTAATTGGTCGTTGGACCGTATTTCTAACGAGCCTGCAGGAACTTCCTGTAATTGGAAATTCCAAACCATCCAAAAGATGCTATGACGCTACAAAAGGACCAAATCATGTTTTAGTTTGATCTAGAGACTCTATTGATAGGACTGTGAGGACTGCATTACCCACAAGGCTAGGTAAGGGGTTGTGATGCCTAGCCTTGTGATACCCAAAAGGCTAGGTAAGGGGTCAGGGGGTTGTAATGTCACTGCAAAAAATGTCTACCTGAAGTTGGTCAGTTAAGTTAAAGAGACCTATACTGGTGTGTTCATTGAAAGAAACAAAGATAATATAGACTAACTTTTTCTCTCTGGACTAAAATCCAGCTTTTTGTTCCAGGGGCGTTTCACATCTGCAATATTGGTTCAGATAAAACTGAAAAGTCTAGACTAGTGTGAAATTGTCCTAAAACACACTTGGAAAAATTGTTGACCTGTTATTTAATTATAAGTTTTCGAATGATATAAACCACTCTGCTGGCCTGTAACAGAGTAACTGAGAGTAACTGCGGGCACGTTAAGCAGATGAGGTGAGCTGATGTGAAAGAACCACTTGGCGTGCGTTTTCAACCTTTTCATCATTCCTCATTTGTCGGTATGCCTCTTACCACTTCTCTGTCTGTCTGTCTGTCTGTGTGTCTCTGTCTGTTGGGCCAAACTCAGCCTGATCATCCTTCCTCCTAATCCCCCCTCAACTATTCATCCCCGCCTCCACCTCCTCCTTCCCCACTTAATGTTTTGGGTTTTCAGCTGCTGCAGACAGAAAGCCCATTTAGACACTGTGTGTGTCTAAATGTGTGTGTGTGTGTGTGTGTGTGTGTGCGTGTGTGTGTGTGTGTGTGTGTGTGTGTGTAAAACGGTCCTTCTGCGTCCATTTTGGGAGGCGAGGTGCGTCAGAGCGTGAAGGCTAGCTGTCGGTCCGAATTACATTCAGTTGTTGGGCACTGTGTGTGTGTGTATGTGTGTGTGTGTGTGTGTGTGAGAGAGAGAGATAGTGAGAGAGAGAGTGGGAGAGAGAGAGAGAGAGAACAGCCCCGATGCTGTTAAACAAAATGAAGGAATCTCTATCTTTTCCTTCTCTTGACAACCACTACCTCTTAATCACCTCCAAAACATGCACTCACACACTCATACACTCACACACCTCCCAGATCTGTCTCATTGGCTCTCTGCTTTGCACAAGACGTGTGATTAACCAACCACTCTTGACTCTCATGCTTCACCCAGCAGACACACTTCGCTGCCATCCTTACACTTCAAATTTCTTCCTGTTTTTTAAGTTCCGCTGCTCTGATGACCCCCAATAACCTTTATGAGCAGCCTCTTGCCATGTGTGCGCACATCTTTGTGCACGCAGTGGGGAGGAAGTACTCAGATCCTTTACTTACTAATGCTGCAGCATAAATATGCTCCATTACAAGTCCTGCATAAAAAATTCTACTTAAGAGTATGCATTATCAGCTAAATCTAGTTGAAGTATTAAAGTAAAAGTACTTGTTTCATCACTTTGGCATAGAAATGACCTCATTAGATTATTAATATTGAGGCATCAGTGTGCATCGTTTTACTATTTTTAGTTTGAACTACTTCATATATATTTAGCTACTTCAGTCCATTGGTTTACAACCTATGGGTTGGGCCCCTCCAAATAGCCGCAAGATACACGTAAGGGAATTTTCTCTAATCTTTGATTTTTGGTGGAATATTGGATCATTTGAACTTTTATTGAAATGAAACTATGTGAGAAGTTTAGTTTAGAGGGAAAAAAGCACTATTTGGCGAAGCTGCTAACAATTCATAGACATGTGAAATGTGACTCGAGTGCACATTGCTGCTGTTTGTAAGATGTCAAAAGAAAAAAGATAAAACCCCTGGTTTCATCTTTAAAACAATGTTTTGTATTTTAAACGATTGTTTTATTATCCATTGTGTCAAATCTGCATCTGAAAATCCAGTAGAGTACATATTTCTCTCTAAAATTTTGTGGAAATACACAAGTAGAGTACATCAGGTACATTCAAATTGTACATTAAGTACAGTACTTGAGTCAATGTACTTCTATGTATTTCTTTCCACCAATGTGTGCGTGTGTGTGTTTCAGAGCTTCAGTAGATTCGGTCAGTGAGCATTACTCTCCCTCACACACCACTAGTGCACTTACATGCAGGCATGTTGCCGATGCTCTCCAGGATGAGCTATTAATTTAAGATGAAAATCTTAACCAAAGTCCCATGGTGGAATACTGTACATACTCCTTATCCTTTACTTGAGTAAAAGTATTAATACCAGAATGTGAAAATACCTGCTAAACTAGACAAGTAGTTCCAGCTAAATATACTCAAAGGTACTAAACTAAAAGTATATGTTTTGCAGGAAATTGGGTTGTGGCTGATATATTAATTACACTTAACAGTTTATGTAAATGCATTTTAATTTTTGTGGCTGCTGGAGGCGGAGCTAGATCGACTGCTTCATAAAGGTCACAAGATAAATCGGAGGGATTTTGAGTTGATGGAATGGATAGGAAATAAGAAATGTGTGCTAGACACATTGGAAACCATGTCAGGGGAAATGTGTCTTTTGGTGGAAGTGAAATCTGAAAGATGACACAGAGATACAACTATACAGATATGTTTTTGTAAGGAGCCACAAGCCAAAAAAAAAGTTTGTGAACTAATCTAGAACTGCTAAAGACATGCATTGTTATCCAAAGATAGAAAAAAAACTAATCTACAAAAACTATATTAAATTTGTCTGGATTGAAAAAAACAAGCTGTAGACATGTGGTCTGTCACGTGTGCAGACACAGCATGCATAAAATCTGAAGAAACAAAGCTGAAAGCTCAATAAATGTGGAAGTAGAAATGCAGTGGAAGTTGAAAGCAGGTTGAAGTGGGGTTTCAAGATGAGCATTGCCACAGGGCTGCGGTGGCAGCGTTCTCACACCAGCCACTTCAGCCTTCTCACGCTATGAGGCTCACTGAGCTGCAGCATTGCTCTGTGGGCAGATGACTGTGCAATATCTCTACATGCAAACTTCAAACCCCTGACTAGGAGGAAGGAAACAAAAATACATAAAAAAAACACACACAAAACACACAAGTGATTAATAGTCACAGAAATTACATCAATTTCTGGAGGACTCCATCTCGTTTGAAACAAGCAGGAATCTGATGGAAGTATTTAAAATATTCTACACAAGTATGTGTCTCTAATCAGCTAATCTCTATCAGTGCCATGCTGTAAGGAAACAGACATCCTGTTATTGGAGGGGTGGATGGTAATGGGGGCTTTTCTATAGTTAAAACACTGTACTGCAGTGCCCTGTAGTGGCTGGTACTGGCTACTGCAGCCAGCCTGCAGATATGGGAGGATTTATGCAGCGCATGATTGCAAATGTTCTTCTTGCATTTGCCTTTTTTTAGGCAAGGTATATAGAGTATATATATATATATACACAAAATTAAGTTAAAATTGACCTTTCTACAATATGCGACCTGTTTAAAACACTTGCAAGTGTCCAATACATCTCATGAAGGAGACAGTTTGGAGGTGAAATCCAAAAACACTGGAGGACATGGAATAAGCAGAGAGCTTTTTAAATGACTAATGTTTCAACACATAGGTATGTCTGTTTAGGAGTAAAAGAAAAAAGTTAGTTTGAAGCATGATCTACCTACGTCTTCCTTCAATAACCCGTACATCTTTATACTCTAAGTAGTGTGACAAGACAAACAGCTTTTATTGCTGATTCACCAAGTTCCTCATGTCTGGTCCACAGGAAGCCAAAGGTGACCCAAGCTGATAGTAGAGTTATTCACATGCAGCCATTGAACCTGAACCTATTGTCAGAACATTGATGTTAATCATTTCATTAATCATTAATTTAACACTTTTTGTTTTTGCTGCCATTTTTCAAGTGTTGAAACAGAAGGTCTAAGACTTGTGCATGTAAAAGAGTTTAATTCTCTCAAATTTTGTTCACAAATTTGTTTAAATCAGTGATAGTGTGCACCGCTGCTTTGCCAAGATAACGCATCCACCTGACAGGTGCAGCATATCATGATGCTGATTAAGCAGCCTCATTATTGCACAGGTGTGCCTTAGGCTGGGCAGCTTCTTATTATACCACAGCTGTCAGTAGGCTGGGTTATCACGGCAAAGGACAAATGCTCACTAACATGGATTCAAACTAATTTGTGTATAAAAAGAGACATATTTCTCTCTCACACGCCAAAGCATCAAAGCTACTGTAAATCTTATTAATGGGGGAATAATTTCCACCAGCAAACTTATTAGAGGGTGTGATTTATTATTTAAAAGGGTTATTGCATCAAATAAGATCTGTGGTAAACAAAAGTTTGTGATACTGACACATTTAGCTGCATAACTGCATTTTGTATCCTAAATCAAATTATAAAGATTAAGATTATAATTACTGAAAATGAAAATGAAGAAAAATGAATATTCGGCTGTTGAAAAAATAGTTGTGTCTGAGTTTTTCTTAACGAATTCAAATATTTCCTGTATATGAACTGAAAAATCTTTAGGATTTACCATTCCTGTGAATTACTTAACTAATATTTAGTTGTATAGTTACAATTTCTGAGAATGGCTTCGCATGGAGTCGACCAACTTTTGCCACCTGAACAGGTATTTCAGCCTCACAGTTCCTTTGCATTTCATGGTTTTGCCTCAGAAACAGCATTCCCATCGCCCCACAAGTTTTAAATGGGATTAAGGTCCAGGGATTTGGTTGGTCACTCCATAACTTTAATTGTGTTTGTCTGGAACCAAGATGCTGGTCATTTACCGGTCTGTTTGGGGTCGTTGTTCTGTTGAAACTCACATTTCAAGAGCATTTCCTCTTCAGCATAAGGCAACATGACCTCTTCAAGTATACAGAGAAACATCCCCATAGCATGATGCTTGCAACACCGGGCTTCACTGTCTTCAGAGTGAACTGTGGCCTAAGTTCAGTGTCTGGTGGTTGTCTAATAAACTGTTTGTGGCCCTTGGACCCCAAAAAGAACAATCATTGTGGAGCCTTCTTGTCGATCGGTTTGCTTCACACAGGCATCTTCTAATTGTCACAGTATTAACTTCAGACAAGCATCATGATGATGGGGATTCATATTCATAAGTGGCAAAAGTTGGTCGACTCCATGCCACGCAGATTTGAAGCAATGCTCAGAAACCATTATTACACGATTATTGATTCACAGGAATGCTAAACCCTGAAAATGTTTTAGTTTTTGCAGCAAATATTTCAGGTTATAAAGAAAAATGCAGACACTGCTAATTCTTTGGACAACCTTAATGTTATTTTTTTCCTCATTGTGCCCAATGCATCAACATAGAAATTAAAAATATTGGCTTTACTCATGTTTTTAAACACAATGCTATTATCTTAAACACAACTGTATGTTGAATTCTTTTGTGCTGAAGCAACACTGCTAACCACTGCACCTCCTAAAAAAGGAAGTCCCACATAAAACAGCAGCAGGAGATGTGTCTGTGTACCACAGATTTAAGTTCAGTTTCCCATCAACTGCAATGCCACTAATGCTATGGGGGACAAACAACAGAGAAACTGGTTGTATTGGACCATAGGTAAGATTTTCTTTAAATCAAAAATTCTGATATTTAAGACAAGTTACTGTATATTTCATCATGTTTTAAATAATGACCCCTGTCGTCTATAGTTTCTCACCTTTTGACCTCATCTTCACTTGCTACAGGTCAGTGCATTCTCCTGTTTGAATCTTGCATGACAATTTGTAGTTTTACATTTGCATTCTGTGTACTTCTGTCCATAAATTTCTTGTTTTCTGTGTTCTGTACCTAGATGTCCCTATCAGAATAACTGAGTCTACTTACTGCTCTGGAAGAGTTGAAATCTTTTACAACAGCACCTGGGGAACAGTATGTGATGACTACTGGGACTTAAATGCTGCAAAGGTTGTCTGCAAACAGTTGAACTGTGGGGCGGCTCTGAGCGCCCCTAAAGAGGCCGTCTTTGGTAAAAGAAATGGTAAAATGTGGCTGGATGATGTGCGCTGTTCAGGAAATGAGAAGTCTCTAACTGAGTGTCATCACAATGGATTTGGGAAACACAACTGTAAACTCAGTGAGAATGCCGGTGTCGTCTGCTCAGGTGAGAATCGTTTAAGATAGAAACTTTGATAGAAACTTTTTTAACGTGAATCAAAACGTAAAGAAAAAAATGTGTCAGTTGTTTAATTACTTTACAGAAAATGAAGAAAAAATAATATTAGACTGCTAAAAAACTAGCCATAGTAAGAGATACATCCCCATATTATGATGCTTGCAGCACCATGCTGCATTGCCTTCAGAGTGAACTGTTTCTCCTTTTCTGTTTGGACCATGGGTTCAAGGCATCATGGATCAGTTTGCCTATATCAAAATACATGAAGAGGTCATGTTGCCTTATGCTGAAGAGGATATTCCCATGAAATGTGTGTTTCAACAACAAACAAACAGACTAGTAAATGAGCATAACATAAATGAACATAACGAACATAATGAACATAAAAATAAATATATGAATAAATAATGTAATAAATATTTATATATTTTGAACAGCCTGATATTAAAATTTTCTTATATTTTTCTTTACATTTTGATTTAGAATATAAAATTCAATTTTTCATTCAATGTTTCCAATGCATCAAAAAATATAAGGATTTTGGCTTTATTCATGTTTGTAAACGCACTATTATTATTTTCAACACAACTGTATGCGGAGCACACTTAGGACCAGATAAACAAATCTATTTCATTAAAGACAGGTACTGTAACATAGCAAAGCCCATTAACAGTCCAGTTTATTATGTTCTGCCTTTTCCCAGATGGTCTAACAAAGCCCAGAATCTCCGTGAACGCTGTCGGTGACGTGACCTGGGGTCAGAACGTTGACATCGTTTGTTCACTTCTTTCGACACCAGTTCAACGCTCTTTACCTGGAAACTTCATCCTCACAAAGATTTCAAGCCCAGTCAGACAGAACCAAACACTGGTACCAAATGCTGACTTTGCTGCCTTCAAAATTAATAAAGTGGACTTGGATGACGAGGGATTTTACCAGTGTCAGTTTCAAACAAGCGTTTCAGGTCGGGACTTCAGCTCCCCCATCAGTGATGCTGTCAAGCTGTCTGTTACTGGTAAGTGAAGGAAATTAAATGAAATAAAAATGATTTAAAAAACTTGAAACCCAAAAGTTTTACCACAATCGTGGTTTCTCTATGGTATCAAATATGAATACTTTCTTAAATTTTATAGATGCAACATGCTCGCATAGAGATTAGTCTTGTGCGTTCTCATACAGCATTAGTATGTGCAGAATAAATCCTGATCTCATAGTTTTTCTCTTATTTCCAAGTCAGGAATTGTATATTCTCTTTATACTGTTATACCTTTTGTACCCTTTTGTACTCAGTGAGACTGCAGCGGCCCAACATCTCAGTGAGATCTAACACAGGGTTGGTCTTGCGTCCAGAAGGGGCAGAGGTCACCAGGGGTTATGACTTTCTCATCACCTGCTCCATTTTCGCCCAATGTCCCACTGGTGTTTTCTTCCTCGTCATCTCTGACTCCAACATCATCGAAACCAAGCCAGCCATCAACCACTCAGCCACATTTAACTTCCCTGTAGCTGAGTATGAACACCAGGGCAGCTACAGCTGTATGTATGAAGTCACATGGTCTACACGGACATACACTTCCTCACAGTCTACACGGATCAGGGTCAGTGTTAAATGTAAGTACACTGTAGAACCTAAGATTGTTGTATTGGATGAATAACAATAATATAGTTGTTAACAACCAGTCTGCTGATTATACTCAGCATCTGTTTACTACTGTGCATCAGCATCAGATTACTACTGTGAAAGTTCACATAGATAAGCTGAATGTTATATCGGAATATTACAGTTTTAGTTTGATTAGCACCATTCTTGTTAAAATTAATCTTTGGTTTCCATTTTTGTTAGTTGTATTTGGAGGTATGGCTCTGTTCAGGGACACCTACCCTTCTATGTGCTTACATGAAAAAGTTTAGGGGGACCCCGTAGGATGTCCCCGCCCTTCCATGTGCATACATTAAAAAGATAATAGCATCTGATGTATTGTAGCTGGATCTGTGAGCTGGCTTGACATACAGCAATGCTACAATAATGCATAAAATCATACTGCTACTGTTGGTTAAGGTGAAGCAACATTAAAATGCGAAAAACAAGTGACTTATTTGTGGCCAACGCCTACATGACCTGCTCCTGTTAACATCCGCCATTATGGGTTGATGTTATTATAAATAAGCTGTCGATTTTTTTTTTTTTCAATCCTTTTACAGTCCCTGTGTTGTTGCTGGTGTCCTCGGTAGCTGCTGTGAGTCTGCTGCTGCTCCTGCTGGTCTTGTTGGTGGAATGTCTGCTCTGCTGGAGAAGAAGAACCGGGAAGTCTGGAGGCATCGTCATGGCTACAGGTCAAAGGGTAGAGAAAGAGGGGAGAGACAATAGTAATGTAAAATCTGCAGAGCTGTTCATCAAAGGAGACCAAAATGGACCCGAAGAAAATGATGAATGTGACTTTTACTGAACAAGTTGAGGACATTTCTGGAGACCATCAGAATACGTATCGTATCCTCATATCAGGCTATGTCCTTTTTACACTGTTATCTATTTTACATGTGTGTCTACATAAAAGAAATGAAACATCAGTCAAATGGCTCAGGCAGATTTCTGTATATTATTTATTTTGTAACAATAAATGCAAGTAATACTGTTTGCTTTACATTTAAATGATTACATAAATATGTAAAAATGTACTATAAATGTCATTTCCTATATATTTCTGTATTTCTCTCACTTGTGGATGATCATCTTTTTTTTTTTTTTCCATCTTTACCATTAGCCACATAACAAAATTAAAGCACACTTATCCTCAAGTCAATTATCCTCACATTAATAATTTCATTTATTTTTTCTAACTCACCCCTGTCACCCATTGACACTTCTGAGAGGTCTTTGTGGTGCTGGAAAAAAAAAAAAAGTGTGAAAAATGCGTGGCTGCCGGATGAGTCTGATGTCACTTCAGTAGAGTATTAGTCTTTATATGTGAGTGAGTGATATCTAGTCACTACTAACGGAGGAAGTTCTCTGTGATGCCTTTCTGTGGCTGTACCAGTCCTCCTGAACCCAGAAGCTTCTCTGCGTCACATCTGCATTGACCAGCATGTTGAAACTAATCCCTAGACTTGTTTTCGGTGAGTAAAATTTGCTTAAATGTGAACTGTTGTTATCATCTGTCTGTGGTTTGCCTTTTCTTAACTCAAATCAGATTAGAATCAGTGGAGTAGAAAGTACAATAATTCCCTTTTTGAGATACTTGTACTCTGAGTATTTCCTTTCCTTTCATTTCAGAGGGAAATATTGTTAATTTCCACTTATGAAACTTTACATGAATATATATATATATATATATATATATATATATATATATATATTGTTTTAAGTGTTAACATAACACTTAAAGAGTTCATTTTACACCACTAGTGTTAACTAATAACTAAATGAACTAGTGTTATATTAACACTGGTCATTTTACTGTGTATGCTTTCAAAAAAAAAGGTGGTATATAAATAGATTATTATTATCAAAGTGTATTATTGTTATTACATAAAGTATTAATATGTTGTGATGCAGTACTATTATTTATTCTACCTAAAGTATCATATTGGTTCTAAACGGATAAACTACAACATTAAACTGCAATCACACTTTGATAGTATGAGTACATTTACAAATACAATATGATGCTTGCTTTGATGCTTTGTCTTGCAGAGTGAAAAAAGTAATTGTTATTTCAAAAAAGAAATGAACAGTCACAATAATGCAAATAATATATATTGTATATTACATATATATTGGATTTTGAGTGTTTGATTGATTAATTGTGTATATTCTAGACGTGTAATAACCATCCCTGGTGGTGATGGTCATAAAAACCACAGAATCATGATGATACAAAAGCATCATCATTTTCAGGATTTTAATTCATTTTTGTAATGAAAAATAAAACAATAAACAGACATCTTATCAATAAAATGGTAATTAATATACAATATATCCCAATATGAGTGCGAGGGTATGCAATAGGAGTGTTATCGCAGATGGTATAAGTGTGAAAACTATTTCACAGCCCTGTAGACATACATGGTTTCACTAGTTCACACTTTGAAGTTTCTTAATATAACAAGTTTGTTATTACAGTGTAAATGTTTTTTTGATTTACAACCAGTCTCCAACAGGGCTTGCATTTAAAAGTAAGTTGTATGCACACAAGTGTTGCTTCACTGCTGCTCAAATTATTTAATCAATAAGTTCCATCATGCTAAATGATCTGAAAGAGAAAAAGTACCAGGAAAGGAGAGGCAGTGTGAGATATTTCTGTAAACAGCCAGTGATTGTGAAAAGATATGAAGGAAAGTGTCTCAGTCAAACCACAGAGAAACCTTTCATTCACCCTCACAAATGTGATTGTGATGTTTCCATGGAGCCATGTTGTGTTCTTTTTTTCTTTTTTACAGTGTTTTTTCTCCTCCCCTCAACTTCATCTGCAGGTCAGCCCATTCCCCTGTGCGATACCCAACATGCTTTCACATTTTTGGAGCTTACATCCTTTGTGAAGTGTATGTTTAGTGTTTTGTATCTGACAGGTGATCAAACCAGATTAAATGGATCTACTCGCTGCGCTGGAAGAGTCGAAATCTATCACAACGGCACCTGGGGAACGGTCTGTGATGATTTCTGGGACTTGAAAGATGCTGGGGTGGTTTGCAAACAGTTGGAATGTGGGACGGCTCTGAGTGCCCCTAGAAAGGGCGTCTTTGGTGAAACAACTGGCGAAATGTGGCTTGATGATGTGAAGTGTTCAGGAAATGAGAGATCTCTAACTAAGTGTCATCACAACGGCTTTGGGATACACAACTGTAAACTCAATGAGAATGCTGGTGTTGTCTGCTCAGGTGAGTGTTTGTACTCAGTTTGTGACGTTGCACAGGACTTTTCTTTACTGCTGCTGAGCACACACTATTATTTTCAACACAACTGTATGCGGAGCACACTTAGGACCAGATAAACAAAGCTATTTCATTAAAGACAGGTACTGTAACATAGCAAAGCCCATTTACAGTCCAGTTTATTATGTTCTGCCTTTTCCCAGATGGTCTAACAAAGCCCAGAATCTCTGTGAACGCTGTCGGTGACGTGACCTGGGGTCAGAACGTTGAGATTACTTGTTTTATTTCAACAGACATTCAACATTCTTCACCTGGAAACATCATTTTCACAAAGATTTCAAGCCCAGTCAGACAGAACCAAACACTGGTACCAAATGCTGACTTTGCTGCCTTCAAAATTAATAAAGTGGACTTTGATGACGAGGGATTTTACCAGTGTCAGTTTCAAACAAGCGTTTCAGGTCGGGACTTCAGCTCCCCCATCAGTGATGCTGTCAAGCTGTCTGTTACTGGTAAGTGAAGGAAATTAAATTAAATGAAAAAAATAAAAAAAATAGAAACAAAAAGGTTTTACGAGACCACCATGTTAAGTTTTTTTGTGCTAATATTGTGTTATATTGTGGAAAACATGCGGTTGTTTAACCAGCTCACTTCTAATAATAATTATGTTATTAATTCAGTTCTTCTTTTAAACAAATTACAAAGTTTAGATTTTGTATGGCTTGTATAATTAGATACGTTTAGAATTGTAGTTCTTTAATGAATCACTATCAAACTTTTTTACTCAAATTCATATAAAGGAAACTAATAGATATAAATGTATATTAATTAATATTCTGTTATATTCCAGATTTATCACTAATATGAATGTATAGTTCATATGGTTTCAAATTTTATGTTTATATAGAGATTAGTATGTGCAGAATAAATCCTGATCTCATAGTTTTTCTCTTATTTCCAAGTCAGGAATTGTATATTCTCTTTATACTGTTATACCTTTTGTACCCTTTTGTACTCAGTGAGACTGCAGCGGCCCGACATCTCAGTGAGATCTAACACAGGGTTGGTCTTGCGTCCGGAAGGGGCAGAGGTCACCAGGGGTTATGACTTTCTCATCACCTGCTCCATTTTCGCCCAATGTCCCACTGGTGTTTTCTTCCTCGTCATCTCTGACTCCAACATCATCGAAACCAAGCCAGCCATCAACCACTCAGCCACATTTAACTTCCCTGTAGCTGAGTATGAACACCAGGGCAGCTACAGCTGTATGTATGAAGTCACATGGTCTTCACGGAGATACACTTCCTCACAGTCTACACGGATCAGAGTCAGTGTTAAATGTAAGTACACTGGAGCATTGTTGTATTTGATGAACAGCACCACTTTTGACAACAGGAATTTTTCGTATCTAGGTACATTTATGATGGAAAATTACACATATTGCAGCTATGATTCAGGCCCGAGCAATGAATGCACGTATTGGAGAAGTTGACATTTGAGTAAAGAACAAGTAAGTAGAAGCAAAATGAATAGGTGGAAAACAAGTGACTCATTTGTGGCCCACACCTACCTCACCTGCTCCAGGGCTTCTGTTAACATCAGCCATTATGGGATAATTCATGTTATTATAGATAAACTGTTGTTTTTTTCAATCCTTTTACAGTCCCTGTGTTGTTGCTGGTGTCCTCAGTAGCTGCTGTGAGTCTGCTGCTGCTCCTGCTGGTCTTGTTGGTGGAATGTCTGCTCTGCTGGAGAAGAACCAGGAAGTCTGGAAACGTCGTCATGACTACAGGTCAAAGGGTAGAGAAAGAGGGGAGAGACAATCATAATGTAGAAGCTTTGGAGGTGTTTGTCAAAGTAGACCAAAATGAACCCGAAGAAAATGATGACGTTTTTGGAGAACATTAGAACACATGTCAGGCTATTTTTACACAGTTACCTATTTACATGTGATCAAAAGTTGTAAATTCATTTCCTGTATGTTGACACTCTATTTCCAGAGTGTCAACATACAGGAAATGAATGATCGTCAAATGGCTTAAGCATACTTCTATTTATTTTATAAGAATACATGCAGGTAATACTGTTTGCTTTGCATTTAAATGAATACAGATATAAGTAAAATGTACTGTAATAAATTCATGACAAAAAGTGTGTCTGAACACACCATTGGAGCTTCTAATGAAAACAACTAATGGCTAAAACATATAAACAGTAAAGGAGAATTTACCTACTCTGCCTTCTGTAATTTTAGGCCTGTGGTGTCATTTCCTGGTATCTGCAGGCTTATATGTATATATATATATTTCCTTTTGTCATTGCCATTAGCCACGCAATACAATAAAGTCTTCTTTTGTCTTTTCTATATCAAGAGTGCTTTGGTTGCTTTCTGTCTTTCAACTGCACACATTTCTTCTTTGTGGCTTTTAAAAAAAAAGGTGTTGAAAATGGCCGGATGAGAAAGGTTAATCTTAACTCCTTCGCTACAGTATTAGTCTTTATATGTGAGTGAGTGATATCCAGTCAGTTCTCTGTGATGCCTTTCTGTGGCTGTACCAGTCCTCCTGAGCCCAGATGCTTCTCTGCGTCACATCTGCATTGACCAGCATGTTGAAACTAATCCCTGGACTGGTTTTCGGTGAGTAAAATGTGCTTAAACGTGAACTGTTGTTACCTCCTGTCTGTGGTTTGCCTTTTCTTATAGCTACAGTATATCATTAGAGGAGAATAACAACCTCAATTTGTTAGCCTATTATTATTATTATTAGCCAATTAACTCAAATCAGATTATACTACTGGGAAGCTTCTTTTGAAATTAAAGCTGTCAAATTAATGTAGTAGAGTAGAAAGTATAATAATTACCTTTTTGTGGTAATTGAGTATTTCCATTTGATAGATTCCATGTTTAAGAGAGAAATATTGTACATCCTACTTTTATTTGCCACTTATAGTTACTAGTTGATACAAATTGATATTTTACATTAAATAATATATTTAAATATTCTAATTGTTGTTTATATTGTCTGCTCTTATTGCAAAATTATAAAATTACATTATTATAATTATATAAAGTACTATGATGCAGTACAGTAAAACATTAACTGATACTGTGGGTGACATAATACAGCATTCTTGCTCCCTTCTTTTGTCTTTAAGTGTGAAAAAAAGTCATCATTATGATATATATATATATATATATATATATATATATCATCATGAATTATATATAATTATTTCACATTGAGTATTTAATTGATTAATTATGTATTTTTTGACATGTAACAATCATCCCTGCACACGGCGATACTCATAAAAACTACAGAATCACGATGATGGAAAAATATGATCATTTTCAGGATTTAAATCCCTTAAATGACAGTTTGTTGTTCACTAGTTGTTGTTTTTTTGTTTTGTTTTGTTTGGCATTTGATGGGTTAAAATCCATATGAAATACAACAAAATATCTATGAGGGAGTATTATCGAAGATGCTATAAGTGTTAAATCACTTTTGCAACCCTGTACACACACATGGTTTCACTAGTACACATTGAAGTTCCTTAATATAAGAAGTTGGTTATTACAGTGTAAATGTTGTTTTTGATTTACCAGCAGTCTCCAACAGGGCTTGCATTTAAAAGTGAGTTTAATGCCCAATGTGTTACATCACTGCTGCTCAAATGAATTAATCAGTTTGAAGAAGGAGGGCAGTGTGAAATATCTCTGTAAAACGACACAGAGAAGTGTGTCTCAGCCGTAGTTCAGCCTGCAGCGTTTCCTCAAATGCAGTTGTAAAAAGCTTCTGTTTCTGTTCACACCTCCTTTAGAGGAAGGAAGACGTTCAGGCCGACCCAGTCGCCAGAGGAAGATGTTGACAGCTGACATCTCTGCAGCCACTGCAGATACGTTGGATGTCAACGTTTCATATGGGTTATGGCGTGATAACACTGTGGTTAAGGTCCGGTTAATCATGATGTGCCGTTCACGAACAAAACCAAAGAAAAAGTCATTCTTCTTTTTTTATTTTTTAACTTTTCTATTTTGGAATAGTACCTCTGTCACATGTCACGTGCAACCAATCATGTAAGGGTATTATTATCCTTCCTTCTATAACAAAATATTTTAGTTGTGTTTAAAAAAAATAATTAAAATGTCAATAGGTGTCCTTTTTGTAATTTCTATGCTTAGGTTTTTCTAAGGGATTTTACAACTGTAAATCCAATTGGCTACAGCATTATATTGAAATCACTAGTGAAAACAGCTGTAAATTTGGCTGAATTAGAAAACGTATACGTGGTAAAATGAAGAACCGTTTTGGAGGCGAACATCATGGTTTGAGTCAAAAATATCATTGTACAATGATGTTTGGTGTCTGGTAAAATGTCCAAAGGAACGCCAGTAAAATATCTGACAATATGAGATAATAGGAATTAAAATAGTATATTTTAATCTCAGCACATTTGAATTTATATAATAAGCCTGTATTTTTATTTCCTTTTCTACAGTTTGCTTTTTCCTCAGCTCAACTTCATCTGCTGCAGGTCAGTCTGTTTCCCTGCATGATACATAGCATATTTTCACATTTTCACAGTTTACCTCCTTTGTGAAGTGTATGTTATGTGTTTTGTGTCTGACAGATGACCAGATCAGGTTAATGGGATGCACTCGTTGCTCTGGGAAAGTTGAAATCCAACACAAATCCAACACCTGGGGAACGGTCTGTAATGAGAATTGGGACTTAAAAGATGCTGAGGTGGTTTGCCGACACCTGAATTGCGGTTCAGCCGTAAGCACCCTTCAATATCTCCCCCACGGTGAAAGAACAGGACAGATGTCGCTCATGACCTGTCCAGGAAGCAGAAACTCTCTCGCTGACTGCTGGCACCAAGTATTTGATAGACAGAAATGTAGTCACATGGACGCTGGCGTCATTTGTTCAAGTGAGAAAACTTTTCAATAGGGTTTTAGGACTGAACTGACACCTTGACAGTGTAGATACTGCAGTGGGCGATGCAGAGTAATTATTGCACAACATCCTGTTTGAGACATATACTGCAGAAATACTCAGTAGGAAATAGAGAGAACTTTTAAGTCTATGACTGTCATTTTATACTTAAAATAAAAGATCAAAATGTTACTCATACAGCTTTTTTTTCTAATGGCATGATAGTAGAAAACTTAGACAAAAGGTTTGGAATAATCCCACCAAAAAGAATGTTGTACATGGGATAAATAGATTTGTGTCTATGGGCAACAACAATAGCCATTAAAATGTTATTTTCTACAAAGAAAATAGTACAAAATGGAAAAAAATAGAAACATAACATGGTTGTTAGTGACGCAACTGATATAATTATATGCGTGAAATCTTTGAAAAAAAAAATCTGGGTTGTGTATAAAATGACAGTCAGACTTAGTGGCTCTTGGGCTTAAATGGGTTAAAAAAAAAAAAAAAAAAAAAAACAGAGGATGAATTCCTTTTCTCTACTGTTCATCATGCCACGACCCCTCACGTTCATCTATTGACCTAATAGAGGGGGCCTGACCCCCAGGTTTAGAACCGTAAGAATAAATGACTTAACTATGTATAAAGTAGTTGAAATTAGCTGCTGCATCCGTGTTATAGCAAACTTATAATAAGATCTACAGAATAATAGAATATCAGTGCAAAAGCAGTACTTGAAAATGTTCTTTTTTTGACTGAAGTTGCAGGATTTTTTTTTCCAATTTATGTTTTATTGTCACATATAAATGACCATCACCTCAACTTGAATATTGCGCTTCCTATTTCCTTCAGAGGATTTTCCAAAGCCCGGCATCTCCATGAATGACGCAGGCGTGGTCAGCTGGGGTCATTATGATCATTTTGCATTTGGTGAGAAATTTGAATAAATACAGTGTATCCCTGCGTGATAGAAAAGTATTAATAAGGTTATCAATGGGTTTTCGCATCAATAAAATCTTAACTAAACACATTTGCTGTGTGTTTCCCACCCACAGTCCCTATGATGCTGCTGTTGTCCTCGGCAGCCGTAGGGAGTCTGCTGACCCTCCTGGTGGTCTTCGTGGTGGTCTTCCTGGTCCGCAGGAAAAGACACAGAGCCAACATCCCCGTGGTTCTCAGTGTCCAGAACATCTGCGAAAAAGAAGAAAACTATGAGAACATGGCGCCCATTTCTACCATGCAGATATTCAGAGGGCGAACATCAGCAGTGGAAGCAGAGGAGGAGACAGATGGATACGAGCAGCCCGACAGAGTCGTGGTCCGCGGTGGTGTGGACGATGGAGGGGAGGAAGAGAATGAAGAAAAAAGCCACGACTATGTAAATGTAAGCCAGTGAATTTATGAGCAAACTGTGACCATTGATAGATTCTCTCAGGTCAACTGTATACAGAAAAAACATGTTATTTCATGCAACAAATTTATCGACATTTATATTGTTGGGTCGACTACTTTCTATTTTTCAGTCATTTTAAATAAATTAGTTGTAATTTAAGCTCAACTGCTAAATGCATCATTGGTGACATCTGAAACAAAGCAACAATATTTACCAGAGGAATAAGATGAAGCTAATTTTAAAACAATATTAGGGATGCTCAGCCAGTTTCCCTTTTTATTTCCCTTCCCAGAACATATTTATAGAAAACCTTTTATGATGTGATGTATTTTTTGTTTGTCTGAAATGACTTTCATACTAATTCTATGGTATCAATTATTGTTTTTCTTATATTGTATCCTGTTAAAGCACTTTGCTACTTGTTTTGCTGTACAAATCTATATTATAGTTGAATTGTAGAGGCTTTTTTATCATAAAATATTGTTTTGAAGGTTGTAAAGTGATTCATGTTGAAAATATAGCTTACTTATATATCCGCCCACTTCCATTTTTGAATAAATATCTTAATGATGTCATATGTTTTCTTGCACAGACACCCACCCTCCCAGATATAACCATAGGGAGTCTTAAGCTGGATGGTCTCATACAACCATAAATACTGAGCAGACTGAGCGGTGTAATAATAGGTCAG
Organism: Lepturacanthus savala; assembly: GCA_030544235.1. Classification (NCBI taxonomy): domain Eukaryota; kingdom Metazoa; phylum Chordata; class Actinopteri; order Scombriformes; family Trichiuridae; genus Lepturacanthus; species Lepturacanthus savala. The sequence goes on along the minus strand of CM060482.1, from coordinate 6,645,999 downwards.
TAATTTAAAGAGCTGAAGGAAAGGCAGCCATCTTGAATCTCCCTTTCTATTTCTGTTCCTGGCATCCCCCTGGTTCACTGACATGATTCTTTATTTTTTACCCTCTTGATGTCTCAAAGATGACCAGCGTGTTATAATGGTTTTAGATTTTTTTTTTTATTAGTGTGTATTTTTATTTTGTTTTTTGACATAGGGCATTTGTTCGAGGAGAGATTCAGAAAAGTACATCAAGTACAGTACTGTTTTTACAATGCTCGTTTTCATTATAATAACCTTTATGCCTCCACATCATGAGTCGGAGGTCCTGTCAATGGAAACTGAACATGTTTTAGTTATATTAAATTAATAATGGTTAAATTTATCACTGTTAACACTGAAAAAAAGAAACAATAGAATGAATATGATATAATTTTGTCTCCGCGCACTGTGACAAGCAGAAGTGGCAAAAAAACACGATGGGCCAATCACAGGCGAGCTCGATTACTGCTTGAGCCAATGATAGGAAGGCAGGTTTTTACGGCATGACTTGACAGCCACGAATAGATGTGACACAGACACCTTGTTATGTTAACACACTGGCCTCGTGCACACACACACACACACACACACACATTCAGACATTCAGAAAGACTCTGGAGAATGTGAACGCACTGAGCTCATCCCTCCAAGAACCAGTGATGAATCCTTGTAAGCTGAGACCGCGTTTACTCTGCTGGTCTGAACAGCTGCTGAGGGCTGATTCCTGCATCTTAGTTCACGTCTGTTCTATCGCTGACCCTCAATAGTTAATGAGTCCATTAATCGATTGGTTTGGCCTTAGACAGCCTAGGATTTAATCATGTATTTGTCTGTTGTTATGTGTTTTTCCATGTTATGTTGAGAATATTTCTGGATCTACACATTTGTAGACGAAATCTGATTTGAAATCTGATCTGATCTCTATTCAATGGTCAAAAAGTTGATAATCTAAAGAACTTGAATGATTATTATTCAATTAAGAATGTCTTTAGTCAAGTCTGTTTAAAGAAAAATGTCCATTTAACATATAAATAATAAAAGTAGCAGCCAATAACGTAACAAGGGCCAATAATGTAATAAATTTGCCTATTTAAAATTGTAATAGTCCAATAATGTAATAATTGGCCTGATAAGGAAATAGCCTTTTTCCAATAATGTAATAAATTATTATGTTATCAGCTCAGTTATTACTGAGCTTACCTAATTTACTTACCTAATTTGCATGTTTGTTCTTTTTCAACAGGCCAAAAATGTAATAACCAGCTAATAAGGTAGTTGGTTATTAGCTGGTTATAAGTTATTATGTTATAGTTTCAGCACTTTTATTATTCTCCATGTTAGTTTAGCACATGTAAACAGTTATCCTGGCTCTGTCCAAGAAAAACACAAGGTGTGGACCAACTCTCATGGAAATCACAATATGTCAGTTATATTGTTTTAAATAAAAATATATCATGGTTTGTAGTAATTACTGAGATTTAGGGTGGTGGTAGCTGGCAGCATATTGTCAACCAGCATTTTTAAAAAAAAAAAACATATGTGCTAAATGCAACACATGCTAGCATGTTGCATTTGGCACATTTGTGTTGCATTTGTGTTGAGGTGCTTGTAGTCAAAAACAGGCATGAAACAATGAAGATCTAAGTGCAGATGACCTCATTTACTTTAGCAGCAAACTGCCTTCATCAGGCAGAAGCTGGTGCATCGGTCAGTGAGACCTGACGAAACACGAAATACCATTAAACAATTATCATACCTCAATGAATGAAATAGGTTATATGTGGAAAAAGATATTCATTTAAACGGTGGTGTGTCACCCCCTCATGGCCCAATTGTTGAGAAACCTGTGTTAAAGTGCCCTCATGGCAGCCAGAATGTGAGCTAAAGTACCCTCTAGAAGCCAAAACATGTGCTAAAGTGCCCTCTATGAGCCAAATCACATGCTAAAGTGCCCTCTTGGGAGCTAAAAAGCATGTTAAAGTGCCCTCCCGGGAGCTGAAAGACATGCTAAAGTGCCCTCTTTGGAGCTAAAAAGTGTGTTAATGTGCCCTTTGGGGAGTTAAAATGTTTTCTAAAGTGCCCAGTGGTGAAGACACTCTATATGTGCCCCTTTTTCTCTTTTTATCCTGCCCTTTAAAAAGTCTGTGCACACCACTGCATTTAAAAAGCCCAGACATTCTCATTGTGTTTGATTATATCTAAGCTGATCTCTTCTTCCAACAAGCTAAGACTATTTGCATAGTCACACACTTTAGAAATCTGCATCTGCATTAAAAATTAAGAGAGAAAACTACACACAACTAGGGCATGCAGTGTGAGCATGGCCACAGACACAAAGAGGATATGACCATGAGCTGTCTTTAGCCTTCTGATGAGTTGCAGGGCATTCCTGACCTCTCTGGCACATGTGAGGGACAGTGAGCTCATGAGGCGTAAATAGCTCAATGGGAAGGGCCGAAGCAGAGCAACTGGGGTATATAAAGGAGAGGAGTCCTGTGTCATATCCCAAACCACTTGAAAGAGGAATAACAACACAGAAACTTGCGAGACTCTCAGTCCTTACTCGCCACTGGAGCTTTAAGATATCAAGTCTGAGAAGGAGCATCTGAAGGATCTTGAGACAAAGCAGCCGGGATACAACACTCACAGATTGCCTTGTAAACTAAGTTTTTTTGTCAAGAAGTGTCCTCCGACATGATGTCCCAGCGCAGAGCCTTGTCCAGCCTGTTCGGCGACGATCCTTTCTTCAGCCAGGAGCGGCTGCTGTGGCCGCTGCATCCGGAGTCGCTGTCCTCGCTGCAACAAGACTTCTTCAACAGGAGAGCCACGCTGGCCACCAGCCTCCTGAGGGAGCTCCAGGATGGACCCAGCCTGTTCAACTTTAGCCAGCTGCCTTTGATGACCTCCCCTTTCTCCAGGTACGTACAAGAACTGGGTATCTCAAAAGTGGCTGGTTCGGCTTATGCTGTAGGCCACATTCGTCAAATTCCAGTCCTGGCCGATTTGGGTGCAGGCTTTTGTTCCAACCAAGGAGTTGCACACCTGATTCTACGAGTCAACCATTGGGCCCTTGCTAAGGACCTTCATTAGTAGAATCAGGTGTGTAACTGCTTGGTTGGAACAAAAGCCTGCACCCACACCGGCCCTCCAGGACCTGATTTTGACATCCTTGCTGTAGACCAATGGTTTACCAGCCCCACAAAGGTATTGCAAGTGGGGTGCCAAATTTAAAAAGTGTAGAACACATTATTTGGCTTCTGCATCACTTATGGTATCATGTTTGAGATTTTTAAGTGGGCCATTGGTTTTAAAACTGTTTTAGACCAATAGAATCAAGGGGCTGATTCTGATCCAGATTCCGATTCTCTTGCAGGCTGCGTGACGCCAAAGAACAGCAGAAAGAAGCTGCCACCTCAGAGCTGCAAAAGCAAGCCCAGCAGGCCAAAGAAAACAACAGCGACCTGCTGGTGACCTTAGACGCTCGCGGGTATGCCCCTAACGACATCACCGTCAAACTGGAGGGACGCAGCCTGGCCGTGGTGGCCATGAAGCAGGCGGCGGCCGAGGAGGCCCAGTCCTGCTCCTCTTCCTCGGCCAGCGCCGCCTTCTGCTCCTCAGCCTGCTCCAAGATGGGATTCGCCCAGAAGATCGACCTGCCCCCTCACCTGGACCTGTCCGGCCTGTCCTGCTCCCTGATGGACGACGGACAGCTGCGCATCCACGCCCCCGTGGCCAAACAGGCGATCCAATGCGAGGAGCAAGAGGTGCCAGTCCGGTTCAGGACATCGTTGGAGTTTCCCATCAAAGAGAACAAGACAGAAGAGAACCACACACTCCATAACTGAATATGAACAAGCATGCACACACACACACATACACACACACACGCTTCCACTAAAAGACTGTCTGCAATGAGTAAAGTTTACACTTTCAAAATGAAGAGATTATTTATTTTATAGTTATTTGTAATTTGTATAATTTGATGAAATAAAATAAAGTGATTTTCAGAAAATACGACCACTATATTATATAGTGTGTGCATGGGGCAGGGATTTATAGATAATGGCCATAAGATGGCGCCAGCGACCTATTTACACAAAGGACAGAGCAACTATGAGGAAGGGAGTGAGGGGGACAGAAAGCGGGAGGAAGGATCAGATGAAGGGGCGAACTGCTGGCGTCACTTTTGACTCTCCTTGGGTGACTAATTAGTAACTTTAAAAGGTTCCAGTGACGTTTGGTTTCCCGGGGAGAAATTATTTGTTGGCACTCCGGAGCAGAGGGGACAAAGAAAAGCAGCAGTTGAATGTTTTATGAGTCCTGCCCTGAGGTGCTCACAACAAGGGAGAGAAGAAATAAAGGTATTAGTAGAAAATAAATGGAAATGTCAAGAGAAGAGAAATATGGTGAATTTATAGGAAAGAAAGGAAATGTGTTGAATGTATAACATCTAATATTAATAGTAAGGTAATATTTACGTTATGTTATGATTCAGCCTAATCATGCTGGTAGTTTTGGTGTATTTGTCTAGATTGTTGTGAGCCAATAATAACCACAGCTATCGGAGCCCGACACGTCAAATCAATGTTTACAATTAGCTTATCAAATTAAAGGTTGAATTTGTAGATTTTTTTTATTAAAAGCTATGTTTTTATTATTTAAAATATTGAGACCTTGTGTCTTTGCTGGACTGAGCTCAACCAAAGACCAAAATATTTTAGGGATCCTTGGGAACCCTTAATATGTCCAGTATAAATTTTAAATTGTATTATTTGTTTCTTCATTTCTTTTCATACTCTACTAAAATAAAATCAGGATTCCTTTTCGAATTGGAGGAGGCAAAGTTGAGTATGAATTATGTAAATTGGGGGAATATTTGCTCAACTAAATAGGAATGAATGTGCGTTCTGCATGATTTTAAATCCCTTTAGTTTGTAGGTAATATCGCAAAGTTCCTTTCTTTCTGTTTTTCTAATAATCTTTTTATTCTTCTCTCTGCTCCTCTTCGTCTTCACAGGCTCCACAGGGAGTTTGCTGTATGTATATGTGATTGTGTTATTTCTGTGTGAGTGTGTGCAGTCATAAAGGATCAAATGTGCTCATGCATGTAGAATGACGTCTTCATGAGTGGAGTATGTGCAAGCAAGTATGTGTGTGTGTGTGTGTGTGTGTGTGTGTGTGTGTGTGTGTGTTTATACATCATGCAGAAAAGTAGGCAAGACTTAAACACGATGATTGATCCATTCAAAGTGGTATTTTATCCCCTTCCCCATCCTGAAACTTAGAACTCAAGCACGCATACACACACACACACACACACACACACACACACACACACACACATGCGTTTGCAGGAAACGACTGCACATTTTCCTTGGTGACAGATATGAGGTAATAATGATGATGGATCTTCCGGTCCAGTGAGGTGGTAAACTTCGTTTCTCCTGGAGACAGACGTCCTCAGCGGAGGACGCTGTTTACACTGGCAGCCGGTTCGCTCTAAACATACAAAACTCTCATCTCAATAATCTGATTTGTGCTTGTGTTTCCTGCACACATCTTTGGTTGATTTCCCACCAAAAGGAATAAAAAGAAAAATCCTCTTGCTGCTTACGGAGAATCCAGATACCAAGTCAGGTCTAAGGACGATTTCACACCTGAAAGTGCAGACAAAGGACTGAACCAAAGCCAAAGCTGATTGGTATATATTTGATCCTTTAGGTTTGCTTTCGCACTGCAAATATGAGTGTAGCAAAGAATTTTACATGTCATGTCTGCATCCTGCTGGCTCCCTATATTTATCATTGATTGGTTTGTAGATGGGCATGTGTCTGACCTCTTTTTCTAGATCCAAAAGTCTGGTTTTGAACACAATTGGGGGAGGTTTTACACCTATACTTTTTCGTTCAGATCAAACTAAAAAGAAATCCAAAAGTCCAGATCAAACTGCATAGGTATTAAAGTGCCTTAAGATCAATGGGATTAAAACTAAGGTTCCTTATTTGGCCACTTCAGGTTCAAAATAAGATAACGGTGGCAATGTTTAACCTTCAAAAAACATGTCCAGAAACCACCAGGTGATATCAAAGAAGCTATGTCCATTATTTATACACTTTACAACTATGTTAAATACATCTTTCCCCTCTGATTGCTTCTGAAGTATTTTAATCGTGGCAAAAATTAAGAGCTGAATTAGTGCACTTTTTATTTATTTATTTTTTTAATTTTTATTTAAATGTTTCAATTTGTTTGCAGTCTGTTGCCTTTTTTTGTTAAAGTTCTAAAGTGTTGAGCTCTCAGGGCTGCTGTATAAAATATTTACTACAAAATGCCATTAAGGTTATATGGTTTAAACAAATGGAGGGAGCAGAGACGGCACAATAACTCAGCTACACATGTGTGTATCTCTGGGCTGTTTCATTTTAATGCTACAACACTGCCATCGGCTGTGTCCTACCTGACTGATGCACCTGCAGCAGCAGCACAGTGAGCGATTCATCCTGGGGTCTTAATTTCATGATCCTTTGCTGTCTCTCCAGGTGTCTGTCACTCTAATTGTTACATCAGTGTGGGAGCTGTTCCTCCCCAAAACACACACCGTGCCGAAGCCTGATCGATGACTTAAATAAACATTAGATTAGCATACCTGGCTTGGAGGAAACACTGTGAAACAACTTCTTACACGTTCATTCTGTCCCCTGATCAATCAATAAGTCAGTACACCAAACAGGAAGTGCTGGCCTGGTTAGATGGTGCTGTACTTGACGCACATATCCAGCTATGCATTGTGCTCCATCCCCGTTGTACAAAGGAGGCCAGTTGAAAAGAAAAGAAAGTCTTGTATAAGAAAAAGAACGGGAAAGAAACAAAGAAAAACAAAAGAAAAGAAAAAAAAGTCCAGTACAAACAGTCGGGAATATGTATTATTTAGGAGGATATGGGTGTCTTGCCTGTTTTTTCTGTCACCTGCACTTCAACATTTAAAATAAATAGATCTTCTCTTTGATATCGATGAGCTCCAAACTCCATTCATCCTTGTACAAGAACAAGTCTTGTGAAGGATTTTTGTTTTTGCCTGGCATACGGTTGCCACTGGAAGGAAGCAAGCATCCCTCAATGAAGAACTCCGGATGCTCAAGGTCTTTGTTGCGTCGATGGCCTAGCTATGTATGCAGAAGTATAAACTAGGCTTAAGGGTGCTTTCACAGTGGTTGGTGCATACAAAATAGTCCATTCAAACCAAATGTGCTTAGTTTGCTTAGTTTTCGTTGGTGTGAAAACATCAGTCGCACTCAGGGTGCACTAAATCAAGTGGACCGAGACCTCTAAAAGGAGGTGGTGTAGGTCTGCACCAAATTTGTCATTTGGTGAGAAGTTTGTCCCTCTAGTGAGGACATGAACTCAGGTCCAAACAAGAAGATACTAAATATTTCATAGCCTACCTTGTGGGTCTTTGGAACAATGTTCGTCCCATATGACCTCGTTCATGAGAATGTGTGAATGTGTCACTCCATAGTGAATCAGAATTGATGTTTATTTCTATGGGAGGATAAATGTGATGAAATGTCAATGGGACCAATTTTGGTTTGTTTTCATTCATGTGGAGTCTATATGCTTATTAGTAACAATTTTATTGCCTGACGCAGACCAAATAATCAAACTAGTGTTGTTAAAGCTGCCTAAGACACTCTAACACTGGCAGGGTTAGCTGTCTGATTCCTACTGGGCCCTCATAGCCCAAGCTTGTCAGGTATTGTGAGTCATTTCGGATCAAGGTGGCCACCAAATGGCATTAAATTGATGACATTTTTATCTTACCTGATACCTGTACGCTCTTTCTACTCCATTTCTCTCTTTCCCAATCTCTTTTTTTGTCCTTTGGTCCATCCAGATGCATTTATTTTATTGTCTTTAAGGTGGTGTTGCTCTCGCCTCTATATTTTTTCAGCTCCTTCTCTCAAAGAGGCCAACAGGTGTGCGCAAGATACGGGGAGATCGATGGGAGAAATTAGTGTATTGATCGGAGGATAGGCTACAAATGGAGCCCCGGAGCTCTCCGTCCACTTCTTTAACCTCCTCGCATTTCCCTCTGGTTTCTGTCTTTTTTCAAGGATTTTTCTTTTCCCTTTTTTTTTCCTTTCTCAGTTCCCCGCTTCTTCTCCTATGTCTATTTGTGCATCATTATAGAGATCCTTCTAACTTAAATCTCTTATTGCAAACACACAAACACATTCACAGTTTCCAGCATCGTAAAAGAGGAGCTACAGCAGGTCACAGGACAACACTAAAGCTGTTCCTGACAGGTCATAAATATGAGGGGCAGCCTGTATTATGATGGACAGAGCTCCATGCTTAAGGGACAAACAAGGCCTTACAGCTGGATGAACCAACCAGCAGAAACCGTCATGTGCCGACATTTCATCTGCTCTCTGTCATTTTGAAAGTTAAAGGATTGTCTGACCACTTCATTTTAAGTTTTATCCAGATCCTGGAGGTAGCAGCCTTTAGAAGGGAATTCAGACGTCTCTCTTCCCACGTCCATATAACTGTTGTTTAAATAATCTGCTGCTTTAACTTTTAGGGGACTGCATCACAGTCCACAAAGCCCTATTGTCATCATAATGTTCTTCCAACATTTCATACTCCAATTCTGCCCCTTTTTCAAATTTCAAAATGCTGCTACTTTTGCACATGCCTCTACAAATTTTCAACATGCCTTCAGCATCGGGGTTAGTTTGTCAGAGGTTCACAAAATTTAGTACACTTCTTTATCATACCGAAACACAAAAAAGCCTCATAATGTCCTGGTGAGATCCGAACAGGAAGTCTGCCATTTTTAATTAAAGTTACATGAAAGTGTAACACCAGTTTTCTCCCTTCTCCTCTGCACCTTACCTACATGTGGCTTTTTGCACTTTATGTAAAACAGTGCTGTATAAATAAAGTATATACACATTACCATATGTATATACAGTATTATGATGCAGTAGTATTAATAGTAATCTAACCACTACTTTGATATTATAAGTATATTTTTTGATGTATATTTTCTTGTAGAAGTACTGAGGTACTTTTACTCGTAATTGAGTTTCCTTAGACTAAACTGCAGTATTTCTACTTCCACCTAGGTAAAGAATCTGAATGCTTCTTCCACCACTGGTATAAACAGAATAACAACTTTACTGATGGAACAGAGATGTGTAGAGAAGGAACTGAATGTAAACTAGAAACACACAAATGCAAAAAATATACAAAAGAGAGGAAAAGTGAGAGATATATACACACAAACACACACACACACAGGAACACACACACACATGTACAGCAGGGTCCATTAGACTGATGTGTTGTTCTTAGTACTGATAGGGCTGGTTATCAGTGAAGTCTGGCTGTCATATTGTCCTGACGGAGCGGAGATACAGATAGAGGAATCACAGACCTAAATAAACACCGAAAGGCTCCTGCACATCAGGACAGGAGATGGGCTTTAAAAGCATTTGTCTATGTGTGTCTGAGTGTGTTTCAGTGGGAGCATAATGCATGTGCTCACTGATGTACTTAGTTATCTGTATGTAAAGCACTAGTTAACATTCCTCAGGATGTGATTCGCAGCAGAAAAGTTAAAAGTCAATGGAAGAAATATTGTACATTATGAGACGTGAGTGTACACGTGTGTGTGTGTGTGTGTGTGTGTGTGTGTGTGTGTGTGTGTGTGTGTGTGTGGGTGTGTGTGTGTGTGTGTTTGAGGCGATGCTGACACGCAGTGACAGCGACGGCACCGTGTGTTTTATCAGCGCTGGTTAAATGTTTCCTGCCACTCTTCCTCTCCGCCTGCAGTGACGCCGACCTTTACTTTGCTGCCGTTGATGCAAACACAGATGTGTTTCATGACGGAATCATTTCCATTCAGATCGTCGGCCATGATTACCATCATCTCTCCGCTGCTTTTACCTTCAGTACAGATGTTTGCAGGATGCCACTATGCCACATAGCAGCACATTAGCATTAAAGGTCGCGTATTGTTCACTTTTCCTGGGTTAATATCCCTAACAAGACATATTTGTGCTTTTAAGAACCAAATATCATCCCAGTATCTGTTTCATTATCTCCTCTGATTGAATAATTTTACTGGCGGTGATCAAGGGGGGCATGGGCGGTGACTATATGGTTGTGACATCACAACGTCACAGAAGTCCTGATAGCTCTAATAACGCAATAGTAGCTACAGTTTATGTTAAATCACTTCAAAGTGTCAAAAGTTCAAATATTAATTACCCGAAAAACAGTAATTTCACCTTTAATTAGTATTGATTAGCAGTAGCTCAGCATGTATTGATAAGTGTGTTTCCCACAGGCTGAGAAGTTACTTGTAATTGCGAGTGGCTCAAATGACAGGATGTCAATTAATATCAGATGGAAAATGTCACGTCAGATTGATCCGCATGTCTTACTGTCTTTTTAAACTGAAAAGCCATTGATGTTTGCATTGAAATTATGTGTCCAAATTTTTAGCCTCTGGACTTAACTATTCAAATGTTCATTACCTCATTTCCATGTTTATTTGAAAACATGAAATCAAAAGTTGAATTTAAAATTCAGACAGTATGCATTCAAATCCAGAACCTTAAATGTAGTTAGGATATTTCAATTAAATATGCAGGATACCTTTGGGTACTGATGATAACCAATTGATTCAGTCTCAAATCACTTCAAATCACTGTTTTTTCTAAATTAAAACATTGATTTGAAATTGAAATATTCAGTTGTTTTTTTTTTGTTTTTGTAGAATAGAATTTGGGCCTTTTATTTATTTGTCTTATGTGTCTGATTTCTATCTTAATTTATGATGGAGTCCAAGAAAAAAAGCATCATTCACAGCTTTACCGTGGCCTCTTGGGTAAACAGTCAAAGACACATGCACACACACACACACACACACACACACACACACACACACACACACACACACACACACACACACCTGCACACATACACACTATTGTCAGTTTTATTGACCTTTTAGAGAGTATTATCACAGGTAAAAATATTTGTAGAAGGAACTATGGTGTTCTGGCTTCTCCAAGCACACATATATTTCCCTCAAAGCACACACACACACACACACTACAGGGCAGTTGGCTCCCGTGTTTGCGCAGGGAATAGACTATGGCTAAGAGCTAATCTCTGACATGTTTGCACTGCTTTTATTGATTCCCTCTGACTCTCACATTTTTTTCTGATTGCTTAGGCACTATCTTTGAAACTAAAGGCTTAAAGAAAAAACAAACTCCACACACTAACCAAAAAACCTTACAACAAACCAAAAAAAAACTCTCAGACATTCTTGCAGGAGCTAACAATTCTCACAAAACTCTCCAAACTCTTGTGGTTTAAAATTTTCTTTACTGCTTCAAGAAAATCTGTAGCAAAAAAAAGAAACTGGGTGAAGAAAGAATATTCAAATAGCAACTAGTTTCATTTCATGCGAATGCAGCCTGACAAATTATAGCATGACAAATTTTAAACTTGCTTACAGGTGCTATTTCCTTCTTCTTTCGTGTTTCATTTGTGAAGTGACAGTATGTCATAGTCCAGCAGAATAATTACATTAATTTGATTTTATATTTTGCAGTGGAAACTGATATATGCTTGTTTTTCTCTCTACTGTAATATTGGAACGGTGTTGTATTACATTTGTCCGGTTTTATATATCCACCCTTTGTGTGCACTTTCATAGACTATAAGGTTTTAATTTACTGTCATAGAGTATCATGAAGAAGGAAATTACTTATGTCACAGTAAATGATTTTTTGTTTATTAATTCCTACATATTAGTTGAGTGTTTTTGATACCAGAGCTCAGATTTCCTTCAGTCTTCAATCTGATATATGATGCCTCCAATTAAAATATATAGGAGCGGATATCAGGTTGTTTTCAGGCTGTGTAACATTATCTACACTGGCTAAATGTTAAATGGAAGTTGATTGAAGTTCTATCTGGAAACGGCATCTTCGGCTGCTTTCATTTCCAGGCCCTGCTGCCCATAAACTGCTCAAAGAACATGGCACAGGTAGAAGACAGGCATTCTGTTATCTTCAGCAGTCCCACCAGAAAACGTCCAAATGCCAGAGTCACTGTCAACAATCGTTAAAATCGTTGTCATCAAATGTGTCTTTCTTTCTTTTCTTTCTATGCTGCATCATGTATTATCTTTTTTTCCTCATATCTCTTTATACATGAAAAAATAAACATGGATCAACTTTAAAAATGTAAGTAATAGACACTTTGATTCAATCAATGTAAATGATTTATTCAGTTTGGTCTAATGTTGAACTCCATGCAAATTTTTTTTTAATTTCCAAATGTGGAGAAAACAAATTATTCCACTTTTGTGTAAATGCATTCACACCTTTTTCTGATGCTTATATAAGGCTTCAGCAGTGTGAGTTTCTAGCTGCAGTTTTCTTTTAAAATGCACTTGGAAGCAGGTGGATAGGCCAATACACATGGTTTTGGGCTATTTGTTTTGCTTTTTAACTCTAAAAGGATTGATATGAATCTTCAGGCATGAACACAGACCTTGTTTCATGTCACCCATGGTCTAATCAAAGATTTGGACAAAAATTTTGGAAGATTTGGAGTCTGAGTCGGAACAATCAGTGACGTATCAGTGGCTCTGTCATCCCATAGCGTGGCTAACTCCTTGGGAAAACTAAATCATTAAATCAATACCAAACAGAGCTCTAAACATTTCGACTTCATTCTCGCCACTGGCCTCAGTCCCACGGGCGTTGTCTCTGTTAAGATCTAAGCAAGTGGTATGACAATTACTCCCCATGAGCTTCCATGCTGAAAGGAGGGTCGATATCTGTCAGTTGGAGCTAGAATCCTCTTGTTTTTCATTACATCTGCCATGCATACTTTGTGTCGTACAGTGCATGTAACAGGGCTCGCCATTACATTTTCATGCACATATTGCACACAATGGTTTGATTATGAGATGATGGGCCTCATTCTGTTAAATACTTTTTGCTGTGCATGGTTGCTTAATCCATTCAACTAAAAGTTTAATAAGACAAAATATCGATCATGCTCGGATCTCTGTCAGGTCCAACTGTCTTATATTTATACCATAAAATGTATAGGATCTGTATTTAAAGTCTTTTTTCAAGCAATAATTTCCCAACTGCGGAAGTATTCAGTCCCACACACGACTCATTTATCATGCATGAGGCTCATTTCCTGCACCTTCTATCTGTCAGTAGCTACTACGATAGCTGAGATCAAACATCCCATTCAATGGTGCCTGACCACGTGGCCTAATGGATAAGGCGTCTGACTTCGGATCAGAAGATTGAGGGTTCGAATCCCTCCGTGGTTGGATATCTACTTATATCTAGAATCTGTGTGTGTTTAGGCTGCAGCTGTAAAAGTTCCACACCAGCTTGACAGCTTTGCAACATGGTCAACGTATTTTTCCTCCTGTCCTCAGGATAATATGGAGAACCACACCCAGACGCTTCTGAGCGGGCCTGTTTGTTGTGGGTTCAGAGGCTATGTTCAGTGTAATTGCTGCAGTGCAACAAACACGTTCCCCTAGCACCCCAGAGGTCAGTCCTGAGGGTGCAAAATGTTTATACTGAAAGTGAGAGAAGCAGTTTTAAAGAGAAGAGTCTTCATGGATGACATGGTGCTACCAGATACAGCTGCAGACGCAGGCCGGACATGGAGCTTCTGCAACCAGAGGGAAGTGTTACTCCTGCAGCCAAATCCTGATGTCATTATAGCAAAGAAGAAAAAGAAAATCACAGAGAGGTAGATGGATAGCTGAGGGAGGCTGGATAGAAACAAGGTGACACTTAGAGGTTTATAGCAAACAAATGTTTTGCGTCAAAGCTGTGGAGAGCTGAGAGTTTGCGTCACGATACTTTCCAATGAAATTCCTGCATGTCAGTCTGGCAGCTTTGCTGCTGCCGCACTAAGACCGGAGCGCCACCTAGTGGTGGAAACCAGGACAGGTGCTCCATTATCATTACCCAGCTCAGCCAGATTAAGTGGAGATTGTATAACAGAGAAAATAAATGAAACCTCTATATAATTATATGACTTATTTCTAGGATGAAATACATGATTCTATATTATTCACTTTTTTCTCATGTTTTTTCCTCAATTTCTATTGATTGTATTGAATTTAATCATCTTAAATTTACTTTATTTACGTGGGAAAAATATTACAAACATTGTAAGAATGATAAATTGAAATGCATAAATGCTATATGCAAGCAATTGTAATGTGAATTGTATTCCTGCATTATAGTACATGAAATATATGTGTGTAAATACATGAACAATGAGTACAGTGATTCTATGCAGCTGCTTACCCCCACGCAAGTTAGTCTTAAATGTCACAGTCTTACAAAAGTAATGATCCTCCGTTTAGACATTTGCTGATTGAGTGAGAAATCGTATTGATTTTCCGGAGGACGTATTGTCTATTCTTGATTCTTAATGAGGTCATAGGTCATAGGTCAGGATGCTCATAGGTTGTAGGAAGTGTGTAGGAATTCACAGTGTGGCTGTAAAAGACAATTCAGCAAAAGTAGAGGAAGATTGGAATCTAGATGGATGGCACTTTGTGTAAAAACGTACTATATATATATATATAATGTATTAGTATTATATATGATACAATTATATAATATGATGCTTTGCTATAGTTGATTATCACACATTAATTGTTGTCATGGATACAAATAAACACCATAATATACTGTGATAATATATCACAGTCTGCATAATTAGTCCTTTTACTTTTGATACCTCAAGTACATTTTTCATCGTTTTCTTTTACTCATAAAAGGATGTTTTTACATCACATTTACACTATTTCTATTTTTACATCAGTAAAAGATCTGAGACTCCAAAATGTCATATCTATTAACTTTATTATAAAAAAACAGGACAGGACTGGCGTAACGCTATTATTTCCCATCCTCCTCATCATCATCATCATCACCATTATGACGCATTCTCCCTCCCTTTTTACACACACACCCTGTGGTGTGACCCCTCCCTCCCCGTTACTGACAGGCCTATATAAATCGGCTCTGTCCGAGTTTGAAACCAAGATAAAAAAGTGATCGAAGAAGGAAAGATCGAGAAACATCCTCCTCCTCCTCCCGAAGAAACCCACCGTCAGAAACCACCTGTGGCTCCGACTTCTTCCTGGAACCTTCTCAAGTCTTAAAGTAAGTCTCACTTCTCTTTTCTGTTCATTTAAACACGTTTGTTTTAGTGATTAAGTCTTGGAGAGAGTCGTGCTGCTACAATGAAATAGCTAAAACTAACAGAAAGTTATACAGGACGAATTTCATATGAGGCAATTTTCAACATTTGTGTGCAAACCTTTTTTTTATGAACTTTTGCACATATGAGAATATAATATCGTGTTATTATTAATCTGTGCGGTCAGACTGATCTGATCTGATTTGCATCGACATTTCACAAGCTGCAGGACACTAAATTGTTAGGATGCACAGTTTGCGATGAAAAAAAACGACTTTTTGAAAGAGTTTTTATTTTTCGCGGTTGCGCCATTTCCAGCTTTTATTGTGAAAGGCTCCACAATAAAGCGCATTGTTAAGTTGAAGTTATGACGGTGATGGTGGCAGCTTTCAGCACCGCGGACAGCGTCAAACAGAACTATTTCAGCAAGGTTTCTCAGATTGTGTGCTCAGATTCTTTAATTAAGTACATTTACTGTCGTCTAAAATAAGGAATTGCGAGTAAAATCCTTAGTGCAAAATGTCACTTAGCCTAAGTAAAATTACTGAAATATGATCAGTAAAAATGCACTAAAACTATCAAAAGTAAAAGTACTAAATGCTGATCATCATTTTCAATCAACAGTCATTTTCTGTGAACCTGTAATAGTGTAAAAGCAGGGATGAGACAGACCTGTTGCTCTTTGTAACTTCAACAACTCCTTTAACTCTATTTCTTAGAAACATAAGAAAGAAATATATATATATATATATATATATATATATATATATATATATATATATATATATATATATATATATATATATTTTAATTACTAAATATATGTGTGTACAGCATTTTAATGTTTTATTTTATCAATGTGAAGTCAGTCTCTCTGGGTGTTTAACTCTCAGCTCGCAGGCAACAAATATTAAATTTCCTGAATACTATTGTTAGTTATTATAATAAATCTGAAGCGTATCAAGATATAAGTGTCTCATCATGCTCTACAATGAAAAAACATTGTCTTTTCATTCATTCTTCTTCAACATTCATTGTCTGAATGTTAAATTTATTGAAGGTTTAGATTCAGAAAAAAATACATTGGATTTAACTTAAATATGTTGAAATTAAATTATTACATTGACTGAATCTACATAATTCATTTTAGTATACCATAGATAAGAAGTAGGCTATAAGTAAATGTATCCTAATGTAATTAAGTAGAGATCTTTTGGAAAATTAAAGTAAATTCTACTCAAAATGATTATTCTGCAAGTACTAAAAATATATGTACGATCAGTTTAAAAAATATGAGTCTAATCAAATTAAAATATATATCTATAGTTAGATAAATGAATTTCATGCAATCACTTCAACATAATGAAATTAAATAATCTCAATAAAACATTTTCCAGTATCCCTACATTATAAACCCATCTTACACTAGGGGTGTTTTATTTCCTTTTATCTTATCTTTTTTATTTTCATCTCATACCAACCATCAAACCCTCATCCTCCCTGCTGACATGTGAAATTAGTTTCCTCATCTGGAGTCGATCCATTTTTCTTCATCTTGAACTAAACATTCAGTCAGGGGAGTCTGACAATAAGTCAATCAACGGCCTGAAGCGTTTTTTTTTTCTTTACATAAACAGAATATCGATTTCTTTTTATTGCATCTCATGCCTCTATTTACTCATCATAGAGTGAGCAGGCATGTCCTGGGAGAACAGATGACAGGTTTTCCTTTTTCTCCACTTTGCTCCCTCAGGAGAGGTTTGACACACACCAAACAGGTTTTCCTTTTTTTTTTCCAGTTTCCTGCCATGGGGTTTATTCACTGTAACATCAATGACAGGATGTTTCTATTTTACGTATTGATTTTTAACAAAATACCTTTGTAACACTCACCTTTTCAACCATCAATAGACACAAAACCAATTAGCAAAGACATTTATTTTGAAGGGAATTACAATCTTCGTTGTCACATTAGGTTTTCATCCCACAACCTCTGACCCTCAGCCTCTCTGACTCTGTAACTCAACAGATGGCCGTGATGCTGAAGCCGTGGACAGTGCTGGTGGCCGTTGTGCTGTGTGTGCTGGTGTGTCTGGGAACGCTGGCGGACGCCTACCCCCCCAAACCCGAGAACCCCGGTGAGGACGCCCCGCCCGAGGAGCTGGCCAAGTATTACACCGCCCTGAGACACTACATCAACCTGATCACCAGGCAGAGGTACGGAGACAGTACGCATACATACGTCTGTGTGTTTCGTTTCGGATTTTCTTTTTTGACAGTCAAATAAACCCCATGAAGACAGCAGAGAATCTTCTATAATAACTATGAATGTTTTACCGAATATTTGTTCAGACTATGACCCTGATTTAGAAATGAATACCAAACTTTAGGATGCGGTTTAATATAGATGCAGATGCACACATGAAATCAGTTTACTTTGTAATAAAGTTCTATTAAATAACGGGTTATTACCTCCTCCTAAGTAAACTGATGATAAAGGTCCCATATCATAGAAAATTTGATGTTAATATCTTTTTGAGTTTTTGATTAAAAATCTGTCCCTAATCATTTTCATACAGTCCCTAAATCTTAAGTTTAGGAATCAGTAATGAAAGTAGAGAGTGGAGGTTCCTCATAATGATAGAAGACAATAATTCTGGGACTCTCCCTTCAATCTCTTGTGTCTTATGGCCTTATTGATCCCAAGAAACCTCCTTAGGTCCAGGTTTTCTCGTCTTTTTGTTTGTTGTACGCGTTTGATGCCTCAGCCCGGAGCTCTTTCTATGTGTGAAACACCCCCTCCCCCCTCCCCAAACATTACTTCACCCATACCCCAACCGCAGCATCATCTCAGCAGATTAGATTACTGGCCACTCTCCAGAACCTCCAGGCCTCCAAATCAACACGACCAGAGCAATAAGATCGGTACAGATTGTCCCAAGAAAGAATCCCAAATCTGGTTAGCCGGGCCTGAGCTGAAGGCCTGCTGCTCTCAGGTATAAAAGTCACCGACCGGGGGACGGGAAGCTCATGAGCGAGCGATCTGTTATTCATGAAAGTCAAATAGGTCGTTGATATTTAAGGTGCCCATTTTAAAGGAGGACTCCTGGTGCCGTAATACAGTTTTTACACATCACTGGAAAGCCGCAGATGAAGACATATATGTGATTAAGATAACTAATAGATATATAAAGGTTTGGCTGTATGGAATAAATGCTGGAGAATGTGATAGCTGTCAGCTGTAGGCAGGGCACTCCAGATATAAGTGATGGATCTGGATAGTCCATGGGGGCATTTGGTGCAATAGACTCCATGATATACTGGAGTCTATTAAAGACATGGTAATCAGGACTGTAGCTTTGTTTGAAGCTGTAACCGCTGTGTTTCTTCTTGGAATTTGGGCGTTAAAGCAACATGGATAGGACCAGGATTCTCTATTTCACCAACATTATTATTATTTATACAAATAGAACTTTAACTTTATTAATATATTTATTATAATATCTTTACTATCCAAAGTGTGGAAAATTACCTTCTGTTTAGCCATAGATATAACATGCATTCATGGTGAGAAATGCCATGAAACAAAAAATTCTAGGCTGCTATACATGCATACATGTATGCAACTATACATACGTCTCAGCAATACACATTTGTAAAAGTACAAATCAAAGTACGCCATTACAGTGTATCTGTTATGCAAAAATCTCAGGAGTACCATCCTGTATCTTGATCTTAGGTGTGAATCTCAATTTCATCCATTATCTTAAAAGCAGTTGGAACAAAGGATAACTTGTAGATATTTCTATTAGCCGGCATATAACATCTCCCTGAGGGTAAAAGTTCAAATCCACTATGTAGCGGATGAGAAGATCATTAATAATTCTGTTTGCTGGCTCCTTCATACATACCACTTATCTGCCTTTGTGGCCTCCCTGTCATTTTAGGAGGCCATGCGCACTACTTTCTGCAGTTTGTTCCTCCTTCCTGTAATCAGGTTACCCTACCACGTAATCATGTTAAAAGATAAAATGGTTTCCACTGGGCTCTTTATATACAGAACATTATGGCTCACTCCCAAATTATTAGGTTTGCTGGCAAGTAAAGGTGTTGTGGATGTTTCTTAAAAATGTGGTCAGTATTTTCCTTAAAAGTGGATTATATAATGTAATCTATTTCAAAAAACCATTTCAGTGGTTCCAGCAGACCTTCATGACCCTAGTGAGAAATAAAGAGGTATAGAAAATGGAATGGATGAATGGATGGCGTTTCAGTGGTTCAGTGTGGAGCAACACATTAATAGCTTCATGCAAACAATTTTAAAACTGCTGCGTGATGGAAAAAAAGCAGTTTTGTTTGGTTTGTGCCTGTTGAAATATGTATCATCTGTTAAATTGATGATACTTTCCAGTATTTTATATTCAAACTAATGTGCAAATGTGTTTGGCAAAATTGGATTAGGAGAATCAGTTGCAACCTAAGAAATAGGTAAAAAATTCTATCATGTGGCAGATGGAATATTTTTTTCCAGATGTTTAGAAGTCTTTAAGGAAATTGTGGAATGTCCTTCACAACAGTGGCACACAGTGTTAAAGCACCTTCTGGCTTTTTCAAAGATTTATTATTGTGGAAAAAATCTGATATTTAGCTCTGTTTTCAACGTAGTAGCAGTAGAAAAGGGGCAGAAACCGGGGCTATATTTCCATTAAAGTGTGATGAAGTCACACTTTAATAGCTCATACTGAGACTGAGCATTTTTAGCTGCTTGACTGGTTTCCTACAGGGCAACACACACACACACACACACACACACACACACACACACACACACACACACACACACACACACAATCAGGAGAAACGAAGCATAAGATTGGGTGCAGATTGGTGGGTCCAGCTGTGTTGAATAACACTATTTTCCTATGATAGACACACATACACACATACACACACACACACACACACACGCTGCTATGTAAACTTACTGTTAAACGGCTCTGTGATTTTACATTCGGGGTTCTCTTGGACTGATGGTTTCCTTATCAATGGTATGATAAGTCATCAAGACTTGAAAATGACAGCATGCACACACACACACATTGTTTGAATCTGGCTATGAAATTGAACCATTAGGAATAAATGAAGGGGAACGAAAATGTTGGAAAAGGCAGACAGTCAGAGACGAGAGGAACCAAATGGTAGACAGACAAGAAGACAAAAACATTCCTCTTGAATCTCTTTGAATTTATATCAGAGCAGTTCTTAAAAGTCTCATTCTGAGACATACGCCTCAAAGGTTATAGGCCAAAATATAACGTCCATTCATTACAGCACCACCATCTGGCCAAATTGCACCAAATTCAACACTTCCTTGGTTTCCCAGCAACACTTCAAGCATAAAGTCAATCAGTTGAATGGTTGTTGAGATAAACAACACAAAACCAGAATAATTTAATTGGTATTAATTGGTATTTAAGGTGTTACTGAGACCTTTTTTCTTTTTTTTTTTTCAGATTATTTTTTCAGCATTTTATGTCTTTATATATAGTCGAGGGGGATGAGACCTGTGTGTTAAGATGGATTTCAAATACTCTTCTTATCTGTCTTGCAGGTATGGAAAGCGTTCAGCTCAAGAGGATGTGGTTGCAGAGCTGCTGTTTGGTGGTGACAATAACAGAGACCAGAGATCAAGGTAAAGACCCTCAGCACATACACACACATACACACACACATACACACACATACACACACACATACACACACATACACACACACACTCACTCGATCATTTATACAAGTAGTTTTACATTTTTGTTTGCTTCTTCCCACAGATACGATGACTCCTACATGTGGTGATTCCACCCCTTCTCTCCCTCCCTATCGGGCATTCCCCCCGTCTGTGTCCCACAATGCACCTGGAAGGGCCGACGTGTGCCTCTCACCTCTGACCCCTGACCCTGATCCCAACCGATGACCGTCACTGGCTGGAACATAAGCTCTCTCTGTCTCTCTTGTCACTGTCTCAAGTCTCTCTCATGACAGCAAAATTGTATATAATTTATTATTGAAATAAAGATATATATGAGATCAGAGCTACCAAACAAGCATGGTTTCTGTGACACTAAGCACAAGCAAATATACATATTCATACTAATCATATTACAGCAATCAAAAAACTCCTTCCACATGATTAAATAGCTTTCTTTTAGCATTATGCAATTCTGTTCATTCAATTCTGTTCATTTAGTGAAGTTAATGCAACATAATTGCATAATTGCTGAAATGTAAGCAGTGTGGCTGAAAGTATATGATCTGGATACATCTACGTAACACTCTGGAGGGTACATGTCCTCAGCCTTCCATCTCTGTCCTATCCCACTGCGAGGTTTAAATTGTCTGTAACTGGGACAATTAAAGAATCTAAGCTAATTTCCTTTGTTCCTTTGTTATGTCATAGTGATGTTTTTTTAGGATTGGTGCAGGATAATCACAGATTCCTGTTCTTCCTGACATATAGAGTTTGCTAGCCTAAGCAGCTATTTTGCATGGTTAAGGGTGGTAGACATAGTTATATTTCCACTATTAAGAATTTTAGAGACTTTTGAGGAAGAAATTTAACAAAAAAAAGAATGATCTTTAATCTACTTGTAGTCTTATGTCCAGGCCTAGCTACCCTAATTACATCACCTGTGTTAAAGAGGCAGTATACAACTGTTTTTGTTGAGTGAACTGAAAATAATTTGTAAAATAGCACATTTTAAGGCAGAAAAATACAAAATAAATTTAAAAAACAACGCACTGGCCCTTTAATACGCTTCAAAAAACAGGTACAGCATTAATTGAATGTTTGATTAGTGTCCCAAAAAAACGAGTCTAATTTTAACGGAAATAGATCAAATTTGCCTTCAAAATTAAGTTAATTAGGCCTAGTTAATTAATAATTTAACGCATGTTAAACGTTTTAAATGCACACACTTTTCATACAAGATGCAGTATATTTGAGGTCTTTAAGATTCATTCTATCCATTCTTTTAATTTGTTAAATCGGCATGTATGGTTGGCAAAAATGTTTTATTCTGAAGTGCTACCGGAAGTCAGGTGTATGTTGCTGACGCACTTGACGCTCTCTCCGCTGAACGAAGCCAGACGACAACAAGAGGCGCAGCAGACATCACAGACAGCGGGAGACGCGCATTGTGTTGAAGGTAGGAGAAGCTTCTATTTCTACGCCAACATGGCGGCTCCATTAACAGGCGTGTTGAGCATCATTAGCGCCCTTTTTTTCATCCCGATATTATATAGACACTGTACCAAAAAGGTCTGAGCGCGAGCGTGTATGCGCGCACGTGCGTGTTAATAAAACTGTGCGCTCATATTAGCACTACTGTCAGTATTCACGTTAGCCCAATGTTGTCGTTGAGTTTTAATTTTTTCTGTCTGGCAGCCTTTGTGTGTAGTTGTCTCTGTGTGCGCGTGCGCGTGCGAGTCATGCTTTGTTATATATGACCCCTGTGACTAATTAGAAGACCCTTCTGCTGTGTGTGTGTGTGTGTGTGTGTGTGTGTGTGTGTGTGTGTGTGTGTGTGTGTGTGTGAGCATGCCAGCATGCTTTGTTAGAGACTAGTGAAGTGCCAGTTAGCAATGTGCCACCTATTGGCCAAATGGCACCAGATTTGTCATGATCCCTAAGACATCAGACCTCCATATATTCACCAAATGAGGTTGCATTGGAAAAGGTGTTAAGATATGAAATTGTTCTGTAATATAAGCCACACGCCAGCAGCATTTAAGCAGAAATTGAGGGTCGGCTATAGGAAACTGTATATAACATAAAAAATCCAAAATAACAATACAGTAACTTTTTTTTCTGGCTCAGTCCAGAGATGATCTGTACCAATTTTGGTGATGATGAATTAAAGGACTAACAAAAAATCATATTTGGACAAAATTGAAAATGGTGTAAAAATCCATATACACTGATTCTGATACTTATGGTTCAAAAGTTATAGTTTGAAAAGTTTTTTTTGTTATAGTGCCACCATCTTGCCAAATTCAGTAATTTTGTGCATTAGAGAGTGTGTGTGTGTGTGTGTGTTAGGTGGAGAATGCACTAATATAAAAGTTACCATGTTAACAAATGTTTAATTAAGAGACAAGCCTATGAAATACACCCACAAACAATACTGATGAGGTCACACACACATTATATTGTGTGTGTGTGTGTGTGTGTGTGTGTGTGTGTGTGTGTGTGTGTCCACCTGGCAACATTCGTTTCTTTACATATTGGTGCAGCTGAGCAGATGGAAGATGGAGGGGGATGGAGGGAGGAGGAGGGGAATAAATAAAGGAGTAACGGAGGGGAGGATCTCAGGAGGCAGAGGAAGGAGGAGGAACGTTCACGGTGGGGGCTGTGAGAGAGGGAAAGCATAAAGGGAGAGAACGATGGAGGGAGCGGAGGGTGGGAAGATGTGAAGGAAAGAAGTGGATAAAACAGTGAGGGAGGGTAGCAATTAGGACGGGCATGGAGAGATGAAGAAGGAAAGAGGATGGAGGTAGAACTGAGGTGAGGGGAGCAGATGGAGTTCACAGCAGCATGTGTGTGTGGCTGTGTTTGTAGTTCTCTACTTCTATTTCTCTCCCAATATTCTGTACATCATTTCCACCAAATGTAAATGAATTCATAAAGAATAATTGGCCACTGGTTAACTCCAGGGACCCTTAAAGAAAATGTGCACAATTGTTCAAGTGTCTTAGTGAAGGAGGTTTTCCTCGCTGTAATAATTCCTCTTGTCCATGCTGGATATTAAAAGATTCTTCAAATGTGCTTTCAATGTAAGTGATGGATGATAAAATTAGCGGTCAACTGATATGAGGGTTGTTCAGTTGCCGGCGGTGATGTTTAGATAGAAGTGCATTTGATGGTTGTTATATAATACAGATTTATTATGTTTTTTATCAGATACAATTTAGTTTGGGCTCCCCAGAAGATATAATATTGGTATAGTAACAAACAATAAAATAGCATTATGGGGTTTATTCGCAATATTAATTTGTCAGAGACCAGCTGATTTCCAGTTATGACTCCTAAAAGAAAGAAGGAATGATTAAAAAAACATATACACCTATAAATTTATGAACATCACATGTAAACTGCAACACTATACAGCAAAAACAGTGTTCTACATGAGAAAATACAATAATCTGTGGTAAAACACATTGTTTTATTCAATCATCATGGGTAAAATGACAGAAGGGCAGAAGGAAAAAAACATGTGGAATGATTTATTTTTAGTTCAGGCTGGCTGACACATAAACTGCATTAGTGGCTAATTTCAGCTCATCACTTGGTTGTCAGTTTATTATTAGGCACACTGTTCCTTTACAATGGCTGATGGTTCAAATCTTTCATCCACCTCGTTTATTTTTAGTCCAGCTTCCTCCTCCTGCTGTGTGTCAGCTTTCGTCTTCGAAAAATTTCCTTTTGAAAAAAAAAAGAGAAACTTCTCTTAAATGTGTCTCAAGTGATCTGCTGTATGTCCCAGATCTACATATCTGAATTGGACTTGTGTATCCAGTCGCTCTTCCATCAGCTTACACAACACCAGTGTAAAACCTAGATACTAATGTAGTAATGATCCCATTTTATCAGATCATAATCCCTCGTTAACACTCCGTCCCCGTCTCCTCTTTCACATATTTAAGACGTTACGGATTTTCTTTCTTTGTTATCATTCTCCTTTTCTTCTTCTTGTCGCTTGCCTGAGGTATTGTGTAAGGCCTTCTCCAACATAAGCAGCAGTGTAATTGTGTGTGTGACTGAGGAAACTGCAGGTTTCCATGGCAGCTACAATGCAGCAGCAGCTTGGTCATGGATGGATGGATGGATTCATAGATAGATAGATAGATAGATAGATAGGTGGACTGCACCTCTGTTCTATTGTCCATCTCCAAATTTGCTGTTGTATTGTGTCTGTTGTCATGGTGACGTTTTCATTAGTTACGCCCCCATGCCTCCCCCCATTTACTTTCCTATCATTGTTAGGGTCTCTCTCTCCACTTTAATTCTAGATCATTGTGCTGTGTTGAGGTGGGAGGAGTTACATATACTTGCTAAAAGGCTACAGTACAGACATGCACATTTCAGGCCATTTATCACAGCAGCTGTCAAGAATCTGCAGATTTTCTGTTGACACTGTAGGAATTATCGTAGTAACCCTGGGCTGGGGGATTTTTGTTCCTATCTATACATTAACAATATGATGTGATACTACAACCTCTGAGGGGAAAAAACAATAAATGACAAAATGAAATGAATACGATTCACTCAGTAATTCAGTAAATAATTGGCACTGGTACCTAAATATTAATTTGTAAAAAATAAATAAATTAATAATATATATCACTTACTTGATCTACTTCACTTTTTCAGGCATGTCCTATTGTGGCTGGAGTTAGAACTCAGGTGTAATAAGTTATGTTTTAACAGGGGGGACAATCACTTTTTAACTCTCGGCCTTTTCTCCATTAATAAAAAACTTAATTTAAAAACTGCATTTTGTGTTCACTTGTGTTGTCTTTGACTACTATTTAAATTAGTTTGATCTGATTGTAACAAATATGCAAACAAGTTCCCATCACTATATAATAATCAGCCATTAACTGACTGATTGTAAGAGGTTATGACAGGGTTAATCTGGGCAGAAAGAGAAGAGACTGTACTGTAGAGTTGTTCTATAGCAACATATTTAACGCTCACACTCCTCTAGTGCAACTGAAACCCAACAGAAGAAGTCTGTTACAGAATGAAACAGCTACATAATTAATTTCATCGAAAGATGCAAACTTTTATTAACACACTCAAAAAAATATGTTGAATTTAATGTGAACATTACGCTTGTGTGTTTTTACTGAACTTTGTCATTTGAGGCTGAAAACTCTCTCTCTCTCTCTTTCTCTCAGGTTGACTGAAGCTCTACCATGCCTGTGGCCTCCACCAGAACAGAGCCTGGTGAGACTACAGACTTTCTCCTCATTAGCTCCTATCACCATGTGTCTATTCTACATTATTCACATCCAGTGTAACAGCCTCTTCAATGAGCAACAACCTGTGTGTGTGTGTTCTAGCGCCCCAGATGTTGGACACAATGAGCGACACGACCAATAGCTCCACCACGGCCAATGACTTGGACCTCATCTACCTCAAAGGCATCATGGAGAGCCCTCTGGTGTGGTGTATACACACAACACACACAATACTGAACTATTATTATATGCAAGCTTGTTCTGTGTCTTTATGTCTCTGTTATACTTAAAAATGCATCTCTATCATGACTTTGTGTTTATGTGTATCCATGTTTTATGTATATAACTGTTTGTGTGTGTGTTAGGAGCAAGAGGAAAGCCTGAAGGAGGCCCGTCTGTCACCGGTGAGGGAGAACAATGTGGAGCTCCTGCAGGAGATCCTCAGAGACCTCAACCCCTTCACACAGCGCTCTGACACTGCAGCGGAGCTCTCCAGCATACTCAATCAGCCTCACTTCCAGGTGGGTAACACACACACATACATAGTATATGTCCTCACACATTATGTGATTACATTACATCCAGTGTCAAATGTCCAGTAAAAGCAGAAAAATGGTATATTTTATGCCTAACTTTGTATTTTGTTACCTTTTGGTTGTCAGTCACTGCTGGAGACTCATGATTCAGTGGCCTCCCAGGTGTGTGAAAGCCCGCCCCCCAGCCCATGTGACTTTGTGGATCATGATCCAGACGACGGCCACACACACCCACTGCACCCGCCACCTGACGCGATCCGCATGGTGGGCGTACGCAAAGTGGCAGGGGAGCATCTGGTATGTAACATCATGACATGAGCACAGAGGACTGATTCATTCCATGTAGGTCTGCACCGTTTCTGCAAAAGCAATTCATCAGTTTTAAATAAAATAAAAGGATGTTTCGTATTTTAATCAAATTGCTGAGCTAGGACCGGACCCAACATTGATCCTACTGTGTTTCAGGGTGTGACTTTCAAGGTTGAGGGTGGTGAGCTGGTGATAGCCCGCATCCTCCATGGAGGGATGATAGATCAACAAGGGCTGCTGCACGTTGGAGATATCATCAAAGAGGTAAAGTAGACCCAGACTTTCTGTGGAGTTTGTAACCGTGAGTGTTTTTTGTTGTATGACAGAGCACATTTAGACCGAGGATTATCGTTCATGCTATACATAAAAGTAACTGAGACAGTATATTTTTTTTAGTTAATTTTTCATGTTAATTTCTCAGATTGGGTATAACAGATTGAGCGCAATTAAAGATGCATCTTGTATAGACATTAAGTTCCAGCATTGAATCTGATACCACTAATGTACCTATTTACATTGACAGTTTATATTCTCTTGTCCACTGTGCTGGCAGGTGAACGGACGAGAGGTCGGCCAGGACCCCAGGGTGCTGCAGGAGGAGCTACAAGCAACCAGTGGAAGTGTGGTACTGAAGATACTGCCCAGCTACCATGAAGCAATCCCACCCAGACAGGTGAGCAATACAAATATTGTGCACACACACACAGTAAACACACAGTTACAGTCACAGGCGTACATGGTGAATCTTCACTTGCACTTTTTTTTCAGGTGTTCTTTAAGTGTCACTATGACTACGATCCGGCCAATGACAACCTGATCCCCTGTAAGGAGGCGGGGTTAAGGTTTGAGACAGGAGACATCCTGCAGATCGTCAACCAGGATGATGTCAACTGGTGGCAGGTGATGTACAGCAGCAGCATGTGTCTGTGTACATATATACATACGACTGTGTACATACATACATGTGTCTGTGTACATGTATGCATGTGTTGTTTTTTTTAATTCTGCAGGAGATAGAAAGCTGTTCAGATTGACATTTTCTTTATATTGAAATTAAAACACTTCTGATGAATAAAAATGTTCTATGTGTATGCCTGTGTGTGTGTTTGTGTGTCTTATTTAGGCACGTCATGTGGAGGGTGGAAGTGCAGGGCTGATTCCCAGTGAAATGCTGGAGGAGAAGAGGAAAGCGTTTGTCAAGAGAGACGTGGAACTGGCACCTGCAGGTGACAGAAATACCAGAGTAAAAATGATTTTAAGACATTGATGAAGAGAGAGAGAGACTAAATTAAGAGACTAAAATAGATAAGTGAGCATAATAGTTACAAATTTCTTGCATCTTCCTTAACGAATTATGGTAATTATTGGTAATCATTATACCCCCCTAAGTAGTAAGAACCCTGCAAACACATGTCTTTTTTTCTCAGTTTACATTTTGTTAAATCATTACTCATTAGAGGCACATTAATGTAATGAATCATTAAATGCTCATAAGTTTAGTCTTGTGCTGTTTTACGCTGCCCTCTGGTGGTAAACACCAGGGCTGTAAATTAAAGTCCATATATCAAAGTTTGGAGTTTTAGCTCAGAATTTCATTTTATTTGACAGGAAATCTGTGTACTGGTGTTGGAGGGAAGAAGAAGAAAAAGATGATGTACGTGACCACCAAAAATGCAGGTAACAAAACCTTAATTTCCACAGCCCTCGGTTAAGTATGTGCTTGTAGTCCTTGTATTATTATATTGCTTTCCTAGTTTTTGTGACCTTCTTTCTGTAATCCCTCCTTGAATTGTTCCTCCCAGAATTCGACAGACATGAGATATTGCTCTACGAGGAGGTGGCCAAGGTCCCGCCTTTCAAGAGGAAAACGCTGATTTTGATTGGTGCCCAGGGTGTGGGGAGACGGAGACTGAAGAACACTCTTCTTCTGAAGGATCCACATCTCTTCGGCACCACCATTCCATGTATGAAATCTAAATCTATTAAATATGTTCATTCTACAGCAAATCATAGCTTTGTACAGTGGGAATTTTCCCCACAGAAAAGTGGGACTTTCAAACAGAACTTTTTGAAAAACAAAAGTTGTAAAACACAAACACCGCCAACATATTTGTATTTGAGGTAATGATGCAGCCATAAATACATGGAGTCTTGAATATTACAGGAAGATACATGCAGATAAAACGATGACAGACAATGACTTTAACAAAAAGCTTAATGGAAACTGTGTGTCTGTGTGTGTGTGTATTTTTTGTGTCCAGACACCTCCAGAAAGCCCAAAAAGGGGGAAAGTGAGTGTCGGATGTACGCCTTCACCAGCCGCAGCAAGATGGAGACTGACATCAAGAACGGGAAATATCTTGAACATGGCGAGTACGACGGCAGCCTGTATGGAATCAAGATCGACTCCATACATGAAGTGGTGGAGGCAGGACGTGTCTGCATACTGGACGCCAACCCTCAGGTATAAACACACATAGCTACGTATATTATGGATTAGCCAAAAGTTAATGTTATTGGTAGAGTCAAAAAACAACCCCATTTAGTCATACGAAAGTATGGTTGTATTAATTCAGTGTCATGTGCTTTGCTCAAGGGCATCTTAACAATTGATACGGTAGCAGAGTACAAAGTTACTCATTCACTGCATTCATGTTACATATGTGTTTGTTCTAGTCTCTCAAAGTGCTGAGGACCTCTGAGTTCCTGCCGTATGTCGTGTTCCTTCAGTCTCCAGACTTTGAAGTCCTCAAGGCCATGAATCACTCAGCTGTAGAGGCAGACGTGGTTAATAAGACCCTGACGGTAAGAAACATTTACTTTTTTGTCCATGCACACATAGAAAGTTAACTATTTCAGCTTTGAATAGTAGAATGTGGAGTCCCTGTGATATGAGGGTAAAACCAGGTCATGTGTTCTCTGTCTCAGGATGAAGAGCTGCGGAGAACCTGCAACGAGAGCGCTAGAATCCAGGCGGCCTACGGTCAATACTTTGACCTCAGCATCATCAACGACAACCTGGACGAGACTTACCGCACTGTCAAAGCAGCACTGGAGACGGTTTCTAAAAATCCTCAGTGGGTCCCTGTCACCTGGGTTTTCTAAAAAATGAACTGTGTAGGGAGGGAACGTAAAGAACCAGAAAGAAGCTTTGAAAATATAACACTGTTTAGATAATGGATATTCAGTTTCCATACAGGACACCTCTATAGCAGTAGCTTAGCATCAGAACAAAGCAGTTTTCTTGCTACAAAATAACAATATATAACAATATTTGCTCTCTATCTATTATTTAAACTGTGTTATATGCTTCTCTGCATAAAAGGACAGAAACAAGAGAATAGAAAGAAACAAAAACAACGTCCTGAATGTTATTGTGCGTGCGTGCATGCATGTGTGCGTCCCTGTTTGTGGCTGAACTTTGGAGCGTCTACCTTTCGAAGTACCTAAATAATTTGCGCCATAACTGTTAAACAGCAGTATTTGTCATTGTTTACATTTCATGATGATCAAACTTAATCAGAAAATTTTGGTAATATTTATAAGATAAAAACCTGAGGCAAGGGCTGCAACTAAAGATTATTTTTATTCAAGGTTTATAATTCCATTTAATAGTAATGATAATAATATTAATACATTTATTTGTAGATGCCAGGACATCCAAGGTCACCTTACAGAGCAAATAAATGTATTTAATTGACCAAATCTTAAACCTATAAAATGTATTGGTCAAACAGTCCAAGAATCCCAGGTATTACATTTTTATAATATTAAATTAAAAAGGCAGGTCATTGTGATTATCATTAATACATTTTCTAACCAGATGAATTGCTCACATGCACCACTATTTTATTACAACATTGTATTTCATGTATTTCCTAAGACTGAGTAATTCTGTTCATCACACACAGTCTTTATTAATTTGCACTTTTTATTTTGTAGTATTTATAATTTTAAACGTTTTTGTTGTATTTATTCACTTAGTTGTACATAGTTTGTAGATAGCATGTAGATACACAGTGATATATAGATACTGATATAGTAGGTATGAGATTCTTGCCTAGTATTTACAGTATGTGACACTTTAGTGATAACAATAGAATGTCATCAGCAAAGACAGGAATATGTCAGTAAATCTGTCACCAGGTTTAAAAAATTAATGCTACAAATTCATATACATAATTTAAATGAAAAAAAAAAACAGTGCTAGAAATTCAGTAGCTTTTAAATTTTTAAATCTGGCAAGACAGATATACTTCCATAATATGGCAGCTTATGAGTGCACAACACAGCAATAATTAAAAAGAAAACAGGAGTAACATGCTAGAAACAGACTAAAATAAAGCAAATAAAAGTGTAAAATTTTCTTTTAAATGTTGTGTTGTGCACTCTTAGGCCTCCGTACATGTAACACTGTCCATGGTGCCAACTGCAGAAAGCTCCTTTAAGCAGCTTGTTTGTACTCTTTTATTGTGGCTGATACTTTTGATGCAGAATGAATTATTTGTCGAATACAAATACAGAAAAATAACTGACACTCAGACCATTTTTTTAGCCATATTTGATGCCACAGATCAGTAACTTTGAAGATATTTTAGTCATTCAGACTTTATAAAGTTCAATTTTTATGCTCTAATTTTTTAAAGTGGCTTGAAAACAAGAGATAATTGTCTGGCAGCTATATTTAGATCTTGCTATTAAGATCTAACACATTTCTCTCTCTCTCTCTTTCTCTCTCCCTCTTTCTATGTCTCTCTATCTCAAACATTCCAAAAAACCTCACTGTGTACTTTTTCTATAAAATCTCATGAATGCAATAAACCATTTTAGCCACTGTATCTTTCCATAATAATTTCTATCCAAGTTCAACATTAATGCTAATTTAAGTTGTGTACTGGTAGGGCTTGGTGATTTTTTTTCAATTACAAATTCCTACTTTGCTAGAATTGCTAGAAAGTTTTTTATTATTATTATAATTTATTTGTTATTTTAACTTATTTGTTTATCTAGGCTTAGACTACTCTGCTAGTCTAGGTAGCCTTGAATGATTTATTCATACAGAAATTATTTAATTATTTTCTTTAACATTTTTATTTAAATCCAAAAATGTATATTAATTTGAGAAAAAAATATCAAGATTCGTTTTAGGCCAAATCACCCAGCCCTAGGCCTTCTGTTTTAAATATTGTCTCCAAGCTGAGATAATGTCACTTTAACAGCATCTGGGTTACTTTCAGATTGAAGGATTATTCTCTCTAAAAAAAAACAAAAAATCATTATGCAACTGATTTCACAGACTGAGCTGTACTCCCCATGACAAGCCAACTGTTCTTGAGGTGTAATATTTGTGGAGTTCTCCTTTAAATGTACGACTGTGCATTTCAATAAAGCTTAGTCCTATCACTGTAAATCAGTGGTCTCCAACCCTGGTCCTGGAGATCTATTGTGGATACAGGTTTTTGAAACTCCATAGCAAGGGCCCTAGTGGTTGATTAGAATCAGGTGTGTTCCTGCTTGGTTGAAACAAAAACCTGCACCCGCAGTAGATCTCCAGGACCAGGGTTGGAGACCCCTGCTGTAAATGGACTTACATCAGTTTTAAATGTATGTATTCAACAGTAAAGGTTTTACTATATTGCTTGTTCACACCTCTGCTCTGTTGGAGGTTGACTGAGTTTGTAAAGCTCTGTGTTGTTTTTAGCTGGTTGTGCAGGAAAACGTGGCACTTCTACTCTACGTGTGTTATTCGCCTCTATACAAAGCTGGATTTTACTGTTGAACTGTTGCAGAATCAGACATTGTTAATGCTTCTGCCTGCGCTGAATAAATGATTGGTTTGCAAATTAGGTCAAGTAAGTCGTGTTTTTTTCTGTGAACAGACTTTACTTTCTAAATGTGACTATAGAATCATATGACGCAGGTCGTAGTCATGCCGATATCCATGTACAGACCACAAGTGTCCTGTTCTCAGCATCTTAGCTCTGAAAGCATCTTTGTTCTCTAGCATGCAGTTTCAGTTAAATCTTAAAATGCTTCGAAGAAACAAACTCATTCTGAGGAGGTTCGATAACCAGCAGCTAATTAGCAGTGGTTGTGGCTGCGTTCTGATTCGAGTCTATTAAACAACTGTCTCTCTCTTCTCCTGCAGTCTCATGTCCTCTGCATGGAGAATGTGCTATCTGCTCGCATCTTTGTGGAATCTGAATTTCCAAAATGTCATGTGTTGTCTTTAACTTCTGTCCTTATGCTTGAAAACCATTTATCCTCCCTTCGCTCCACCCATCGCTTCAACCCTCTCCTCTTCTGCAGTTAAGTCTTGATGGAGGTGAACTTTCTTCTTTCTTCTCTTACCCACTGCCTTTTCATCCTCCTCATTCCTATCGTTCCTACCCTTTTCCAGTCCTGTTCCTCTTTTCACCCTCCTGCTGTCTACGGTCATCTCTTTGACTGTCCTCCATCATGTGGTGGTGGCTGCTGGGCGTACTGAGCTGTGCTCTGCTGGCAATGGCTGTCATTTTCTTCCTGACCACCAGCCAACGCTACAAGGTGTTCAGTGAGAAGTGCCTGAGGCCACCGGCACCGTTGGTCATTGACAGCAAACAGAGGGACGAAAGGCTGAAGAGAGGTAAGAGTTTTGTTTCTCTTGTGGATGCTGAAGGACAGGTTCACAATTTTTTGAAAGACTCCCAAACAAATGGGAGGTCTTGCTGCTTTGATCCATCCATGCATACAACATTGGAAAGCTCATTTAAATGTAGCCATCAGGGTATTTGTACATGGATCTCTTTGACTGTAGATAAAGTTTCTGTGATGCAATCGAATGAATTGATGATCTTTTCACAAAACCTCCACCGGTCTTGATTTTAAAGTGTAGTTCGTGCTCCCCTGCAGGATTCCGTGTGGACCGAGTCCCCCCTGCTTTGGACGCTGTGGTGATTGGCAGCGGCATTGGAGGTTTGACGGCAGCGGCGCTCCTGTCCAAAGCTGGGAAGAGAGTTTTAGTTCTGGAGCAACACGATCAGGCTGGAGGCTGCACGCACACCTTCCAGAATAAGGGATTTGAGTTTGATGTGGGTAAGACGCCAGAGTACACAAAACGAAACAAATGCCAGCATATATCTGTCTGTTATTTCTCTGCTGCTGCAGTGGGCCTCTTCTTCCAGCTGCTGATAGTTATACTCTGTTCAAATAAAGAGACAGGATGCATGTTTTATCTTATGTAAAAAAACATACTGAAAATGAAATAAAACAATACTTGTGGCCTTTAAATCCCAATGTGATTAACCTACACATTTGACATCTTCCTAAATTGGCTCATTTCTCAAAGCACTGTTAACTAAAAGAGCACAGCTGAGCTTGAATACATGCATTATTGTTGCTACATTTGAGCATAATTAGCCATGACTGTGATGAGGAAGAGGCACCGTTCAAACTACAAATATTCTGTGTCACTAGCATCATGTCCTGCGGTTCACTGGAATGCTAAACCTCATGGTGTCAAACATGGCTCTGTTTCTGTCTGAACAAAACCCCACTGATCAGTCTCACAAAGCTGGGAGTATGTGCGGGTAGATATTACCTTGCACAACACAATGAAGGTTATCAGCGCTTAGCTACATTATTAAATTATTAGAAATATTAGAGTCAAACTTAGAAAAAAAATGTTCTGTTACACATTTTAAAAGCATTAAGTAAATGAAGTCA
Organism: Lepturacanthus savala; assembly: GCA_030544235.1. Taxonomy (NCBI): domain Eukaryota; kingdom Metazoa; phylum Chordata; class Actinopteri; order Scombriformes; family Trichiuridae; genus Lepturacanthus; species Lepturacanthus savala. The sequence continues at coordinate 6,611,125 of CM060482.1, read as the reverse complement.
ACTTAACCCAGGAATCCATTACCTGGGCCAGCTTCATGAGAACAGCCTGCTGAGAGTTGCCCTGGATCAGATCACAGACGGACAGCTGCAGTTCACAAGACTTGAGCATCACTTCGATACCCTGGTCTTGGGTCAGCCTGAACAGCGCAGGTAGGCCACATCTTTTACATGACAATTACATTTTCATTTGGTTCTTCACCTTTTTTATTCTACATTAATCAGATCCAAGAAGTAACCGATTACAACAGATGACCATGATTGCTCCTAACTCATCTCGATTTGATTGCTTAATGTGATTTTATATTCCTACACATTTCAATGTCATCTGGGAACTATGAATTGCTCCATCGTACCTTACTTCTCTCTCATTTTCAGGGAGTACCATATCCATGCAGGGAAGACTGAGATGGCAGACAGCCTCAAGAAACAGTTCCCAGGGGAGGAGGACGCCATTGATGAGTTCATGAGATTGATGAAGGTAGAGAGAGAGAGGTCAATACAGATGGATATGTGATCAAGGAAAGTGTAAGACCTTGATAAATCAAAACGTTGTCAGAAACCATGTCAATGCCAGCCATGTAGCAGCTTTATGCCAGGTTTAGACTTCTGTTCTTCGTGCACAAGGATCAGCAAAGTCTTTTTAAAAAACAGGGTAGTATGCATGCCAGGCCAGTAGTTTGTGGTTTGACTGTGACAACTTAACACAGCCTAACAAATATCTGCAACATTCTTTGGTTCTGACACGTCCTGGTTGGCTTTTGTCTTGTATCTGCCCTGAGGCCTTGTGCCTTTAATAAAAAGCCAGGAGAACCTGATTTGTGCAATGGCAAACTTGTCATTGAGAATCAGCCATGTCTCGATCAGCATGACCCTTTCCTGTCACAAGGGTGTCATTAGCATGGCGACATACTCCATCAATACCATCACTGAGCTGAGAGCTTCTCATTTGTACTGCTCTGCAGCTGATGTAATCCCAAAAAGCAGCTCCTCCTTCATTTTGCTCCTAAAAAGGCCAAAGGACCGCTGATTCTTTCAGTTTTATTTTGTAGTCTCATTTTACTTGTGCAATTGTGACCTCTGCCCTGTGTCTATTTTTAACTGGTCCTAACAGGCATATAGTTTTGTTACCATGTTACCATTTGTAATAACTAATGGGGATCTTAATAAAATAAACTCATATGCAGATGACATTCAACTCTATAAAGTTAACCATTTTTTATTGTTCCTTTATAATAATTTAAAATACAGTTGATATAAAAAAAAAACTTTGAGAAACTGCTTATATGAAAGGTGTTAAGTAAAGCATTATGATAAAACAACTAAACTGTGCCTCTGTCTTCCTGTTGCAGCTAGCTTCCCGACGGACACCACTTATCGCCATGTTGAAGATCATACCATACTGGCTGGTTGAATTCTTTGTTCGTACTGGCCTATTAGATCGCATATCTTCAGTGTTCCAGCTAGCAGCAACCAACCATTCAGAAATAATGTCCCGCCTCACCCAGAACAAGGACCTGCAGGCACTATCTGCCTACCTGTTCTATGGTGCCTGACATACAGAAACACATACGTTTCATAAATCACACACAAAACTGTACATCCTCTTCACTCTTCTATATTATGCCATTGTCTTTAAGGTGTCCCGCCTAAAGAGTCCAGCTTTCTCATCAATGCTCTGCTTCTACACCACTACAAACGTGGTGCATACTACCCACGGGGAGGTGCCAGTGAATTTGCTTTTCACATCATCCCTGTCATTCAGCGGGCAGGTGGTACTGTACTGGTCAGAGCTCCTGTCCAACGCATCCTGCTCAACCAGCAAGGGAAGACCATTGGTGAGAAGGGAGAGACTGGATTTCAAAGTGTGCACAGCTTGTTATATTCAAGGAAGTCAAAGACTTTATAAGTGACAAGTCTCTCACTTATAAAGGTGACAAGTCAATTGTTTAAATAATGACACAGTCAACACATAACAGATATACCTATTTTATTGTTCCAGTATTCCTTTTGTCTTGAAATGGTCAAGTCACCTGATTTCAGTGATAGATACCTGTCTGGAATGTTTAATGGTGTTAAAATGTATTATTATAGTCAATGAACCACTCTTCATTCTTTCGAAGCTACCTCAAACAAGGGACATTAAAAAGAAACTTCATGTGTGCTCTAATTTGAAAATGTTGACTACCTGATGATGCTGAATGCCTCCCCTGTGTGTGACAGGTGTGACAGTGCTTAAAGGAAAAGAAGAGATTGAGGTCCATGCCCCTATTGTCATTTCCAATGCTGGAATCTTCAACACCTTCCAGAAGTTTCTGCCTCAACATATAAATAACAAACCAGGTATTCATCCATCGGCTCATAAGCTGCAGCCATTGGTATGTGTGCTGCATTTTTGTCCATTTGTCATTTTTGTCTTACTGTCTTTTTTTTGCATGTATTTCCTGCAAAGGCTCTCTGTTGTTAATTTCAATTTCCCCTGACTGTTTCTGTGTGTGTAGAGATCCAGTCTCTGTTGGGTATGGTTCGCCATGGTATGGGTTCCTTCTTGGTTTTTGTTGGTCTGGATGGAACCAAAGAGGAGCTTGGCATTGTTTCCACTAACTTCTGGATGTATAAAGACAATGACTTGGACTCACTGTAAGTTCCTTTATGTTTCTTTTCAATGCCACCTTTTTGTATCCTTGTTCTGTTGATTTTTATTTTCTACTACAGACTTTCATGGTGCTTTGATGTCAAATAATATATCAACAATCGATCCAACGATTCAAAAGTTGTCTACTGCCACTCAAACATGGAAGATGTTAGTAATTCATTAATTTGTGTGTATTTTTTCTGTGTAGAATGGAGCAATACTCTTCTCTGAGCAGAGAGCAGGTATTGGGGAACATTCCCATGATGTTCATCACTTTTCCATCTGCCAAAGATCCCACAGCCAACATCAGACACCCTGGTAACACACTTTCATGCAAATTCAAACATCAACTGACCATTAAATCTAGATTCCTGCCATGGGTAGAATACGATTTCAGATCCTTTACTTCAGACAAATGAACAATTTAATTTCTTGAAATACAGCAGCAATAACCCTATCATCTGTTGCATATCTTATCCGTTACTGCCCTTCCTATCTCCCTGTAGGAAAGTCCTGTATGACGTTGCTAACCATGGCTCGTTATGAGTGGTTTGAGGATTGGGCTGGGACAAAGCTTGGCAAGAGGGGACAGGACTATGTGGATCTGAAAAACAGCATGGCCCAAGAGCTGCTGGACTGGGCCCTAACCATCTTTCCTCAATTGCGAGACAAGGTGTGTAGCTCTTCAGCGTCTTTCAGCTCTGAGTTTAACAGCCCACACCATTATTATTTTGGCTCTCATCATCATTGTTTCCAGCAGCAGTCAGAGGTTTGCTAAAATACCAATATAAATACTAGAGAAGCACTCTGAGACCACAGACCTCATATATATTGGCATACGGCCAAGCTATGCAGGTGCAAGATATATTATGTCCAGTTGGCCCCAAACAACCGCCTGTTTGAAGGTCCATTTACCACAATGTTACCAAACAACAGATAATTCCAAACGATCTAAAAACCAGGATTTTTTCCAGATCATTACAAAAATGTTGTCATCTATTCATGGTACCATTCCCAACATTCAATGAACGTTTGGTGAAAATGTGGTCTGAACCTTTTTAGTTACCTTACTAACAGACAGACAGACAAATGCTGGCAAAACCATAACCTTCTTGGCAGAGATAATTGTTTGTGAACCAATTTCAATGGCTACATTGCTTGATTGATTTCTACTGCAAATTTACTTTGGTCTACAAATTGGATATGTGTATTTGTTTAGGTGGTGTTGGTGGACGCAGCCACCCCTCTAACTAATGTCCACTATCTGGGTGCTCCAAGAGGTGAGATGTACGGCGCTGAGCACAACTTGGAGCGTTTCAACCCAGAAACAGTCGCCAGGACACGAGCACAGACGCCAATCAATGGACTCTACCTGACAGGTGACCTGACTGACGCTTTCATCAGGCCCAATGGCCTGACACACCTGCTCATTGTGTGTTTGCTCATCTGTGTGCAGGTCAGGACGTATTCTGTAACGGCATGGCTGGGGCTCTGCATGGTGGACTGCTCTGCGCCTCGGCTGTCCTCAATCAGATCCTCTATATTGATCTTCTCGCCCTGAAGAACCGCCTCAAAAAGAAACAGGCCAATCATAAGCTAAAATGAAGGCGACATCATAATTTGTTCACCAGAAACTAGAGGTTTTTGCTTTTTTGAGGAACATTTTGAGAAAACAAATTCATATTTCCCCTTGCGGTTATGTTCAGTGTGTCTCTCCCATGCACACAAATAGCCACACGTTTTTTTTCTTAATCAACATTTTCACTATGAGTTGATACAAAATTGTCTTAATTCCTTGATAATACATTTTACTGAAAATATATAAACTATGTATTTGAGGATTTCAAAAACACAATACAGCTTTTACTAAATTAATGCAAATTTCAGTGTGTGCGTCGGTGGGTTAACAATGTAAAAGAAAGTTATTTAATAAAGTTGTTAATAGCTGTAAACTGGTATCTAACTTTTGGAAGTAGAAAAAACTGTTTGTGCACCTGTTTAAAATTGTGAAACCTTCCGCCTGACAACTCGAGCCTGCAGTTGTTCTTCAAAGGTTTCCATCCAAGGTAAGAATGCCGTAGCTCAGGTATGTGACATGTTTGTTAGAAAGCTACTTCTAAAGTTTTGGTCAGATTTTAGGCACATTTTTAGTGAATGTTGGGAATGGTACCATGAACAGAGGATTCTATTTTGGTAATGATTCAGAGGAAAGCCTGGTTTCTCCATCACTTGTTTGGTAACATTGCAGTTAATGGACTTTGGAACAGGCACCATTTTGTTTGGGGCCACCTGGTGATGATATCTTGCACCTCAGACTCACTCTCTCTCTCTCTCTCTCTCTCTCTATTTATATATATATATATATATATAATGTATGTTGCTTGTGGGAATAAGACATGATCCACATTGATTTTACTCTCCCTTTAAACTCCGGGCGGTCTCAGAAAAAGGATTTTCTTCAATCTTGCAGATAGGAGGGGAAAACATTGCTCTCACTTGAAAACCTTGCTGTTATTTAACATTTGTCACAGTGTCAGAGATTCAATCCCCACATCCTCTCATCCACATGTGTCTTTCATCAAAAAAATAAACTTTGCTGCTGATGTGTCCAGATCCTTGCATGACAGCTCCAGTTCAGTTGCCTGTTTTTCAATAATTAATTAGTCTAAATATCAAAGAAATATAGTCAAATTTATACAATGTAAAAAGAGATTTCTATATACAGCATTATACAACATTTCCAGCCATGATGAGACCTTCTGTCCAGCTTTTATTATTATAGAGCAGCAGGACGGCTACAGATAGTTTGGTGAATGCCTCCACCTTGTGGTACAGAAAGGGAGCTTTAGTTTATCATTACATCCATTACAACCATGCAAAACAAACTCGGGTTTAATTATGTGACCTTTTTCTCACATCACACTCGTCAGTTATAACAATATAAACTAATCATCTTTATTTGAAAATATATAAACATATTAACTCTTGACAAAAAACTACAAAATCTGACCATATGGCATCGAACAGTGAACTGTGCAAGCTGATTTTAAGGTTTTTACATCCTTGGATGGACTCGGAGCGCCTAATTTTCTACCAGCACACCCACCTCCCTCTCTCAGGTCTAAGGTCCCTGCTGTCCTATCCTCCTCACTCTGACCGGTCTTGGACCTGTGATAATCCTCCTGTCCGGAGCCTTCCGCTGTGCTTGCAGTGGAGACGTCAGGCCGACTCTGGGGGGATTCTTCCTGATTGGCTGCTGAATCCTCCTAATGGGCTGATGAAGGATGGGCCGCCGAGGCAAACTGGATCTGCCGCTGCTGAGTTCGTCCACAAAACCCTCCATCCTGTCAAACTTTGCAGTAAGCGCCCCAAGCTCGTCTTTTAGCCCATTAAACTGCCTGTAGAGGTCTCCCAGAGCATCTGACAGTGGACCGATCCTGGACACACACACACAGGTGAAAAGGTACAAATGAATATACTCAAGAAGAACGTTGGCCCTGCCATGCTAAAGCTCACATGAAGTCATTTTTATTGTTTATTGGAAGACCATTACCAAAAGGAGAAGCAAGTTTAATTGGCAACATGAACAAAGACATAAATGTGTTAAATCCTTCAAACAACTTAAGTCTTGATCGTAACAACTGAATATTCATTCACTTTTCCATACACACAGCCATATAAATACAAACCCACCATTTTAATACTTCATTTTTTCTCTACTACAATGGCCTACTAAATTCAGTTATTAAATAATGCATACTATTTCTCTGGTTTACACTGTGGTGCTGTTTATTCTTCAGGGAAAATTGTAGGAAATACATCAGTTTGCAGAAAGATTGTTAAAAAAATTTGCTATAAATGCAGGATAAATGCCTGAAATGACAGATTTCAGATTAGATTGGGGCTTTTTATGGGTTTATATATACCCATTTGTCCTGAAAGATTTTAGTGCCTGCATTTTTGCCACTCACAGACTAATTTCTCACATACACACCTATTCCATCACACCCCACATCATTTTATGTTGAATATATGTATTTAATTGACCTGCAGTGCTTCATGAATGTTTTACTGGAAGTCAATGGGACACAAAATGTCCTCTGGGAGTAACAAAGGAACATTTTTGTGTACAGAATGCATCATAGACTTATTATTGAAAATTAGGTTGAAATATAAAAAATAACCCCAAATATGCCTAATGCATTTATATAACCAGCATTAGTGAAAGAACTAAAATTTGCCTGTACCTGTTACTGGAGAGTGTCCATATTAAATATGGTTTTTGGTGTTTTTGGTATCATGGTCTAGACTCTAGAGCTTAATCTCCAAAGAAAATGGTGGATAACTTTGAGTAACATCTGCCAGAAACACTTTATTCACCAGATCCCTCAGTGTTTCCTGTGTTCTTTTGGCACCGTCCTTTTACTGAGGTCATACTAAGTAGAGTTGGCCTTGACCACAGTGATCATGTATTGTATTATTGACTCTGGCAGGTCAGTGGTCATGCACAGCTGAGTTACTGTTATAATTTCATATGACTGTGAGGAACAATAGCTCTTCACTGACGTAACCGTTCCGCACATTTCACTTCTCGCCCATAACATTTTGTTTCTTCTCGCTCTCCACAGAGCGTCCAATCAGAAGCCGGCGTGACTCACCGGCTGTACTCAGGTAGGACAGAGGCGTGGTCATTGATCAGCAGGTCTTTCACTTGCGTTAGAATAGCAAACTTCCAGTTGTCCAGCACTTGGGTCAGGTTTGAGCATATCCTGGCGTCAGTGTGTTCTATTAGAAACAGAAATTTATTTAGTCATGACCTGAAAAGCGAGGAATCATGAGTTCAACGAACACATCTGGATTTAAGTGCTTTTGAAATATAACATTTATGATTGGCTAATACTTCACAGATTGCGGAATACCGAGTATGACGACACGTTGTCCCTGACCTTTAGGCTCCCAACGTGAGTGTTTCTGCGCTCCGCACATGGAGATCACGCAGAGAAGGACCAGAACTCCCTCCATCCTCATCACCTGACAAAAGCAGAAATCCAGAATAATAGTAGGACCTTAACCTAACGCAGCCAGATGGGTTGTTACACATAACCATCTGGGAAGTCTTCCTGGGAAGCCATTTGGAAAAGGTCAGAGCTTTCAAAAGAAATACTCAGCAGGTGTTTGGATTGGTTTGTCATTTGTAACTTAAAGGAACAGTCACACGATTCTAACTTAAAGAAACAGTCACATGTTTTTTTTTACTTAAAGGAAAAGTCACACATGTTTAACTTACGGCATGTGTGTATGATTTATTGAAATGAGGAAATTAGCCTGACATATGCCTATTATTGAGGAAATATATCTTACTTTGATCTATCATCACGCAGATTAACTGTATGGCAGGTGCAATGTGTGTGTGTGTGTGTGTGTTTTCTGGGTAGGGAATTCCATAGCTTTGATGCATATATATAGTATATGAAAAGGATGGAAATGGAAACCATGAATAGCAGCTGACAGGAGTCTCACACACACACACACACGTATTGCTGAAAAGCTGAATATAACAATGTAAAGTCATCTTATTATACTACATTTTCTGTGTTGGGGTATTTCATTCTTTGACATGAATTACAACAACATCTATCTGGTTTTCCAGAGCTCTTCTGGTGTCATAAATTAACACACAATGTCTATGAATGTCTGCATTAACTCTATAGTAGTTTTAAGTTATTCCGCTGCCAATGTGCACAAATGTGGTTCCTGTCCGTTATGGGCTCTGCACACACACAACAGAACCAAGAACCAGAACCACAACTGAAATAGGTCCTAGGGTGAAACACTGAGGTGAAACAGAGTAAAAGTAATTACAGGTTAAGTCATAGTGCTGTTGGGTTTTACTGTACCTTTCCTTACAGCAGTGCCAGGGGTCGCTCCAGGCCACAGAGGCAAAATAACATAGTACAATCCTTCCACAGTGACAAGTGAGAAAACATGACCTGGACCTGCAGCTCTCTCTTATAACCACCTCCCAAACCTCCCAGAGCCATTCCTCCCCACCGGCTCCCACCCACTTCAGAGATGACACACTCTGCTCCTTTCACATGCATACACACTGCTACATGCACACGTACACCAATGGTGGACAAAGTACTCAGATTCTTTATGTGGGTAAATGCAGGAATACTGTCAATAACAAGTACAACTCTTTAAAAATCTAACAAAAGGTTTCTGAACTGTTTTTATAGTATTTGGTGCCCTTAATAACATACTAAAAATGTACCAAAGTTTGACCAATAGGAAGGCGTCTATGGACATGAAGCCCAGATATGAGACACTGCAAATGAATTGGGTAAAAATTTTAACCAGATATCACCATGAAACTTCCCAGGTTTACCATTTATATTGAGATCATTATTTGTGCATTAAAAGTTTTGTAAAATTTGATGTTTAAAAATGTAAATGAGGCAATATCTAATGAAATATGCACTATTTTAATAATTTCCCATACCAAAATCTGAACAAAGGATGAAGCCAACTTTCAAAATTCTTCTTTGATTTTGTTGACATTTCGAATTCTTTTAACAGAAGAAGTTTTTAATGGGTTTTGACCTTTTTTTGCATGGTTTTAGGTGCCCTTAATAACATACTAAAAGTTATAAGTTATAGGTAAAAGTACGGAATTTAAAAGAAATTGTACTTAAAGTATCAAAGGTAACGTTATGCTGACCTTCTTATATGAATATAGTATACATGGCAGGGCATTTTATTGTTTTAATTTATCAATATGCAGCCAATTTTAGATACTTTGCATGAATTAATAAACACTGCATCATAATAATTTGCACCTTTTACACAAAGAGCATGGCAAATTTAAACAAGAGAAGAGCAACATTGCAATAGAACATAAATATTAAAATCTTCATCTGAAACGTAACTAAAGTTGTCAAATGTAATGTAGTGGAATAGAAAGTATAATATTTCTCTCTGAAATGTAGTGGAGTAAATACAATTAGCTCAAAATTGTAATTGTACTTAAGTACATGAAGTAAATACATGTTTACTTTCCACCTCTCTAGACACATAAAGCATCACTACAGGCATTCATGCACACACATGCTTCCTGCTGTGTTACAAGGAGAAATAACTCACACAGAACCTTTGCTTTGGTCCTCCACATATCTTCTTGCTGATGAGAGTGTTGTGGGCAAACTGTATCTCACTGTAGGCTCCGGTCCAGACGAGGTGTTTGATAGAGCAGCATTGCTTCAGCCGAGCATTCTTACTGTCTACTGTAATAGAATCTGCTCAACATCTGGACTATGACAGCAAAGCCAGCAGCAACACTTCCTTCAACTGTCCAAACATGATGACCTGCACACATTTGATAAAGCTGAAAGTAAGACAATGAAAGTATATGTTGTTTTTTTATCCCTCTTTTTAAATGGCAGCAGATCCTGGGTCTCTCTGCTTTGCAGATTGTTTCAGCCGTTATTTATTATGTACAGTTCCCAAAAGACCCCTTCAAATCTAAACTCTCTAGCCATAACTCAAAAAAGCTGCTGCTTGATTTATTCCATTAGGCTTGACATTAATCCACCCTTGATGAGACCAGATAATTTAAGTCGAAATAATCAAGGGAGCTCATTTTCCTTTATTTGTAAATAGTGGGCAAAAGTAAAATTTTCCTTTTCAGTAGCTTTCCTCAGCTTTTGTTACAAGAAATTCCAGAATTGATTTATTCCAGATCAGAGCTCCTTATTCTGCTTGGAGCAACGTGTCATGGAAAGACAGCAAATGCTGCTCCATCCTGCTGATGCCTGCATGCTGCTGTAGTGATATATTACACAACGCAGGTCCAGGCATGGACTGCAAGTTGGGTTCCTTTCATTAATCTATGAATCGTATCCACTCAAAAGATTTATAAACAATAAGAGATTTATAAAAAGACAACAAAAAAAGTTTGACATCCACTTTTCTCATAATTTATTCTGACAGTATTTATTCAGACTTCCCTGTTTGAGATTTGAAAAATAGCTTGTTTCAGATTTATAGTGCAGTAACAAAGTAAACTCACTTTGAGTCCTGTACTTGAGTACTACTGTGTTTTTTTTTTTTTTAAATTTATGACTTTTACTCCACTACATTTGAGAGACAAAAATTGTACTTTTGACTTAATCCTAACCCTACAGTTTTTGGCCCAAAGGTTGCTGCTTGGTAGACAAGACAAGAAACTAACATTGAAATAATCGGCGGCCATTTTTCAATCCGGTATCTAGTTCTATAATACCTCCATGGGTAAACCTTGACCTTTGATTTAAACAGTAGTATGCCAAAAAAAGTAAACATATCTATGAAATGACATGAAGCATGAAATATGATGTAGCATCCAACTACAGAAATGTACAGAGAAAACCTGCTTAATTGTTTTCCACCACCTACTGTGTCATTTTAAAGCAGTGAATACAAGCACTGCACATTTGTTTATCTGCTATTACAATTTGTTTTTTTTCTGTCAGTATGCATAAACAGGGAAACAGATTTATGGCAGGACTACTGCAGCCCGCCACCAGTCCTGGGCCGTCTGCAGCAGCAGACTGACTGCCTTCCAGCTCCCTGCACCTCAATCCAGCGCAGCACAGAGGAAAGAATGACAGCCTCTCTCTCACTCTTCTGTTTTTTAACTCACCATCACATCTGTCTCTCTCACATGCTGCTCATTATTGACTCACAGCGGCACATCAGACCGTAATGACTTTATCAGGGAAGAGGTTAAATGGAATATATCGGCTTGTGCGCGTACAGGCCGTTGCCAAACAGAAGGTGCACCGGGGTGATTCTCATGTTCCAACACAGAAAGGAGACAGATGAGGACAAAGAGAATGATGAGAAGACATATATATATATATATATATATATATATATATATATATATATATATATATATATGCACCATTGAGCCTAACATGCTCGTCCGGGCTGGGCATGGTGACTGCACCCAGCAATGCAGAATCACCTCTTCACAGTGAATTACTCTCAACAAAAAAGTACCACAAGAACAAGGCTCTATACCTGATCTGTTATAAAGGTTTTTTGCAGCTTTACAGCAGCTTTTAAATTGTAAAAGTACCTGCTTCTGTCCTTCAGCGGTCACGGTGAGCAACCGCAACACCACGTTACAAATGCAAGTTACAAATGCAATTTTTGTAGAAATTGCGTGTGAGAGTCTCTGGCTGCTGCTGTTGCTGCTGCTGCCAGTCACAACCAGCAGATTCAAACCAGCTGTGTAATCTACCCAGTGCTGGATTTGAACTCTCTGTGGATCTGAAAGGAAAACGCAACAACTTTTACATGCATATCAATCTAATAATTAAATAATAATATTGAGAAGTGCTGGAGTCACAGTGAGTGGTAATACATGATAAACATATGATGCAAGTCTGTTCAGTAGCATAACAAAGGTACAAAATGCAGCTTCACGGCAGAAATAAGATATATGGTGAATAGTTTAGTATAGTAGTATAGAAAAGCCCTTGTTAATGTGTGTGTGAGTGTGAGGAGGAGCCAGTAATATGCAGCAACTATCACATCTCTAGTTCCCTTTCTCTCATTGCAATAAAAGAGAGGTTCTGTATATTCCAACTGACAATATAAGCCTGTCATCCACAGGCCAGCTGACAATCAGCCAAACAGCCACAACTGTGCCAGCTCACATGATAGTAATTAGGAGTATATTAGATCTGATTTGTATTGATGACGTTTGACCTTTAATAAATAATAAAGGCAGTGTCTGTTTACATGCTGATAATGATCATCTTCAGCACCAGAGACTGTCACTGGAGCTGGATCAAATAAATGAAGAGTCAGATGTGTGAATAGTTAATTAAAGGAATTTATCTGTTATATTGTAGAGAATCTCTCTGTCTGCGTGTCCGTCTGTGTTTGTGTTGCGTATGGCTGCAAACCCGAGAGAGAGCAGAGTAAAGTTTGAAGTGGAGCAGCGGTTCACAAGAAATGCTGCAAGAAGCCAAACCACACATGATACCAGGAGCCAAGCAATCAGCTCATTCTGAACAGGCTCTGAATCATTATTATTCATCTACCAGAGGGGATTTGTTTTTTGTTTTTTTTTTTACAAAAGTGGTGTTAGTGATTGCAAAGTCACATATAACAGTTTGTGTGAATCTCAAACTGGCTCAGTAGCATTCTCGGTCTGTTGACTTTTCACTATTTCAAGATTTGATTACATAAAAAAAAAAAAAAAAATGGACATGCGCATATTAGATTTGGGAAAAATTTTTTGCTTTTCTTTCTGTCTTTGACCATCCACTTTGTCCTTTCCAAGTGCAATCTGATTATTACATAAGAACAACGACTTACGGCTTAAAACTTTGACATCTCTTGTGGTTTATTGGAGTAAACATCGCCTCAAAAGCCTCTTGTTTGAGGTATCACACACACACACACACACACACATGCTCTGATAACCGTCTAATCCCCTCACTGTGACTCTCACATGATGAAGAAATCCCACGCCTCGTAGCCAGTGGCTGAACACAGTATGGTTACTGCACCTCGGCTCACATGCTCCTCTCTTCCTACTGTAGCAAATAATATCCCTATGCTCCACTCCACTTTGTGTCACTCTGACCAGCTAAAAGTGCAGGGAGGACCGTCTCCCAGTGGTCGACAACATGAGGAAATATCTGCTGATCAGAAGGATCTCTTTTCCCTGGCGGAGGGGCACCACGCAGAGTGAGTCCAGTCCACTAATACCAAAGGTAAGGGCTCATGTCTGAACTTCTGTCCGATATGGTAGAAAGGTAGATGTTAATATGTATTTTTTTTTTCTTGTAAGAAGGTCTAGATGTTCTAAATATACCGTCCCATGTTTCAAAACTCTCAATCCACAAAGAAATGCACACAGCCCAGAAACGTTTGTGAAGTTGTGATGTCACAAATATACAGTCACCGCCCACCCCACCCCCATTCAGAGCCATCCAATTCAGCCAATCAGAGGGGAGGCACGAGATGATCTGTTCTCTCTAGAGCTGCAGAGAGAAGTTTGATCAGGACGATGTAAAACCGTAATGAGATGATTTTTGATTTTAAAACCACAAATGTATCTTCTTAGATATTTACACTGATGGGAAGTAATGAAATGAATTTACTCAAGTACAATTTTGAGGTTCTTGCAGTTTAGTTGAGTGTTTCTATTACTACTTAATATGTTCTACTCCACCGCTATACATTTATTTTATCTTTAGTTGATATGAAGACTTTAATATTTTACTTTAATCCTACTTTCTTTTATTTATATATCAATAATTACCAAATTAGCTGGGGTGTTTATTTGTTTCAGTCACTTAACATATCAGGCATTTATTTGAGATCAGGCAGTAATTTGGGACAGTGATTAATTCCTTGCAGCATTGGTGGTCACATCTTCCTCTTTAATTATCTGGGGTTTTTTTTTTTTTTTTTTTGTCATTTAAAGGGGACCCAACGGTTAATAGAAACTACTATTTAGTCATTTATGGTATACTACTATTGCTCTTTTTTCACATATTAGGATGCAGCAATCTCAATCAACAGAAAATATCTCAAATTGATTAAGTAAAACATTAAAATGCTCTCACATGTATTTAGTGAGAGCTAATAATAGAACTAGAAAAGCACTCTGAGACATCCGCCAAACATATTATGACTCCCAACCAACACTGTTGTCTTATACTATGCAGGTGCAAGATATTACCACCAGTTAGCGCCTGTTTGAAGGTCCATTTACTGCAATGTTACCAAACAACTGAAATAAGGATTTCTTCCAGATCATTACCAAAATTTAAACATCTGTTCATGGAACCATTCTGAACATTGGTCGAAAGTTGACTTCAATCTTTTTGAGTTATCTCGATATTAATCAGACAGACAAACGCTGGTGAAAACATACCATCCTTGGCTAAGGTAATAATTGACAAAGAGCATACTACACTATAATATAACACAGATGCTTTCCTCTGTGTCTGAAGGCAGGCTCTGCAAGTGAAGATGCTGAGGAAGACGTCCACGTGACCACCGAGTTTCATCATGCAGGAGCAAACGGCAGACGGGAGTCCAGTGTCCCTTTCACGAAGATCCAACCCTACTACACGTATTCTTTGATGGACTATTTCCTCAAATACTTCCTGTTCCTATGTAATCTGGTATTCACGGTCCTGAGCCTGCTGGTGCTCGGACTGGGGATGTGGGGCCTCATCAGCAAGGAGTCGTTATCCAAGGAGAAGATCGGCAGCCTGGGCACTGACCCCATGCTGATTCTTGTGACTCTGGGCATGGTGCTGACCGTGCTCTGCCTGTCGGGCTGCGTCGGCGCCATAAGGGAGAACAGCTGCCTGCTGAAGCTGTTCTCCGCCGTCGTGCTGATGCTCATCACGGGCCAGGTGCTGGCCGCCATCATGGCCTACAGTCTGCAAGATCAGGTCGCAAACGCCCTGCGGTCGGGTATGTTCACCGCCATAGCGCGCTACCAGGACGATTTGGACCTGCGGTTCATCACTGACGAGATCCAGTCCAACATGCAGTGCTGTGGAGCAGACAACTACCGTGACTGGGAGCTCAACATGTGAGTGGAGTGTGACTAACTTTGATATCTATAAAAAACAGCCCATCATGACGCAGGAATGCCCTGAAAAGTGAAAAAAAAATGCTCCTCATACTGTTTTGTTGGACAGAAGAATTGAACAATTTCAATTTCTTTATCTCCCTCTCCTTTCCTCAGATATTACAACTGCTCCGCTCCGGGGGTGCTGGCCTGCGGGGTTCCGGCGACATGCTGCATCAACCCTTTTGAGAACGGCACCGTGTGGAACTCTCAGTGCGGTTTAAAAGCCCAGCTGCTGGACGAGTTTACAGCTCAGCAAGTGATCTACCTGGGCGGCTGCCTGGGAGGCATCTCCCGCTGGATTGAGCAGCACGAAGGCACGATAGGGACAATTATCATCGTCATCCTCGGGGTCCAGATCCTGACTCTGTTCATGGCTACAAGGCTGCTGGAAAGCATCCAGTGGCACAAAGTGTATTTATAACATGGGTGATGAATAGAATTGTATGCTGGTGTTTAATGAGTTCTTTTGGATCTCCGCCCTGTTTGTCACCTGTAGTTAACATACTTCATCCTGAAAAAAAAAATTCAGAATGATTCCAAAGACTCACATGACCTTTTTGCCATAACAGTTAAAGGACAAATTCACATTTTTTTAAAGTCCTAAAACAACCAGTCAGGTGGATAAATAAACATATTTTTCTTGCTGTAATCGTTCCTTCTGTTCATACTGGACATTAAAGGGTAATTCTGGTATTTTTCAACCATTTTTCAAACGAGTCCAGTATTGAGCGAGATCGCTTCAGTTGGCAGCCACGAAATGCACTGCAAGGTAATCTTTGGAGCCAATCGCACCTGTCAAAGTACGTCCACAAAAACATCAAGGACCCTTAAAATGACATAAATTAGACTCAGGACTCCAAATTGATAAACATTTTTGCTTTTAGATCTTTTATTACAGAATGTTTGTCTGTAATAATAGTCATACATTCAGTCATTGTGTTACTTGGATGAATTTAGAGTGGAAATAAATCATTACCCCTTTTTGCTGGGGACCCTCAAGGACCCGTAAGGGGCCCAGGCCACATTTAGAGAACCGCTACACTCTACAGATCCACTGACAAGCTCAGATTAGTTTTGATATGATGTGTCTGACATTGAAAGTAATGTTAAACACAGGATGACTAAGGCGGACAACATTTTTTGTGATTGGTCCAATATTGAGTGAGATCGCTTCAGCCAGCAGCCACAGGTGAACTGCACCTATCAGCGTAGTGCGTGTTGTTGCCTCTGACTGACATCAGCCTGTTTATGTCTGTGACCGTGGATAGTTCAGCGTCTGTTCATGCTCCAGAAGTAACGACGCAATTTAGTAGATGAAAGAAAACCGTTCGTGTCTGCAAAGTTTCCAAGTCGCGAAGGATACAAGGACCAGATCCGCACTATGCCTTTTTTCAAGGATTACTGTCATTCCTCGCATAGCTACGCGTTGACATCACATTTTTCTGACTGTGTGGAGCTGATTTGTCAAGTCAGGCATTTGAGGAGGTGAAACGGTCTCCAGGGCAACCTCTGTGGACAAACACTGTAAATCCATTAGTAGTAGTTAAACAGCAGGAATTAATCAGGTCCCACTTTGAGAGACTTTGAGAGAGTTTTCCTCTTCACACACGAGGACAGGAGAGCAGAGACTACAGCGATACCAGCGATGCCAGCAAGGAATACTGACTACAGACACACCAGCAGGTTCTCTAAGGTCACGTGACTAGACACTGACCGCAGGAACACCAGCAAGTTCTCTGAGGTCACATTGTTGTGCACTGACTTTCCTGACAGTCTTGAGCCTTTCTGCCTCCATTCTTCGTTTTGTTGGCCATTCAGCATCAGTTGGTCATCAAAGAGTCATAATACTCCACAGGACTCCATTTTAGAACCAAAACCAGCGTGTGTGCATGAATATATAGGTTGTTCAGTTAGTCGGCAAACTGCCTTGGAAGTAGTCCCCTGTGCAGATCGCCATGGTGCTGCTATAGACGATTCTGTGTAGTTCCTGTTTTCTAACATTACTTTTAATGTCAGACACATTATATCATAACAATCTGAGCCTGCACTGCAAAAACTAAAATCTTAACAGGTGAAGATATTTTGATTTTGGTGCAATTAGTCCAATATTGAGTACAGTCTTATTCCACTGACAGATAATTTAGCTTATTTAAAGGAAACTAACAAATTGAAAAGAAGATTAATTATCTGCCAGTGGAATAAAATAATTGTACTTAATATTGGACTAATTGTACCAAGAATAAGACATTTTCGCCTGTTGAGATGTCAGTTTTTGCAGTGTATCAGTGGCCAAAACAGGCACTTTTACATAGTGGTTCTCACAGTGTGGTCCAGGGACCCCCAGGGGTCATTGAGGGGGTTCCAGGGGTTGCCAACAACTAAATATATTACTATTTTGGTCATGGGTTTCATAAACTTTCTGTAATAAAAATTCTAAAAGAAAAAATAAATATTAAATGGAGGTCCGTGGTTTAATTTGTTTCAGCTCATGGTAAGTGCTTTATGAAGGAATCATCTAATGATCCGTGTGAACAGGAGGGATGATAACACTAGAAAACACTGCTTCAGTCTTCATCCGGGAAACTGATTATTATAAGACAGAGACTAATTTTGATGAAGGAAAATCCAACATGTTAAGGGAACAGATCAAAATGCACGATTTGCTGGCGAGATGCAGTTTTTCTTAAAAATACAGAAAAAGGATCAGAGATGTTTAAACTCTGAAATCACAGTTACTTACATGGTAATTACCTAAATATAAATCAACAGTACTGTATGCACCTTATTATGGAAGACCTAAGCATCTGTGGTTACAATTATTTTAATTCTGTTATCTTGAAATCGTATTTTAATCCAATTAATCGTATTGTGATCTCAAGATAAAATCATCAAAATAATAATAAAAATTATAATAATTAAACATAATGAATAATTGCAAACATGGCCGCTTAGGGCTTCCATAGTTTACCTCCACTGCACTGTAAAAAGTTAGCATATTTGTATGCTTAATGACAGCATGTTTTACCTTTTTTACACAGACAAACCTTCCATTAATTGGGGATATTTACAGTATATTATGCATTTATTTCCATAAAGAAGTTTACTAAGAAATAAACACTTTAATTGAAGCATTGTTTGATTAGCAGAGTATTTTGTCAAATTGGCACAGAGGAACAAAAATGAAGACAAAAGTTGTTTTTAAAAAATTCTAAGCTTTATTCCAAGTCCGATTGAACATGAATGAACATGATGATTCCAATCGTGCAAAACTCTCTGTCGTACATGTGTTCCAGCCTTAAACCTTTCAGTTCAAGCTCTTACACAGTTATTCAGCATCAGTGATGGACATTAAAATGGCAGCTCGAGAGGCTTATGAAAATATATATTTATATTGTATGCAGTATCTACAATATGCAGTATACTGTATAATGAATATGCTTTACTTTGTGCTCCACAATTTATAACAAAGTTAATTGAGATATTGCTGGGGTTGATTGTTGAAATTCAGTCAGTTGTTTCCCTTTGGTATAAACACCCAAAAAATCATTTGTTCATCAAGAGCCTCAGATGATTCCATACTTTGCCAGTTCATGCAGCTCTAGATGGCTGTACGCCTCCCAAGGGCAAATTGCATGGATGTCTGTTGAAAAAAATAAGAAGAGTGATTAATCAGTGTTGTAATTATGTCTGATTTTGTTGTTCGGTGATCTAAATATCTGTGATGACTCTGCTTACCGCTCCCAAGCCATTCCATTCCAGGGATGTCCTCTCCGAAGCTGAGGGAGAAAGGAAATCACCAGCGTTATTGCAGGGGAAATAGTTTTTTTTCACTCGATAACATGAAGAACACTGAAGAATTGAAGGACTTCCTACCCGATGACACCTCTCTTGGGAGGCTTGCTCTTGAACTGACGGGTGCTCCTCTGCTTGAACTTGGGCGCGGCCTTGCGTGGCGATCCGGGGGCCGTGGCTCTGGTGGGAGCTTTGATGCCAGGCTTCGCATCAGGTTTGGCCACATTCAAACTCATATTTCTGCTGTTTGAGCTGTAACGGAACAGAACAGTAACGGGGTCATAAAAACTCAATTGAAGACATGATTATCATGGCCAAAATGTGGTTCATTTTTTAAAGGAAGTAAATTTGTCTCACCAAATTTTGAGTTTCAAAAACCACCGGATTTCTAGCAATGAATATTTTTGCATTGAAAATAAAAAAAAAATCAACAATTCAAGTTTTAAAAATTCAAATTATTTATAATCAAGTTGCTTAAATTCAATATACTAAATTCAGATCCTAAATTTCAAGTTTTATAAGTCAGATTATCTGAACGCCTTCCAATAACGTCAAGCATTGGCATCACATGACCAATGAAGTTGACTGCTTATACTTCCTTACTGTATCCTGGATGCTTATTCTACATTTTTAAACTCAGTCATTCAGATTCATCATTTCACAAATGCTGGTGAGACAGATTTACTTCCATATATATATATTTCCTTCAAAGAAAACAATAATCAATACTATTTTCTACTGATGGATTCCTGTCAATAACTTAATCTCTGTAGAAACACAGATATGTGTGCAGCCAGTGAAGGATCCTGTAGTCTCATGCACGCTCACGTTATTAATTAACCCTCCATGATGCCTAAGCTTCACAGCACCTTGATAATCAGATGAGATTACTTCTATGCTGGATTTGCTTGTGGGCCTGTAACCTGAGAGCAACTCACACAAATTAAACTATGTTCCAGGGAAAGTACAGTAATATTTTAAGTAAATTAATAAAATTTTAACAAGCATTTCAAACTCATACATGTATTTGTTTACATACTCAAATCTTATTGATTCTGTTATGAAAAAGTCGAAATATTTAGTTTTTAGAACGGACTCACTGTTACAAACACGTTTTGTATACATACACATTTTCTGATTTAAATTTCACTGTAAACGAGCTTTTTCTAATCTAAAAAACGGATTCAATCAATAAATACATTCAAAATAAATACTAAAATATCCTGGGAAACTATGTGGATCAAATGTCTTTCGCAAATTAATTTAAAAAATTCATATTTGATGTTGAAAGTTGTTATTTTGGAAATGAATATATATATATATTATACATATTAGTATAGGATAAACTAATAAAATAATAAGTTGTTGCTAATACTCACATGTGTTGCTGTATGTACTGTATGTATCAGCTGCTGGAGGTCAAGGCTGCTCTCATATGACGAATTGTGTTCAGCGCAGCGTCTTATACAGCTCTGGCTGTGAGAAGATTATGACGTTATCAGCCAATCAACTTTTCCAAGCTCCTCGTTACGCATATGCACAGACAGATGTACATATTGTCTACGGAACATCAGGGATTGACTGACAAGCAGATGATGGGAACTCCCTGTTCAAGTTTCATTAACACTAGTCTAGACAGGGAATCAATTCAATAATCTCAGTACAGATACACAACATACTGGAACAATACACCACGGATGGTTTTCAGTGTGGTTTGTCTGTCTGTGACTACGACTGGGCCGATTTTTATGAAACTTGGTGGTTAGGGTGCAGGATTGAACACATGAACTCAATTTTGGTGCAGACCCTTATACAATTTGATCAACAATTATATTAGTGTTTTAGTGGCTGTTAGTGGCTCCTGCTGGTCAATGGAATGTTAATGAATAGTTGAGAGACCTCTGCCCTGGTGATTTAGCTCAATAGCTTAATAGTTTCGGAAATATAGCTGCACATATTGGTTGTTCTGTAGATTTCCATGACAGATGGAAGACTAACCATCGACTTTGGCGAAGGTTTATTCTCTAACAGTGCTTTTCTAGTTTTAATTGTGAATTCTTGTGATTTGGGATGTAGGGAATGACCTCTCAAAACTGGGCAAAAAAAGGATTCAACCTCTCATAGTTTGTGTCCTTTTTCTGTAACCAGACACAGTAATCTGATCAGTTCCTGAAGACTTTTCCATGTTGCTTTGGGTTTATTTATGCCAAATGAGTCTTCTAGTTCTTTGGCAAGAAATGCTTTTTACTCTACCCTTATTCCAGATCTGAGTTCATCTTTTGAAGCCTTGTATTTTTTCCACTTTTGAATGCAGTGTTTTTGCTCCTTTCTCCACAACTCAATTAAATCCTGCGAGTACCAGCCAGGGCTTATTGTTACCAAATTACATCACATATTTAATAAGTACGAGATGTTCTTGTAAAAGTCTTCGTATGAAGTCATTGTGTCCGTGTATTGGTTCAGGATTTTCACATGACTCACTAAAAACGCTCTGGTTGACGCATCCAAAGCAGAGTCCTAGTGTTTCAATGTCATGAAACGCTAGTTTTCGGAGGCAAATGCAGATGTTTTACGATAACAGGACATGTGCCGTTGTCTCCAACAGGAATCTTTCGTGTATTTTTTCGAAAACCGTCCCGCAAATCTGCAGTGAAAGGGACAGAGGAGCTGTGGGGATCTCCTCACCACCTGTAATATCATACGTCTGTCAGCCGAGAACACGACGTAACGTACAGCCACGGCTTCCTTTCATCAGCAATCTATCAGATTGAGATGCATTACGCCTCACAGGTAATCTCCCCCCCAGACCTCCACCTCCCCACATAACGAACAAACACACTCCTGATCCATTCATCAGATGATCTCTACGATTATAAGCTATTACTCATGCACATGCAGGCCCACGGGAGCTGGAAGGATACACTCACACTAAGATGTGTGAGCGTCTATTTACTCTCACCATCTGTCACAGATTGTGCAAACAATCTGTGCACGATCACCCAGCATCAGAATCTGAGGATGCATTTCTGCTTTTTGTAAGATCATTGGTGAGTTTAACATTAGCTCACTGTCCCAGAGGAATCCCCCGGTGCACACTGAAAAGCATGCAGGCTCAGGAGTGCTCAGGCTGGACGACACGTGCTACACGTCATGTGATGAATGCTCAGTGGCAAAATGCTGAATGAGAAATAGATTAGTGCGGTACTCTGTGCGTGTTCAAAGGTTTTAGTCAGGTACTGGACTTTTACACAGTTTTGCGGAACTTACGCTACCATTCAAAATTATGGGGTCACCCAAACAATTTGGTGTTTTCCATGAAAAGTCACACTTTTATTTACTACCATGAGTTGTAAAATGAATAGAAAATGTTATTACATTAGCCTTCTGACGCACCGAGCAAACACATTGTACCGTTAGAACATTTATATTACGAGTTATAGTTGCTGGAAATGGGCCTCTATACACCTATGTAGATATTGCACCAAAATTCAGACATTTGCAGCAACAATAATCATTTGTAGAGTGTATTTCTGATTAGTTTAAAGTTATCTTCATTGAAAAAAACAGTGATTTTCTTTCAAAAATAAGGACATTTCTAAGTGACTCCAAACCTTTGAACAGTAGTGTACAATTCACTCCACTACCTTTTCAGATTGGAATATTATAATATAGAATCTTTATGTAAACAGTGAATTTACCAATACACAATCGTCAATCAATTAAATTTAGTTCCAATCAATTTAGATTTTTCTTTCATTTAATGTTGGTTTGCTTGAGTTAACCTGACTTAGTTTAATATTAAATAACAACCTTTTCACTGTTTATATTGTGCAGCTTCTAATATCACAAATATATTCACATCCTTTGTCTAGACTCCTTCATTTATTTTATTATTATTTGGAATCAACTAAAACTAGCTTTGAATCATTCAGGTTGTTTCACAGGACAGTTGTAGTGTGTGTAGACCACATTGTCTCATGTCCTAAATCTCTGCAAGACAAAGTAAAACAATCCTCATGTATTTTAAATGCAGCTGGACAAACTTTCTGAATAGGATAAATGATGCCATTCTGATAACTGTAATATTACCTGGTAGTGTAGTAACAGCACCATCTTGTGGCAGATTGAAGTAGCTGCAGATACTTTAGCCAATCAAGATTATGTGTCTGGAAAAGATCGTCTATTAAATAAATGCCACACTCTGACATTAAAAACAATAAATAAATTAATTAATTAATACCATTTAGAGGAGTTGTCCTTTCTTTTTTATTCTATTTGAGGGTGTAGGTTTCATTTGAACATTGAGTCTACTCGAATCTTTTACTTAAATAAAAGTAAAATACTGTCATCTAAAACAACTAGCATCCTGAAATGTTACTTAAGACAGTGGCATTTAATACAGCAGTATGATCAGCAAAATGTACTTGAAGTATCAAAAGGTCATGGTTTTATTATTATATAATATTATGCTACTTGTTTGTAATCACGTAATACATGTCAGAGCATTTTAATGGTCCATTTTAAATATTTTATAAAGATTAAAAGCACTTAGTTACTTTCCACCACTGCTTTTTTGGCAGATTTTCTCAAAAACGTGTCGATGTCCTGGCCCAGAGTGTTTACGGTACACGAAAAAAAGTGCAGAGTGAGACGTCTTCTTTTCCGGTCTACTCTGAGTTTGAGGTTCATAGGTCAAACTACACGCTGCTTCACATGTGTTGTTGTGTTGCTGATTTAACGGGTTTACCTGCAGTAAAATGGGGAAGAATAAGAAGAACAAAATGAAGGAGTCCGGGAAACAAGCTGTCGAGGCCGGACAACAACCAGGGTAATTTACCGACGCTACGGTGGAGGAAAAACTTCTGGCTAGCTGTTATTAGCTCGCTATGCTAGCTGCTAGCAGTGGAGGAAGAAGTGTTCACAAATACTCCAGTATATTTAAAATGAACTTGCTCGTACATGTAGTGACATAAAAGTTATCCCTTGGAATGTGTACCTCTACCTCTGAATTATATTTGAGTACAGAACTTTACATGGTTTGAAAGGTTGGAGCTTCAATAAAAAAATAGATGTTAAATTTGTGCTGGCATTTAAGTATAAACTGTATCTTCAAAGTTAACATGCTTCCCCCCTTTCCCTGCCTGTTATCTGATCTATAATCTCAGTGATAAAAAGCAGAAACGAGATGTCAAACACAAGAAAGCCAAAGAAGTAGACCACCTCAAACACATCCCCTCCAAGCTCAGAGAGATCATGAAGAGCAAGGACAGAATGAATGCAAGATCCTTGAAGCCCAAGAAAATAAAAAAATGTGAGTAATAACCATCCGTATGCCTCTTTTTAATGTATTTAGCACCCACATATCTGTCTATAATTATATTTCTGTCTCCTCAGCCATCCCCCGTAAAACCAAGGCAGAGAATTCCCAGAGCGGAGACATCCCAGTCCCACATTTCAAGAGGAGGAAACGGGAAAGTGAGAAAGCGTACATCCGTCGTATGAACGCTGAAACCCAACATGTCATGTTCCTCACCAAGAACCAAGTAGAGAGGAAACCTGAGCTGGCTGCAGACAAACAAGAGAAGCCTGCAGACACGGGCAAGTCTGAGAAAAAGAAGGAGTGAGTACACTTTGATTTATTAAAAAAAAAAAAAAAAACTTATAATACAGGATTATACTGATATGTGGTTAAATGCATCAAAAAGTCACCAGTGTTTCATTTAATATTATTATTTAATTAATTCCTTTTTTTCTTATCATTTATATTGTAATATTTTTCTTATCTACTTTAAATTAAGAGTTTTTAAAAACTCACATGAAAACAATAATAAAACCTTTTATTCGACCCATCACACACAAAACATGAAGTTAAATGACAGTCTGCAACAAGAATAATAGAAAAATACAACACAGAAATGTAAAAATAACATATTTATTATGTGTATAAAAGGTCTAATTTGTGCTTTCCGCTCTCTTGCCACAGATATAATAAAGCCAGAGTACAGAAGCAACAGCTGAAAAAGTTGGACAAGCAAGAGGAACAGCTGGAAAAAGAGAAGTTCATAGGTAACATGACTGATGATTTCTGACTTGAGCCTGAAATAAAAGTGAGAAATTACTGGCTGAATATTATGAAGAAAGAAACACGACAACATCTCTGTATCAGTGTTGTGTTTACAGCACGTTCAGCTGCCACCAAATAGCCCAAAATGCCATAAATGCTGTTTTAATTACACTATCGAATCACCTAAAAAGAGATATAAAGAGAAGATAGATATAAAGCTGTTTTTTATTGATATAATGCTTTCTATTATATAGATGATATTGCTTTTGGTGAAGTTTCTATGGCGCCACCTTCTCTGAGCGCCAGACCCAGGAAAGCTCCAGTCAAATCTCAGGTAACACTCTGTGGATCGGTTAAAAAACGGTGTTCTTGAAGCTTGAGTAGAATCGGTTTAACTCGATGTTTCTCTCTTCTCCATGCAACCGTCAGAAGTCGTCGAACGGGCTACTGCTCAACTCTCTCCTCGGCCAGAAGTCGCCGTCCGTGGCCAAGCCCTCCATGGCCAGGCAGAGGATAATGGAGGAGGAGCGGGAGCGAGCGGTGGAGGCCTACCGGCAGCTGAAGAAACAGAAACAGCAGCAGCACGAGGAAAGCATCGCCGCTTTAGGAAAACTCAAGAACCTTCAGTGACCTCTCAAAGATTTTTTTATTTCCCCACAATGAACAGTCGCTTGTCAGCAACTGAGGTGTTCCACAGGGATCGGTACCGAGAACCGGCCTTTTTAGGCCATTTAAACCATCCTCTGATGGTGATGAAGCCACTGTCGTCAGATGAACAAGGTACCATAAGATTACATTGTGATGTGTTCAAGGTCTGGTTGGTAAAATGAGTATTAGGCAGAAGGAGATGGATTTATGACCCGTTTGAAGAAAATATTGGTATCAGTTGTTACCCATCTCCAGTTTTAAAGACTTGACATAGTTTTATTCATCAGCAGATGAAGTAGATGCGTCGTGTATCTCTGGAACTGAAGTGCTAGTGACCAATAAACCACGGTCACCCGTCCCCATTCATTCGCACATCTTTAGCTCAGGAGAGATTGGGACATTCAAATGATTTGCGGTTTTATGTCTCTTTATAAAGAACTAATTCATTCTCATGTCAGTTGTCGGTTGTTCAGCAGATATTTGCATCTTCAGGCCCCGTGGTGTGATTTATGATAAAAAAATCACAAAGGCGACCTGTTGATTGTGTGCTGACGTCCCACTAGATGGCAGTGGTCCTGTAGGAAGCAGCTCTATTTATATGGGGAGATGACAACATGCTGACTGAATTATTTTTGGACTCTTAACTCTAGCACACTGATATAAATGTGTATATATATTTATAGAGAGAAAGAAAGCACATAATCATCAGGTTTCCTTTGTGATGTTGCCTACAGTGGTATATTAAAATCTGTATTTTTTTAAGTGAAAATGAGCAATTTGTATATATAATGTGTATAAAGAATAACGATCTCACCACCCGGTCCATTGAGTAGCTTTTCTGGAGCCTTCAATCATGTCACATGGTTGTCTGAGAACTGCAAAGGATTAAATTTCCGTTTTTAATGTCAAGAACTTTTCATCCGTTATTGGCTTAAAGGATGAGAATTCCTTCTTGACCATGGAAACAAAACAATCTCACTATCACCATGTCCATTCAGTAGCTGCTCTGGAACTTGTAAAGGGGTTTTCCCTCCATTTTAAGGTTGATGTGCAGCATCTAAATTAAACAAATCAAACTGACTTTTCTCTGATCTAATTGGTCCTCAGTGGACCTTTTTTGTGTTGTCTCAACACTTTTTGGATGTAGTTTATTTATTTTCTGCTCTAACGTTTGTAATTTTTTGTACACGCATCTTTTAATAAGAATGGTCAAACATGATGTGAAATTGTGTATTTTTTATTGAAGTGCATAACATTTTTTATGGGAGGACCCCAACTCTAAAAGTCCTGAAGTACAGAAGTATTATCAGAAAAAATTTACTTAAAATATCGAAAGTAAAAAGTATTAATTATGCAGACTGTTATATTATTATACTATATTACACTACTTGATGTGAGAACATTTTAATGTTTTAGTTTATGAATGTGGAGCCAATTTATGATACTTTCAGATGAATTGTAGTAATACTGCATCATAATATTTGGCACCTTTCACACAAAGTGCATATGACATTTAATGAAGAAAAAAGCTATTTTAATAGAATAATAAAGTATATTATGTATATTATATATGTAAAATATTAACATTCATCTGAAAAGTGAGTAAAACCGCAGTATAGTATATATAAAGTATTTCCCTCTAAAATCTAGCAGAGTGAATGTATAAAGTACCTCAAAATTCTATTTACAGTACTTTTAAATATACTTAATTGTTTTCCACCTGTGCATTAGTCTTTCACAAACATAAAACACTGTTTTAGTCACATGACCACGTTCATCTTGATGATCATGTGATTTGTTCCCAGCCTCTTCACTCTGATCCTCAATACATTTATGGAGGAAAGAATATTGTGAAATGAAAAAAAAAAAACGTGTTTTCCTATTTATCTCCTCTTGAAATCCCTGAAGCCTGAGACAAACTACTCACCTCAGCATTTTTTTTTTTAAATCTCAACACTTATTAGAATCTGGCAGCTCTTTACGTTCATAATCCTTTAAAAGGTTTACCCTGCTCATTCCAGTTATGAACAAGGCCTTTTGTTTCAACACCGGCCTCTGGGACAAACAGCACATATTCAAATTTCAGAGGAATAGCTTGATCCTTTTAAAAAAAAAAAGCAAACATGTTCTAGTCCTCCTTAATATTACCAGATGCTATTAAACCTAAATCCTTGTTGTCTGCTCTCACTCCTGTTTGATCAGCTTGACCGGTAAAAACACTGTGCGTTTTTTTTGTTTTTTTTTCCCCCTCCGTCTGTGTTTGTCCATCGAGGGTTGTCACAGTGATGAGGAAATGCAGCGAGCGAGGACAGCTGCTTGTGATTGGTGGCGGCGGCTCCCTTGAGCTGAGTCATGTAACAAGCCGTGTCCATGTGCACAAGACAGCTTTTTGTATGATCAAGTGATTTACAGCTGCTGCCTGTCAGAGAAAGCTGCTGCTTCTGGTTTTAGCTCAAATCACTGTCCGGGAATACATGTTGAGTATGTCTAAATATACTATATATATGTATTTCTGCAGAGTGACTCCTCTTGCTCAGATAGAGCTCACTTTTGAAGTTAAGAAAGTAACTTCAAAAGCAAAGTAGTAAATGTTTAAAATTCAAATGTTTTTTAATCCTTCTAGATTCATTAGATCTTTAGATCATCTTTCCTGTGTGTGTGTTCCCCCTCTGGAGTCACTCTCTGCATCTTTTCTTTTTTTTTTCCCGCAGCACTTTGCATTCATTTCTCCATCTGTGCTCCGAGATTAAAAAGGCTGCGGAGTAAAAATCTCAATGTGTGCACACATGTTCCATTGTGCCGGTCGATTTCCAGTTTGTGCCAGTGAGTGAACTCGTGGCTGCTGACGGTACAGGATGGTGGGAGTAATTGGGAGTGAGCCTACTCAGCCCCGCTGCTAGGCAGCCACAGCTCACTCTGAGGCTCTTAAAAGTGTGTGTGTGCGTGTGTGTGTGTGTGAGAGAGAGAGCGAGAGAAAGTGTATCTCACCTTGTTGAAAAAAGGAAGTACATATTCGTCAAAGCAGTTGTCTGCTAATTTGTCTTTTCACGCTGGTTTTATAATGTTTATTTAAAAAAAAAAAGATTACCTCTCTCGTATTAAATCTCATTGAGTCTGTATGTGTGTGTGTGTGTGTGTGTGAGAGAGAGAGAGATGAGGGCACGGTGCGATTATTTGCAGCCCACTCAGCTTCTTGCGTAACAAACACGCAGCGAAGCTCCCGGGCAGCGTTGTTGTGTTGCTGCTATTGTCAGACAGTTTGTATCAAATCTCATTCTATCGCCCCCCTCGGTGCCACTAAAGCTTTCACAGTCCTCAATTCAAACTGGAAAAGGCCATTATGTGGTTTTATTGTTAGGATTTTATTGTCTGAGGCGAGATTACAAATTATTCAGAATTCGGCTGTGCAAGTCCTAACCAGGACGAAAAAGATCAGACCATGTAACTCCAGCTACCTGTTTGTTTTTTTTTTCCGCAATCCATTATACTCCAATAGCTTGTACTATTTTTACTGTGTGTACGTGTGTGTGTCCGTTTCTGTTTGAGCACACTTTTGCTACTTTGTTTTTATGCAAAGGAATTAAAATGCTTCAGTATGACATTGTGGTAAGCAAAAAAATTTGAATTGAATGAATTTGGGTTCAGTAACACAGTTTCTCTTTCTCTTGGAGCCTCTAAAAATGGTTTCCGGCCCGGTTCAGCAGTTCCACGGCATGAGAGCCCGTCCCTGCTCGATTCCACAGGTAAGGCCGCCAAAGCTTATCAATCCAGTCTATGTAAATAAGCGCCATGGGCAGTGTATATGGTAATCCCTGTGACACTTCCTCTTGCAGTAATCTCATTGTGCCTAGTTTCAAATCAAATCATCCAACAGCCACATATGATTTAATTCAACCGTTCATAGGTTTAATAAGTTAGAATTTACACCTTTTTTAACATAAAACCACATTTTTTTAGAATCCAAGGCACTACAATATATCACGTGGCTTTCAGAGGAAGTCTGGATCACAGCAGCGTTTCACAAGTATGTTAGGCAACAGATTACAAATTACAGAAGCAGAAGCAGATTTATGAACAAATGAAAGGCATGTTGGTGATAATGCAATAACTTCCAGTGATTCTGAATGGAATCTAGCGATTCTATTACACAACGTTGCACAGCACTGAATGTTTTGCTTTAAACCTCCTCATCTACTGTTTCTCCACCATTGTTCAACAGTACTCTGTAGTACCTAAACATGTTCTACGTTGTTCCATTGTAGGCACTTTTTGAAAAAGACAGAGAAGATGATAGATGACAAGTGATACTGTAAATATATAGAGACATGCCACTCTTACTGTTTTTGTGATTATATTTTGAGGGGATTCTACACTGCAAAGCCGGTCTGTTAGTCCATAGTTGAAGGTTTAGGGCACCTGTTGCCCAAAAGTGACTATCAATAATGCCAGAAATCTGCCATCCTCTATTTGTGTCCCATTTCTTGCTAGGTGTATTGCTGGGGACCGAAAGAAGCCCAGTGTCATTTTTGTTCGCAATTTGGCCTGATCGTAGAAGCAGAATTCTGTGGTTAATCTAATCTATCCATATAAGCTATGCCCATTTGCGTCTATATTGATTTTTTGTCATTCTTAATTTTGTCCAAATCTGTTTTTTCCTTCACTCCTACAAATTCTGTGTAATCCTCATCAATTTTTATATAGAACTTCTCTGAGCCAGGAATGATTTTTGAAGTTTCACACAGTTTTGCTGTAGCTGACACCTCTGCTCAAATGCTGGACAGGGCTTATATAACAAAAAATATGTCATCACTCCTGAATACTTTGCACTATTGCAACCACATTTGGTGGACATGTGTAGATATGATGTTAACAGGACCTTGACAAATTTGGTGCCATTCAGTCATTAGGTGGCACTGTATCACCATCATATAACTACAAAGGAAGGCATCTCTGTCTATCTGAATGTTTGACTGTCTTTCGCATATCTCGAGAACCGTTTATCAGATCAACTTCACACTTGGTAGGCGTACAGCTGAGAACCCGAGGCAGTGCAGTGTCGAATTTGAAGTGGATCAGATGAGCGGTTATCTTGAAAGTCGACTTCAAACAGACACGCTCTGACAACGCTGCAAGCGACACTCACTGGGGGCCTAGCAATAGGCCTATTCCAAACTGGCACTGCACTAGTCTACCTAAGCAAGAGAAATGGGCATGTAAAATACATTTGATATGAAGAACTCTGAAGTTAAGATCAATATCATACTGTCGCTGTAACAATCCAGTGTCTAGGTGACTAGTGCAACATCCTCTCAGCTCATGTTTCCTGTATGTCGTACTCGGCTGAGCTAGGCAGGGAGCTGCCACTTCCTGGGTTCAAATATGGGGGTGTGGCTCGAGGAATCTTAATTTCTTGATCCATCTGTAAACAAAACAAAGAGAGAAGGGATTATTTTTGGATGTGACATAAGTGGACATGGTTTGCTGTGTCAAATATTGAGATCACTCACCTTATTCAGACCCTTGGCTATCAGAGCTATTTCAGTGGGTTGGTATACACAACTTCGTAGCTGCCCATTATAACCACCATAAGGAGACACTGGCTTCACTGGCACTGGAGGAGGTTTGAAACATAGCAAGAGTATGTTAAGATTGTCATTGAACCATTTGGGTCAAATCACTTGGACACCAGTCTATAAGAAAAAGTGATGACATTTACCCATCACTTTGAAACTTTAAAAGCACGCTGCAATATCCCACCTGTTGTTAAATACGTAAAAGCGTCACATTTCTCAGTCATCGATATATATACAGGTTTGACAATTATTCTATATCAAAAATAGAATTGATAGTATGGTTTTATGCAAACAAATGTCATTTTAAGGTCTTGTAGCTATAACATGGATATTTCTGTTTCAAAGAGACTGAGCAATGTAAGAACTTATTAATATTGGCCAAGGACACAACCTTCAGTAAGTAGAGCAGACCTTTTTATCCTAAAAAGGGGGCAGGATGCATGAAAGGCACATAATTAGTTTCATCTCATAGGTAGGTTGTCATGGGCACCGCCACACTAAAAAATGGGCAAAAAAAAAATTCAATGACCGCCGGCCAAATATTAAAATATGTTGCCATAGACTGTGGTCATTGCACACACATTTTGCATGATTGGCTCCACCCAAAATTAAGGAGGCAATGTCACAGTACTAAACAGTGGTATTCAAACAATTTCTGCCTCCCACTTTTCTCAGACCAATTTAGATGTTACAATCATTCAATGTGGATGTGTTAGTATTTTAATTAGGATTAAAGCCTAATTACTAAAAAAGGTTGTAAAGGCATAATATTTTGTTGAGTACTTTCATTAACCCAGACTTTTCCAACAATTCTGTAATTTTTTTTTAAATCGGTAATTAAAACTATTAATTTACAGAACCTTGCATGGACTCATCCACATCGTCAACCAACACCACATTTTTATCAGTATGCTTAACTTTTTTTTTTTTTAATTATCTTTAAATGGATAAAGGATTTTATGAAAAGATATCTACAGATTATCCAGCTGGCAGTAAAAACCTCCTGAACGTCTGGATCTTAACTTATTAGAGGCAAGCTTAGCAAATTTCTTACAGCAGATTAGCTCGCTGCAACATCCGGATGTCCGCCGCCCCCTGAACGCCATCATGGAAACACTGATTTTAAAACTGATTCAGTGTTTTTACTGATTTTAATTAGAAGGCCGTTTTGTTTTGGAGAGAGAGACCTCTGAGTATAATTCAGCTCCCGGTAAAATCCTCCTGAATATTTGGATCTTAAGTTATTAGAGAAACAAGCTTCTTTTAATATTGTTTAGATTGAGCAATGACAAGCGTCAGAAAATTACAAATTGTGTGTTAAAGGTAGAAATCAAATTAAGTATCAACTGTGTTCATGGAACACAGTTGATAGTTCTTCATGGAAGTTATTATTCACATGTATTAATCATGGTTATACCTATCAAGTGCTCGGTTCAGATCAAAGACTGTATAAATAATGAACATAGCCTGGACCTGTGTTTTGATGCTTAAGTGCGGGTGCTGCCATCTTGTCTTTTTTCTGTCTTTTTTTTTAAAGTAAGAAGTGTCTCTCCTGTGAACACACATAGAAAAGAGTAAGGAGCTGGGAGGGAGTTGAACCCGGCAGACAGCATGATGTAGCCCCTTAGTGGTGACCAATCTGTCACTCTAAGTCCTTTACAGTGTTGGGCATGTTACTTTGAAAAAGTAATTAGTTGTTGTTTTGGCATTGGCTTCGGCCACGATAGAGTACCAGGTAACCAGCAAACACATAACTTAATTCTACCTTTTCTCTGGTAAGTCACTGCTTTACACTCCTCTAACTCTCTGACCTGTTGCTAGGTGCTTGACGCTATGCTAGTAACTGAGCGGCAGGCCTAGTAATATGTAGTAACAGCGTGTTGGTATCAGTAATGGCATTGTAACAGTAGGAAAAGTAATACGCTACTGATAAAAGTAATGCCATTAGTGACAGTGTTTATTTTTATGCTGTTATTCCCATCACTGGTCCTTAATTGTGATTTTAAGCCTTGTAAAATGTAAATGGGTTATGAAAAAAAAAAACTCAACCCACAGTCATGAATAGGGAATTTTCGATTTCCGATTGATGTGAGAGAGGACAGCATCAATAAATAGTGTTGGAGCACAAACAATATTGCTATTGCGAGCTTTTCCCTCACAATAGCTGCATTGTTGCACCTTCATTATGTCATATAGATCACCTGTGTTTGATTGAAACCCTATTGCTAGGTTTCACACAAAATAAGAGTGGAGAAAAAAAGATTGGTGCTAAAATAACTCACATAATCTTGATTTTGTCGAGATTCCATCTATACAAAAGGTGTTGATCAGACCATAATTTATCATAGTGTACCTGTTGGAGGTTCATCCATCGAGAAGGCTTTATTCTCCACACACACGTTCTGATGGGGTGGCTCCGGCTCTTTGAGGATGTTGTCATAGGCCAGGCTCCTGGCAGGGTAGACGTCTCCATCATGGGGCTCTTCCTTGTCGGGGTCCTCCTGTGTCAGGAAGCAGATTTCGGGAATGATGTAGAAGAAGATGAACACCCAGGCGTTTGACACCACAGCCACGGCCAGGGTAGGATCGTCCCAGCTGGGGTCACCGAAAGTTTGGTTCCCGTAGAGGTACATGACGATCCAAGCCACCCAGATACCCAAGGTGAAGAGCCCCGTGACCAGGATGAAAGCTCCATCCCGGCGCCACTGCTTGTGCATCAGCGAGGGCACAGCCATGAGCACCACGGCGAGCAGCAGAACCATCACATAGATCAGCGCCATCACGAAGTCCAGCTTGGCGATGCTGCAGGTCAGGTCAGGGACGACGATTCCACCAGATGGGCTCCTGACCACGGTGATGACCAGCCACTCGGTGTTGATGATGACTTCCACTAGCCAGAGAGCCAGCGCTCCCAGGCATAGCATCCAGCTCCTGGGACCCCGGCCACGCCGCTGCAGCAGGACAATCCACAAACCGTGCATGACCAGGCAGGCGAAACAGCCCGAGAACAGAACCCCAAAGAGAAACCTCCGCGCGGCACAGCTGGTGGAGTACCGGCCCACAATGAAGGCAAAAGTCAAGCCGAAGAGTCCCAGGGTGAAAACCAGCGTGCCGGCCTGCAGGGCCACCATACCCTTTCTCCTCTTGTCCGTCACAAACGGGAGGTAGAACATGATGATGGTGAACAGGACGAAGGAAGTCACGGCGCCAGCAGCAGCCACAGCCTCCACCACGACCCCCCACACTGCAGCCAGGTCGCACAGGTTGTAATATATGGAGCCCGTATTGGAACCGCATCCCTTCGGAGCACTCGTTGGGTCCATGGGTTCCATAGGGATTTATCAGGGCTGCTGGAAAAGCAATAAATGATTATTTATTCTTGCACGCAGGTCATCCAGGAGTCTATTTATCTCGGCATGCAAATGCAAAGTTTGTCGTGGGGGTTATTCAAACAAACATGCAAAGGAAAACAAAAAGAAATTTGCATTCATCTGAAAACGAGACGTCAACCAGATTATCTGCCAACAAGAGTCTCTACAGAGCGTCAGTTCAACCACATGGGATGATTGGGAAGCGGATTGTGAATTTCAGTGTTTGAGTCTCGGCTCGCAACTTGTAATTTGCGGAGGCATCGTTTTTTAGTAGCCTTTTTATGAGATATAATATTCCCTGCACAGCCTCCCAGCTCCAGCAGCCCACCACTGTGATTAAAAGGTCAAATACACAATAATTAGGAGGTAGGATAGGTTTAAATTTTCCCAATAATTTTCCACTGGCAATTTGATAGCATTTTCTTTTCTACTGTAGGATACAATGCTTTACAATAATTATATCCAAAAATACTTATCAAAAGAAAGATAATTGTTGCTGTCCAGTGAGATCCATGTATGTCTAAATTTGTTGATTTCGATTTTTTTTAATATAAACTGAAATATTAATCAATATTCCTGTATGAGTTTAGAAAAGTCCTTCTGGTACTAGCTAATAATGGAAAGTAACTAAGTACATTTACTCAACTACTATTTTGAGATTCTTGTTCTTTACGTCAGCGTTTCCCTTTGGTACTTTATACTTCCACTCTACTACATTTATCTGACAGCTTTATTTACTTTTCAGATGCAGATTTGACATGATGAATGATATAAGAAGCTTTTAAAATACAACACATAGTTAAAGATGAAACCAGTGGTTTCATCCTTTTAGTCTTTGACGTCTTACAGCAGCATGTCGTAGGGTCACATTTCACATGTCACCGCTCCACGGAATACTGATATTTCCCTCTAAACCTCTCACATGGTTTCATTTCGATGAATGTTAAAAAGATCCAGTATTTCACCACAAAACAAAAGATTAGGGAAAAAAAGTTTTCTTCTTTTTTTTTCCCATTAAACATCTCACGACCAATCAGAATTATCTATTGCCGCTTCTCGGGGCCAGACCTCCAGGTTAGGATAAGATTAAGATTAAGATTTGGTCTGAATTTTCATGAAATAAGTAAAAAGGTTACCTTTGATATTACTAATGATAAATGGAAAGAAATACCATTTTCATTAGTTTAATATTTATTACACAAAAATGTATGAAATTCACAGAATCTCTCATAATATCCCTAACTTATTATGTTCAAACTACAAACAAAAAAAATGCTGCCCTTTGATTTTATGTAATTATGTCATTTATAGTGTGAGTTTTTACTTGTAATGGAATAGTTTTATATTTCTGAGTATTTTACTACAGTATGTACAGGTACTGTGTTACTACTTCGTCCACCACTGTGTTACTATTATATGGAAAAAGTACTTTTACTTTAATATTTTAGGTACATTTTGCTGATGATGCTTATGTAGTTTTAATTGAGTTTATTTTTTTTCATGCTGGATTTTTACTTGTAATTGAGTATTTTTATATGTATTTTATATTTTTCTATGAGTACTTTTACTTAAATACAGGAAATGAGTTTCTACTTCATCCACCACTGTGTTACTGTTGGCTAAAAGCACTTTTACTTTAATACTCTAAGTATTACTATAAGAGTAGATGTTTTTATCGTAGGATTTTAACTTGTGATGGAGTAGTTTTATATTTCTAAAAGTACTTTTACTTAATTACAAGAACTGAGTTTCTACTTTGTCCACCACTGTGTTACTATAAGGTGGAAAAAGTACTTTTTGTTAATAATACTCATGTAGTTTTACTTGATATTTTCATGCAATGCAGAATTTTTGCTTATAAATGCGTCGTATATTTCTATTTCTATCATTACTATTATTTAAGGACAGGGTCTGAGTTTCTACTTCTTCCACCACTATGATACTATTAGCCAATAAATAGTTAAAACGCATTCGGTTATGTGGAAAAACGACCATTAAAAGTTGACATTTTGAAGATACGAGGTTTTTACAGTACATGGAATAGTAGAACGGCTCACTACCGCAAATATGAGTCTATTAGACGCGTATATAACACACACAGGGAAAGCAAACGCCTGAGATCCGTCAGGTGTCTTACCTGGACTGACGGCAGCGCGCCACCGCTCCAACAGGTGACTCAGGTGCAGCCGGTGAGAATAATAATAATTTAAAAAAAGGTATAATAAGCCACTTCAGGGAAGGGGAAGAAAAATGCGATTTACTTTACAGAAATATACGTTTCTTTCGAGTATTCTCGGCTCCAGAAAGATAATTCCACCAATTATCGAGCGCGTTTAAATGTTCACTTAATGGGCCCTCCGGGTATTCTGGGCGGAATCATGGACAGTCCATCCGCCCACTGCGCCTCTGCTGCTGCTGCTGCTGCTCAACCCACTACTACTGTAGAGTTACTTATCTGTGGAAGTCTGTTTCCCAGCTTTGCATACTCTGTGAGCTTAGCTACTTATGCATTTCAGCCAGCTTACTCTCAAACAAAAGAGGCCACTCACCTCTCTACGAGCCGGTTCCACATGTAAACAGATAAACGCGGAGCTGCAACATGCAGAGTCTGATGATGATTAATGGCTCCTGCAGGTTTACTGATTAGATCATTGTGGTTTACAGTTGGGGGAAACGTATTCCGATGGTTTTACTTAAGTAAATATTACCGCTAGAAAATAGAAGTAATCCAAGTGGTAAAATAGTAGAAATCCTGCCTGCACTTTGGTAAAAGTACACAAGTATTTACATTAAAATATACTTAATGCAGCAAAAGTATTTTTCAGAATCATATTGATGCATTAATGTGTTTATCACTATAATGTTGTAGTTGTTGAAGTTCCTAGCTTTAATCATTTTATATTGTGCTGGGTATCTTAACCTATAAATAATACATTATAATTTGTATTAATAACATTAATCTGCAAAGTAGCTGTCAGATGAATGTAGTGGACTAGAAATTACAATGTTTCCCTGTGAAATGTAGTGGAGTGGATGGAAAAAGTAGTGTTACATAAGTACAAATACCTTATAATTGTACTTAGGCCTGGTTTCAGCATTAAGTGAAGGCAAAGAAACAATGACAGCGTGCATCCAGTTTGCAGAGCCACCTGGTGGAATAATGCTGTCATAGGAGAAACCTTTTTCAGTTGAAATAGAATGAAATCATTACACAGTAAAATTGATATTATTGATCTGATACTCAACAAGCAGAGGTTAAAAAAGAATATTAACTATTGATTTTAAGTTATTTTTTATATTCAAAGAGTAGAGACATACTCAGAACTATCTTATTTTGTTTTTGAAAAACACAAACATTTCAGTAATATAAATGGCCTATTTTTGTTTTATTTTGCATTTTAAGAAATTATTTTATCATTACAATAATAATAATATACAGCATATGGACAAAACACAAAAGAAGAAACCCTTTTTCTATGCCTGAAATGGAGTTTGACATAGTTTTTTAATGTAATGTTTTGTATTTATCACTTTTTAAACAATGTAAATTTCCTGCAGAAATAACTTGGATTGTCAGTCTTATATATTTAATTATGAGTGATGATTTGCAGTTTCATCTAGGAAAAAAAGAGATCAGAGAGACAGTATGAGCTACTAATGCAACACACACACAGATGCTTATAGAAATAAGTTAGTGTTGAACAATTTAATCAGTGCAATTCATGTTTTTTTTGTCATTTATATTTTATTTTATTTGTAGGAAAGGGAGATATTTACTATATTTACTATACTATATTTGGCACTTGATGCATTCTGAATGCAAACTGTAAGTTAACATTCAGAATGCATCAACTAACATATACATATTTTTTTTGAATCCCAGTTAGTTGGTGCATCCCCTCCGGGTTCAGAGTTAAGGTCACCCAGGACAGGACACCTTGCCGGAGCCAACTCATCCGGCCTGTACTAAACGTACTGTTTATAGTGCGTGATGGAGCCCCTGTGGTGCATCGATCCTTCAATGGATCTCGTCCTGAGGGGAGCTCTCCAAATCCAACAGTTTGTCAATCCGCCCGCCAACACATCCCTCTGCACTGTGGTGCTGTTAGCAGATTCTTAATAGGACCTGATCTCAAAGGAGAAAGTGGTGTGACCTTAACGAAGGACGTGCCCTTTCACAAATGCACGCTCTGTTTTCCAGTCACCCTGCAGCTGCAGAAATATGTTTTTAGCAGCTGGAAAACCAATCTAACAAACTGTACCAGATAGAGTATCAGTATTTGTTCCTGTGTGCATTTGGATCCACTTCCAGAACGAAACACAGAAATACGTGGCTGCCATATCTGACTCTCCTTGTGCAGCAGCTTCATTAGGGCACCTCAGCAGCACCGCTGTCCTCTGAGAACTTGTCAGGTTATTCATAGCTCATGTTGGGCTCTCGCAGGACATCTCCTCTCCTGCATTTTTTTTACTGCAGCCGGCAGCCCTCAGGGTTCCACCACAACCCAATTCCCTCTGAAATGATGTCTCCCCCTGTTTGTCTCATAGAGTGGGCACAGTAGTTATTCTAAACATATTCATCCATTAGCATATATATACATATACTTTGATTGGACTAATGTAGTCGGATGCATAGATTTGTTTCAAAGAATATCAGATCCATACTGAACTTAAATTTTTTTTTCCACATTTTTTTATTGATGGTATACGATGTCATTACAGGACAAATGACAGAACAGCACAGACACTATGTACAAAGGAAACAAGTGACATTACAAAAATCCTATTAGAATAATAGAATAATAGTCCTTTATTGTCATTTAACATAGCATGTACAACAAAATTATTAAAGGTGACGTTCAGTGATGCAAGTTAAAAACTTCTAATAATAAAAGAATTAACTAAAAATAAAGCAAAAATAAACACAAATTCACATCGCAGAACCCCATTCTACAACCCATTCCTGTACATATGCACTATATTCATATGGCCATATGAAGATAATGCATTCATATTTCTCATGGCATTGCAATGAGGGAGGATATTGCTATTGGGTAGAAGCTATTTTTGAGTCTTTTGTGTGGGATTTGAAAGTCCTGTATCTGCCTGATGGCAGCAATTTTAGTAGCAGAATTGAACCAATTTAATCTATTTAATTTCATTTCAAGTTGTCTGTGTAAGCTAATAGGGTTAATCACATGGTATCACATAATAAATAGTTCATAAGTTATTTTTTTCATTGGGAGAAATTCTGCAGTCTAATCCAAGAACAACTAAAAGTTGTTGTTTTCTTCCAGATAGATAGATCTTATCTTTTTGAGATGATTTTAGAAGGAACCTCAGTATCGACTGACCCGTCTCTGACTGACAGATCAATGCTAGTAA
Organism: Lepturacanthus savala; assembly: GCA_030544235.1. Classification (NCBI taxonomy): domain Eukaryota; kingdom Metazoa; phylum Chordata; class Actinopteri; order Scombriformes; family Trichiuridae; genus Lepturacanthus; species Lepturacanthus savala. The sequence continues at coordinate 6,571,005 of CM060482.1, read as the reverse complement.
ATAAATCTGTAAAGCTCTTTTTTGAACCCTGAGGTCACGACCAGAGGCGCCGTCGTATCCCAGTTACTGCGTCTCTTTCTAGGAAGTGTGAGTCTCTGGTGTCGTGTGGGCTCTTGAGCTCCCTATTTACAGCATTTTTGTATCAATCATTAAAGTTTGAGGTCAGCCTGTTCTGTGCAGAAGCCGCGGACCATTAATTCCACGTTCTTCTGGAAACTGTCACTATTGCATGCATTCATTCAGCCCTCTGCACATCGAGACACCTAAAGAAATTCACAATGGCTCATTTTACGCAGATTTGTACAAATAATTGCACCCCAGTGTCTGTAAAACCTCTGTGACTCCATCGAATCCTGATTGACACTTTGAATTTGATAAACAGAGCTCGTCGGGGATTGATGAGCAGATCAGCACCAATGAAATTATCCTCCCATTAGTTAGATTAACATGCCATCAGATAAGTAATTGCTCTCAGCCGAAAAAAACTGGATGACGAAATGAGTTTGACTGCAGTTGGTCACACATATTAGAACCTTAATTACATTCCGCAGATAGTCTCAGTGGCAAGCCGCAGTAATTAATTGGCTAATTATAAGCACTCTTTGTACTTAACTTAAACATCACAAACAAAATGTAAAAGTCCAGAGACGTGCTGCATCCTGAGTGCCATTAAAACATTAAACTGTGTTAATATTGATTGTTAATGGGGCCTCACCCCCTTGACTTTTAAAGTGAAAAAAAAAAACATTAAGCTGAGTCCTTGGCTGGCCCGGTGCCGCCGATCAATGCCATGTTACATCCAAAAGGGAAATATTCAAAATCAAAGCTGTCGCTATAGCAACGCCCCTGCCAGATTCCACCAATCAATGGAGTCTGCGGGGTTGCGAGATGCGCCAGGGAAAGGCCGGCGTCCTACATAAAGAGTGCGGGACGGGGGAGCCAGGCGGCACAACGCGGGGCAGCGCACCTTCCTGCACGCACACAGGCAAGGAAAAGAAAAAAAAAAGAGAGAGAGAAAAAAAGGGGGCACAGCGGCAAAAGAAAGAAGGGGAAGAAGGAAAAGAGAGGGGGACAGGAACGAAGCAAGAGAAGCAGGGGATAACTGAGAAGATGATGGCACGCTCATGTGAAGAAGGGAGCTCCGCTTGGGTCTATGTGGGCACCCTGCTCCTCCTAATCCACTTCCACTCTGTCACAGTCACAGGAGGTAAGACGTCACCAGTTTGTTTAGCAATTACAAAACTCATCTCACTTTTGCATCCCTTTTTTTCCTCTTTTTCGGAAACATCCTTGCAAAGGAAGCGTATTGTTCTATTTCAGTACAGCCCCCCCCCCCCCCCCCTCCCATGCTGTCAGTGGGTAGTAGGGCACAGCATGAATATGTGGCAGTGGCCAGCCTCAGGGCAGAGGACGGTATTTATCCTTTTTTGCTCATCCTGTCCTCATCTATCTGACTGACTGACTGCCCGGGTGCAGGCAGAGAAAAGGCAAGTCCATTTGCTGCATGGCTTTGTGCCAGCTCCATAATACGCTCCTGTGAAAGCGCTGAGGGGAAGCTTCTCTTAAATCTTAAAAGAAGGTTTTTCGAACAATATCGAAGGCCGCGGCCATCTGCAATCCCTAGTGAGCACAGACTCATGTCAGTCAAAATATAGAGTTTTAATCACATTTTATTTCATGTTTGACTGAAACACTGAATTATTCTTTACTTGGGGTGTGATGGTACAAAACATTTATGGTTCAGTATGTATCTTGGCTTTTGGGTCATGATTCTGAGTGTTTTTGGTACAGTAGAAAAAAAAATGAAGAAAAATAGAAACATCCAACAACCTAATACTGAAACAAGGAAAAGAACCTTTCTGTTTTTTGCAAGGAGTCAGGACACCTGGTGACGGATGTTTTATATAACTGTATATAAAGTTTAGAAATCATTCTGTATGTTGGAGGAAGTGGATGACCTCTTTTGACAGGAAATACTGTGGGTCATGCACCAAACCGAACATCCTGTAACGACTTGTTTCGGGACTATGGAAGTAAATCTGTCACCTGATTTTGGAAATTTAAAAGTCATTGAATTTCTAGCACCGATTTTTTTTTCTTTTGCAATCAAATTATGCATCTGAATTTTCACCCTCTAAATTCAACTCTTCAAATTATCTATCACAAATTAAGAATCAAAATTTTAAACTAATTTAAATATTTAAGTTGCTCTAATTTGGTGGGCCAAATTCAGATTCTGTAATTTCAAAAAAAGAAAAATTTAAATTTGGATTTTTTTTAATTAAAATTTACAACAAAATCTTATCATACTGTTATCTAAAGGATTCCCAGACGTTTAATCTGAATGTTTTTACCTAAAATTCACATCCTAAATCTGGCCTGACCTTTTGAGTTTGAGTGACTTGAATGTATATGATTTGAATTTTCATAAACTTAAATTTTGATTCTGGATGCATAAAGATCTTTTATTGGAAATTTTAAGAATTCAGTGGCTAAATATTCTGATATTACACACTTTTTTATGCTAGAAATGTAATTGCCTTTTTAAATTTCAAAATCTGGTGAGACAGATTTCCATCCATATTCGAGAAACCGTTCCACCCACATCCATGGGAGAAAAAAAGAAATCAATGATGTAACAGATAAATACTGATTTCCCCGATTGTGATGAATCGGGTGATTTCTTCCAGCCGGGTTTCTCCATGCCAGGATCATTTGTCGATACACAGAAACCCTCGCAATCCCCTGGCTCAGCTGGCTCTGGGTGCTGGCTGGCTAATTGGAAAAAGGTTACTTTGAAGTGGGGCGCTTGATTGTGGGAGAGAAATGACGACCATGGAGCCGAGCGCGCTCCCCCCCTGTGTCTCATTAAGCCACCTAACAGGCCAATGAGGCTGCTGATGGCAGCGGCAGAGCGGAATGGAAGCAGCAGCTCGGGTCTTTCATGTGTGATTCTCCACCATGTGCCACTTGTGCTCGTATGCTCAAGAGGGGCCCATAGAAGCAGCCATCTGCAATGGCGCCCGCGAACTCCGGATTCTTTTCTGAACACCTGGTATCAGAGGTTTTCTGAGTCAGCCACCTGGCGTGTTGCTCTCCTTCTCTGTTAATTGAGAGGAGCAGAGGGATTTGACAGTCTGCTTTTCTCTCAGCTGCGGTTTAGCCGAGAGCATTTTTACAAATCTTGTGGCGCTGCTTGTCTGATTTGAGATGTAGAAGAAAATTCTGAACGGGTTCTGCTGTGGATGAAATCCCAGAAAGCAGAGTTGATTATAGAATCTTTCATCAATACATAAATATTTTCACACACATAGAGCTGCAACAATTAGTTCAGATTAGTTTCCAATGATTACATTAATCACCTACTATTTTGATCAAATTTGACTCAGAAGAAAATGTCCAAATTCTCTGGTTCAAGCTGAAATCTGATTATTTTCTGGTTTCTTTAGCCTTCTATAATAGTTACTGATGATCTTTTGCTTGTGGACTGTTAGTTTGGACAAAAAAAAAGGTTGAATCTTTGGGAAACTGTGATTGACATTTTACACCATTTTATAAACCAAACAACTAATTGATTAATGGATTCATTAATCAACAACTTAACAACTTAAGCCCCAATATTATATTTCACTTTTCTGGTTGAAATGACAATAAATATTAAATATCTCTACAACCACAAGGGTTATGTACTTAAACCTGGTATCAAAGTAGTTAGTATATTGCTAAACAATCTAAAAGTATGTTTTACTACAGATATAAATATTTTGTTTCTAACTTAAAACAAGACCAAACTGACCCAAATCAGAAAAATAATTGAAATGAGCTATTATCTGCAATGCAATGTTCATTGATTCATAAGATAAGAGTTCAAAAATCAATTATTTGTCCCTAAAATCATAGACATCCCACTGAGGATCATTACAGAACATGAAGAATATATTCTGTGAGATGTTTAAAAATTAGATTATAAAGGACCTAATTAAATAATCACACAAACAGATTAAATCTAAATAAAAAAATAAAATACTGATGATGATATATTGCTGATATATTTTGATACTGTAACAGTAACATTGTGTTTTACTACAGATAAAAATACTTTATTTAGTGTTGGAGCTGAGGTTTTCCCATCCTATGCCTAAACCATCAATGCTGCCCCTATAGCAGGGGGCTTTGGATTCTAACAGCTTAATCAACTATCAAAGTAACTGTTAGTTGTGGCTCTTGTACTTAGATTAGTACTATGTGAACAAAATTTCTCATTTAAATGTAAAAAACAACCCCACGCACACAAATCTAGAAATAAAAAATCTCCTGGATCTAAAAAGTGATGACTGGTGTTTCTGTCAGGTGTTGCTTGACCTCCCTTTTGCACATCTGTCTCCCCACAGCTGCCCTGAAGCAGGAGTCGGCGGCGGACAACGGCGCCACGGTGCTGAATCACACCATGAGCATGGTGCAGCGCATGGAGACCTTGCTGACCATGGGCAACGGCAGCGACGTCACCCTCCGCGTCCACACCATCAGCACGGACGAGGTGAAGGTGATCCAGGCCCACAGCCTGGTCCTGTCCCTGCAGAGCGAGGTGTTCGAGGAGATGCTGCTCAACCGCAACAACAGCGCCCTGGTTCTGAGGGAGATGCCCGACTGTGCTGCCGTGTTCGACAAGTTCATCAGGTGAGGACGACGCAGGTTTTAATCGGCTGTTTGGAGGACTTGAATTTGTCTATTCAGAGTTTGGAATTTAAAAGCCATTGGATATCTAGCTTTGAACAGTCCTGTGAAATAAGCTTTTTTCAATGTTCAGAATCCAAAAATGAAACTTTACAAAATGTCAAACAATATATATTCAAGTTACTTCTAATTCTCCATAATTTGAGTAAAAATAAAATCAGAAATTGTTTGCTTACCCTTGTTATCCAAATATATCCTGGCTGTTTAAACTGAATTTTTTTAACTCAAATTTTGGGATCTGAATTTGGCCTATTAAATTTGAGCAACTTCATAAACAGGTTATTTTGAAAATAGAAATTCTCGGTTGAATTCAGATACTAAACATTCAGGGCTAGTAATTCAATGGCTTTTAAATTTTCTTTCTCTCAAATTAAATCAAGGTAATTGTAATTGTTTATGTCCGCACTAGTCTGACTAAAGTAAGACTCAAGATGATTTAAACCTTTAAATATTAGATATTATACATTATAATATTATATTATAATATTAGAAATCTGGTGAGACAGATTTACTTCCATACACGTTTGGGTAAATTAAACCAAATCCTTTGTTTGACGTTGTGAGGTGCTCTATCCTGTGAAATATTTTTAAATGTTAAAATTGGACAGTGTGGGTTGTTTTCTGGTGACTCAGATGTGAGGAGGAAAAACAAGCGTCAAAATAGAAACAATACATCCTAAAACAATATTTTTGACTACTTTAGATGATAACTTCATCTTTTTTCTCTCTCTCTTGCAGGTATCTGTACTGTGGCGACATCTCTGTGCGCCTGAGTCAGGCCATTTCTCTCCACAAGCTAGCTACCAAGTACCATGTGTGGGGTTTGCAGCAGGGTCTGACCCAATATATGACCCAGCATCTGTCCTGCGACTCCCCCACAGGCCACGTGGTCAGCTGGTACAACTACGCCCTGCAAATCGGGGACGTGGCCCTGCGGGACAGCTGCCTGCAGTACCTGTCCTGGAACCTGTCTTCCGTTCTGCAGAGTGACGAATGGAGCTCCATCAGCGAGGACCTGCTCCTGTCCTTGCTCCAGCGGTCTGACCTCATTCTGCACAGCGAGCTGGAGCTCTTCGAGGCCCTGGAGGTCTGGATCAACCACAACCAGCCCGTCAGCTCCACGGTGGAGACTGCCCTGAGGGCCGTCCGGTACGGCATGATCCCGCCTCAGTACCTCTTCCGACTCCAGAAGCAGTCCCCGCTCATGATAAAGTACTACGAGTCCATCCGGGACCTCCTCTTTCTGGCATTCCAGTTCCACTCGGCCTCGCCCATCCAGCTCTCCAAATTCTTCGATGTCAACTGCAGCATCTTCACCCCCCGCAACTACCTGTCTTCCTCCTGGGGTTCCCCTTGGGTGATCAACAACCCGACCCGGGACGACCGGAGCTTCAGCTTCCAGACCCAGCTCGGGCCCAGCGGCCACGACTCCAGCAAGAGGGTGACGTGGAACGCCCTCTTCTCGCCCCGCTGGCTCCCTCTCAGCGCCAGGTCCACCTACACCGAGCTGGGCGCCATGCAGCCCACGCGCACGGAGGGAGGCCGGCCCCGGATCATCGTCACGCCGGCCACTTCCAGCCCAGACTTTGCCGGCGTGGGCTTCCAGAAGACGGTGATCGTGATGGCGAGGCAGCAAGGTAAAATAGTGGTCCGCCACGTCTTCAACTTCCACCAAAGCACGGAGGAGGCCGGCGATTTCTTGGTGGACGCCGACCTGCAGCGGCGCGCATCCGAGTATCTGATCGACAGCTCCCTCTACCTGCACATTGTAATAAAACCTCTCTACCATACCTTGCTTGTTTCCAGGAAGTAATGGCAGTAACCCGGTGTGGCCTCGCCATCAGTTATCCGTCCTTCACCCACAACAGTCACATGCACAAATTCCAAAGTACTCTCATCTATTCATTATGATAATAATAATGATGATAATAATAATAAATACATAATATGTTTAATTTCTACTGAACTTTTCAATCATAGTGAAACTCAAAGCGCTAAATCACAGTACATGTTTGAATACCTTGTATTTGGTAATATGTCCAATATTGAGTAGAATTATCATGAATTATCTCATTCCATTGTTTTTTTCTTGATTTTGGTTAATTTAATCTTTTTTTTTGAAGAAGAAAATGCCGATGTTGTCTTCTTAAAAAAAGAAAAAGAAACCAAAAATAAAATTGTCCAAAATCAAGAAACTTAATTATCTGCCAATGGAACAACATGATTCAATATAATTGTACACAATATTAGAAAGGTAATTGTTCCAAAAACAAGACATTTTCACCTGATAATATTTCATTTTTGCAGTGTATTTGTCTCCATCGTTTATGTATTTTCTTTTCTTCCAACTCATTGGTGTCTAATTCAATAAAGGACTCATAATTTAATGAGTTCACGGTGATTATCACATACTGTATATGATGGTGGGTTAACAGATTGATGTATAAGACAAAAAAACACTTCACTGTACTGTATTTCATTCAGGTACTGTATCTGGCGGTTTGTTCCTTGAATTTATTAAATGGTTAAAGTCGTTTGCATAGGTGCTTTAATAGTAGTTTTGCTTTAAAATAAAATGTCATTGTTATGAATTGTGTTAATTTTGCCATTCAGCAGTCAATTAATATATTTTAAGTTTATGGAACTAATATTCTGTGACATGCAGTTATATACCTGTTTGCTGTTTACATACCATATTGTGTAACTTGAAGTGCAACCCCATTATCAGTGTTCCTTTGTATTCTGTAGGTGACAATACTTTGGTATTTTGTTTATTCTTACTTACTGTTACATGTGCATTTTATCTAGCTTAGAGAAATGTATGTAATTGTCATCTAAAGATTAGATATAATAAAAGATGATAGCATTAAATCTGTCTGTGGTGGCATGTAATGCATTGGCAAACAATATAATCAGAGTCTGGCTTATTGCCTTGTAGGTTATCATATATAAGGAAGGTTCTCTGAGCTCACTGAAAATCTAAATTTAAAGGGTAAGGGCCTACGGGTATGATTTGTGACATCATAAATAGTTTGGACACTACTTCCTAGTCCATTATACTATAAATTCTTTATAGAAAATATATCAAGACACAAATTATGATTCAAAGTAAAGTGTTTTACACTTTGTGTAAAAAAAACATTATTATATAAATAAAGTCTATCATTATTACTATTATACATAACATATGATACACTTATATATTGCTTATGATCTCCCAAATCAACTCCACATTGATGAACTACAACAATTAGATGCTCTTACATATATTTCTGAAAAAATGAACAATATACCATAATGTGCAGAGCTGCATAAGTATTTTATTTTTTGATATTTTACATAAAGGAGTGTTTTTTATACTCTAGTATTTCCACTTTTACTTAAGTATCGGATCTAAGTACATGCATACACATTATTCACCACAGTAACATATAAAATGTTATATGTAATATAAAAATAAAATATTACTATAATATATATATATATGATTTATATTATGTTATTTCTTTATATTACATACATACATACATATAAATAACGCATTTTGCAGTATATAATTTAGTATATATATATATATATATATATATATATATATATATATATATATATATATATATATATGCTCACGTAAAATAAACGACAGATCCCATGATGCTTTGTAAGAGGCAGGAAGTACGTCATCACGTAGTTGGAACCTTCAGCTGTCAGACTTTGGCCACCCTAAAAAGTGCAGGTTTTGTTAGCAAACTAACTCGAACTGTACAACCCGCGCCGACTTAATTTAAAGTTGTGCATTCATCTGCTCCTCGACCTTTGACCCGGCGAGCTGCTGATTGAAGCACTTAGTTTGCACGAAGACGGACCATCTTGTTTTAGTCGCTGCTAGTTTTTTTTTTTTTTTTTTTTGCTGCACGACAAGCCAGCAGCGATCCTGAGCGGGTTGTAGGGTAGATGCAGGGAGGGAGGGAGTAAAAAAAGGCAAAAGTCTTTGTGCTTCCCTTCCCCCTCATCAAAGCAAAGGGGAAATGTCTCTGTCTAAAGGAGGTAAGTGTTCTATTTTTTCTCCAAACTCAGTCGCTTTTCTTTAAAAAAAAAAAAAAAAAACGTGCATATGTTTAAAATAACGAGGTGCTTGTTTGCGCGGAAGAAGTTTAGCTAGCTTTGAAATGTAACCTTGCCAGGTGGAGAGCTGCATGTGTGAGATTTTCCTCCTCCTCCGTTGTTGTTGTTGAGAGAGATCTCTCTCTTTTCCTCCTCCTCCGTTGTTGTTGTTGAGAGAGAACCTGCTAGTAGCGGGCTAAACCATATTTAATGAGGCTATTTCTGCCAATTTGCATACTCGTATCGTCTGAGTTGCCGTGTTCGCTATTAGCTAGCTTAACGTCGGTTTCGCGATAATAAAGGACTCTTTCACACCAAACTGTAATTAAAACTTTCCCCTTCAGCTGCGAATCACCGCGCTGGGACTACTTTCTCTCTGTGTAAAGTAAAGCACAGCGGGATCACAGCTTCATACGAGACTCTCCAGGCTTTAGACTGTGGGGAGTCTCAAAGCCGTAAAGGAGATACGGGCTCCGTACAATTCGCCCCTGTTTTTTCCTACATGTACCAGTCATAAAATACCATCGCTTATCTTAAAGCCACGGTTGTTATCTGACCCCACGGGGTGCTTGTTTTCTTCAGTAGTGTATATTTTTCCGATTAAAAGTGTGTTTATCTCGCGTGTGCCTCTAATTTCCCCCTCAAAATCCTTTTTCGGCTGTCGAATTTCGAGTTCCACTTGCTCCATAGCGCCCCCCGCCTGTCGTTCACCGCGATGCAGGTGACACACGGTATTACACATCCGAAGCAAGATTTTGAGGGAAGGGCGAGATAAAACACACTTTTATTGAAAAATCCGCAATATTGAAGAAAACTACTACACCGTAGTGACGGACAACAACCACAGCTTTAATATTTGCACTACATTTATATGATTGGTAAATGTAGGAAAAAGTAGGGGGCGAAATTTATAAGAGCCCTATCTAATTTTTGAGGGGCAGCTTTCAGACTACAGTGCGTAGCCTGAAGAGTCTCTATAGGACTACAGGTGTTTGTTTGTCGCCCCCCTGACTCATCGGTTGTGTTTGCTCCTTTTTCAAGCTTGTTAGCGAAAAAAACATTTTAGTGCCGTTTTTAAGAAAATGCATTTTACACCCTTTCACCTGGAAATTCCTTTTATTTTTTAACACAGTCGATGTATCGGACACTTCCGCCCCTCAGTCAGTGCAGCCTCTGTGCTGCTGCTGCTGTGTAATTACTGCACACTGCTGAATAAAACACGCACACACACCTTGGAAAAACCTTCCTTTGCGTCACGCATGGACACACACACACGCGCACACACACAGCATAACGTTGATGATGTCAATTTACATTTCAAGTTCACCGCTTGTGCTGTTACACAATCATACTAGCGTTACCATGGACGGGAGTACACACTGTTTTGAGAGGGCTGTGTAGAGATTGGCTGGGTGCTGCTCAGGCAATCACAGCCTTTGGCCTACCATGGCATGTTTTGACTTGCAGAAACCAATAGAGCCGCCGCACTTTGTTGACAGTTCACTTGCAAGCAGATACCCCATAGCTGCTACACAGGTTCTGTGTTGTTGTTATTCGGCGCTCCAAAGCAGATGGTTTCTTTTTTTTTTTATGTGAACTTTCTTCCCCCTGCCACTTCGAGGAATTACTGCTCCTGCAGCAGTCAATATAAATGCAGCCTTAAGTGCATTCGTGCTGCTGTTCATAGTTCATAGTATTGCTGAGACATGTTAGGAGATTGGGTTCTCCCTAACAGCACTGATAGGGTGGTGTGGAAGATTATCTGTGCATGAGTCATCATTGTCTGTATATGGACCCACTCTGAGGCTGGAGCTTCCTGATGGTGACTCGCCACACAGCTATTGACACTATAAGCCCATGCACAATCCAGAAATTCTTGTTCACATTACGTATGTCGTTTACTGTAATGATGTTTTCCACTGAACCACATTGCTGGTTTTCTAAGAACTGCAGAGTTTCCTGTGAAAGTGCCTCAGTTCACCTCTCAACAATACAGTAGCTGACAAGTAGCAGCATCATGGATTGGGTTTGAGATAATATGAAAAAAACTCTGCAGGTTAATTATTGACATGTGATATAAATATGTAATCAACTATAATTGGATGTAAAACAAGATTTCTGTGCACACTCTTTCATAACATAATTCATTACTGACGATGGTATGAATCATAAGTAAGCACCAGGATTGATGCTCTGCAGGACACCTCAAATATGAAGTTGTTGCATACTGCAACTAAGAAAAATTCCTCAATGACAATTTCATAAAGCCCAAGATACACCTGAAAATGTCTTATTTTGATTTTTGTTGTTCCCAAATATAATTTCTTTTCTATCACAGAAAACTAAAGGGGAAAAAACACTTTTAAGATACTGGAATCAGAGAATTTTGCATTTCTTTCCTTAGGAAATGTACTCGGGATGATTGATTATCAAAGGTGTCGCAGATGATTCTTCTAATCCATTAACATGCCGGAAATCCTTGAAAATGCTTGAATTTTAATGTGGTATTTCCACGGTTTGAAACGTGCTTTCATTTTGAATAAGGTGGTCGAAATTGTACTTGCATTTCTTTTGTAGTAAATCTGTGGGTTGCTGACACATCTTTTGCAAAATATAACAATTTTGACTTAATTGATAAAAATGGTCAAAAAACCCTTTTTAACACACTAAATTAAGACACAAAAACCTTAAGGAACACAATAGAAACATTACTGTTGTGATTTGATATCAAAAAAGTTAGATTTTTGTCCCGGAAAAGCTTGAAAATGCCTGTTGAAAAGTGCACGATTGGATTAAGAAAAGGTGCAGGAGCCCTGAATTAATCTCCTAATTGTTGCAGCTCTGCTCAGATCCCCCTCTGAGGAAGTGGTATCTGTGCTCGTGTATTTTTCCTGCTCTGCTGTGATATACTTTGCCTGCAGCTGTGGCTGATGTCATGGTCCTGTTGTGTCCTATCAGGCTCATTTCAGGCAGGTCTTGCAGCAGCGAAGCCGGCCTCGGTTCGCCCTAATGGGGACAGCGAGCAGCGTGCGGGGCCAAGCAAAGTGACATCATATTTCCCAAAGAGTCCTGACAGTTGTTGTGTTTTGAGCGGATGTGTCCAGTCTGACTGGCTGTGAGTCATATCCCACCACACAGCCCCCGGCCACAGGGTCACTGCACACACCACATACCCGACGCAGCCTGTTACCTGAGAGGGGCTTGTTTTTCACAAGGGTTGCCACCCAGCATGGAATCTGATTTTTAGTCATTTCCAGCTCTGAGTATGGAAATAAGAAAAAGAGGGTGTGGAAAATGTTTGCTTCCTGACTGTTGCACCTTTTTGATTTCTAAAATGTAAAATTCTGAATTCAAAATGTTTCATAAAACTTTTGCAATGCACATAGCATCACAAATAACCATAATATTAATCTTATATATATATGAGTTATGCAGTGATGTAGTTATTAGAGAAGTGACTGTCTTTTCTGCATACTTTTTTTCAGTTTTCACCATACATAGTCGTCCTCAATCAAACTTCCATAGTCATTTATTTTCACAGCAGAGAAGTAAGTTCAAATGTCCCAGAGTAGCATTAAAATATAATTAATGACTCAGTGTTTTTTTTTTTGTAATAACATTTTGTCACATCTCCCTCCTAAAAGAATTCAGGGATGTTAAAAGAAAATATTAGTTGTATTTTGACATCAATGCGGTCTAAAAAAAAAATGACAGAAGTCTGGAATTTTGAAATGGATAATGTGTGGGAGTCCTGATTTCATGTCCGTCATTTGCATGTGAGTGTTAACGCGCCGTAGTAAAAACCATGTGTGAAGAAAAGAATCGTGGAGGTTTTCCTGCAGCGGGAGCAGCTGATTTGTTGAAATGTCTCTTGACAGCTCAAAAACATCTCTGGCATGTCAGATGTTTGTTAATGCGCCGCCGTGTTCTCGTGCGACACGGCGGAGGGGGGGGGTTTGTTGCATGAACAAAAGGCCGACTTATTTCTCAGGTCATTGAAAGACTCGGAGCGCTCGTTACTTTATCCCACACAAAGGAAACGCAAAATCTATTTTTGACCGAGCATGTGTGAGTAAATCACACGTCAATCTCTCCCTACCACATGAGACTATTCTGTCCAGACACTGTAGACCTATTTTAGGGCCGCAGCACAAAATGGACCTGTCTGACGTTTCAGTGGTTGGCCATCGAATCTAAAATCTAGAGTAAAAACCTAACTTCCCTTCCAGCTTGATCTAACAAGGAGGGGTTTACCCAATCGTACTTCCTCCAGACCGGAGTGGTGTGACTCACTGTAACAATGACAGTTAAAATGGTAGCGTTAAACTAACCCATTTATTGCACAATTTTTTTTTTCTCTTTTCTGCACAAAGAGCTGTTGCATTTTGTTCCAGAAGTTGAAGGCGACCTGCTATGCCAGTTTGCATTAAACCAGTTTCTCTGAACTGGGGTAGAGTAATTACACAGCCTGGCCAGAGCCTGTATGTAGCGAGAACAGGAAATAACCAGCCAGGTCTAAACTGTTTCTCATCATTTCCCAGTGGGTGAAAAATCTGGCCAAGTGCTAGCACGCAGGCACGCACACACACGGATAAAGGTCAAGAAAAGTGTTCTGTTTTTCCTGTCGACCTTGCAACAAGAGCAAACACGCTGAACACGAGTGTCCATGTCAAGAAAAGTTGAGTTTTTTTCCTTTTTTTTTTTCTTTTTTTTTCCCTGTGTATTGCTCGGAGGTTGGTAGCTGTGTCACATTCTGGCAGAGACTCACAACCCCTTGTGGGAAGTCCCAGAGGCTGCTGGTAAACTGTGTTTATGAATGGACCGCTGTCACTGATTTAACACAGAAAGATCCCAGCACTGCACAGCTCACAGCGTCGTGCCCCTTCACATGAGTAAAAATAAGTAGAATGTCACAATAATGAAAAAAAAGTGAGTATTTGTGAAATGATCATCATTAGGGGGGGGATCTGTGGTGGAATGTAACTAAGACCATTTAATTATAAACAATTTGAAGACACTCTACACGTTTTAGTTACTGTTCAGATAACATTTTTACATAGAACATAATGAGCTTATAAGCATATGAGCATTATTAATTAGTCCCCAAACTTCTTGATTTGTACGAAAATCAATGTTATATCTCTTTGTCATGTTTCAGATGGCAGTTGCCAACAGTTCCACCAGTTATGCATTCACAATATTGCCTGATTGTTTCCAAAGATGTCAAATTTGAAAGATTACAGAAAATATTTTAAAAAGTAATCAAAATTCATGTTGCAGGTCTGTTTTTTTTGTTATTCCTCTCCTAAAGACTCATTTTAATACCTCAGGTTCCTCTCGTGACCCCCTTTATAAAGCAGTTCAAACTACATCCACCAGCTACAATAATTAAACCACTGCATATACATTAACTGTTAAATGTAATCAATATATTAGCTGCAACACAATGTGAAAAAAATACTTCTTAAATCTGAGTACTTCCTCCACCACTGAAAAAAAACTCAAGATGGAAAGAGAGGCATGATTCCCTTACATTTCTCCCTCCTCTCTCCATTTGAGTCATCATACCAATGTCGATTAGTCATTTAGTCCACCTTCTCTCTATTGCAGGGCCTCAAGTCTTGAGTACACCTAATCTCCAGTTAGATAACAGATCATTTGCCATAGTTTGTATCTGAGGCGACTGCAAATTGATTTTAACCTTGAAAACACCCCTTACTACCGGAATAGAATCAAACCAGCAATTAATATGCACATGTGGACAACACTGGAACAAGCAAAGTCCATTTAGCCGTCACTAAATGGTCTGAATTACAACTTTGAACTCCAAGTAATGGCGTCTGTAGATTTACCTTGCTCCGGTACTTAAGCAAGGCCATTTGCATTAATGCGTCTCCTAAAAACGCTGCTGATGGTACTTTCTTATTGCTTAATCCAGCCGTATTCATGAGTGTAGATATATAGATGTAGATCTGAGATGGTAATGGCTTTTTAATTTGTTGTCTTTCAGGGAAGAAGAAGAACCCGGGGCTGAAGCTGGCCAAAGAAGTGTTTGTGCAGCCCACACCAGCAGCAGCAGCGTAAGTCTTTTTCTGCTTTTACATCAAGTCACAATAGGCCAGTAAATCACCAAAAAAGCTGCAAAACTTTGAAAGATGTGAAATAGTTCAGAAATAATGTCACCATTGCATAGTTTGCCCACCAGAGAGCACTGACAGGTTTATTCATCCACTGTAATGTCCTGCATAGTGGTCACCAGTAGTGAAAAGTAACTACGTACATTTACTCTACTACAATTTCTACTACTAGTACTTGTATTGACTTGAGTGTTTTCACGAGATGCTGATTTATGAAGGAGATTGTACTTACTCATTCTTTTCATTTTAAATTGATTATGTGGGTCTGTATGTGGGTCTAATGGGGAGCAAGGCAAGTACAATTTGTAAACTCAAAAAGATTAATCAATGGGAAAATAATAATGTTAATAAATATGGTAATTAATACATATAGAAATTGATACAACCAAAAAATAATCAATTTTGAAATAAATTAGATGAATACAAAAAAGTATAATGTCTGTTCTCTATTTATTTGCATAGACATTTTTATGTTATATCTACATTTCTTCATTTTTTGATTATGCCGATTTAAGTTATCTACCATATTGTGGCGTTAAATCTGCACAAATTCAACATGTTTCCGCCCTGCAGGCCCCCTCGAGATCTCGACTCTAAAGCTTGCGTCACAATCGGAGATCAGGTAGTGTTTCCTCCGCATTCCTCTTGAGACACATGACTTTTCTGCTGTCCCAAATCCACGTGTTAATAAAACCGTCCGTCTCCACTCGCTGTCCAGAACTTTGTGGTGAAGGCCGATGACTTGGAGCAGATCGCGGAGCTGGGGAGGGGAGCGTACGGCGTGGTGGACAAGATGAGACATGTGCCCAGCGGCGTTATCATGGCTGTCAAGGTAAGCTGGGGAGCCGCGACTTACTCGGGTTACGCGGTTTGGCATCACTGCTGAATGCACCATGCTTTTAAAATAGTACCACGAGTCCCGCTGCAGATCAACATGTGAGCTCAGCTTGCAAACATTTGGATCGGATTCATTGGATCGATGTCACCGGACACCGGTTGATTTAAAGGTGACTTCTGATGTAACCGGCGGCAACCCGATCCCTGATGTTTGTGTTTGCAGAGGATTCGCGCCACAGTCAACTCTCTGGAGCAGAAGAGGCTTCTGATGGACCTGGATATCTCTATGAGGACGGTGGACTGCTTCTTCACTGTGACCTTCTATGGCGCCCTCTTCAGAGAGGTGAAGCCAATGTCTAAATATCACTGATTTTAGACTGGTATAACTAGGGCTGAGCGACTTGGAGTATTTTTTTTTTTCTCTATTTAAATTTCTGAAATGGCTGAAAGGCAAAATTTCCATTTTGTGGGAGAGAAAAAAAGAAAGGAAAAGTTGTACATTTTTTTAAGTGCAGGAAAATTAATACACAACACACCCAACAATATAAAAGGTGGATACTATTAAATTTATCAAAAAATGTTTATTTTATTTTTAAGCCAAATCGCCCAGCCCTAGTCCTGACCTCCTTCCTGTGTCACATAGCAAGTCCGTTCATCCTGTTTTTGATTTTCAGGGGGATGTTTGGATCTGTATGGAGCTGATGGACACCTCTCTGGATAAGTTCTATAAGAAGGTTATTGAGAAAGGCAAAACCATCCCAGAGGACATCTTGGGCAAGATCACAGTAGCAGTAAGTCCTATATACTACAACATGAGTGGTGCTAAGATGTCATGTACATTAACATGCAACAACTAACGATTATTTTTATTATCAATTAATTGGTCAATAAATCATCTTCATATCAAATATCAGAATGTCTTAAGAGCCCAAGCTGATGTCTTTGTCATATTTTGGTGAATCTACAGTCCAAAATCCAGAGAGATTAAGTTTACTATCTTGTTTGACACAAATCACTTTAAATCCTCGCATTTGAGGAGTTGCGACTATCTTTTGTTTTTGTTTCATTCTTGGCAGGTTTTCCTTAAAATGACAATTATACTAATCTTTAAGGGTTTGTGTTAAAGGAAAGTTTTCTTCTGAGAGTGAGATAAGAACTCTTTTGCTGGAGATACATGCAAAGGGCCCAACAGTGATTTTCTTTAGTTTTGACATCTTACTGAGGTTTCCATTTATAAAATTACTTGGAAGTGGTCAAATGTTCTGAACTCTGTTCTGAGGCTGAGTTTGTGTGTTGCATACATTTACAAAACCAGCAATAAGCAGATAATAAATATGTGCATGTAAACTACTCATTGAAATAACTGAGAAATGATTCTAAGAGTTTTTTCCTAATGAAAAATGTAACCTTTTTTTTCCATTATTCTCTCTCTTCTCAGATTGTGAAGGCATTAGAGCATCTGCACAGTAACCTGTCAGTGATCCACAGAGGTAATCACCCTTCTCAGTCTGATTCTTGTCATTTTTTTCCATTTCGTCTGTCATCACTCTCCCAATATCACCCCTCTGCAGACGTGAAACCCTCCAACGTCCTCATCAACACTGAGGGCCAAGTGAAAATGTGCGACTTCGGTATCAGCGGCCACCTGGTGGACTCTGTAGCCAAAACAATGGATGCTGGCTGCAAGCCCTACATGGCGGTAAGTGGGGAGTTTCCTGGTAAAGGCCAGTGGTGGATGGTGTACTGTAAATCTATACTAAGTATTTGCCTAAAAACTATTAATGTAAAATGTACAATTTGAGAAACGGGTTTAAATGCATAATAATGCAAAAACAGCACTTGATATTGATAAAAACTCTTTATCTCTACCCCCCTTTTCTTCCATTTCTCTATCTCTATTATCTATACTATAATGCTGGAAAACAATTTTTCATCCAAACCTCTGTTTATACAAGATTCTCACCAAAAGCAAGCCAAAAGTGTCAAACATCTTGCTTTGAATTCTCAAAAATAATTATTGTTGTTTAAATCATTTTTCTGATAATCGTGGTACTATTTTTTTTTTCTTTTTAAAATTAGCCTGAGCGGATCAACCCAGACCTCAACCAGAAGGGCTACAGTGTGAAGTCAGACATCTGGAGTCTTGGTATCACCATGGTGAGTATGCAGAGCACAGTGACCATTTTTCACATTATAATGTACTTTTCTGGGATTTATTTGAAGATTTATTTGAAGAAAAAAAATCAACTCTGTAGTTTTAGTGGTCTCAAGAGCACTTCACTGGAGCACAAGAAAGCACAGGTTGTTTTAGGTCTCTAATAAATATTCATGAGCCTCTGTTCTCTGATTAGCTGATTTTCCCTTAGAAGTAGAGCTAGGTGGGGTGACCAAAAATTGATATCAGTGTTTTTCAAAATTATGTCAGTGTCACGGTATTTGAAGATATTTTTTTATGCATGATTAGGTGTTAACCCCATTTTGTTAATAATTTAGAAAATAATTATGGCAGTAAATTGGCTTAGACTTGCTTTTCTTGATGTAGGCAGTCCTCTTAGCAAACACATCTTTGAGTGGCATCTGACTCGTGCTGTGTGTTGCCATGCCAACGTTAACATTGCCTGCAGACGTGGAAGAGGATGCAGATCTTGGTTATATGCATTCTTAATTTTCTAGGAAATGTTTAAGGTGGAGGTGGTGAAGCTAATTACAACTTAAGCAGGACAACATTTACATTTGTTTGTCAATATTTGTTTGATCCGCATCCGATTTTATTTCTTTTTTTAAACCGATAAGTACTTCCACACAACCAATATGGGTCCTCTTATTGGTAGAAGTTCCCCTGTGTCTGAGGTCTGAGACATTTTCTCACACAAGCTGTGCTCTCACATGCAGCAACATGTAGCTTGTTTTGTGCAATTGCAAAACAGTTCCCCTTTGAAACAATGTCCCGCGGTTTTGTATGCTACGCACTCCCCGGTTTTGTGGTGTATGAAAAATTATCCTTTTTAAAAAAACACTGGCATGAAACAGTATACAGCCCTATATAGTTACAATATAAAGTACAAAAAATTAACACAATTTTCGCTTGGAAGCTAAAAGAAGTGGGTGTGGAAGTGAGGGCAGGTGGGCCATGCAGGTGGAAGGAGTGACTGTATGATATCACAAAATCAAGGAAGTACAAATGGGCAGTGACGCAGCAAAGTTTCTAAACCAGGCTGTGTGAAGTTCTCTTTTTCTGAGTGTTTGATGCATGAGGCATATTTTTATATAACCCCTGTACATTAGTTATCTCTGCAAGATATGGCATAGGAAAAAAATCTAAGCAATAAATCTGTGCTACTGCTGACTGGCACTATGTACATTTGGTAGTAAAATAAATTATAATTAATTCTGCATTAGGTTCCTAAAAGAACTCAAACAGTCAGAGGTGATGTTTGCTTTTTATGTGGATTGACTTGTGTTGCTTGTTTCAGAGAGATACTTCAGATATTTGGTGTTTGTTGACGGCAAACACCGAAATGCAAATGTTAGCTCAGTCTTATGTAATCACTTTTTTATTCTCTGTACTGATCACAACAGTACTAGAACAAAACAAGAACACATCAGACAGTCTGCCCTTTTAAGAACAGCACATGGTGTCAGATAGTGAAATTGTGTCATATGACCGTTAACAGGTAATTCCCAAACACAATCCATGCTTAGTCATGGTGACTGTTCACATGTTGGTGGAAGATCTGGTTGTCCTCCTCAAATAACATATCTCACAGTGACAGAATGTCTATTTATTCAGTTTTACTTTGACTTTGCAAAGTTTTAAAAAAGACAAGGTATACAGGTTTTAACAAAAGATTCTCCGAATTATGAAAATATTTGAGTTGCAGATGAACGTCACTGGTCTTGCATTTTTAAACACTACACTGAAACATGACCAAAATCCTAACCTGCGGTCACATAGTTTAGCTGAAACAGATTTTTTTTTTTGTTAAATCTACTCTTTCTCTCCCAGATTGAACTGGCCATTTTGAAATTCCCCTATGACTCCTGGGGAACCCCGTTCCAGCAGCTCAAACAGGTGGTCGACGAACCGTCTCCACAGCTGCCTGCCGACCGCTTCTCCCCAGAGTTTGTAGACTTCATCTCCCAGTGGTAAGAAGCCTGCTGCTCACTCTATTAATGTAAAGCAGGTTCTGCTTCTGAATCCACCTTGTTGTTGAAACAAGAAAGTGGCACAAAGCCCAACAGGGGTCAGTGTTTACTCTCCGTTTACTGAACGGGGCAGAAGCTACAAGCGTAGCTCCAACATGATGTCAGATGATGTAAATGGATGCTATATAGGTTCCTGAATGAGGGCACTCAATTGCTCATCCCATTTTCTCTCTTATCATTAAAATAAAATAAAATGACTTATTAATTATTAATGTTTTTTTAATTTGTATGGTACAATTTAAGGAACTGCCCGGAACACGTTTCACTGTGATCACATCTGACAAATAAATCCAGTAAATGGATGACCCAGTCACCACCTCTGTGACCTGGCATGGTGACTGTATAGTTGTGACATCACTATTTCACAGAAGTCCTCAATACCGCCTGTGTGCATTTCTCTGTTGATTGAGAGTTTGGGACAGCATCTATATAAAAGATATTAACCATGTAGGACCATTTAATCTCATATTTTGCATTTATCTCTTCTCTCTTTGCAGCTTAAGAAAGAAGCCAAATGAGAGACCAGCTTATACAGAATTAATGGTTAGTAGTATTTTCATTTTCTCTCCTCTGGACACATGTTTTATAGATTTGTGGCATCAACATCCGTGCTGCAATGTTCAATACACTCTTGAGTTTTTCAGGTTTTTTTGTATTCTTGTGTTTATCCACAAGAGGCCAGACTTACCCAGTGAACTCAAAAAGACTAGAACTCTCACAAGTAAATAACAACACAAGGCTTTTTAAAGGCCCAATATGTATTTTTTTCAGTTAAAATGTCTAAAAATGACTAAAGACGTGTTAAGTATGTTGTGTACTTTCATTATCCCAAACATTTTCAAAAATATGGGATTTTTATAAATTGATAACTTTAATTTAAACGAATCAAGGGACGATACGTGACTGCCGACATCACCTGTACACATGTGACTTGAGTGGTTTTTATCCAATTTTATTTTGTAGTACCCTTTAACATCTTGGTAGTTTTTTAACCATATTTAGGTGGATGAAGGATGTTAATCGTTGGCCGCCTGTATTTTTTTCACTTTAATAACACGCTTATTTATTGCGGAGTGGAGGAGACCTCTAATTATAATCCGGTTCCCGGTAAAAAACCTTGTGAACGTCTGGACCTTAAACTATTAGACACATAAACTGAGCTAATTATAACAGCAACTCAGCTTGCTGCCTCATCCTGATGACCGCCTTTCACTAAACAGCACAGAAACAGATTATTTTTTGCTTATAATCACTGAATCCATTTGGAGAGGGAGACCTCTGAAGATATTTGTCTGGTTCTGGGTAAAAACCTCCTGAAAGATGAATATTAAACTGGGAGGAGTTGACTGCAGAGTGATGAGCAGAAGGCGGTTTGAGCCCCAGCTCCTTCATGATGTCATGAACTTCATCTTTTGATGATGTTCTGATTCAGAACCCTAGCTGCAGGAAATTCTAATTTGAAGAAAAAAGCCACATTTGTAATCCTGCATTTCCTCTTTCTGATGCAGCAACATCCGTTTTTGACCCTGCACGACTCCAAAGAGACAGACGTGGCCAGTTTTGTCAAGGTCATCCTGGATGACTGATGGGCTCCCCCCCCAGGCTCCACCCCCTTCAGGGTAGGCGGGACCTCTCGGTAAACGAAACCGTTGGCCTACCTTTTTTTTTTTTCCTTTTTTTTTTTCTTTTCGTATTTTTTTTTTTTAAACTCACTGGAATGACAGACTCTCATGATGCATCCACACACATAACAGGGGGGGGCGACCCAAAGACTGACCGCAGACCAGCAGCAGCACTGGAGTGGGAGAGTTGGCGGTAACATGAACTCAGAGGTTTCATTCACTCCTCTAAGCTTCCTGTGTGTGCAGTTATCCAACATGGCGAATATGAACTGAACTTCTTTTTTTTTTTTTTTCTTGTTCATACTTTTTGTTTTTTGCCCCCCCCGCCGCCCCCCCGCCGCCCCCCTCCTCCTCTCCTCTCTCTTCAGAATGGACAGAGCCAGCCATTATTTCTTCGTGACACATATTGTATGTTTGACTTTCATCTGCAACCTTTAATGTGTATGTTGTTGTTCATTGAGAAGCGATATTTGCATATGCGTTTGTATGTTGTTTTTTTTTTCTCATTATACAGAGTTTTGATACTGTATATCGTCGACAAGTGTGAATTTTATCGGACTAGAGCCCTTATTTGTTATTTGTCGGTTTGACCCGGCTCTGCCCCACTGGTCAGGGCAGGAGGCTGCAGTTGTCACAGGGGCGGGCCGCAGGAGGCTCCGGGAGTGACGTGAAATATAAAATGTCAAAAGGTCACATTCTGGACGGGAGGAAACCGTTCCTAGATCTCGGCGGCGCGAGGGGAGGAATGCGAGGTGTCCCGTATCATCGGAACCCGTAGTGATCAGAGTTGTAGCTCTTCATGCCGTGACCCCGCCGCTGTCTCTTCTCTCGGGTTTGAAAGAGTCCACTGCTGCCATTGATACTGCCTGGAAGTATTCAGGGGGTTGCCTAATCAAGCCTACAGCTTCTCTATCTGTGTGCCATCGATTGTTTCTCAAGAATTACTGCATTAATTGTGTTTTTTTTTTTTTGGGGGACTTGTTCTTGCCTGCTTTTTTTTTTTTTTATTTTATTCCCGCATTTAAACTTCTCTTTGCTTACCTTTTTCTCAGTTTGGGAATCAGCATAGTCTTTTCATATGAGGCACTTATTTTTTTTCTTATTTTTCCAGAGACCTTATTATGCCTTACACAGATAGTATGTTAGGGGGAATAATTTATGTGTTGAAGATGTAAATACTATCTCCTTTTTTTTTTTTTTTTTTTTTTTTAATGTAACATGACACTGTCCCAACCTGGCAGTGAAGATGAGTGGTTGGTATTAGTTTTAATGCAGTGTGAAACACACACACGTATGGAAGTGAATCTGTGTCGCCAGATTTTGAAATTTAAGTCATTGAATTTCTAGCACTGATTTTTTTTTTTTTCATTGAAATAATGTCTTTGGATTTTAGCCTCTGATTATAACTTTTAAATTGAGGGGGAAAAAAAGATTTGAGATGGAATCAATCGTTTATCCTTGGTATCTAAATGTATCCTGGAGTTAAATTTACTCAAATTTTATAATCTAAATTTGGCCTATTGAATTTGAGCAACTTCAATATATTACATTTTTTTAAGAACTAGAATTTTCTGATTCTGAATTTGGAAACATTGGGAAAAAATGCAAGTGAAAATGAGTTCTTAAAAATTTGGAGAGAAAAACTTCAGTGGTAGAAATTCAATGGATTTGAAATTTAAAAATCAAATGAAAGATTTACTTCCACAAACACACACTCACACACACACACACACCCTGACAGGGCCAGCTGACTATCGTACACCTATTTTCAATTGATGTGCTGTAAAGCTCCACCGCTCAGGTTTCTGTGCTCTCCTTTATGTGGAGACAGCCCCCCTCCCCCACTTTTTTTTTTTTCTTTCTTCTCTCGAGATCGTACTTTCCTTGAGTGTCGGACCTACAGCCTCTCTTCAGTCCTCGGTGGGCAGCCATTTTCTCTTCTGTCTGACCGTACTATGCAGAGCCCCTTCACCCTGGACACCACAGTGAGAGGCCCTCACTATGTGGCAGTTTCCCCCCACTCCAAGTGTTCAGAGACTGTGATGATGATGATGATAAAAGTGGTGGTTGCGATGGCGATAGTGTCGATAGTGACGATGCACTCATCGCCTCTCTGGTTTACACTGTAGTGCGACCTTTATCAAAAGTCTGCGAGTTCGGAGTATTTATGATTGTGAATAATAAGGGAAAGCTAGCAACACCACAAAGAAGCTGCTGTTTTTTTTTCTTCTTTCTTTTCTTTTTTCTTTTTTTTTTTTTTTTTTTTGAAAACTCGGCCTTCTTTGAACGGCCATTCCCTTGGTGTGTAAAAGTGAGTTTTTACGCTGATCACAATGAGAATGGAACACTTGCTCTACCTCTTACTCCTTCACTCTATTTGCCACCTTTTCATTGGGTGGGACTGACAAACTTGAACTATGGAAAGACAAAAAAATAAAGGCTTTATTGTTCAGTATGACCGTTTATAGCTTTCATTTCACGATGGCTGTGAGTTTAGCTGTAAAGACCAGCACATACGATTCACCCTCATAAGAAAAATCAGTCCTGTAGCTAAATGCTGATCTGATGCCAAAAATCACATCAGAAAATTCAACTGGCATGCATGCCCCCTATAACCAGATGTCCAACTCAGAAAGTTAGAGAACCTAAGAAGATTGCTGCTCAGTGCTTTGACCATGTGAGAGCTCCATATACACAGTACTGTCCAAATTCTATCTGCAACGTAATGAACTGGTATTGCTTATAATGGCTAACCTGGCTGGATTTGTTAATGGTTTGTTTGGTTTAACTTGTTATACCAGTACGCTGTCAACTCGGCTCTGACTTTTTCGGCAACTTAATGCAGCTTTATTTATTCTTCTATGCTATAGACCTCCACTGATAACAAAAAGTATTAAAAACCATCAGAATCCAACAAGTTCTTTCATCATGGACATAAACTGAGACACTTAAGTATTACTTACAGGAGATTATTATTACTTAAGTATTATTACAGGAGAAAATGTAAATAGATTAATGCAGCACATGCACTAATCTACAAAGTCTAAACTCCATTTTATGTGACAAAGACTCTCTGAATTTCATATGTTTCAAGGAAAGGTGCACAAATGGCTGCTGATATTCTAGCCTTGTCCACTAAGTCTTCATAAAAACCATTAGAACATGCAAACCAATCATTTAAAGACTGCTGCCTCCACCTCATTTGCACCTGTTGTCATTTATGCAATTATTCTAACTGAAAACATGCATCAACTGCATGCGCAATCTGTCAGAATGCACAGTTTTAATACTTTTCATTTGAGACCCAAGTGCCACAGACAACACGGTAAAGTAGCCTGTCAGTATTAAGAGACGGATTAACAAGTAGCTGTATACAAACATCATTTCAGGCTGGCCCTCAACCCACTTTGTTTCTACTTATATGTCATTAACAGTCCTACTTAAAGACCCTTTTTCTGAAACCACATGCTCTAATCACAATGAGATACTGGAGCTGACTTATCCAGCTGATAACGGAAGCTTCAGGTATCCCAACTCTCATTTTTCCTCGGGACGCATGTCAGCAAGACCCTGTTTTCCATCCGTCCCTGCGTGCGATGCTGTGGAGGAGGTATAATGTGATGAAGGCGTGATTGAAGCCAGAGATGGAAATGGTACACCCAGCCTCAGTGTCCTATAACTTTAAAACACACTCGCTGGGTGGAACTCGAGTCGTCGCCTCCAAACTGTTTTGAGAATATTTGCAATGGATTTTGAGTTTTATTAAGGTTGTTTAAGGTCCTTGAAGAGGTCCCAGGGCCTCCCCAAAAAACAGGAGAAAAAAATATTTTTACTATGATTCCACAATAACAGAATGTAGGACCATTTTACAATTATATTAAAATATTTTACAATTTATTTCCCATTTATTTTCCCTTCATATATGTATATATTTCATTTCAAATTTTATTTTCAATTTCACATGTCGAGGTGAAAATTAATGGGATAAATGGAAAATCTGATAAATGTGAAAATAATACACAAACAAATTTTATGAATTAATTAAACGGCAAATTAAATACATTTGGCCATATATTGGTATATTTATGAACTGAGTCAATATTTTTTTATTATTTATGGCAGTTTCAGTCATCCATAATTTTGGCCTTGGGTTTCTGACACTTTCTTTTATAGAATATCTTAAAGTACAAATCTTATGAAATGGGGTCCATGGTCTAGTTTTTGTGAGTTTAAAGGTCCTTGAAGTGAAAAGTTGGAAAAAGTTCCTGATTTAAGGTTCCTGATGCATGTGGTTTTCAAATGCAGTGTGCTTTTTATATCCCAGTGTGCCTGATTGCTAATAATATTTCTATTTATGTAAGTGCACACGAAGTGAACACGCACTTCTCAGCATGTCGTGATTTTTCAGGACTTGTGATGAATAGAACGAAGATGAATTCGTTTTGATGGCTCTTTCTGAGTGCTTTTTTCCTTGTTTTCACCACGAACGTTAACAGAGGTTAACAAAGGCTCACATTGAGTCGGCCACTCGGTCTTGAGTGTGTCCGTCAAAGAGCGATGACTTCACGCCAGGGTGGGGAAACTCAATGCCAGCAGTCTGCAGGCGGTAGCCTAGTGCTGTGTCTTTTTTAGCAAAGAAGCCTTTGATGAGACCTAACTTACATAATGCTGCTCAAAAGGTCGTCATGTGAGGGAAAATAACAACATCCAGTTGAATTACTGTCCCTGCTCAATTCAATGTGGACTGTGATGCAGAAGTGAACCGCTACTCTACTGTAAAATCAGCAGGGTGAAGTGAGTGCTCAGGCAATCATGGCTTCTTTTACATAATTATTATAATGATTCAGCTCATATGAACAGGGGTGGAAGAAGTTTTCGGTCTTTTACTCAAGTAAAAGTAGCTGTGCCATTGGAAAAATACTGTTTTAAGTAATGCTCCGCTTTCGAAGTTGTATTTAACCCTTAGATGTATGAACTAACACTACCTACACTCTTTCCATGAGTGGGGTCATAGATAACCCCATTTAAAATCAATGTGGTTTTGTAATAAATGTAAGACATTTTTCATTTTGGTTAGAGATAATATTTGGTTCAACAAAAGATTTATAACATTTTTTGACATGTTAATTTTTCACTTTTTATTCATTTATTTATTTATCAGAGAATGAATCGGGTATCAAAATATGAGACAAACATGACTACATGGAGGATGAACAGAGAACATTTAATGGGCCTAACAAACATTTTCTCTCTTCTCACTATGTCCAGCTCTATCTATCAAAATAGGTCAAAATCCAGTGTGTCCATCTGTCTGACTATGGAAGGAAAAAAACATTAAAATGACAGTTTTTATGGCCCACAAAACTATAAATCATATGTAACTTTGTAAGTAAATATACATGCATTTATATGCACAGACACATATGCATGTGCGTGCACACGTACATAAATGAAAACATACCATTTAACAATCAATAATTGTATAATAGGCTATCTAACAGGTTATCTTTTATTACAAGGAAGTTCAGAGTCTCACTATATACACAACAAATGCAGTAATGCTAGCTCCCTTACTAAACTAGCTAATATAACAGTCTATTTTGGAGTTAGCTAAGTAGGGCCTACTTGGTACTCAACCTGTGTTTGTGTGAGCTTACATGACAGTTACCTAACAAAAAATAGGCTAATTTGATGACGTGTTAGATAATATATGTCTGCTACTTGTAAAAACGACCTTGTGGCTGGTGAAACTGTTGACATCAGATTTGTAAGTAGGACAGGTCAATGTATATTGATGGTCAAAGTTGCTAAAAATCAAAGGTTCCTAGAAGATTCCACAGGAAATGGCTGGGGTCAGTTTTTAGCCTGCTTATGTAATAGTGGGGTAGTGATACAAAAACTGCAATTTCTTCAAAATTTATGAAAATTTTTTTAAAAATAGCAAATGGCCTTGTGTCACAAACATGTTGTATAAGGAATACCTGAATTATTAAAATATGAAAACTTTAATTTTGTAGATTTTGAAGAATAACCCATAGGATAATTTTTGACCTAACTCATGCATCTAATGGAATGAAACGATGAAATTTGTACACTTTCATTATCCCAAATATTTCTGACAAGTTTGGAATCTCAAACTGTGTGTATGTGTTAATGTTTCGACTCTAATTAGCTCCATGTTTGTTATTGATTTGATTGAGAGACCCCCTAGCTGCATAAAATGACTTATTGTGCAATTACCATAAATAAGTATTAGCGTGCTTGGATTCTTTTTTTTATCGTTCTCCCCATCCCCCGGTGTTAGGAAATCACACGATCATTTATCCCAAGAGCGTAGTGCAACACCAGCTGCTCCTCTTAAACAGGTGCATAAGACACCGAGAGATGATACTCTGGTTAGTTATCTGCTAGTTATCACACACTTTCTTAGTGGTACCCATGATTTATTAATTACAAATTAGCTCTTGGAGCAGAGTCCAGATCAGTATGTTTCTCCCTGTCAGTCTTTTCTGGTTGTTTTTTTTTTCTCTCTTTCTTTTTTTTTCTCAGGCAAAACAGCAAGCATGCAAAAAATAAAGTTTGGGAACTCTGTTTGCTGTGGCCCCGAGAGACTCACAGACAGACAGATGTGTACCAGACAAGACATTGTGAGTATGTGCACTCCGTTTTGGAATTGTTTCCTTAATCTTCCGCCAGATCTCACGACCCCCCTGACCCGCCTACTATGTCCTGGAGTCTGAAATCCAGAGAGAGTGTTTTTGCACGCCGCCATCCAACAACTCATTAGAGTGTGACAAACCGAGCAGTGTTTCACACAATCATCCGGTCCGGGGTCTGATGTGCCAGTTATAATAATGATGTATTGTGATTTGTTTTTTTTTTTAAATAGCAAAATAAAAAAAAGGGACATCATCCCTCAACCCTCCTCCTCTCGCTGCTGCCAAGGAAAACGTGGCCGCCGCTGTTCCCTTAGACAGCAACTGACTTTCATACACCAGTGTCTCCTCTGCAGGCCTGACACAGGCTGCCCTCCGGTGGGAATTTGGAATGGGGTCTCTTTTCTCAGGAGGGTAAAAGCGGCTTTATGGAACCAGATCTTCCTGGGCTGACACTGCACAAACTTATGCAACATGATGGACGGTAGATGGGGTTCCTGTTGCACCCAGAGAGGGGTGAAGGGAAGGACAACGCTGACATATACCCGAACAGATGTGACACCTTGAGTAGTCTCATCGCTATGGAAACTAGTGCAGGTCACCAGCGGGTGTGTCTGTGGGTGTGGGACATGGAGTGCTGCAGCGAGTCCGGTGTGTTTGTGCATGAGAGTAGTGCGCTGAAGGGGAGACAATATGCAGGTTACATTATGAAGGTGTAACCAGAGTAGACAGGCTATATGGCCCCTGTGTTGTAGGCTCATGTTCTGACACAATCTACTGTAATCTATCTATAATGCAAGGAATCTCTGTGCTCTTGAGTATCCCGACTCCTGTTCAACCGATCGTCAACTTCACGAGTGGTGGATGTGTTGTTGGGGGGCCACAGGACGTTGAGTGTTGAATTTGGTATATCAGACCTATATTAAAAACAAATAAAACATTTAAAAAGTTAAATTTATATTGATTTCATTTTTAGGAAAATTGCCCAGCCCTATTACCAGTGATGAATCTTGATAGTTTGAAGATTTGGACCTGAAATATTGACTGATATGGAAAAATTGTCTGAAGCAGAAGAGGAAGCACAAACAAAAGGACAAAAGTCTGGAAAGAACAGACACTAGTGCAAATAGGTACTTTACAAGTGGTGCGTGTGTTGTTGGGGGCCACAGGAAGTTCAGTGTTGAATTTGACCTATGTAAAAATGAAAAGAAAGAACGTTAGGTTTAAATTGATTTTATTTTAAGGCCCCATTAGTCTAGCCCAAAGTCTGGAAACAGAACAAAAACTATGCGTATTGAGTGTATTGTAGCAAATAGGGAAGACAATAGTTCATCTGATCAGCTTTGTAGGGGTGGATCTATATGTTGGGGGGCCACAGGAAGTTCAGTGTTAAATTTGGTGCACCAGACCTATGTAAAAAGACAAAAAATAGTTAAAATTATTTATTATTTATTATATAAAATTTATTTCATTATTAGGTAAAATTGTCGGCCCTATTACCAGTGATGAATCTTTATTGTTTGAGGATTTGGACCTGATGTGGAAAAATTGAAGTAGAAGATGAAGAACAAACAAAAGTCTGGAAAGAACAAAAACTGTAGGTGTATTTTAGCAAATAGGGACTTTACAAGTGGTGGGTGTGTTGTTGGGGGCCACAGGAAGTTCAGTGTTGAATTTGCTACATCAGACCTATGTACGAAAATATATATACGTTAAAATTGATTTAATTTTCCTGCCAAATTGCCTAGCCCTATTACCAGTGATGAATGTGGATCTTTTTAATATTTGGATCTGATTTGGAAAAAACTGGCTGAAGCAGAAGATGAACAATGAAAAGTTTGGAAAGAACAGAACCTGAAAATATGGACTTTTAATATGTAGTAAAAGTCTAAGATAGTTTGACTCATTTGTCAAAGACATTTCTAGCAGCTACGTCACATATCTCGTTAAGTATGAATATAATATAATATAAGGACTTTTTAATGTGATATAAAATATTATGAATTTGATTATTTGTGTAACCTGAAGTGTACTTCTACAATATTAAATATAACTCCCCCCCCTCCTTTCTGACAAAAAGCCTTCAGGGAAGTGCTGTGCTCTCTGGATTCTAAGGAAACGAGCGACAAAAGCAGACGTCAGTGAATGAATCTCCTACAGAAAAGAAAATGTCTCAGAGGGACTCATACGGGATGAGGCAATTACATAATTACATTTTGGGAACAAAAAAAAAGGCCCGGTGCCTTGGGAATGACTGCTGCTGTACAGTATTTTAACTTCTTAACCCAGTTGGCAACATGGGATTACAGAAATAATGCAACTCTCACGTGGCATCAAATACAAGGTCACAGCACTGTAATCAAACATAAAGTGAAGCTGGATTAAGCATTGAATAGAAGCACTAAAAGGGCATCTTTCATCATGAGTAGCATCATCTTGGATAATGAGATTTTCTAACCTCAGTAGCTTTATCTACTTATTTCATTTAAAAAAAGTTTGATGTTTTTTAATTGCATTAATGGAACAGAAAGTAAAACCAAGACATACAATATAGTAAAACATTGAGTTAATGATTAATTGCATAACGGGAGAAAGAAAGGAATTAAATAATGTACCAGTAATAATAATAATAATAAATTAAAGGGGAGAGGGATAAACCAAACAAAGAGGAAATAATAAACAAAAGCAATAACCCGGGAGGGCTGGCGAGACTCAGGCAGAGGTCAAAGGTCAGAGGTAGGTCAGGCTTGTTGGTAACACACAGCAGACATAACCTCGGTAGCTTCAGAGGATGCTAATATCCCCAGATTCTTTGATCAAAGTTTAAAGTAGTGAAATAGTCGGGAGCACGGCACTCTAGTATTTCACCTTTACATTCAATATGCCGGCTTGGCTTCTCTGTGGACATCAGACATCCTCTTGTGAGAGCTGAAGGTGATACCTGGGTAGGGATTTGACAGTTGAGCCTGGATTAAAGTGTGTCGTAATTACACCCTGAAGCAAGAAGCATCCTCCAACAAATCACATCGCCACACAGCAAACGCCAGAGAGGAGATCTGTCCACCAGCCTGCGTGCTATTTTCATTCATGGAAGCTGATAAAAGTGTGTGTGTGTGTGTGTGTGTGTGTGTGTGTGTGTGTGTGTGTGTGTGTGTGTGTGTGTGTGTGTGTGTGTGTGTGTGTGTGTGTGTGTGTGTGTGTGTGTGTGTGCGTGTGTGCGTGCGCGCGTGCGCGCGTGCGTGTAAGAGAGAATGAGCAGGCGTCACCATGTTAGAGCAAATATTTGTGATCAGTGCCTCGCATAAAAAAGAAGCTGAATGCGGCATATTTAATCAAACCGGTGAGGGTGAAAGATGTTCTGTGTACTCATTCCAGACACAGGTGCAACACGGTTCAGTGGATTTCTACAATCATACGTCAGCTCTGTTTTGTAAGATAAACCCACAGCCGTGATCCACAACAATCAGCTGGCTTCATGTAGGCATAGTTAAACAGGGATGGCATCAGGGAGTGCCCCATGTTTGAAAAAAGGGCTGCAAAAGTGCCTTTTTCATGTCAAGGACACTTAATCTCACAAAAACTAGACCACAGACACCCTCTCATAAGATTTTTGATTTAGATCTTTGTTTTTTTTTACCAGAAAGTGTGGGAAACATATGGCCAAAATTATGGAGGTATGAAAATGCCTCAGTTCATAAATAAATATGACAGTAAATGCACGTTTATTAAATTTTCCATTTAATTAAATGTATTTATTTGTGAAGTAATTAAATAAATCCATTTATTTGATTTTAATTCATACAATTCATTCAATACATTTATTTTAAAAGTTTTAAATGTATTTATTTATTTAGCCACCCCCATTGTTTTCTCTCTGCAGTTTTGCTTTAGTATATAAAAATGGAATAAAAATAAAATAAAATTTGAAATTAAATGAATTCACGTGCAAAGTGACAATAATACACACAAATAATAGGAAATAAATACCTGTATTTCAATTGTATATTATATAAAAGAATTTATTATTATTATTATTTTATGTGGCAGTACTCCTTACATTCTAAAAGTAAAAACGTTAAGTTTTTACTTTACTGGATAAAATTATAATTAATTTGAATTAAGAGTCGCACTTTGAGAAATAGAGCTCTAGGGTGCCTGTCCAGTTACAAAATGTGATTAAATGACCTCTAAGTGTCCTTCCAGTTGACAAAATGTGATGGTGCCCTCTCACCATGTATCACTGCATACAGCGGCTGCCCTTTTTATTTTTTTGACGCCTGCCCCTCAAACAGCCCGGGTGGGCCACTGCAGTCCAATGATCAGGTGATGACTCCTCAAGGGAAATTCAGAGCATGAGCTGCCATATACAGTAAGGAACAGTAATAGAGATCATAATTATATATCAGTAATAGCCAGGAGGATTTTAGTTTCAACAAGACACTGCATCAGCCTTCAGATGGAGACGCAAAAGGAGAAGGGGTGGGGGGGGACGGGGGCGTGTGTGTTGTTTACTGCATGATTCGGAACATTTGGACTATTTTAAAACCCGGGGCCGGCCAAAGAAGGTGAAATGTAATATCTCCACATTCACTGCTGGAGAGGAAGTGCTGCGGGGCGATGTCAGCGTGTGGAACAGCTGCAGCGAGGCAAAGGCACCCTCTCCTGTCAACCCCCCCTACCCATACCCAAACCCACCGTTAAACGTCCTCATCCGTGAATGTTCACGCGGTTTGATTCTGACACAGTTGGATTTGATTCACGTTTATTTAATGCCTCCAGGTTTGTAGTTCTTAGCCCAACCTAAAGGTTTGTGTTTCTCCCGTTTGCCTGATTATATAAACGTGTTTCCGTGTTTCCATCGATGACCTCCAGCATTAACTGACGAGCACCGATTGATCTACCAGTTTTGTTGTGGCAGGACAGCAGATAGATCTCTCATAGCACTCAGACGCTATAACTCAAACTGTTAGAACAGTCAAATTGAATGAATGTGCAAGAGTTTCAGGGCTGGAGGCAGTACTGTGTCATAGGCTACACACACATACACACATGCACAGAAAAACAACTTACATCACATAGATACAAACACAGTCAAAGACATGATAACAACCATATTGTGGCTGTATTCATGTGTATTATTCAAGTGGACCAAGGACGTTACTTGACTTATTGCACAAGATGTCATTGTTCCTTCATTAATAATTTGCTCTTGTGCTGTAACTTGATATCAGGCAGTAGTTCTTAAGGATGGGTACCTTTTAGAATTTATCAATATTGATACTTATTGATACTCTTATCCTCCTTTTCTATCATTGCTTAAAACAGGTTATAATTCCATCTCTAATATTTTATTTTTATTGCTGGGAAACAAATTCACCATCCAAACGACTTTATTTATTTAAGTTTCTCACTGAAAGCTACATTGTCTATTACTAACTTTACATCTGGACGCTTTTAGATGGTGTATTTGCTTTCCCTTCTCATTCTACTGACTGGACCTTGAACACATCATAATGTAATCTTTAAAGGACTTCATTTAGCTACCAAAGCAGCTCTAATCCTGTCATTTTAAACAAAGATAACCTCAAATCAACCAGGCTAATGTAGTGGTCAAAATATTTCCCACCCAAAGCAAACACCTCAGTTGCTCAGATTTCTGGAAATGGGACTGAGACACAGACTTTCCTGTAATGGGTTCGCTTTCATCGCCTACAGTTGGCCAACTTCACACTCTAATGAAAGGATCCTTCTCCAGGACAGATTACAATAAGTCTAAATAGTATTTCACCAGCCTCTGCACACCTGTTGCTGTTGACGCTGCAGCGAGGTCAGTAAATGAGTGTTTTTCTTAGTTACCATCACATGGCTCCCGGTTGCGCCCGGTGCGTAGAGGAAATGCCGGGACGAGCAGACAGAGTAGCTTCCCCTCCCTTCCTAACCCCGGCCTGTTTTCCTGAAGGAGAGCCGATGCCTTTAGAGCCCAGCTGGTCTAATGGAAACATGCTCGTCCCCAGTGAGAGTGAGTGTAGAGAGATGCTTCTCATCAAGCCGACCCCGCTGCAAGTCTGTGCCTGTAATGGCAAAACAACCGGCACTAAAAGAGAACCAGGCCGCTGAGACTTCATTTTATATATACACCCCCCTCTTCCAGGGCCCTGCATGTGATGAAGCCCAATCTAATCACGAAGCTGTCACTCCTTCCCGCTGAGGATTCTGTCTTTTTATATAACGACGCTCTCACCATACCTTTGCATCATGCTGTAGCGACGGATGCTAAAAAAAGCGTGGTCTGGTCAGATGGTCGAACGATTTTTAATATAGATGCAATGATGGATGATTTTAAGAATCTTAAAAGGCTCTAGGTAATGTAAACTCATGCAAAGAATGTGTTTGTTGCAGCCTGGGTATACCCATCAGTCATTGCATATGAATTCACTTATTTTCAACCTAATTTTCCCCTCATCTAGAGAGCCAATCAAAGAACGGGGGAGGGTGCAGCTAGACGATGACGAACCACAGTAGTGACTTGGTAACTGTGGATCCAGCATGGCGGCAGACGATAATTTATCTTTCGATACAGCCTTAAAAAGTGTTCTAAGTACTTTAAACCACAAGTTCATTTTGAGAAATAAGCAATTTTTAGCGCTAAACGTCATTGATTGTCATTGGGAATCAGGTCGAGTATCTTTGATACAATAGACTATAAGCTACATACAGAGGCATTTAATATTCATAGCCCCCAATAATATCACTGAACATGGATATTAGGTGTAGTGTTAGCCAGTTTTTAGTATATATTGTTTTTACAAAAATAATTTTTTGCATGACTACAATTGACATCAAATTGCATGTACTTGCATATAATATTTATACTTTTCATTAGCATTCTTACAATATTTGTATTTCTTTTTTTTCCCCACCAACCCCATCCCACACTCTCAAAAGATTTGTTTCACTGGAAAACACGTCACAAACTTCCGTTTCTCAGAGACTTTAAACTGGACTGATTGAGATGCTGACGTTAAATAAAGAAGAAAACATGCAGGACGTGTAAGTGTGTGATGTGGATGACAAACACAGCGGGTGGCGCGGTGATGGAGGCTGACGTACGCCGCGCCGAGGATTACGTTCCACGCTGGAAAAGTGAAGAAGGTCTTTTCTTTCCAATCAAATGATTCACTCGCAGGAACTGAGCCAGCCAGCCAGCCGGTCCTGCTCCCGAGTCCTTACAAGACTCACTGGGGAGTGATTAGTGTCCGTATCCCTCAACATGCCCCATTCACTTCTTCTTTATGCAGTGGAAAGTAATCGTCCCCTCATGAATGGGATGATGCTATTGTTCCTGAAATAGTCTTGGCAAAAAAAAAAAAAAAACATAAATCGTTTGACCTTCGCTCAGCTTATTTCCAAGTCCGCCGATATTTTAAATGACACAAATAATCCTTGCTTCTGGGAAATTGATGATGTCGTATGTGCCGTGTTTGCTTTTCAGCAATATTTTCAAGTTGGCAAAACAATTCACAGCATCACTGCCTGCACACGCACAGATTTGACCTATAAGTCCTTTGTGTACCTTTTTATTTCTTCCGATACATCGTTCTTTCCCTTCTATGTCTCCTTATTTCGTCCCATATATCCTTCTTTCCTTCCATACCTACTTCTTTCCATTGCATACCTCCTTTCCTTCCACACCTCCTACTTTCCCTTCTATACCTCCTTCTTTTCTTCCATTCTTTCTTATTTGTTTCTCTTCGATGCTGCCTTATCCTTCCGTACCTCCTTTACTTACTAATTGACTTCCACTCACTCTTATGGTGCTTTCACACCAACAGCAGTTGGTGCGCACTAAATGGTCCATTCAAATCAAAGAAGCTTATTTCGGTTCATTTTCAGTGGTGTGAAAGCATCAATCGAATTGGGTGTTCAATCAAGCGCACCTCCGAAAAAAAGGTGGTCTTGGTCCAAACGAACTATTCAAAACGGATCATAGGAGGGGATACTAATTATTTTATTTCCTGTTTCCTGAAGATAAACATTAGTGAAAAGTCAGTTGTGCCAATTTTGGTTTGTTTGCACCACACTGGAGTCTATATGCTACGCTAAACGTTTTATTGTTTGGTGTGGACCAAATAATCAAACTAGTGGTGTGAAAGTGCCCTTAATGTGAATGGACCCCTATCTATGCCAGTGCACTATATGACTGGACTAAACCATTTTGTGCCTCTGAGAGAGGGCCCCCAGAATGTCCGATATAGTGCTGTGGCACAAAGTTCATTGACCTTATAATGTCATCAATGTATTTGACACCATATTAAATTGTGATGCCACTTAACTGGAGGTCCGAATTCATTAAGTCATCCAAAGAGGAAAATCAGGATTTTAATGAACCCTCTCTACCTGGGCCACTTTTTTTTTTACTATACCGCCTTGTTTTCTATTGTACCTCCTAATTACCTAATGACCTCCTTTCCCTCTGTATAACCTCATTTACTGGCCTATGTCCTTGTTTCCTGTTATATCTCCTCATTTACTTCCATACCATGTATTTACAACCATATCTCCTTATTTCTTTCCATACTGCTGATTGACTTTGTCACATATTGATATACTTTTTTCTCTCCTTCTGTCACCACCTGCATTTGACTGTCACCTGTGTAATACTTCCTGTTGACATCTTGATATCAGCAGCTTGACTCTTAAATGCAGGTTCTCGGGCTGCTCGCAGAGCATTGTGCGTAACAGGTGTAACGCTGAGCCCTCTATTTGCTGCGAGGACGTCCTTAAGTGGCGCGCCGCTCCTCTTGTGTTACCTGTTCCTCTCATTGGACATGGAAAACTTGCCCTGTTTTCAGTGCTCTACTAGAGTAGAGATGGCTTCCATTACACCGGCAGTTCTAATTAGACCGCCCTGGAGAACCTCACCTTTGGAACCATGCCAGGAGGGATGTGTTTACCCTTCCAGAGGTGTACAAACATGTGTCACTCTTGTTTATTGCAATAGCTTCTATTATAAGACATTGATTTCTAAGAAAACTTAACTACATATTTTTAGGGGCAAATGTGAGTGAAATAGTGACAAAGTACAGGTCCGACATTACGTTTTTCATGTAAATTGTGTCCTGGTTAGGACACATAGTATGTAAAATGTTTTGTAGCTTTTGATGGTATTCAGCAGTGGGGTGGGGGGGTTACAGAAAAATAAGGTTGCAGGTTGCAGTCTGTGCTCGTAAATCATTTTTCCAGTTGGCACACACCTATTTTTAGGGGCAAATGCAAGTGAAATCCTCCTCACTGTGGAGGCCTGACATTATGTTGTTACATGTAAATCGTGGCCTGGTTAGGATGTAGAATGAATCAGGAGTTAGGTAACTTCCAGCCATTTTATTTGCCTCCACGATTGCTGGAGAGCAACGATTGCTTCTTCTTTTTTTTGACATTGTTGGCGTTTGTTTGTCATGGCTTCTTGGTGAAATGAGGAATAGTAGGGAGAGAAAGCTCTCAGATTTAAAGAGTAATGTTAATAAGTAGGATGTAGGATGTGTAATTTTGATCATTGCCCTTGGGGGTAAATTACCCATCATGTCATCCTTTGGCCTGCTGTTTCTCTCTCTCTCTTTCTCTCTCTCTCTCTGTCCCTCTGTCCCCCAAAGGAGTTTCTAATCAGAAGTCACATGTCATCTCCTGCAGAGCTTCTGCTTCATTGTTTTCCTTACGGCGGACCTACTTAAACCGAGCATAAGCCACCTCTGTAATCTCGGGGGCAGGACAGGAGAGAAAATTGTGTTGTGACGTAAGGAATAATCTTCTTGTTGGGTGAAATTGCAGGAGAGGAGAGGAGGAGATCCTTTGCTATTTTTAGAACAGAGTAGCTGTTTGCTTATTAACCACTGAAACGTCAAGTTTATGTCAATCATTTACTTGAGGCCAGTTGGTAAATGTCCTATATCAGACTCCTTGTCGGATTCTCTCTTCAAAGGTTTTGAAGGTGATATACACAACATGTGACATGATTTCAGAGGGGGGGGGACATCCTGGACCACCGTCTCTGCCGGGCCTCAGGTAGCCCGACGCCATGGGGCACTCAGCATCAGCATCCCACAGCTGGATGGCAGAAAAGCCACCGCCACAGTAAACATCCACCCATGAGGTTTGAAGCAGAGGAGATAATCTCACCTAGAAAAGGGAAAAGATGATGATATCGACCATCTGCTTCATCGGGAGGGGATTTGATTGGCTTGCAGGCTGGAACAGTGGGGATGATTAGGTCTCCCTGGTGTCCCATTGCACTGGATGCCAGGCTCAATGTCACCACTGATTGGATCCTCTAATCTTGTTCTGTGTGAATTAAATCTAAAATGGGGAGGAGGATGCCTTGTGCTCTGATTTCGTTTGCGAGAGCGTGTGTCTGTTGCTGTAACTCCTTCTTTCTGTCTTTTATTGATGATCTGGACAGGGATCTGTATCTTTGATAGTGATCAATACATTGTAAATGCAGCTTTAAAGGCTACTCCATGTTTTTGTGTAAAAAAAAGGCACATATTTTGCTGTGTTTGTTGCCTAGTGTCCACACAACACCTGTGTTTCTGTAGCTCTAAAACACTGTTGAAAATGCTGCTGACCATGTTTTCGGTATAATTCTCAGTGATTGTGTTCTAGTCTGGAAGGCACAAATGGAGAATTGATGAGAATCAAGTGATTTTTTTTGTAGCGAGACTCTAGGTATATTGTTTTGTCAGCAGTGATGGATTTTGAGATGGCTACAGCATTCAAAACCACTTTACGCAATTCTATCCTGACACTTCCTGCCATTGTGGCTCAAACAATGATTGGTTTGACGTATTTGTTATGAGCGGATAATTATTTATTTTTTATTATAGTAACACAACTTCTTTGTCCTCATTATGTGTGATTTATGGCACAAATTTAACAGAAATAAAAATAAATAAGTTGGCCCAGCCAGTGACCACATGACCTTTAGGAAATAAGGTCTCATTGGTAAAGAAGGCAGCAATATTTTTATTGGAAAATTGGTTTGGTTTGGTTCATTGACTGAAAGTTAAATTTATTGAAGGTTAAGATACAGAAAAATAGCTAAAAGTTTTAATTAGACTGGATTTAACTTAAATATGTAGGATGTTACTATACTACTATACTATATGAACTATTACTTTGACTGATTCTACATAATTTATTTTAGTATAACAAAAAAGAGAAGTATAAGTAGTTCCATCCTAATGTATTTAGGTAAAAATCTCTTGGAAAGTTAAAGTAAATTCTATTTATTGGGGAAATATGCTAAATAGTTATTCTGAAAGTACTGAAAATCAATTAGTTTAAAAAATATAAGTACATTTAACAAAAAAATATGTAGAGTTAGTATCTAGAGCTAGATAAATTAATTTTGTAACACCCATTTAACACCACTATCAGATGTGTCAACTCTTTGTGCCAAACTAAAGACATTCTCATCGGGTTCAGCTTGTACTTTGTGCTTAGGGCTAATTAGCAAATGAGCATGCTAAGCTACTGCTCTGATACAAGGCACAATACTTTACAGCATTCTAATAATTTATTACTGTCTATTACCAGTACAGAAAAATGAAATTAAAGGAGTCACAGTAGCAGCTAACAAAGATATATAGAGGAACTAAAATAGACAGGAAGGATGTTAATTTCCTATTTTCTGTTTTCTTGCCAATATGTTAAAAATAGTCAAACATCTATCATTAATAAGTGAAGCATTGGGGCATTTAATCAGTAAGAGTTTGATTCCACGTTTCTTTCTCTCTGTCACACCGTCCTCTGTCAAACCTCCAGAGGGATCCGAACTGGGGCCGACGTCACCGGTTGCCCAGATATCGTCATAGTAACCCCTGGCTGTAGGCCTTTCCTGGCTCTTTTAGGTGCGGAGGCTGCTTCACCCCCCGGGGGGCTGATGGTGTCACATATTCAGTGGAAAGATGTCAGCGCCATTCACAAAAACAGGTTCGTGGCACGGAGGGAGCGGCTTTGAGCCCGGAGCCAGCCGCAGTGCGGATCACAGAAACGGGCGCTTGGTCAAAAAAAAAAAAAAAATCTGAAAGGAAGAGTTGGGATATGTGGGGAGGAAGTTGAGTTGTCACAGCAGGGTCCAAACTCCCTGGTGTGTACAGTATGTGCCTCGCTGTGTGAAGTCTATAATCATTTAAAGACTTTGTGGAAAACAAGACTTTGATTATGTTACAGTAGGACAACTTGGCTGTGTGGCTGACATCAATGGATATAAATAGGTGCCGTGCTGACTGGGACTTACAGTCGGTGGTCCTAAGTGTGTATGAATATGAACATGACCGGTTTGGTGGTAACCTTTATGACTGAAGGGCCAGGCACAGTTCAGATGTGTCTGTCTGTCCACAGCTGTCCTCGTAAACAAGCCCTTCTCAAGTGTCCCGTCCTTTTAAATAATGCATCCGTGAAACCAACCATGTATTTGAAAGGCTGTCTTTACATTCACATTTGATTTGATTAGATGATTAGATTTTATTATCATCCTCCATAGTTGAAGTGTGTTGAATCCATTTCAGGTCAGCCAGAGTAATTTGTTACTTTAGCCAAGGAAGTATAGTTTTCAGTGCTGTTCGTTTAATCTGTGAACAAGATTATGGAAAAAAAAACTGGGCTGATTTTCATGCAACTTGGTAGTACTGTGTAGAATTGGCCTAGGATGAACCCATTACATTTTGGGGTGGATCCCACTTATGAAATTTGCACAAGACTTGTTTTAGTGCTTTATAATGTTTGTGTATTGAGCAGGCCTGGAGTGAGATGACATCACGCACTGTAGATTCAGACTTCCAAACACCACAGCTTCCACTCTACCTGAATAATTTATACATCAGAATGTAGGCAATGTTGTCCCCTCCCCATCAATGTTACTTCCATTGAAATAGGATTCCCAACAGTGCTGAAAGTGCTGACTACCTGTCCCATTGACTGCAATATTAACTCAGCTCTAAAGCTACATGTCAAAAACTTTAGGGTGAGATCAAGGTGATTTATAAATGATCACAGCGTGTTTATTCTTCATCATTCTTTATTATTCACCATTCTTGCAGTGAAGCCTTTGGACACTCATAGTGAAAAAAGGTTTTTGGATGTGACTTTTAGTTTTCAAGATA
The DNA here is from genome assembly GCA_030544235.1 of Lepturacanthus savala. Lineage (NCBI taxonomy): Eukaryota > Metazoa > Chordata > Actinopteri > Scombriformes > Trichiuridae > Lepturacanthus > Lepturacanthus savala. The sequence goes on along the minus strand of CM060482.1, from coordinate 6,529,555 downwards.
TTGGGATTTAAGTCGTTGTTAGTTGTTAATGCACTGGGGTGCACTAAATCACGTGGACTGAGACCTCCAAAAGAAGGTGGTCTCAGTCCACTTGACTCCACGCCAAAAGACAAACCTTGGTGCAGAGAATGTGAACTTGAGTCCAAACGAGGGGCACAAATTATTCCATAGCCTACTTTGTAGGTCTTTGGAACAGCGTTCATCCCATATGACCTTATTCGTAAAAATAACACGTCTCCCTCTGCCTGAAATGACACGCTATACATCTTCAGCGACTCCAGTGCTCCCTCAGATTGTTCTCCAGATGCTCTCCATTTTGGAATTGGATATTTTGCCAAAAAAGGGCCATGACACTGGAACATGTTGCTCCATAATGAGTCAGAATTTCCACCAGAAGATAAACATTGATGAAACATCAATCAACCCAATTTTGGTTTGGAGGCTATATGCTAATTAGTAACTATTTTATTACCTGGTGTGGACCAAATAATTGAAATGGTGTGAAAGCGCCCTTAATTTCGCCTCATTCAGAAACATTCAGTTCAAAGTGCCCTGTCTGTATGGATAGCAACCTAACCCCAGCACTGTTCCCATAGCAATGTATATAATCACGTTGCAAGTCAAATAGATTTATTTGCAATGTAGATGGAAGTTGACAGCTTTAATAACCATCTATTATATTATATTGTATTTTTTTAGGAAACATAACCACATATATTGACTGAACATTGGTCTTGGTGAAAGTTTGCATTCTCCGACAGTCTTTCAAGTTTCATGCTGCTTCCTGCAGGTGAATCTGTGGCACCAGCAGCTCTTGTTATGATGTTAGGATGTCAGCTTCGTAAATGGAGATCAGGGAGGCTTTGTGTGCGGCGTTGTGGTTCACTGACTGGTACACCTCCATTATAGGCAACAAAAGTGCCACGCCACTAGGAGCCAAGTCCTCTCAGTCAGTACAAGGTGCTTCTGGTTAGGAGCCAACAACAAGCATAAAATAGGTATTGGGTTTTTTTCCTGGCTCTGGATGAGCGGTCAAGGTCAGGGGAGCCAGAGCCAGTGGATAAAGGTCAGCGGCACGAATAGACGGCTACATACTGACAAAGATTTCAAAACTGTAAATGTTTTCTGCGCCAATGACAATGGGCACATGAACAAAGTAAAGCAATAAACAAAAGCTGCAATGTGCCGAATGCCTGTTTGTTGCTGCTTGGGGACACACGCACACACACACACACACACACACGCACATCCATGCTGAATAAATATGCATATAGTCTTTCAGCTGGCTTTGGGGAATGGAAAAAGGCCTGAACCTTGTCCAACATATTGTACCTGCTGGATTCTCCTGTTCCTCCCTTGAGTGTCATGAGACTCTCAGCTGTCGACGATAGAGCCAAAATGAGTGTCAGCAGGTGTGTGTGTTTGTGAGCACACATGTAAGTTTATTATAGTTCAGAAATCTGAAACTATAATTAGGTGTATGTAGGGAAAAACAAGCAAACAAAACACACCAAGAAATAAGAAGACATAAATTGGGTAAAATTACAATAGGTTTACCCAAATTTTTGTAAAAACCGGGTTGAAATAGATCATAATATCTTGTTGTCTAGCTACATATACATACATACACACTCAGATCTAAGTAACAAGTAAAGTGGCTGATAAAATACCTACAAATTCAAACAAGTGCACCTCATTTGACACTAAAAGGAGGTGGAATCCCCCTTTTATGATGAGAGGCGATGAATCAAGCCAGGGGTTTCACTGACTTCACTATCACTGTCTAACCAGGAATGCCCTACACACACACACACACACACACACACACACACTCACACACACACTCACACACACACACATGCATGTCACCATAAGGTTCTGGCAACTGTGTCAGCTGTTGGCAGTTTGTTGAATCAGTTCATTTATATCTGTTGGTGTATTAAAGGCTCTTTTTTGTAAAAGAAATGCTGAACTTATCTTAAATGGACGGATGTTGAATAGATGGACTCCCATCAATGGTAATGAAGTGAGTTTTTATCTGGTTTTAAGCCACATTTTTATGACAGTTTTTTTCACATCTTGGTTGTTGTTGTTTATTGTTTTTAATATATTTAAATTTATATGGAGGATTTTTTTTGTTGAATGTCTGGATCTTAAGATATCAGGATTAAAAAAGTGAGCAAACTTTAGCATCCGTTTATGTAGCAGTGCCAAGCAGCCTCAGAGAAACACCACTTATTTTATTTATTTATTTTGACATTTTTTTAATTTCAGCATTTTTCTCATCCATGGTCATCCATTTCTTTTATCGAAAGAGACATCTGAGGAATCAGCTCCTGGTAAAAAGAAAGACAGACACAGACAGAACATGCAAACTCTGCACAGAAAGGTCCCAGACCCAGGACCAAGGAGGTCTTGAACCTGCGACCTTCTTGCTCCACCGTGTCACCCATCTGGTTTCTGTATTAGCACCAATTGACACCAAATAACTGGGGGGTCCAATTCATTCAATAACCAAAAAAAAAAAATGGGGTTTTCATGGGTCCTCTCTCAACTCGGACCCTGAGTAGTAGGTCCACTTCCTCCCCACTAACAGGCCCATGTTCACTACCTTTACAAGCTCCTTGAAGCATATTAACAACTGCCTCGGGGTTGCATTTCTTGGCTAACTGCAACAACAGTATCATGGGAAAACAAGGAAGCACAGCAACATGATAACCCTCAAAGTTGCAAGTTTAAAGAGGTGAGTATCTGCGTTTTGCCCCTCTCTCTCATCTTCATCCGTCAACCTGCTGCCATCTTTGACTGACTAAGCCAAAGTGACCCAACTGTATCAGATCTCAGGCTTCACCAGGCTGTTAATTACCACCTCGCCATGAGGAGACACACGTTGCATGAGTTATGTGGTTGTCAAAACCAAAGTCAAAGCCACCATCAAGCACAGCCCCTCAGACATATATTGGCTTTCATCCTGCAGAGGAAAAGTTTGCCGTCTGCAGCTTCTGTCCCACTTCCAGACTTGTTGAGGCAATAAGTCATTTTGACTGAATGGTTACAATTTGCGGACGTCATGGCTACAAGTTTTATTTTACTGTCAAAATGAACACACCACGTTCTTGGAAGTTACAAACTATGAAGTAGCTGAGTATAACAGTCGTTACATTTGTCAGATGCCAGGAAACAAAGTCTGTGATGACATATTAATCCTGAATCATTCCAATATAGATGTATTTTGATCACTTTTAATGTTCAGCACTGCAGATTCTACTTGCTGCACTGTAAAAAGAAAAAAAAAAGAAAATATATATATGACAAAAAATGATATTACAGCAGCTGGAGCGCCAATATAGTTTAAAATAACAAAAAATAATTATTTCACAAGAATATAATACTTTTCTGTAGCTAAAATAAGTTCATAGTTTCAACTGTTCATGAAACCATTTGTATTTGTTGACTTTTACATGATAAATAAGGATATTTTTTACCAACAACAACTATTCAATTTCCTATAAAAATCTCTGTAATACAAATAATTAGGCTTAAAATTGCATGCAGTTTTTGACTTTTGAATTAATAATTTATTCTAAAATCATCTATATTAATCTATATTTATTTTAACAAAATGATATACCAATGATGTGGTATCAATGTGTTTTACATTAGACATATAAAGTCACAGCACATGAGTAGTTTTATACATAAATCTTCTATTTTTGAGATACAGGAACATATGACACATTGTTTTCTGATTGGGTTGATCTTCATATCTATATAAGAAGACACACAATTCTTTATAATCAGGATAAAAATCATCATTATATAAATGAAACTTACAGAATCCTTATCAGTGAGGTGCCTGAGTAGCACGAATGTGACATGAATTTAGGCCAACAGTTTATTTATAAAGTAACTGTGGACATGGCCTACATGAGATCAGAATCAGAGAATATAAAACTCTCTCTAAATAATGTTCTGGAAAGACTTTGTCCAGACTATGCTACACTTCCTTCCGATAAATAAGTTTTCCTGTGATTTTTAGCACTCGCTCAAATTAAGTGTATAAACTTTCTCCTAAGGACAGTCGCTGAGATGATCCAGAAGTGTTTCTGAGCTTTTGTGAGGGGGCAACTGGAGGACAAATAGCTGCGCTTCATACTGAGGTGGAGTATATCTAGTGGCCTTTTGAAAATGTCGAAGACCAAAGGTGTGAGTGCGTACATGCGTGCATGTTTGCGTGTCTGTAAGTCAAAGTAGTAAATTGAAAATTGATATGCGCCCTTTAGAAATATTACATACAATTAGAAAGTGATGCAGTATCGCTGGTTCTTTCTCGTCTTATCGGAAACTGTTAACCTTATTTAACTTTAAACAGATAAATCAGACACTCGACTGCTTTACTCCGCTGATGAATTGTTTATGTTTGCGTTCAGCCGTCTGAAGGTCAAGCTGATGGTCAGGGGAATACGCCGGAGAGACGTCACCAGCAGCATCGACAGAGGCCACTCTGCCTGTCAATTTCAAACAGTACGTCCTGCACACACTAAACAGCCACCACCAGTCCGGTCAAATCCGTCATCGCAGAGCTTTCACAGGTTCAGCTCTGACATTGCTGAAGTCAAGAGGACTTTTTTTTTCCTTTTTTTTTTTTGTAAACAAACCTCGCTGCAGGACAGCCATCACGAGTCAGAGAAATCTGATCATCTTATGAAGTAGACCTTTTTCATGGCAGCCATCTTGACATGAAATAGTAGGTAAACACAGGTGTTACCAATTATGGTGCTGGTCCATTGACATGAGACTCTGTTTGACTTTAATTGAACAGAGCCTTGATTAGTATCATTAGTAACACCTGGGACTGCCCTACTAGTTCATGTCAATGTGTCTGCTGTGAAAAGGGTCTGTGAAGTCGATGTTAGACCGACTCGAATTAACTGAAATGTCTTTTCTGAGGTGAAAAATTGCCGTGCCCATTTTCACTCCAAGCTGATCTTTGTGGCAGTTTTATTGGCTAATGTGGAAAAAGGCCCGAGGCGGCGCAAACTTCCTATGCAGAACCGAATCAAACCGGCTGCCTCCCTCCGGACGTGTCAGATCAATACATCCCCTGACTACGTCTCATACTCGGGATGAACTAAATTTGCTGACAAATGTGTCAAGCTGCACAGGCTCATCTATGACACAACCATATCGACCGCATATCACGCTGAAAAGCATTTTATGCATGTTTGTGATAGATTTAGAGGCGTTGGTCATAATGCTGGTTGCACGTCCCCTCTGGAGTATCGGTTTGTTATGTAACCCGTGAGTCCACGTGGTCTCGTAGACAGATTACCATCAGTTTTTCAATCAATTTTTTATTGAAAATCTGTGAAAGGTGTGGGCAAAGTTGGGTTACAAAAATAATGGATCAAGAAAGAGTTAGGGGTAGTCTTCATTCAAACTTTGTGGCTTTGAGTAATGTTGATTCTAGAGATTGTACCCCTGCAGATTGTAGGCATAAATTCCTAAAGATGGTATGTGGTAGAGAAGACCCTTATTTTCCACAGTTTACTGACAGAGATTGTGGGGGGAAAAAAAGAGAATGAGGGGTTCTTTCCATTGCTGTCATTGAAAATGACTTCCAGCAGAGCGGACTGATATAGCATGAGGTCTCTGTAGGCTTTGCACAGAACCGGAGTCAGTTTGGTGAATTATAGTAAATGATGGCGTGAGCTCTGACAGCTAGCAGCCTGGAATTTGGGCCACAGCTCCAAATTAGAGGAGCCGCATGTGTGTCCACAGCTAAAACAGTCAAGCAGGCCTCCAGATGTCACACATTTTGGGTCAAAATGCAAAATCCCTGGAAAATGATTGCACAGTAGACTGCAGATGCATCCCTTAGCTCCTGTACATAGAAAAGTTGGCATGCTTTACAAAGGTCATCTTATCTATAATGAATTTCTGTCTGACATTCTGTGTTTGTGTTGCATATCTTTAGAACCATTCGTCCCATCATCTTCACACTTGGTGGGAATATTGTTGGGGACTTGAGTAATTACATTGTTGAAATTTAGTCCAAATTGGTCAGATGCTTTTCAACTGTACACCTGAGAATCAAAATTCAGACAATTATATCCATATAAACCAAGCTCATTTGATTCTTATGGATTTCCACCATTGTGATTTTTTTGTGCCATTCCTCCACAACAATCAACACAATTTGAGAAATATTCTCCAAATTTGCTATAGACCATCTCTGACTAAGCAGGAAAAAGCAGCTTTTTCTGAATTTACTCAAGGGCTTACATTATAAAAAATGTCATATCCCCTATCTACACTTTGGGCTATTGCAACCACATTTGTTGAACATGTGTAGACAGGATGTCTGAATGACAACTATTCATCCAACCGACTTAAGACTTGGTGAGTGTATTGCTGGGGACCCAAGGGAGTGCAGTGGCAAGTTTGAAATCGATCAGACAAGCAGTTGGTTCTCAACAATGCTGAAAGTAGCAATACTAGAACAGATACTACACAAGTACAAACAATGCATCAAATTCTTAATAACTTTTTTGATACTTTTATTGGAAAAAGGACATAAACAGTTTTCAACAACTGCAATATCAATATTCAGTATTTCCATTATAATTTACAAAAGATAAAAAAAAAAAAATCTGTACAGTCTCTGGTTTATGTGGGAAAGTGGGAAGACCCTGGTAGAAAAATAAAGACCTAAAACAGGAGGTGTTAGTGAGAACAGGTAACATGTTATGTAATGTATACTGTAGATTGTCCCTACCAGAGAAGCAGCACAGTGTTCTGGATTCCACTGACCTTATCTGAGCATGAATGTGCCACAATAACACAGCAAGTGATTATTAAAAACGAAAATCAATAAAGCTCCATCTTGTGTAAGACCGATGTCAAGTGCTCTTCAGGATTTGAAGTATTAACTAGCAGACCTGGACATGTTTGAATAAGACAAAGCGAGGGCCCATTCAGAAATGACAAATAACTTCACAGGACCCGAGTAATGAAGCGAGAGGGTTAACGAGGATGTGTCCCGAATTCAGCATGACTGTCATGCCAAGAACACTGATCTTAATATAAAAATAAACTACGTCAAAATCAACTCAAAGAACAGCCAACTGTTAGACTGGCTTTACACTGTGAAACTCGGGCAAAACTGACTTGCAAATGATTTGCATGGTGTAAAACCCTCTGCAGCACACTTGAAACCCGTCTGAAACTCGGCCGCAACAGTTGCAAGACTCTCAACTGAAAATAATTACATGCAACAGCCAATCAAAAGACTTAGACACTGACCGTTGTGTTTTTTTCCTCCTCCGACACATCCATAATTTTTAACATGCAGGTAGCTGTCTTCCTGTTCTCCGAGGGAAGGAGAGCTCATAATTGAAGTTGAAACTAACCAGTGCCAGAAGAAAAAAAGCTTCATGTCTGAATTTATATTATAAAGCTGCTACTGTTACAATGAAGTGTCCCATTTCATAAAATCTAGTGAGGAAAAACAAAAAAATCACATAAAATATTACCTCTCTTACTAGATTTAGTAATATAAACGAGTGTTTACATGGACTTGATGATTTTTGAATTGCTTCATGTGACTGTCAAGTTGCATGGACATTCCATCTCATGCAAATTGCAACTAAGTTTCTTGAAAGTTTTACCGTGTAAAGTCAGCCTTAGAAGAGGAAAGGTTTCAAATCAACATCAACTAACAGATAAGTTCGGTTGCCTCTTATTGTATATATATGTACACATTTGGCTTTGGGTAATTATGTAATAAAGCTGTTATGGGGAGGAGGGGAAAGAAGTGGGAAGAAAGTGCACTAAAGCTTTGGAAAACACACGGACAGACTCATGCTTGTCTACATCTAGAAATAACATTATAGGCTGCATTCGCAATCTTCAAAAATGGATACTTAAAAAGACAAATAATACATTTTGGCTCCTAGATTTCTTTCTAAACATACAATATGTAACTTAGCAGCACTTATCATCAACATTCATAACCTCGGCCCGGGGTCGAGCTTCCTGTCACAGTCTACCGCTCTATTTAACCGTATTGCACATTAGAACATGAAGACTTGAAAGTGGCAGCGTTCTGCACAGCATTTCACCTCCAGATGCTTCTTTCCTGTGACATCTTATGCAGTGTGTGCTCAGTGGAAGCCAAACCTCCTGAGTGACTTTTTGCTTAAGGCACACGTTGCAGAAGATGCTACCGGGTGAGACAAAATGAAGATAAAGTACTCGTAATCTGTGCGAGACATCTCTTTCCTGTCTCACACTATGAGAGCAACACCTAGACTGCCACGCTGAAGAAGACTATAAATACACTTTGCTATGAGACCAGCTCATTAACAAACAGTAGCCTTTCTGGTGCAGCTGGTTTAATGGGTTAAACATGTAATTAGTAGCCTCTAAAACAGGATTGTTGTTTTATAATAACCATAAAAAATGGTAAATTTATAGTTATTTAAACTGTAGTTAATAGTTACTGTACTGTTTGTTAATGGTTAATTGGTTTATAAACTTCTATAAGCATTATATGGATGGCTGCAACTAATGATTATAATACCTTGTTAAATGGTTAATGAAAATCAATATTATTTAGAGAGATAGGTAATACTTCAATTGTTCGACATCTTACAGAATTTTACTTTATTCTGTATGAAATTGTTGGGGAAGATTTTTTACATAGTTTTAAGTTTTGAAGTTTTACTTATACCAAATACAAACCTCCCATTTTATGCCTTTGACTTTAATTTGAATTGCGTAACTATCCAAATAATGCTTTTCAAACTATTTATTAACAATTTAACCAAGAGTAAAGGAAACTATTATCAATTTACCATTTGTTAATGATGGTTGTTATTAAGTATTATCTATGGAAGCCCTAAGTGGCCATAGTTGCATTTATTATTTAAATGATGTTATCTTAAGGTCACAAATTAATCATTTGATTTTCTTATGATAAGTTCATTTATCAACTACAGTTCTAGGGCTTCTGTAGTTACTGCTTTTTGAGCTTAATATGACTTTTTAAATCTCAAAACCTCAGGTTAAATTAAAGTTGTTTTCATTAAAATTAAATATATTAAACTATTCTTTGTTACAACCTCATATGACATTTAGGCCATAAGAGGTTGAGATGAAATATACACAGTCAATACTCTTTTCAATAAAAATCATTCATCATTCATTATCTATGCAAAATGCTCAAACTGGGTATCGCACTATTGCACAAGAATACGTTTTTTTTAAGCAAATCTTGAGTTTTTTTTTTTTTAATCCAAATGGCTATTCTACTAACGTATTTTAAATCCAGAAGTGCTGTATTCTCAGAAACAGACTACGAGTGAAGGCATCTAACCCATTTTATCCCCTCAGCCCCGTGCAACCAGTTCATTTATCACCATTGTCTCCATAAACAACATTAGCATGTTTGGATTTCCATGGTGTCTTGTGCGTGAGCTTCTGCATAGAGAATTTCATACTCAAATCACAGTCTTTTACAAACCGTCATGCATTAGCATCCAAAGCAATCGGCACCAAAGTTCAAGGACATTTTAACATACCCTGTGGTTGTCTCTAAACCTTCAATATCCTGTACTGTACTCTTTATATTTGTGATTCTACTGTCAAAGGCCTTGTTTCTAAAGGCAAAGAGTCCAAATTGTGTTCAGAGCCTGAAACCACATCTGTGTTTGTGTCCTCATGTGCACCAACCTCCACACCCCTCACCTCCCTGTTTTCATCCTCTTCAACATACTCCTCCTCCTCTTCCTCCATCTCCACTTTTTCCAGAGCCACCTCGTTCTCATAACAAAAAGAGTTCCTCAAGCTAGAGGCGTTGGACTTCTTCTCCGCTAGCTCCCGGGCGCTACAGTGGGGCGTGCTGGGCACCTCGTAGGTGTTGTCGAAGCGAGAGTAGTCCACTTTGTAGTAGTTCTTTTCTTCGAAGAGCACCGGCTCGAAGCGATGGCCCCAGAGGATCTCGCTGGCCACGTAGGAGCTCCGACACTGAGTGGTCATGGCCGTGGCCTCCACCATGCCCTCCAGAATCACCACAATCTCAAAATCTGACGACTCCAATTCTTGCTTGTTCAACTCAAAGAATGGACTGTCCTCGTCGATCTCGTGCACGATGGTGATCGGTGACACCAGGAAGATCCTGTCGATGCCGCTGTCGAAGCCCACATCGATGTCCACCTGATCCAGAGGGATGAACTCTCCCTCTGCCGTGGTGCGGGACTTGAGGAGCTGGGCCCTGACGTGGGCCTCCACCAGGTGGCTCTTCCTCAGGTTCCCCACACGCCACATCAGGCACAGTTTGCCGTCTCTCATGGCCACTGTTGCAAAGTGGCTGAACACCAGGGTCTCGTTCCTCTTTTTGGGCTTGGCCATCTTGGCCATGACGGCACCAATGATGAACGCGTCGATGATGCAGCCGACGATGCTTTGGAAGACGACCATGAAGACGGCGACGGGGCACTCCTCCGTCACGTAGCGGTACCCGTAGCCGATCGTGGTTTGGGTCTCCACGGAGAACAGGAAGGCGGCGGTGAAGCTGTTGACGTTGGAAACACACATTTGAGTCTCGTTCTCCAGGTCCCCGTAAGAGAGGGCCACAAGCCAGAAGACGAGGCCGAAGAACAGCCAGGAGAGCAGGAAGGAGAGGCAGAAGATGAGCAGCATCCAACGCCAGCGGATGTCCACGCAAGTGGTGAAGATATCTGCCAGGTACCGCTGGCCTTTCTCGCTCATGTTGATAAACTGCACGTTGCAGTGGCCGTCCTTCCTGACGAAGCGGCTCTGGTGCAGGTGCTCCGTGTGCACCTTGTTGACGTTCCCGTTGCCGTAGCCGTTGGGGACAGTGATGGTGGCCAGCTTCATGCCGTCCTCCTCGGAGGACACGATGCTGTAACGGTGGCTTCGCACACTCCCCATCACTTCCATCTGGGAGGGCGGGGCCGCTTCTGCTTTGGAAAACAGTCTGAGTTTTTGATAGAAGCGTTGGAGAAACAGTTTCGAATGATCCCGGGGACAAGGTCAAGCAGAAAAAGTGGGCAGCAGGAGTAGATCCTGAGGGGCACAGGGGCCACCGGGCCCGTGCTTCTGCAGGAGGTGCGTGCGGGTCACTCCTTTCTGACGGCTGGTTTGGACCTCATCAGCAAAGTGGGCTGTGTGGAAAATACAGACAAGAGAGAAAAACAGTTTTAAAGTAATTGGCAGGAACCAGAGCAAAGATCAGTGCGTGTAGGTGTATGGTTACCTGCTGTCTAAATAATGCAGCACACACTCAAAGTTAGCAGCATTATTCATGCGTACACAGACCTTATAGAGCAGTGTGTGCACCGCAGTCAGAAAGCACTGGTGCGTGCATTATCGGTAGTAGATTAAAAATATCATCCAAGCACTTGGATAGCTGACAACCAGGGAAAGGATGTTTACCCTGCTTAATGTAAGTATTAATTAGGCAGGTCAGTCCACAGGGAGCTGACTCAAATTACAGATCAAGGTCATGTTAATCCAGTGAGCGACTGGAACAAGGATACAGTCGGTAGTGGAGGAAGAACTCAGATCCTTTACTTAACTAAAAGTATCAATACCACGATGTAAAAATACTTTTTAGCAAGTAAAAGTCCTGCATTTAAAATCCTACTTAAGGTACAGAAGCATTATCGACTGCATGTACTTAAAGTTTTAAAGTTTATCAAAAAATTGGGTTGTGACTGCAATGTTTTAAGTAGATTTATAAAGTACATTATTAATACTGGTGAGTCAGGGTATAAGCAGCATTGTGTTGTTGTAGTTGCTGGGGGTGGAGCTAGTTTGAACTAATTTATATGGGTCAAAAAATAGTTTTTAGAGATGATAGATCAGGTAGGATAGAAGAAAAAATAAATTTGGATTAATTTTCCAGAACTTTTCTTGCATCAGTTTCACCTCTTTAGGCCTCAAACGCTGATTTATTTGAAACCATGTGATGGGAACGTCTCTTTGGTTGAACTGCAAACAACTCAGAGACATCTGAAACATGGAAAAGAGAAACGAATACACACAGATGTTTCGCGAATGGCCACGAGCCAAACAGCCTGAAAAGTACTGGTTTCATTTTAACAATGCAGCATAATTTCTAAACTTATCATTATCTGAAAAGTAGATCTGAAAAATAAATAAAGCTGTCAGAGTACAATATTTTCCACTGAAATCTAGTGGAGTGGAAGTATAAAGTGGCATCAAATGGAAATACCCAAGTAAATAACAAATAACTCAAAATTATACTTAGGAACACTATTTAAGTATTTAGTTACTTTCCATCACTGGATCATGTAGATATAATAAGAAAGCAATACATAAAAGCTATGAAGCTTGGAAAAGCATTGCAAAAGATGCGTGAGATAATTAAATAGACTTGTGGTTGTAATCAGTGCAAGAAATCTGACATCTCGTCCTGTTTCACATCATGAGAGCAACACCTCCACCACAGCGCTGAAGAAAACTATAAATATAGTTTGCTATGAGACCAACTTATGGCTGTAAAGATTTAATGAACCTGGCAGTGACTCAGAGAAGATGGGTCTGGGTCACTTTCTCGAAAAAGCAACAGTATCCTCGCATCATATGCAACAGAGCAACAAGGACAGCTAAATTAGAAAAACTATTGACTTGTTGTCTGTGACTTGGTGTGTATGTGTGTGTGCATGGCCCGAAAGGACCATTAAAATGCATCACCACAGGCTACAAAAGGACACAGTCGGCCAGACATGCTCCGCTGGTGCCAGAAATCACTCTCCACCTCCACTTCTGAAGCTATATCGTGTGTGTGTCACTATTTGTGTCAAAGTCAGATGGTCCAGAAAGAGCTCGTCAGAAGTGTGAAATAAAGTCCGGCAGCTAAGCACACGCATAGTACTTATAATTCTTTATAAAAATAATCACAATACATTATAAAGCTTTTTATAATGCCTCAAAAGGTCTCTCAAAAGGTCAAACGGTCTAATATTTCATAACTCCCAGCCACTCACTGACTTTTTTGTTATAATTTCCATGTATGTACTTTATGATCATTTTATAATGATTGCTATGATGCTTATAATGTGATTTTGAGTTATTCTAAGTGATCATTCTATGTAAAGTAATGAAATTCCTGAGGTACATAAAACTTTATAAGATGGTTATAAGTCACACATAATAAGTTCATTACATCTATGCAAGAACAAGACAAACCATTTTATTTTTTTGTTTAACAGGCCATAACAACAATTGTTTATAGTTATTACTATGAACTAATTGTTATTACTGTTGTTAATAGATAATTAAAAATAGATTACTATTAATTAAAATAGATTACTATTTTTAATTATAATACACTATGATCTTTGCAAAAAAAAACAAAAACAAAAAACAAAAGTCTGGCTGGCCAGCAATTATGAAGCACTTGACCTTGTAAGTCATTATAAAACACAAATGATTATTGTTATAAGGCATTACTGAATATCCATGAGAGCTACAGTGCTGTAAGCATTATACATATGCTTATAATACATTATAGATATGGGCTTTGCTAAAAGTGTAACTTTTTGTCAGCATATGCCATTTTTTTTATTCCATCATCTAATGTTTTGTCTATTCAACTTTTCCCGAAAGTGAGCAAATGTCATCTGGGATAAAATATGCAGGACCTGGCCCCGAATCCCCTCTGCATCATCTTTGTTTTTCTCAACTAATGATGTCACTGCTGCTGGGTCGACTCAAAAATAGCAACCTGTCACGCACACTGTCGGGAATAAGGGGCTTCGTTCGTTTAACAGCTCAAAACATCCCCTCAAACTTAAAAATAATACATCTCCATGGAGCCGAGGCCGTGTCAAACTTAATCATGACGTGGAAGAAAAATTACCTCATGAACAAGCTGTCGTCTTTTGGTTTTTACCAAGAATTCTGTCTCATTGTGGTGCTCAAACAATGCAAAAACACCAGCCTACATGACTGGAGACACAGGTGATACATTCCCCTTGATATTTAGAACACATCTCCAATAGAAATATGGATAAAAATAGAGGACTTTTATTATGAAAAAATGAAAAAAAGAGTAAAGTCAATTCAGTAGGGATAATATTAAATGAAAAAAGATGATCTACAGGAGAATATATATTTGAGAGCAGTGCAAATACCTCACTGCATTATATTACATTATATGAAATGTCACCTGGTGCCTGCATTGTGTGTTTTCCTTTAAATAGATTAAATTGATGCAGGAGAAAGTGCAAATTGGGGCATAAAATCATGTGTTTGATGCTTGAAGTTTCAGGGGAACGGGTGCCCAGACCCCTCCGCTGAATGTGTGTCCCCCCCCCAGAGACCGGTAGACACTTTGACAGAAGGACAGTTGGGAGGACATTTCTAAGACAGATAATGTGTTAGTGGGCAGTCAGCATGCATTTTTGACATGGGTGACCCCCTGTGGGAGTCAAACTGCTTAGTTGGGGCACTGAGCACAGAGCACTAAAAGCTCTCTCCCTCTTTTTTCCCTCTCTCTATCATTACTCTCTCAACTTCTAACTCTAATCACATCAGGTATCTGCAGGTCGCACCAGTTTCCAGACGCTGCACAACCTCTGTCTGTTTGTTTTACATGTGTTCTCAATCACAGCCAACATCCCAGGCAGATGGAAACTGGTTACATAAAGCCGCTCTATTTTTTTTTTTTTAATTACACAAATCAATAACGATGTAGCCAGTCATTCAACAGAATTATTAATAAGCTGTGAAACCATGTTTCATTTAACAGCAGTAAGACAGGATATTTTTCAGCAGTTTCACAGCTTTGTAATTATTTATTTTACTAATATTTGTATTAAAATCTTCTAAGTAAAGTGTCACAAAATTCAGATCATGCACAAACATCAGACAATTACAGATCATCCAGTCTACATATTGAAATCTCTACTGATATCATTCAAAATAGTAATAAAAATAGCAATAAAAGCAACTTTTTAAACATTGAACAGCTTATTTTTATCAGATTTGAAATCAGTTTCATACTGCATCTGTCTGTGCAAGATTGCATCTTAATGGCTAAGGCAGCTGTATTTCCCACGCTGCTGCTGCTGCTGCTGCTACATCACTCTCACAAATACAGACTAATGTTTTCCTGCTTGTTACCCCTACCTGTTGGTCCATGCAGCGCAAATCTGCCGTTTTCTTCCTGTAATAAGTCCCATATGCGCCACATGTGCACACTGCCTCCCTTTGGTCTTGCTGCTCTCCTTTCTGCGCGCACTTAGTTTCCCGTCCAGCCCTGCGAATTGTGCCATAACCCTGTCCAACCCACAACAGTACTGAAGAGGATGTTAGTCGTGCAAAGACGGACTTTAAAAAAACACGTGTGCCAAGCCCCGCCCCCTCGCAGCGCTTACAGCCAATACAACGCTGCAGCGCCTGTTTGGAGGTTTTTATATTTAAGCCAATTAAAGGCATTAAAAAAAAGAAGTTTGTCAGTAAAAACACTTACTTGAAAAAAGTTTATTACCATTTCTTTTCTTTATTTGTTATTATTTTATTTATTTTGTGTATTTTTAATGAATAAGAATAGCTGATTGTATCCATAATATGTTTTATATTTGTTGTTCTTGTTTCTAATTTGTGTTCAATATCAAAAGTCAAAGTGGAGAGATATATGACACTTCCTCCTCTTCAGAGTCGCAGCACAGTGTCATGTGATGTGACTGTGAAATAAATTAACTATAATTGGGTTTAAGGTTATGAAACATATTATTTTACTGTCCAAGATTAAGTAGAATGTGTTGGATTGTTTCCAAAGTAATCAGCTCTTCTGAAGTAATATAGAGTACACTTGATGAACACAAGGTGGTGCTGTAGAGCTACTATGATAATTAAACAAGTACCAGCATCATGTGCAATGATTGGTCTTATTACTATAAGCAGAGGTGGAAAGTAACTAAGTACATTTACTCAAGTAATGATAGGGTACTTGTACTTTCCTTGAGTATTTCCATTTGATGCTATTTTGTAATTCTATACCTAATACAATGAAGTTATGACATAATATATTTTAATATTCTTGGTGTTTAAATTGTTGTTTTCTATGTTTTAAGTGTTTTGCACTGTGTGTAAATGGTGCTATATAAATTGTATTAAACAAAGATGTTATAAACATATATTAAATATATTATAGATAGATAGATAGATAGATAGATAGATAGATAGATAGATAGATAGATAGATAGATAGATAGATAGATAGATAGATAACTGAAGGACAATTTTACAAGGAAATTTTATTTTTATTAGAATGTTTTTACTTTATTTACATTTATTCATCATATGAAGCATAAAAACATTTTTGGTTATAAACAGTGTATTTAAAGTCACATATAAATATATTATAAGAGCAGATCTCATAACATTGTTACAATGTACATGAACAGTCCACCATGCTTGCATTTTTGGCTTCAGGGATGTAACGGTACAAAATAATAAAGGTTCCTTATGTATCCTAATTTTTGGGGTCATGGTTTGGTACATTTTTGGCGCAGCAGGGGAAAAAAAGGTAGAAAATAAAATTTTTGTCTTTTATTTTGAAAAAAAAATGTAAACACCCAACAGTGGCTCATTGACAAAAAACATTACTGAAACAGTTTGATTTTGCAGCAGTGGAAAAGGAAAACAAGCTTTCTGTTTCTTGCAAGGATCCAGGACAACAGCTGACAGCGGTTTTATGCTGATTTATGGTCTAACTGGATATAATGCATATACACTATTGTTCAATTCATTGGAGGCAATGGATTATTAAACTATCCATTGTCTCCAATATATGGAACAATAATTTCTATGCATTGGAGACAATAGGATTATTAGACTACCCATTCATCCATTTTCTATACCAGTTTATTCCTCACTATGGTCACAGGGGTTTGCTAGACCCAATCCCAGGGTACTTCGGGCAAGAGGCAGGGATACAACCCAGATAGGTCGCCAGTCTATCATTGGGCACACACAGCATTCAATCACACACACATTCCTACAGGCAATTTAGAGTCTCCAATTAACCTAAGCATGTCTTTGGATTGTGGGAGGAACCCGAGGACCTGAAAAGAACCCACACGGACAAGTGGAGAACATGCAAACTCCATAGAGAAAGGTCCCAGCCCAAGTCTTTGAACCAGAAACCTTCTCGCCGTGAGGCAACAGTGCTAACCACTGCGCCTCGATTATAAGACTATTTTAAAGCAATTGTTTGGGTCATATACTGAAGGAAACTCATGCACAGATCTGTCTGAGCAACTTCAGCCAAACGGTTTCAGGACGAGATGCAAACGGTTACAGCCCTGACTTCCTACAACAAGCCCTTTGTCTTTTTAACCTACAAGCACGTTTGCTGTATCAGATCTTCAGTAATGTCAGGCATCACCGAACAGCCGCCTCCGTTTCTCTTGATCAACGACATGTGTGAACACCTCCCCCTGTCGTACTGCTCCGCGCTCAGCAGCGGCGCCTGCACCCACGTGGTGGCATTGAACAGGGCGTAGTCCACAGTGAAGTGTTTCTTGCCCGGTTTCAGCATGTCCTGGAAGCACTGCCCCCAGCGGATGTCCGCGGGCGTGTAGGAGGCCCGTGTCTGGTGGAGCATGCCAGTGGAGTCGCCGTTGTAGGTGAAAGACACGACCAGCTCGAACTCATCCTCCAGCAGGTCGTCGGGGCTCAGGCTGTAGAGGGGGCTGCCGGGCTCCAGCTTGTGGATAATCGTCGCTGGCGTGGCGAGGACGATGTCCCGGTTCTGGACGTCCAGGTCCTGGTAGGAAATCACGACGGAGCCCTGAGGCTCCTTCACAAAGCGGACTAACTGGGCCTTGGCCACGCCCTCCAGGATGTGGTTGCCCCTGAAGTCCCCAAGGCGCCACGACAAACACAGAACCCTGTCTCTCAGGTTGACCACCGCACAGCTGCTGAAGCCCACCGTCTGCGCCCTCTTACGAGCGGACGCCATCTTAGCCACGACAATACCAATAACAATGGTGTCAAGAAGGCAGCTGAACACGCTCTGAACCGTCAGCACAATGATGGCCACAATGCAGTTCACGGACATCCCCCTGAAGCCGTAGCCAATAGTCGCCTGGGACTCCATCGAGAACACGAAAGCTCCCGTGAAGCCCTGCACGTTGTAGACACAGGGTTCATGAGTGGCGTCTTCAGTGTCTCCATGTACGTATGCAATGACCCAATAGAGGAGACCAAAGACGAGCCAAGAGACGATGTAAGACAGGGAAAAGATGAGGAGCATCACCCTCCAGCGGATCTCCACGAGGGTGGTGAAGATGTCCATCAGGTACGGGCTCCAGTCGCCGGGGGCCTTCTGAAACACCACCGGAAAGCCGCCGTCTTTCTGCATGTAACGCAGCCGCCTGCCCTCATGCCTCCTCATGCCAAACGTGTGTAGCGTCGTGTACTGGGTGTCGATGACCACCTGATCCTGTCTGCTCATGTTGACCAGCGCTGCTGTTCAGTGTCCTGCAGAGAGACGAGAGATAATGCAGATTAGATGCTTCCAAAAAAACATATTTTTCCATTTCAGGTATAAAATCCTTATTAATAATACCCCTGTTTACAATAAAGAAGTGACAAGGTGGTAAATTTCTTCCTGAAATGAGGGTATGGTTACATTCCTGACCTAGATTTCATGCATTCAATTTGAAATATAATTTTCTTTGCATTTAAAAGGGTCACGATTTTTTTGATTTGATTGTCATGACATGTGATGATGAAAGATAATTAAACCTTCCCGTTGTTGTTCAGGGTCAAATTGGCCTTAATGTTCCTCCCTTCCTCCCTCATTCATTTCTACTTGTCTTCCATCCTTTTTCTCTTTTCCTCTCCTTAGTTATTTCCTCACTTTCTTCATCCTTGCTTCCTTCCTTTCCTTCCTCCATTATTTTGACAAAAACATGTTAGTGTGACGGGGGCTGATAAGTCAAACTGAAGGACACACACATATTATAATATATAACATTTTACAAAGTATGTTTTTTTTTTAATGATTATGAACAGAGACACATATTGTGGTGAAAATAACAAAGGTTTGATTTAGAAAAATATATATTTTGTGATACTTTAGATGCAAACGTCATGTTGGTCAATATGAAGATGAATTAAATAAATTTTCTCATCGATCATGTTAACAAGAACACTTGAACACGTTGTGCCTCATCCAACATCCACCAAACGCCGCAGACTTAAATGGCAGCCGCTTTATAACACAACTCAAAAGTTAACCGACATGTAAAACGAGGGACGACATTTTACTCATTACAGGTGACTAAAATGTAAAAGGCTTCAGGGCTGTTTGTTGAGCTGAACCCTTCATGTTTGAGCAGGCAGCGGAGGTCAACCTGTGCCTCCGGCTATCAGCACAAAATGACTTGAGCAGCTCTGGGTGTGAAAAATGTTCCTCGCGAGTACGAGTTCCTCATCGGTTGATTATTCACCAGAAGTTCAATTAAAACTGGATGTCGTCCAAATCAGCTGTGTGCTAGAAGCTCTCTGTACTTGCATGTTTGTGTTAAAACCAAAGTAATGTCTGTTTACATTAAAGGTCCCATATTGTGAAAAGTGAGGTTTTAATATCCTTTTGATTATAACAAGATTTCTTTGTTAAATAAATATTGTCCCAAACTCTCAATCCACAGACAAATGCATACAGCCTGTATTCACAAACCATGCCTTAAAATCAGCCAATGAAGTTATGACATCACAACTATAGTCATAATATATTGACTAACTTGAGCCACCTGAACATATTAATGTTAGTTTCTCAAAGCTTTTTAGTTCTGCAGGAGTTTTTAACCTTTTCCCTACTCTATATGCCCACTACAGTTTTCTAGCTACTTGTTAAACTTGTGAATTTGTTCAGATTTTTTCCAATTTATAGTTAGTTTTCAGTAATTTTCAGGATCCTTTTTCATCTTTTGTCTACAATGCGCTTTTTTTCAGATTTTCATTCATTTTTCCTTAGGTGTCAACAAGCTACCAAGCCAAAAGATTCAAGTTTTTGTATTAAAACTGCTATTTTAATACTCATATCACCTTAAAAAGGTTTCTGGTACTGTTTAGTGAGTAGTAAAGAGTTTTTTCCCCCTTTGACATGTGTTTTTTAGGGCAACATCTGTGTCTGTGTAGGTGCTTTTCCCAAATCAGGGAAATCTCTTTCCAAATAGGGGAGAACCTCTTTTTAATCACTTTGGCTTATCGCCTTAGTTTTTAAGTTTGTCTGGAAGTCTGTTGACTTCCCAGATGTTTCGACAACAATGTCACAATTTCATTGAGCACACGCGATTATCCAAAACAACACATATGTGCGGCTGAGAGTTAATACAACACACAGATGTGACCCAGAACCAAGGCAGACAGGGACCAGCCAGCAGCCAGTTCACAACAGCCTGAAAATGAAGACTTTTATTTGAAGAATAAGAAATTAAGAAAATATGAAGGCACACTTGCTATGAATGTGTTCATATGGTCTTAAGAAAACTCGTCCCGGATAATTAAGCACAACCCTGACCCCAGTGTGGTGCTGCTATAAATCTTCTGTTTTCCTCATGAAGGTAAATTATTATCCTCCAACTGCCTTTAACAGCTTTCACCTCTAAATGTTACTGCAAATGTCAAATTTTAACCGCACAAACGATTTCTCATTGACATACTGTGAAAATACTGTAAAATACACACAATACAGGATATTTATATCACTTTCAGAAACCATATTTTTTTAGCTAACCAACAGTAATCTGACAGCTGCTTGAGTTGTCAAAGATGAAACACTTTCTTATCAAGTTTACACAACATGTTAAAGACATATCCATCCTGACCAGAAGTTATCTTGAGTGTTTATTGCATAATTCAATCACCTGAGAACATGTATCTGATGGTAATCTCAGTTTATGATGACATTTACACAGTGTTCTAAGTGTTTACTGAAACTGTTTGCTCAGTCATGATGTTTATGCAATATTGAACTGTTTGGTTTTTATGAATTGTTTCCTATCAGCCAATGCAAATTTAAATATTGTTTGACACTTGAATATAGTCTGAATAGGTTCCTGTTGGCACGTGAGCAGGAACTTAACACACAATTCAACAAAAACACTCACAAAGTGAAAAAGTCAAATATTGTGAAAATATGAGTCTGCAAGGAGCCAAAACTTGAACCAACTTCTACTTATACATGTTTATATGACTGCATTAGCAGTGGTGTAAAATAACTAAGTACATGTACTCAAGTTCTGTATTTAGATACAAAACATGCACGATCCATGTTGAGGTTTAAGAACTTATGATGCAACAACTCTACCAAGTTTTCCAATGACTTTATGTAAGATCTGAAAAATATTATAAATATGTGTTTTTTGTATACATAAATATGTATTTGTACATGTATTTCCCCTCTATTTTGATTTAATTGCTTTATTTTATTTTACGTTTCATTGTGAACATTTGTATTTATTTATTTACTTCCGCCAGTTTTGGTATGTGAATAATTTATATTGAAGTTATCACTGCACATTATTTCTTGTTATTATTATTCACCTGCATTTGCATTGAAATTGCAATAAATGGAAAAGCAGCAAAATCTTCTCAGCATGTATTACTGGTTGAAAATGATAAAAAAAGAAATATATTTTTCTCTTCAGCTTTTTTGGAACTGACACAAAGCACAGAGAGCATTTGAACATGAAACTTACTTGCAGAGGAGAAATTCCAGCCCAGCAATAGGTGATGCGTGAGTCCGGCCGCCTACAGAGTGTGACAGAATTAGAGGGACGGCCTTGTCCTGGTCCTGGTCCTGAGGCAAAGTCCCATTTTATTCTGATATCACAGCAATCACTTCCCCCTGAAACCTCATTGGTCGCTGCAGAGGAATTTATGACCTATGGAATATTTTAAAGGTTCCTTGGGACAAAAAAAAACATAAAACGTCCTTGACCTGTTTGTTTCAGGATGAGTAAACATAATTGCATCATTTTTTTAAGTCTTTCACTGAGAGAAACGATTTACTGATTTTTCTCAGCGGGTTATTTTGCAGCTATGTATATTTGAGTCATTTCTCTTTGGATTTCCGTGATTCATTAGACAGAAAGTTAACCTTTGCTCCATCAGGGGAGAGGCTTTCATCGGGACAAGGATTTTTCTTTGTGTCAATTGTCTGCAATTTGGTTCTGATAAGACAAAGGCGATAACGACTGACCCGCCGGGTCACAATACCTTTAAAACCACATTTATTGCTGCCATACGACATCCAAAGCTGTTAGAAAGAGGTCAACAGAGCCAACGCAACCGTGTTTGTGTAGTTAAAAATAGAACATAACCTCTGCTGCCTCCTGAAACTGACCTGGTTCTACATGTATTGGATTGTGTGTTTTTTTTTCTAAGACGTGTGAAGACAGAGATAATAAACATTCCTCTGAGTGATAATAACCTTGAAACAACAGCTCATCACAGTCTGTTATTTAGTGCAGGACAGTAGGTTGATTGATTTATGGATTTAAGCAACACATGGTGTTTACAGGATGAACAAAATCCAACATGGTTACAGACAAATCATGACGTAAGAAACCATTTCAAGACATCAAATTTGCATAAAGTTGAATGTGGGTGATAAACCAGGATAGTCATACAGTTTAATGAGTTTAATTTTCTAATGTAAGTATTCAGGAGATAATATTGATGGGAGGAATGTGTGTATCAGCAAGATAAGGACGCTTTTATCACAATGATCAGGCATGATTAAAGTACTACATTAAATTGTACTTTTATGTAGTAAGTTTGTGAAATGTCCAAAAATATGTTTTGAATCCAGGTGTCAGATGAAGAGCACAGACAATAGTGTAGGTTAACAGTGGTGTAAAGTACATTAACTCAAGTACTGCACTTTTGTACCATTTTGAGGTACATTTCAGAGGTAAATATTGGTTCCACTACATTTATCTGACAGCTTTAGTTACTTTTCAGATGCAGATTTGACACAACGGATAATATAACAACCTTATAAATAGAACATATAGTTAAAGATGAAACCAGAGGTTTCAACCTTTATGACTTTTGACATCTTACAAACCGCAGTGTGCAGTCGGGTCACGTTTCACATGTTTATGAGTTGTTAACAGCTCCACCAAACGGAGATTTTTCCCTCTAAATTTCTCACATGGCTTCATTTCAATAAATGTTCTAATATTTCACTACAAATCGAAGATTAGAGAAAAGGTACAATGAGTGAAAACAGATTTGTGAATCAGAATTTAGTTTCTTCTTCTTTCCTTTCCCATTGATCATCTCACGACCCGTCAAATGTATCCGCTGACCCTCTGGAGGGGCCCGACCCCTATGTTAGAAACCCCTGGACTAAAAAGTACTTTAACTTATCTCCACCACCAACAGCCACAACAGCATCATCAGTACTTAAGTGGGATTTTCCATGCATGACTTTTACTTGTAATGGAGTATTTCTACATACTTTTATTTAAGCAAAGATCTGAATACTTCTCCCACCACTGTCCTCCAAACAATATACGTTTAATGTTTGACATAATTATTTTGGGTTTTGAAATGGAAGGATTTTCCAATTAGCATATTAGCAAATTAAATGAGAACAACCAGCTGTAACAACAAAGCAGTTTATGGCCTCAGCTCGACCACAGCGTAACTGCAGCGGCCTCAAGTCTTTCTCTTTGTCCTTGATTATGGCTTCCTGCCTCCATGTCTCCATTCAGTCGGTTTATTCTGCTGTATGACGACTGTCCCTTTGTAATGCAGCACAGCATTACAACCTGGGACAGGTGTAATGATAGCTATCCTTTATCTGAATACAGGTAAACACGCAGGAGACTTATTGCTTTTATGTTTTAACTGTTTACACAGGATCACAATTCACCATTATGGAAGAGTCATATTGTTTTGTAATGTGCCTGCAGCCAACTAGAAGCCTATTTAAGAGCCAGTTATCATAACAGCCCAAGGAAGACTGTCATGCACTCTGCAACTGTCAGTCACACATTAATGTTTGATAATCTGATTCCTGCAGCGACACTTTCAGATATGTCAAGATTTCTTGGTCAGAACGTGTGGAAGTTCGTCTTCTTACTCACTTTGCTGGCAGCAGGTAAGGTGCAACTTCTCCCCGGCTGGAAGGACAGTTTCTACAAGGTTTTAAAACTCTGGTTTATATTTCGTATCTCATTTCAGGAGGCGGATGTGCAGATTCCAACTGCACGAACCGGAGATGTCTGGCTGAAATGCTGATCAAGAAAGACTATTTATCTCAGCCGCAGTATGACAACTGCACCCATTTAGTACACATGCCCTTTATTGAGTATCAAACTCTGTCAGTTGTAAGTATTGTCTTATACATGTTATAGTGGAGCAGAAATCTTTTCTTCTTCTACTTGAAAATTAAATATTAGGTGAAAATATATTGTGTTTTGTAAGATAAATCCCAAATTTTGTATAATTAATATGTAGATCTTAAGTTGCACTGTATAACGTTGCTTTAAAATCTGGTATTCTTTACTGTGTTTACGATTATTACAATATATTTCTGTCTATTTTACAATAAATTACAGTAGTCAAAGTATTACTGTAGAAAATCACAGTAGTGAAGAATTAATGTAGCAAATCACACTATCACAGTATTTAATTCATTTTTACTTTATAGTTAATCACCTAATACTCTAAATAAAACTGAAATCACAGTAGTATTAGTTTAGTTTATTTTTTTCTTTTTATTTTACAGTAAAGACACAATACTGTAAACAGAAATACAGTACTTCTCGCTGTAAAGAAATATTAAAGTAACTTTCTGGATAATTGCTGCTGTAGGTTACTGTATATTTTAAGGTAATGGTTTTACAGTGTGAGTAGAAATTGAGAATTGTTTTTGTGGATTTCTTTCAGTGTTTCATGTGTTCATTTGTTTAATGTTTGAGTTTTTTGTTGAATATGGAATAATGGAATAATTGCTGATTATTTGTTGAAATTGGAAAAAAGAAAAACATGTATTTATATTATATTATTTATTTTTATCATGTATTTTTCTTTTTAACAGAGCACAAAGGAACTTCGCTTGATTACTCGTATACAAGCCATAATTGTAAGTTCAAGATATTTTCAAATAAACAGCAGCAAAGAGTTCAATCACATTAATGTTGATTATAACCAACAGGCGTGGAGAGATCCTGAGCTGGAGTGGGACACATCCATCTACAAATATGACAAGGTGGTCCTGCCCGTCAATAAAATCTGGACCCCAGAGGTCCATGTGACAAATGGGTAAGTCTATCACATCACATAAGCAGTGGTGAAGTATTCAAGTAGGTACTAAGTGCTGAGTACTTGAGTATTTCCAATAGATGCTACACTGTCAAAAAAGGAAAGAAAGAAACAAAAAAGGTAATATAATATTGTAAAACCCTAATCCTTACCCCCAACCCTAACCCAACCCTAATCCTAACGCTAACCCCAACCCTGACCCTAACCCTAACCCAACCCTAACACTAACCCCTAACTCTAACCCCAACCCTAACCCTAATGCTAACCCCTAACTCTAATCCCAACCCTAACCCTTACCCCCAACCCTAACCCAACCCTAACCCCAACCCTAACTATTACCCCCAACCCTAACCCTAACCCAACCCCAACCCTTACCCTAACCCCAACCCTAACCCTAACCCAACCCTAACCCTAACCCCAACCCCAACCCCAACCCTAACCCTAACCCTAACCATGACCCTAACCCCAACCCTAACCCTAACCCAACCCTAACCCCAACCCCAACCCTAACCCAACCCTAACCATGACCCTAACCCCAACCCTAACCCTAACCCTAACCCAAACCCAGCCCTAACCCCAACCCTAACCCCAACCCTAACCCAACCCTAACCTCAACCCCGACCCTAACCCAACTCTAACCCAACTCTAATCCTAACCCTAACCATAACTTGTCACTTAACATCTTGCTACTTACAGTAACTTTATGTAAATAAGATACAGTTCGTAGCTTTGATTTGGCATGAGAGTTTTTATTCGTTGCCTTTTTAATGATAAATAAGGATATTCACACCTATAAATAAACAATTACATTTCCTATAAAATGTACTGACACTGCTAAAATAAATAATCAAGCTCAAATTTACTGATATGTACTGTTTTATATTGAGTTTAATGAAATAATTCTATGTAAAATCTATTGTATATCAATATTTATATGTGATAAAATCATCACCAGAAAAAATATTTGATTACCTCAAAAAAAACCCATCAAAACACTGTTATAAAACAGGTAATCTGGTTTATAACTGCATCAGTCTACTTTATTTAGGTTCATAGTGTAATATGCATGTTTTTCATGTTGTAACACATATATATGTTCACTATATATTTTTTGTAACTTAACATTTAATTTATTTTTGAAATACATGAAAAGAATGCATAAATACACAATAACATACACAATAACATACATATCATTATGTACTCATTGATGTTTATCTGTGGCATCTGGTTTCTGTCCTGTTGAATATAGAATAATAACTACTATGAAGCACAGTTCCCATGATCTGCTGGTCTACAGTAACGGCACTGTGAGGCACATGGTTATCATCAATGCTGAAGTGAACTGTGAAGTCAACCTGTTCAACTATCCCTTTGCTGCTGATGACTGTCCTGTTGCAATCCAGACCTGGTCCGCTGATGGTGAGCTCACAACTTCACTACATATAATCTTCTTTCAAAAGTTCAGAGAAAAGTAGGGCGGGGGATTTTCTGATTTTGCACATTGTTACCATATTAAAATAATGGCCTATGTCATTTTTTGAAGAAAGTGAGTTTTTGGCCTAAATCATCTCCTGATGCCAAATCTGGAAAAATCACTTTAATCCTGAGTTGAACGGATCATACTCTTTATGCACTATAGGACAATAGCCATTTTACAAGTCAAGTCTATTTTTGCCTAAGTCAATTTTTTGACTTGAGCAATTTAACAAGGTTTCATAATGGCGGCTGCTTCAAGAAGCAATAATCTATGGTGCAGAAGAAGCTCTAAACACGATTAGTGAGTGATAAGGTGTATTATCACAAAGGCCATAGGCTATAATGTTTTATAGTAATTTAAATTACATTTCAAAAGTTACACTTGTACAAATAATTTATTATAATTGTTATAAATTGTAAAATGTTACATAATAATGATTTAAGCCATTATTTTAATCAGGTGAAGATATTGTAAAATATATACATATATATCATTTCATTTCAGGATGTGGTACAGACCTGGAAATGGGTTATCTGAAGATGGTCGATGGCACCCATGGAGACTGGCAAACTACCAACGTGGTCCTCCAGAGAAAAAGAAATGACCGCAATTACATCATGGTAAGTTAAGGTTAGGGTTAGTTAGGGATTGTCATTATAATTAACGCTTTCTGCAAACTTAAAGGCAGCTATGGTGCCATATTCTTTCTTTTCAATAAACGGTAGGGTGGGGTAGGGTGGACCTTGCCAAAAAATGCCCCTTCAAAGTGAGTGTGTGAGAAGGCAGACTGTATTGCTGTTACAGGTCTAAGTAGGTGCTTCTTGACCACAAAAACATGCCAATTATTTATGAATAGACCACGAAAATTCAAATACTAAACTGGCAAAACAGCTAAATAGGGCCCCTTTAAAGAAAACAGCCCATGCTATTTCTTATGTGTTTAATGTCTTTTCCCTAAATGAAAGTTTACCAAATATTGAACAATGTGTCGTGTGCCGTACTCTTCCCAGGTGGAATTGCGCATTAAATTCATCAACCCCTTCCTCACTTTAATGCTGCCCAGTATCTTGATCATCTTGGCCGATTTGGTCAGCTTTGCGTTGCCACTGGAAGGCGGCGAGCGCAACACTTTCAAGGTCACTCTGGTGCTCAGCTTCACCATGTTCCTCATCATCCTCAACAATGTGCTCCCTGGGGACAGCGCCTGCAGCCCCATAATCCGTCAGTCATCTTGCAATGCATGTCAGTCAATATTTTCGTCTGAGAGCCCAGTGCCAGTCGTTAACCGTCTGTCTCCTCTTCAGGACCTCACTTCTGCATCTGTCTGGTCCTCCTGGTGTTGAGCATGTTGGTGTCCATGGTGTTTACCCGGGTGGCTAAAGATGGGGGCTTCATTTTCTACTGTGTGCCGAAAGGGTCAATTCCTGGAAGGACGGGAGACAAGGAAGAGAAAGAGAATGAGGGTGAGGAAGACAACCTTCAAAATCCCCTCAAATGCTGTGGGCTTATATTATGAAAAAAAAAAACATACCTCCTGAATGCTTTGTGTTATTGTAACATTTGGCTAACATGTAGATATAGTGTCTGAGTAACCATGAGAAATTTGGTGCCATTTGGCCAATAGATGGTGCTGTAGTATCATCATAAAACTATAAAGGAAGGTGCTAACGACTGTCGTTCACATGAGATACCAACATTGGTCAAGTGAAAACTGTTTTTTTCACAAGTACTTTGCTAAACACACCCACATAAATCCACCACTGAATCAGATAAGCAGCTCTCAAAAAAAGAGTGCTTCATACTGGCACACATTTCAAATGAGGACACAACCTGACAGAGCTGCAAACAGTAATTTCCAGGGCCCAAATAATAGCCCTGTTCCAAACAGGCATTGTGCTAATGATTGTTACATGACTGCAATACTTTTGAGAAACAAAACCACCTGAATGACATATCCTACATTTCCTAACGGTCACTTTAACACTTACAGAAGCCAAAGCCGATGTAAGCGTGTTTCAGCTCAACGCCTCCGACAGTCAACCTCTCAAAAAGGTGGTCGACTTCCTGGAAAGACTCGACGCCAAAGAACTGGAGAGTGAGAGACGTCAGAATTTGGCCAACAAGATGGACAGGATCTTTTTTTGGTTCTATCTTGTGTTTTGCGTTCTTTACTTCTGTGTCATGATAGCTTTTATGCTGTTTAATAAATGTGATGTTGACCATTTTGATTTCTGGTACTAAAATTAACCAGTTATTGCTGCATGTCATTATTTAAACTTATGAGGTTGCTCTATTAAAGGAAAATGTCAATTTTAAGATATTAGGTTACATATTCAACATTCAGAATGATGCCGTCTGATGTCTCACAGTTTGCTGTTTTATTTATTAATTTATCCCCACATTTACTATATTATGTCAAATTTTGTTGCATCACTTCTCTACTGTGATTTTGCCTGTATTGCCATTTATCAAATAAAGACATTTCATTTTTCTGAAGGTTGCAATCAAGATTTATTTGAGCGCAAAAGTGTCGAGACTGGAATCAAGAAACGTTATTGTAAGTAAAATAAATGATCGATTAAAATGCAAATCTAAAAGTTTTATTAGCAAAACCAAATGATTTTCTTATATATATAAATTTTATACTTTATTTTATTTTCTAAAAGTTTTATTTTCAAATCCAAAAGTTTTACTTGCTGCTTCATCCAGTTAAAAAACAGAGTTGCAATCAAAATATAAATTTGAGAAACTCAAACCCAAACATTTTGTGTGTAAATATCTTTTTTAAATTTGATTTAATTTTTTTTCAAGTCTTGACTGTATGAAAGTAGACATCATTGGAAATTTAGAGATAGAGACGTGTCTTACAGATTTCAGTGAAGGTCCCAACCATGACATTCAACTTTAGAGTCTAAAAAAAAAAGATTTGCTAAGAAAGAAGAAGTTAGGGTTAAGATTACAAAAAAAGATTTCCAAAAGAAGAGATTTCCAAATATGGATTACCAAATAAAATATTTCCAAACCAAACAAAATAAAAAATCTAAAGAAAAAAAGATTTGGACACAATAAATATTTCCAAAACAAACAAAAAAATGTTTGGTTAGGGTTTGAGTTCCAAAAAAGATTAAGAAAAGATTTCCAAAAGAAAGCAAAGAAAAATGAATGAATCTCCAGAACATAAATGTTCCTTTGTTGCCACCTTGTGGTTGAATCATTCTTTGCAGTAACTGAAGACCTACTACACTCCACTGTGCATGACTTGACATGTTCACTTCAGAGAACATGATAAATGTGTATAGCTGACATTATCACATAATTAGTATAGTTGCACAATTAAAGCACAGCCTTTAACAGTGATTACAGCCTTTACATTGACATTTACAGTCACAAATAATTGTTACATATAAATTATCCTATTTATATAAGGCAACTATTTCCCTGAATAATCCTGCATTTCACATAGAAATAACTAAGGTTTTCAAAATGTATTTTCAACATTAAAAACGTGCCCATATCATATTCTACAATGTGTGTGTTATAAAATAAATTAAATTAAGCTGTAGGGTGAATTTTATTGTCACAATTGCGATTTAATTAACAGGCAATGAATAGTGGACATGCATCAATTAATTTTATTTAAAGTACAAATATATATATTAGAATATATATATATATTAGAATAGTTCAATCAATCATCTTCAAAGTGCCCTTAGAAAAAAATACAGAATATTCAGAAAAGTAGGTCTGTTACTGCGCAAAATAACAATTACCTCAAATCTAAGAAAATACAGATACACTTACATGTATTGAGGCCATCACCTTCAGTACATAACTGTAAGAAATTCTTAAATTAATCAGAATTTGATTTGCATTTTTAGAAAAGTTCATCTATTATGCTTAAAGTCACCAGACAAATATAAACAAAGTAAACAAAACCTTTTTACCAAAACCTCCAATGAAAGTACAAAAGCCCATATACCCTTAAAAAAAAAGACACAAATCAACATAAAAACATCCTATAATCTGCAGCTTTTAAAGTAATAACACTAATAATAATAACTAGAAATACATTTTTCCAGAAGTCAAAAACCTTCACATTTCAAAATTATAATTATTTCCCACAACTAATCAAATCTGCCCATAGGTTCATTAAAACAGTTTCATTGCCCCCCTGCACGTCTAATACTAATAAATTATAGCATATGTTGAAGGCAACTATTACATTTTACGTTTGTAGTTCTTTATATTTGTGGGATGTTTTTATATCAGTGGATCTAATACACTTTCAACAGGAATCAAGTGGATTTAGTCCATCAGCTCTGTTCTCCTTCACATTGCAGGTAGTCATCGTTCATCATTTTTCACCGACAGATGTTTTCATCATTCCCTTTACAAGAAAAAGGAAAAAATAAATAAATAGAGAGAATAATTCAAAATGTGACTAGAGAAATCATGTAAAGAGGGGATCAGATTATTATTATTTTCTACATACCTCTGTTAAAATCTTCACACTAAGAAATTTCGTTGCCATGCTCCTTAGGTTGGACCTTCCACGCACCTTGCATCTGACATAACCATACAGGTTGGCCCATTGTAAAACCAAACCCATAATGACTACAGCCTGAGGAGGGGACATCACAAACCGGTGTGAGAAATGGACCAAATATTCGCAGCTAATTACATTGTCATTATTATTATTAAAAAAAACACTGAACAAACCAGCCACTT
Organism: Lepturacanthus savala; assembly: GCA_030544235.1. Lineage (NCBI taxonomy): Eukaryota > Metazoa > Chordata > Actinopteri > Scombriformes > Trichiuridae > Lepturacanthus > Lepturacanthus savala. The sequence goes on along the minus strand of CM060482.1, from coordinate 6,497,998 downwards.
AATCTTCAAAGAAAAGAAGGTGCTGAACAAAAAAAAGACCCAGAAAATGGGGCACATGATGAGGCCGAGCCAGAAGATCTGGGACTCGCTGCCTGTCGGGTTCTGACTGTGCACCTGTAATAAAAAAAATTCTAATCAATACATATATTATGTATTTTTTGTCCTTGGAAAGAACTTTTTCCCTGGCAGATAATAATAGATAATAGATAAACCAGACAGTGATCAATGTTCACAGACCAGACTGAATGATTGAGGTGTAAAATATGACAAGCAGCTCCTGAGGCAGGTTGAAATCTTCAGCTGCTGCATGAAGCCTGAAGCTGTGCAAGTACCTGCTGAACATTTGAGATGATCCAAATTAACTCCTGGTTACCTTGTTGGACTCATACACCCAGTGAGAGTTTCCATTTTCATCCACATGATTCCACCAACGAAGGCCCACCAACAACCTGCCAGATACATTCTGGAGGGGGCAAATTTAGGAAATAAAAGTGTAAGAGTGATAAAAATACAACAAAAAGCATAAAGACAAGCAAGGTGCTATGGATATAAAAAAATCACCTGACCAGCCTCTCTTATAGACTCACTTTTACAGTCCAGAAGTCACATGACAGCAGGAGGATGATGGTGAGCATACAGACAATAAAACGATCGCTGAACATCTCGCACAGTAAGTAGACCAAGATGGCACTCACTCGGAAGAACAGATGAAAGAATGAGGCCACTGGATGACTGTAACACAGACGATGGTCCACATGTCATTATATATAAATCTATTATATAATCATCAGCAACAGTGACCAACCACCAAACAAGTAGCACATCTCACCCATTGTTGGACTTTTTAAATTTGTTGACGTCATCTTCTTCACCAAAAAGAGGAGTCTCTGTCTCTTCATAGTCCTGTGAGCATTAATACACACACACACACACACACACACACATGTATATTATATATATATATATATATATATATATATATATATATATATATATATATATATATATATATATATATATATATATATATATATAGTGGTGGGATTTTTCTTTGTTTATTCAGTTAGTCTACTATAATTGAGAAAACTTCGAGGTTCTCATTATAATGTTCTCATATGTATTAAGTGATTAAAAACAAGTATAACATACTACTAAGTACTCATTATGCATACAGTGTTACATTAATATAACACTGTCTTTTTACTATTTTAAATACATTTAGCTGATAATACTTATGTACTTTTACTTAAATAAAAATTTCCAAATCAGGACTTTTATTTTAGTATTTATTTTTATTTTTATTTTTACTCAAGTAAACTAAGTATTGCATCCACCCCTGTTTTTTTATATACACGCATAGTTAATCAGTTTATCGCTAATGCTGCATTCTCCTAGCATATGATTTTGGGTTTAGTCTAAATATTAATGTATAAAATATAAATTAAAAAATGTTTTCACCCACTTGAAAAGTAAAAACTGTTTTTAAATGGTCACAAAATTAGATTTAGGATTCAATTACCTGTCTCCGCATTTTAGACACTCCGGGATGTGGTTCCTGGTGACGTGGTTGTAAACAAACCCGTGTGCTAAGGACCCCTCGGAAGGGTGGCTTTAAATGTGCCTGACGTAAATAAGACCTCCGAAGTAAATTCGTCCTCCTTTTTTTTTGTTCAAGACAGAAATATCCAATCATATGATCAATCATATGGTTCACTGTAGCTCTGATTAACTTCAACTAGTTCTGCTAAAATTATCAGTATCATCAGTACCATTAATAATAACACGCAACAAATAATTATCTTTTACTCGATTTAATTGATTTATTTTGTACATGCAGTGAATGAGGCATAAAACCATTAGTCTAAGATTAGCTTCACATTTTTTTATTTCATTTTTTATTTTTTTACCCCTGAAAATAACATTTTGAATACATAAAATACACAAAAATGTACAGGCTATTACACGTTGAGACACAACAAAGTCATGTCAGTTAATATCTACATCACAAATGTATAGGAAACAACAAAGCATCATCCAAACAAACTATAATATAATTACTATAAGCCCATTTTATGATGTCAAATAATTTCTCCTTCTGCGGCTATGAGTTGACGTACACTTCGAACAGACTGGCAACAGAATGCATGCGGTAGAAGATGCCAAATGGAAGTCCAACGTTCACGACTGCAGACCACATGTCGACCTTGTAGAAGTTAGTTTCAGTGGTGTGGTCAAACTGAGGACGAGCACCAAACGCCGGCATGATCCAAAGCTGTTATAGAAAGAGACAAAAGAACAGGTTGTGTATTCACATTTCATTCTCTGGTTGTGCATTTAGCCTTATATTTTCTTTGGTATTTTTCTTTTCAGTTTCACCATCAGATATAATAAATGTATAATGCATTGTGTTACCCATTTCAGACCATTTTTGTGCCCTACTGTTCCCTTTTAAAAAAGACCTTAAAAGGTAAAGATAACTTGTGATAACACAATGGGAGTATTATCAAAAATGCAGGAGTTGTTATATTTTGGTGAATTTAAAAGAATTGACTGGTACTCACTATGACGTTGCCCATCAGCAGAAACAAGCAGACCTCCTTCAACACCCGCCTCTTCCAGGACAGCTTGTGCCTGTGCTCGGTGCTGTGGCTGTGCACAGCGTGGCTGTGCACGGTGGGTTCCGCTGCCGCCAGGCTTGGCTTGGCGTTCATGTCGGACACTTCGAGGCTCAGCTCTTTGCCGCCTTCCAGCACGTACGGATTTGAGACCACGGTGACCGGGAGCTCCTCAAGCACCTCATGGTAGGGCTCGCGGTGAAGCCCCTCGATTATGAAGAAGTTCTGCAGGCCCAACTGGATCACCATCATGATGGACCAGGCCAGGTTGAGCCTGTCCAGGTAATCCTTGGCTCCGGTTCCTATCATCGCCACGATAGTGAAATAGCTGATGATGATCTGTCCCATCGAGGCGCCCACCAGCAGCCCCACGTCCAGGCTGCGAGTCGGGTTCTTGTCCGACATGAGGTCTCTATGGTCCACCCTGAAGATGGCAGAGCCGATCACAGTGGACACGGACATCAGGGTTACGATCACGATATTCGTGACAAAGTGCATCATCAGGACAGCGTCTCTATTGCCATAATACGCCTTCTTCATTTCCATCTCATACACGATGAAGGTCGTCAGACCCGCGATCACCAGGAGAATCCCCGCCACAGGGCCGAGAAGTGCGTCCTTGATGCGGAATTGGACACTGTGGTGGGCGTGTTCTTCTGTCACTCGACCGACATTTTTCCACATGACATAGGATATGGCAGAGGCAAAGAGGCTGTACTCGATGGTGAAGGGGTACAGGTAGTAGTAGGCTTCCTTGAAGAAGCTGCAGGAAGTGTGGCTGCATTTGCATTTATCGTCGCCATAACCCGCTGTAAGACATGATAGGATACAGGGAGAGAGTGAAGCACGTGCAGATTAGTGATGGGAATTTGGTCTCTTTTTAGTGAGCCGGATCATTTAGTTCACTAAGAAGAGCCAACTTTTCATTTTCAAACGGCACTCCATTTTACCATTTATACCTTTTATTATTCAGCCAATTTTAGCGTTGTTTTGACTTGTGATTTGTATTAAAACACTAAATACTCTGGTTAAAAATTAAAATAAAAAAATTAAAACACTAAAACCACTGATTCAAAATTAAAATAAAAACAAGTAAAAAAAAGTTTCTCGTGTGACAATAAAGACACAGCATCTACTCCGATTACCTTTTTGGATGTATTCGCTTCGTCCAGAGATTTTCGAGGTGTAGTTGCTCGGCTTCTCAGGAAGAATTGTTTGGTGCAGAGATTCCTGGGTGACAAAGGTCATCCACAAAACCAGATTTGTGGAGAGGGTGAGCATCAGCCCACATCTACATAAGAAGACAAGAGAGAAGTCACACCACAGGAAAATTTTCATTGATTGAATGATAAAAATATGTAAAATTACATTTTAAAATCATGAAAAATAAGCAGGAAAGACTGCTAAAGGTGCTGTAACAACTCCCCAACAATAAGGCAAGCAAATAAATTGAATTGAATTAAAACTATATTGATCCTCAGGAGGGGAACTTCACTCATTACAGCAACACACAAAGAAGACAAAAAAATAATAATGAAACTAAAAAATAAAGATTTAACATACATGTGCAATAAATTAAACAGGCACGATCTGCAGTAATAATACACAAATGGTGTGAAGTGAGGTACCAAAAAACACTGAATATAAAAAACTACATTGAATATTTAAAAAATATTACCCTGAAATAACATTATATTACACTGAATATAATATTGCATCAGCAGGTATTACACAATTCTGATAATTCCCTGAAAATAAAATATGGGTGATATTACAAATATAATAAATAAATAAATAATAATAATAAAGGTAAATGTGTATTTATTTCAATACAAATGTAACTTAAATGATTAATCAATCTTATATTCTTCACTGGGGTTTGGTATTAAAGTTATACTGTTATAATGTGTGTCTCCTCCTTCTGGCAGAGAGAGTAATTACAACAATGAATGCTGAAGGCAGTGATAGAAGAAATACCCAGATTCTTTATTTAGTTAAAGTACAAATACAGCAATGTAAAAGTGCTCCCTTACAAGGAAAAGTGTTAGAGCAGCATGTTACTGTTACTTGATTCAACTACGTTATATACAGTTAGCTAATATAGTCAAGTGGGTCCCAACCTAGGGGTCAGGGAACATCCAAAGGGTCAGCAGATAAATATGATTGGTCCTAAGATGATTAAAAACTGATACAAAATTCTGATACACAGATCTGTTTTCACTTTTGGGACGTTTTCTCTAATCTTTGGCTTTTGGCAAAATACTGGTTCATTAGAATATTTACTGAAAAATCACACTTTGGTGAAGCTGTTAAGAAGTAAAATGTGAGCCCTGTGAACTAATATTTAGTGGAAATATAAAGTGGTAACAAAAGGAAATACTAAAGTACCTCAAATTTCCACTTAAGTAGAGCACTTAAGTGAAAGTACTCAGTTATTTTCCACAACTGGTACCAGATGTCCATTTATATTCACATAACCATGCACGCACTGCAGTTTTAACATTACTCACTTAAACACAAAACTCAAAACTATGAAATCAATATTCTGTTATTGCATTGCCTGTTTCCGGTCCAGTGCGTCCAGATGGCTGTGTGTCTGCACCGGTAGGGGAGGGGGTCGCGCTACTGGCCTCTCTACGTCATCGAGACACTCTTTAGTCCCGCTCAAAGAACCCACAACACAGAACAGTTTAACACTGCAACGCCACAATTCACTTCTAAATATAGTTCTGTCTTTTTCACAATGATTCCAGCACATACACAATCTTTACAAATCTGTATCTGCCAAGTACGGAAAGTCTTGCTTTTTATTTATTTTATTTTTCTTAAGTCCAATTTGGTGTATTAATTACAGTAAAGAATATAATGGTACAATTCTTTCTGTAATAAAGAGAACCTGAACCTGACAATGCCACCATTATACCAGTATATTATACTATATCTTACACTACCGTACTGTTATACTCAAATTTTTTCTACTGAGTATAAAGATACTCTTACATCTTTAAGAAGGGAAATCATTTACCGTGTAATGTTCTTCTGTAGCTGCACACAGTCCTTGGCATGGATCCACATGAAGTATGACTGCAAGATTTTACAATATTACTTAGTATAATAATTAGATATTTTGCAACCATTAAAGACTTATATTTTCTTAGTTTGACTTTTTACCTGCACGAGTATAAAGACTAATTGCACCACAGGGAAAGCAACCTTCACAGCAGAGTCACAGTGGAGGTAGCCGACATAGCTGGAGATCTTGAAAATGTCCATGATAATACCGAGGATTCCGAATGTCACAAGTCCTCCTGCAGGAGAGAGAACATGTAGAACAGGGGTCAGATATCATGCAGGAAGTTGATAGAATTAATTCATATCTTCACATTGACTTAACAGGCGGTGTCACACGTGATAAACATAGATAAATACATGTCTGTATGGAGGCAGCAGCTCCACAGAACCCTTTATTTTAAAAAAAACTTGCCCCTTGTTTCTCCTTATCCTGTTTCATCAACATTTACTCTCCGTTCCTGTTGGCTTCCACTGCATGATAACGTATGCTGAGGTCAGCCTCCATGTTGACTTCCCTTTGCTTATGTTTTGCGCAAGTGTTGCTGCACCTGAGGTCTTATTTTTGCCTTTGTTTTTGTTCTCTTGCATATGTGGGTCACAGCAGGGTAGTGACCAGACTGGAATTTGATATCGGCCACAGATTAAAATATATATATATATATTAATGTCAAAAGGATCACATCCGGGCACTAAGGTTTGCGGTGGCCAATTGAAGGTATTGAGAAATATAAATCCACCAACAGAAGGCAAGATAACTCATGTTGAAAACATGACATAAAATTGTATGGCAGCTTTCACTCCTATTTTTTTTAAGTTGAACCAACAAGTCCCACTTCAACATCACTGGAGAAAACATCTACTCACCCCGGAGCCACACGGGTCCGGCGTGGCTGTCCTTGTACATCACGGCGTGCTCTTTCCTCGACGTGTGGGCGCCGTAATAAATCATCCAGATGGAGGTGAGGAGCAGGAGGATGATGAGGAAAACCTGCAGGTCATGACCACTGATGTTGATCTTGTAGTAGGCGCTGCCGCTGACTAGGGCACAGCCCAGGATCAGGATGTTCACGCAAATGGTCCCGGACACCATCCATCCCCAGTTCCTGCTGCGCTCCCTCTGAACCACCTCGCCGGAGGAGATGTCCAGCTGGGGCTCGCAAGGGTTCACGTCGGCCTGGCTCGCAGCGTTGATGTTGTTGGAGAGGTCCTCCTCCTCCTGCTCCTGCTCCTGCTGCTGCTGGTCTTTGGCTATCATCTTGCATGGCTCGCACGGATTTCCATCATTCAAACAAGTGCACGGGTAGCCGGTGTTCAAACACATGCTGCTGCTCTGTTAGATCTGCTCACAGTGAGTCATAAGCTGCATCTGGTCCTGCTGCAAATGAGACAATACAGGTTAAACGGCTACACCCATTCACCAGCCTCCTCCAAAAACAGATCCCGCCCAAGTGAAACTTTTCCGTGAACACGCATTTCTGCATCATTGTCACCCAACAGAAATGTTTCCAATCAACAAAGGTAAACTGAGCATCTCGAGCAGGGGTCACCGACTGTATTTGTCCGAGGGCCAGAATTTTACCGGACAGTCACCTTGAGGGCCAGACCAATAAAAATTAAATAAAAATCTAATTTTGGCATAACATTATTTGACGTTTATTGTTTATATATGTGTGGATAATTGATAGTTAAGAGGCTCAGTTGCTCCTGTTTTCAGTTCCTTTAGTGTGGACCGCATGATATTTTCTCTTTGATCCTCATAATCCAGTCGCGGGCCAGATTGGACGCTGCCGTTGCTCGCTGGTAGCGTTTGAACTTTTAATGATTTAACGTTACAGACTGTCCTGTTTCATCCTGTGTCTCTTTTGACCAAATCGGTCAGTACAATAGAAATGATAAAAAAAAACTCCAATAAACTCCAACTGGTCCAGATTTCAGCTGTCCGCATCACTCCTGTCCTCCAACAGCTCCACTGGCTCCCGGTTCAGTTCCACATCCAGTTCAAAGTTCTCCTCCTCACATTCAAGGCCATCCACAACCTCGCTGCTCCATATTTGTCTGATCTCCTCCAAGTTGTGACTCCCTCCCGCGCCCTCAGATCCTCTTCCTCCATCTACCAACAGTGGCTCTTTCACCCTTTTCAAATCCAGACTCAAAACACATCTGTTCAAAACTGCTTATCCACCATAATGCACATCTCTCTGTCTCTTCAGTCTTTCCTTGTTTATTTTTATTGATACTGTTTTTAAATGTGATGTTGTATGGTGACCTTGAGTGTTAGAAAGGCACCTTCAAATAAAATTCATTATTATTATTATTAACTTCCACAACTTTTGTTTACAGAGCTCTATTTGCATGTTTAGATGAATTAGCTGTAAGCCAATTAGCTGCAAAAATATCTTGTTTTTGGTAGAATTAGTCTAATATTAAGTAGAATTACTTTCAATAATCAAGAAATGGTCTTTACTTCCACCTCTTGTATGTATTTAGTGATAAGCCACAAACATATTTAGATTAACTTGATATTTCAATCTAGAAAAGTTACTACTGCAAAAATGTCTTGTTTTTGGTAAAATTAGTAAGTAGAATTACCTCCAGTAAATAAATTTAATCTTCTTTTGAGAAACTGTGAATCGTATAACAAGTTTGAATTGACCAAAATCAAGACAAAAATTTAAATAAGAATTATAATATACTATGAATACAAAGATAAAAACTAGTAAATAACTTAAAAAACACTAAGTAATCTCATGTTTCGTAATCTAAGATTTGATATCAAAAATCTTGTGACATTTCAACAAAGCAGTGACCTAGTTAACAACAAGAGAAGGTTTGAGAATACCTGTGAGCCTACCTGATCTATAGTGAGAACGCTGAGAAGCCGCCTGAGCCATCAGGGCTTTTATATGCCTCTGGGTTTACTGTGCAAATCACCATAAAGGTCAATAAATCTGTTATGAACAACACCATATTATTACCAAACACAGCATGTTTTGCACAAAATATGCATTTAAAGTTCAAAAGATGTTCCAAAATAAAAGAAACCGGTTCCTTTTTCATATAAACAGCATTTTTTATGATAGTATACTGAAGATGAAGGGAAAGAAATCTCCATCATCTCTTTATATTCATAAACAAAACAGAAGATGTGAAGATTGTGTTGTCCTGTTCAACTTGATCCACAATCCTTTTGTTCTGCAGCTCACAATCTAAATGGGATCTAAATTCTCAAGACACGCTGCTTATCTAACTCACCTATCTATTTGATTCAGTGCTTGAAGGGAATATTTGCAATACTCTAATGCTATTCATGGCTCAGAAAAAGAGAGAGATGCTCCTCTTGTCTTGTCACCCAAGGTGGACAGCCCAGCCACTATTTGCTATTGTTATTTAAGTTTCAGTGGAGTAGCCTAGTTAGGATATTTTTTAACCCTATTCCTCAGGGTGGGGCTGAGAGCAGACCTACTTTTTTTATCTCATGAAATCCTTCCTTGTCTATGTGACATCTTTAATTCAGTCTTACCAGCACCATAAAGCTAGAACAATGGTTTTATTCAAAAGAATGGGGAAAGCCAAATGTCAGGATGTCATAAGGACTCAGATGCTTCCTTACTGTATGCCTTTGTCACAACAATGACTAAACATACTTTCTTAAATATCCAATGACAGTCCCATTCACATTCACGTTCACTGAGCCAGATTGTTCATCTTCATTCCAGGATATACTTGTTTGTTCCTGCATCATTAATGAGTGAGGAAGAATGGTTCGGAAACATTTTTAGATCTGATGACACGGAACCGTACATATTCTCTCAAATCAATTGACCAGCAGTGGATATAATGATATTATGAGTCACTTCACCAGAGGGGTCAGAGGTGGAAATTAACTCAGTAGATTTACACAAGTACTGTGCTTAAGTGCAGTTTTGGGATACTTGAGTTGGTTTCTAACCTTTCTCACCTTTGACGACTTAACAACAGCGTGTGTTTTGGGATCACTTTCACATGTCTATTAGTTGTTGACAGTTCCGCCAAGTAATGAATTTCTCGTCTAAACTTGTTGTTACATGCTTTGATCTCATAAAGGATATGAAGTATTTAAAACTAGCTCCACTTCCTGCAGCTACAATAGAAAGATGTTGCTCACTGAAGCAGCAGAATTAACAATCTAATCTAATAAAATCATGTCAGTTAGATGGATAAAATGAATGATTTTAGTACTTTAAGTACATTTTTCTGCTAATACTTATGTTCTTTTACTTAAGATTTTAGCATTTTACTTGTAATGAAGTATTTGTACTTTGCTGTAGGCCTTTTGGTAGTAAAGCAATTAAGGATCTGCATACTTCTTCTACTCCTGAGAGCAACAAATCTACATATCAGCAGCAACATTTTCCATCTCTCGCAGCACCTGAAGGCCTAAAGGCCAGAGACATGGTTAAGTGGACACATTGACGACAGCTGGGATCATAAAATAAATGTCACCAGCTGTAGAAAGTACCTCAGTGCTGTACTTAAGTAGTAGTTTTGGGGTATTTTACTTAAGTATTATTAATGTGATGATACTGTATACATTTGACTTCACAGCATTTATCTGACAGTATCATATATAATATAATATTATGCAGTACTTTTGAAAAGCATCTAAATTCAGCCCCATTCCATTAAACTACATAATTAATGCTCTCATGTGTTTGTTAGTGATAAAAACAGATACTATAATATGATGATATAACACAGTCCACTAGACATTGAGTATATGATATGATAATTCTAATGATAATGATAATTCTTTAGTTTTAGATAAATAACATTCTACATTTAGGACGTTTACTTGTAAATAAGTAATTTTTTAAGGCAACAGTATTTCAGCTTTGGTTCAGTTGGACTTTTCAAGGCTCGGGTCTGTTCTGGATCGCCTCGGCCACCGGGAGCACTGTGAACCAGGCGACGCGCGCCGTGGCGTCCCTGGATACCAGCGACGCGCTCTGCCGTCTCTGCTGTATAAGCTGCTGCTGGTGTTGGTGTTGGGGTGGGAGAGAGGAGGAAACGGTGGGACACAATGTACTCCCACCACATCGCCGCATGACGATGATAATGGTGGTGCGGATGAAACGTTGCGGAGTCGAGCCGGGCGGACTAACCGTGCACCATGAATGACAGGTACCACAAGGCGGCCCGGGACGGCTACCTGGTCCTGCTGAAGGAGGCCACAAAGAAGGACCTCAACGCACCGGACGAGGATGGCATGACGCCGACGCTGTGGGCCGCGTACCACGGAAACCTGGAGGCTCTGCGGCTGATCGTGTCGAGGGGGTGGGTACATTGCTGCTGATCAGCTACCTGTGCGTAATACACACAGGTAGTGACCAGCAGTACCTGTGCGCAATACACAATACCATGCACATCATTTCCTTGAGTAAAAGTACCAATACAGCTGTGTAGAAATACTTAATAGTAAAGTGTTATCAGCTCAATTCATTTAAGTAGTCATTTTGTAGAAAATTGGTTTGAGATGATAGAGCAGCATTGCTGCTGGAGGCGGAGCTAGTTTCTACTACTTTATATATTCAGTTAGCTAGTTTATCACAGTGGTTCCCAACCTATGGGTTGGGCCCCTCCAAAGGGTCAGCAGATAAATTTGAGGGGTCACGAGGTAATTAATGGGAGAGAAAAAAAAAAGAAAATTAAAAGTTCTGATATGCAAATCTGTTTTTAACTTTTGGACCTTTTCTTAGATCTCTGAGTTTTGCTGATATTTTGGATCCTTTATTGAAATGAGACCATGTGGGAAGTTTTATTCAGTATTTGGCGAAGCTGTTAAAAGCTCATAGACATGTGACATGTCAGCCAAATACACATTGTTTATAAGATGTCAAAAGACTAAAAGATCCACTTTAATCTTTAATAGGGTATTTTAAAAGCTTGTTGTATCACATGGAAATACTCAGGTTAAGTACCATACTTGAGTAAATGTACATTTCATAAAATTTTCAGAGCAAAGGTGAACTACCACTTTCCCACTGTTATTACTTAAAACTATGTTTACGACCTTAAATAAGGTTAAAGGTGAAATTTTGGTAACATACCCAGAGGGAGGGTCAGACCCTGACTTTACAGAAATTACTTAAGGCTAATAATTTAAATACTTGTTTGGTCACTATTGCAAAAGTAGCCTAAATTCGAGTGGTTGACCAGGTCTGAAACATCTCCACTTTGGGTGGGGCGTTATTTTTTAGGGTGTTTGAGAGCTGGGAGCAACAAAGGATAAATACTTGTGAATTAACAGGTCTATATCCATTAGTGTAATGATAGTACTTTGACTCTTTAATTAAGTAAAGGTAGAAATACTGTTGTAACAAATCCTGAATTAAAAATGTTACTTAAGCAAACATGCATTAGTATTATCAGCAAAATATACTTTAAGCATCAAAGTTTATCTGAGTATTTTAACCTAGTACTTCACATTACTAGAACTATACATTAATAGTAAAACTACTGAATCCTATTATATACACTGTAAATGTATCATGTGTTTTATACACATTATACCACATCTTTTAAACAAAGTACATAACCCATTTTTTTAAAGAACCATTAAAATATATATATTTAAAATATGGGTCAGTGACAAATGATGTTTAACAAGATAAAAACAAACTATAGTAATAAAAACAACAAAATATAGTTTTAAGAAGCATTCATCACTTCTCTCAAAATGTACATTTTGTGTTCATGTTGGTTTATTTCAAAGTCCATTTGTATAATTTTTTTTTTTACAAAAACCATGATTTTCTTGCGATTTGTTGACACAAAATGTCAAATGGTGTAACCAAAAAAGAATGATAAATTTTAAAAATATAATCCACCTAGAATATAAAACTTGTTGAGAACAGGTTTTTAAACCTTTTCAAAAGAGTAAAACTATATGGTACCAAGTTTTTAGGGTCACTGATCCATATATATTAAATATATACTTTTATGTCAAATCTGCATCTAAAATGTAACTATAGCTGCCAAATAAATTTGATGGTGTGACCATATAAAGTAATAATCACATGAAAATGCTCAAGTGAAGTACAAGCACCTCACAACTGTATTACTGTATTTAAGTAAATGGACTTCGTTAACTTTGCATCACTTAAAGTATAATCTTCAAAAGAATATAGGTTGTATGGTATGATATGCAAGTTGAGGCCATGGCGGCAAAATGTTGGCAAAAAACAAATTGTTGTTCATTTTTCAAAATTTTTTTTTGATCCTTTAGCCCAAATTTAAACATTACTGAACTGTATTGTCGGCGTTCTCCAATGCAGCCACGTACAGACTGCTGAATATTTGATAAGATGGACGTGAAGCTACGGTCGAGTGCGGATGTATTATTAATGGATTGCGTTGTTAAGGTTTTCACAGGGAATGTGTGTCAGATCGGCCAGACCCCAACCCTGGGCAGCGATTACAGTAGCAAAGACCCACTCTGATTTCAACAGCCAGCTCTTTTGTCCGGACAGGATTGAGTTTAGAGGGTGGTGGGGGCAGTTTTTTTGTTCTTGAATTCAAAAGTATGAGGATGTCATCAGTGATGTACAGCGTGTGGCAAACAGCCAGAGCAGGCACAATACAACATGGACCCAACAAAGGAATTACACTGTCTACAGTCAAAGGAACACAACCTGCTGTAAATACAGTAATTAGCTTTGTTCACTGAAATATTTATATCTTTCTAAACTCAGATTAGACAATATGCTTGTCACAGGTAGGGGACCATCTAAGGTGACAGCTTTATGTGTCATAATTCATGTCCCCCACCCAGTAAAACGCTGACCGCAGCGCTGATACGTCTCCTCCCTCATTCTTTATCACATTATGGGCTGTTTGCGTCCTCACTTCCTATGACAGCTTGATGTTACTGCAGGCCGCCCGATGGCAATATACTTGCCAAATATAGCAGGGTATGGCATCTTTCCCATGAAATTGTCAAGCGGCGTTAAACTTATCTTCATTATGTCCCCCGGGGTCTCACGAGCTCGGAACATTACAGCAGCTATTAATGTTTAATTTTAGTGCCTTGTGTCAATCAGAGAAATGCTATCGATAGAGGAATACCATGTCCTTGGCCACTAAATGCCTCCAGGGATTCTTATTCCGTGGGAAATAGTGATAGGCTACGAACTCTTCCTTGCTTTGGTGCAGGAGCGTTATAAGAAAACCTTTGTCAAACAAATGCATGAACGTTTTTCTTTATTCTTTATTCTGATATTTTGCTTTCATTTCTCTGTCAATCAGAGAAATGCTATTGATAGAAGAATACCATGTCCTTGACCCCTAAATGCCTACAGGGATAATTATTCCATGGGAAATAGTGATCAGCTGCAAACTCTTCCTAACTGAGCGTTATAAGAAAACCGTGATTTTGTAAAATAATTGCATGAACATTTTTCTTTATTCTGATATTTGGCATTTGTGCAAATCCTTTTGGGGGACACACACACACACACACACATGCTGCTGACGACTCACTTTTACAGTGAGCCTCTCGAAAGCTTCACTCTCAATTAAGCAGATGCATAATGGGCCCTTTTTCCTGTCTGACAAGCAAACCAGGTCAGCCAGAAAAGATGAGGAATGGGCCCGTTGTGTGCACTTCCTCCTGCCAGCTGACCCTGAATATCAACTGCTCTGAGGAAAAGCAAATGTTCAAGCCACAATGCCGCCTTTTTATTTGATCAAACATTATCCTTTGCCTGCCATGATGTCATAAAATTGTTAATTATGTAATGTTGGGCAAATGCTTTTACATAACAGTTCATGTTGTACGAATGAGGTATAAATTATGCGCGGTACGTCTTTAAAGTCTTTTTTTTATGGGTCAACTAGATGCTGTAATTATACAGTAAATGTGTCAGGGAGTGCAGGGCTGCAACACATTTAATGAACTGTGCTTGCTGCATTAATGTCTCTATAACTCATCCCATGCATGGCTGCTTTTAGGTGATGCGCTCTTACAGTAGATCAGTTGACCTTGAACAGTGTCATCATGTTAAATGGCATCATGGAGGTTTTACACTCAATACTCCTACGTGCTGGGTTTGAAAATGGGAAACTATCTTCTGCTATGGCGCACTGGTAATAATCAGAGTCTAAGAGCTCTAGATGTTACCATGATGGGAAAGAAAGCCAATTAAAATGTTATGAAAACATTAAATGAATGTTTAATGCATCACGTCCAATGCTTTTACTATGAATGTAGCTCATAAAGCTTAATGCCATTATAGAAAACCAAAATAAAATAAAAGAATTCTGTCCCCAATTGTGGAAAGTAAGTACAGTATATTTAATCAAATACTGCATTTAAGTAGTTTTGAGGTACTTGTACTTGAGCATTTACATTTGATGCTACTTTATACTTTTCAGATGTAGATTTAAGATAAAAGATTTTAATAATATTACTGTTTAAATTGTTGACCACAAACAAGTTGCCTTTGATGCCCACAAACAAGGTTATCCAGCATGTTTTCTTATGAATATTATTGATTTTCAGTTTAATTTTACTGTAAATGTGTGTAAATGTAAATGAGCTTTCATAGATTTGCACACTAGGCTTAAGATGGGAAAAAATACATGCAAAAAGCTCCATACATATCTGTCCACAGCATGATCCGAGCAGGCATCAGGCCGTATGTTCTGACTCGAGGAATTCAGCGTGACATCACAGGTAAAGTTGTGCTTTTTGAGTCGTCCTCCCCCTGAAACTGGATACAGGTGGTGTAGCGCTGATCCTGGCAAGCCTGTGGTCATGTTACAGGCCGACAGCAACAGTGCAGCACACAAAGGTAACCCCGAGGTCGCTGTCAGCTGAGGCTGAATGCTGCTGAAATGTTAATTGTAATAATAATAAAGTGCCTTTGTAGGACACTTTTAAATAAAGCAGTTTTTTTTTTTAATTAGTTATATATCAGAGATCTAAGGTCAATTTTCGGATGTGTATAGACTTTAAATTATTAAATACGGTGCCATTTACAACCCATGGATAGTAGGTCAGTGCTGAAAACATTAATGAAAAA
Organism: Lepturacanthus savala; assembly: GCA_030544235.1. Taxonomy (NCBI): domain Eukaryota; kingdom Metazoa; phylum Chordata; class Actinopteri; order Scombriformes; family Trichiuridae; genus Lepturacanthus; species Lepturacanthus savala. Next base: position 6,482,250 of record CM060482.1, on the reverse strand, counting down.
AACATTCACAGGGAGGTTTCCAGCTTTTTCAGGGAGCCTATGCAAAATGTTTGTGAAAAGAGGTTTTATCAAATACCTTTCTTCCACAGAGGGAACCCTGACAAGTGTGACATATGGGGAAACACGCCACTGCACCTGGCAGCGGCCAATGGCCACCTCAACTGCCTTTTCTTCCTGGTGTCTTTCGGTGCCAACATATGGTGCCTGGACAACGACTACCACACGCCGTTGGACATGGCCGCCACAAAGAATCACATGGACTGCGTCCGTTACCTGGACTCAATTGCCGCCAAGCAGACAGGCCTCAACACCAAGCTGGTCAGCAAACTGAAGGACCGGGCTTTCCGCGACGCCGAGCGAAGGATCAAAGAATGCCTGAAGATGCAGAAGAAGCATCGCAAGCGCATGGAGAGGAAGTTCCACAAGGAGGCCTCGGAGGCGTCGGACGTCATGAGTTTTTCAAGTTACACCAGCAGCTCCATCAGCCACAGGCTGCCCCACTTCAATGCAGCTGTCAGCGTGCCATATTCTCAGGTCAGGACTTGTCACCAGCCATACGTCTTCTTCTTAGTCTTTCTTTAACCAGGTTGGTCCCATTGAGATACAAAGATCTCTTTCACAAGCCTGGCCAAGATAGCAGCCAAAATATAGAGACAATACAATACATTTCAAATCAGTCCCTGCTCTTAACTGTATCTACTTGACTATTCATACCACACTGGCAAAGTTTGGTTTCCAAAACCTGCTGGGAATGTTTATTTTTTGTTCTGGGAATGCAGTGTTTCCCACAGACCAAGTAGAAGTGTGTGGTGCTAGGGGTTCTGAACCTCCCCACCCCCCATGACAGATTTGTGTTGAAAAAAAAAAGAACCTGGAATCAATTTATGGTGCTTAATTTTCATTATGTGGCGCTGCGCCACATATTGGTCTATGTGTGGGAAACATTGGGGAATGTCCCTAGATGTTTTTCAGCAAGTTTTTCTGACATACTAAATCTAACTTTATAGTTATGTTTCCAGACTGTTGTGGGAGGGTTACTGAAAAAATCATTTGAAATATGATTTAATGTGGTTATTTGAACCTTCTGGGAATGTTACATCGGACAAAAACATCTTCACAACATTGTGGGAAGGTTCCCAAACAGAAACCTGGAAGAAGCATTCCGGGATCGTTAATATGAGTTGTTGTCATAGCTTTTCAACTGATTCTGGTCCTATGAAATCTAATTTCTCCCCACAGGATATGATTGATTACTGTACTATCGCTGTTCCTTTAGGCTACTCTCCATGCCACAAACCGAGGGAAGACAAAGATCCAGAAGAAGCTGGAGAAGAGAAAACAGGGAGATGGGACCTTTAAAATCTACGAGGATGGAAGGAAGAGTGTCCGCTCCCTGTCTGGACTTCAGCTGGGCAACGATGTCATGTTTGTCAAACAGGGGACCTACGTCAACCCGAAGGACCGCGGGCGCCGCAACATCCGGGACATGTTCCCCAGAGACAACGACGATGCCATTTCACGTGCCATGAGCGAGCCGGACCTCCACGGCACTGACCTGGAGTACTCCGAGATCAGCACCGACTCGGGACACGACTCCCTGTTCAACCGGCCCGGGCTGGGCACCATGGTATTCAGGAGGAACTACGTGAGCGGGGGGATGTTTGACCTCGGTGGTCGGGATGAGACCAGCGCGAGCCGGTCGGGCGACACAGTGCGGCTGCGCAGTCGGCTGCAGACGAGCCTGGATGACGACAGCATCGGGAGCGCCCGGAGCTTGCAGGAGAGGAACCTGGAGGAGCTGCCGTGGGAAGAGGTGGAGTTAGGGCTGGACGATGACGACGAGCCTGACACGAGCCCTCTGGAGGTCTTCCTGGCCACGCAGAGCATGAGCGAGTTTTTCCCCATCTTCAAGCGGGAGAAGATCGACCTCGAAGCTCTGCTGCTGTGCTCAGATCATGACCTTAAGAGCATCCACATCCCCTTAGGGCCGAGGAAAAAGATCTTAGATGCCTGTAAGAGACGGCTGGAGACCATCGAGGACCCAGACTGCATTGAAGACACAGAACTGTGAGTACTGACATTTATATAGAATACTGAGGATGTATTAAGGTGATATGTTGTCTCCATACAGGACATTGAATTAGAAATATATCAATGATATATATCAATTATTTAATTGTTTAATTTCATGTGCTGGAGTGGATTCAAACCATAAACTAATTTGTTTGTAATTGTTTAAATCTAGCCTAGGACATGCTTTGTGGAAAAAAATCTTGAAACTTCAACAATGTGTTGCAGATGATCCACTTTCGGTGAGCGCATCTCGCTTTTAAGGTCAGCGGAGTGTCGTGTCACGTAGTGGACTAAATGATTCACTTCGCCTGGCAGCTCAGCGATAACAAAGCAGAAAGGAGAGACACTTCAAGCAAGGAAGAATGTGAGTTGAATTCAGAAGAGAAAGAGTCTTGTTAGACTCACTTAAAGTCTTGATTGTGGGGTCTGTGTCCCCTGTGTTTGCCCCTGTGGGGTAAATCCTACATGTGCCTGCGTTGCTTGTGCCTATGCATTTGCTTAAAAGTGTCTTTTATAATAAATAAATTGAAATTTTAACCTTATTAAAAAGATTAATCTCATTAATCGGATTTCTTACATTTTATTTCTGTACATGTTTACATACAGCAAGCCATGTCAGTCCACATGCAGCTCACTGCCAATTACTCTTCTGATTTACTCATGTGTTGTAAACTGTGAAAACAGCATCTGTTGATAATTTTATAAAACAACATATGTGGTAGTAATATATATATATATATATATATATATATATATATATATATATATATATATACAGTATATATGTTCTGTAACAAAACCTGTAATAAACCTTGTGTATATCATTTGTCATCTACAACAATATGACTTCTGTCTTCCACTTGAATAGTTTTTATTTTCATCATGTAAATCTGCAAGTGTTTCATATCTTAACTTTTTAATATTTAAAGTGGATTTTAATAAAAAGTACTAATATAATTTAATAATATATATGACTTCACTGATGTATCCTTTCTTTACTGTCTTTCATTTGCAAGTGGGGTAGATATGCTACAATTACAGATACATTACCGTACATTAGATTGTTTTAAGGCTGATTCAGTATGTTGTTATTTAGTAGTTTAACTTTAGATTCTAAAAATGTAGCCTCTGTTCAAGCAAAAACTTCAATTTTTTCCAGATTTACATCCAATGTGAACATTGAAGAGTTTAGTTGGTGGTTTGACAAATGTCAATGGAACATTTAACACAATTTTACACATGTAAATGACTTGAGTTCCTGCTTATGCAACTACTGTGATGTGCACTAGCCTTGTTTTATTTTACAATTTTTACAGGTCATTTAACTTCCTGTCGCATTCAGTACCTGTTTGGTGTGTGTGTTTGTGTGTGTGTTTTTGTCTGTTAAAAAGAGACAGAGGGCGGAAAAATACTTGTTTTGGCATCTTGAGCCATTCTGATAATCCTAACAGGCCTGTAAACTGCATGACATGAAGTCAGGAAGTTGTACTGTAGATAAGTGCCGCTGTCTGAGAGCTCCATGCCTCTGACAATGATAACATTGTTATCAAAAGGAAACACTGGCAGATTCTTAGCGGCAGCAAAGTGAAAAACTCCTTTCAGCAAGCTAAAGAAATATGCATGAATCATCCTGATACACCTGATTCACTAGTCTTACGATCGTTTTGTTCCCGCTGCTGTTGTTGAAATGAACTTTCAAGGTAAACGAACCAGAGGTCATTGGAAAGGAGAAAATGAAAAAGAGGATATACAATACATTCCCCTTCCTGGCTGGGTGATTATGCACTCGTCATTTCCTCCGCTCATCAGTGTGATTTAGTGTGTGTCCTGAGCTTAGTGAGGCAAGGAAAAGAGTAAAACAGGGAAGGAATTTGGCTGCCTGAGTACCAAATGCCTTGGGCCTGGTTTTAAATCTTTCCTCATGCACTCAGATCAGAGAAAGCAAACAAAAAACAAGATAAGGCATTAGCTTGTTGGCATTAAAACTCAACTGGCTCACAGCTAATGTCAATACTAAACATGGCGACTGGAAGCGGTAACAATGAGGAAGATTTGGACGTACAGGAGGAGCCGAGGGATCCTAGCAGCCAGACGCCGGACACACTGCTCCTGCCGGACGTGTTATGTGACTCCTGCATGGAAAGCCCCAGCAAGGCCCTGAAATCCTGCCTGACTTGTCTGGTTTCCTACTGCGAGGCTCACCTCAGGCCTCATCTGGAGAACGCCAAGTTTCAGAACCACCGGCTGGTGGACCCCCTGCACGACATCGACTGCCGGGCTTGCGAGGTCCACCGTCTTCCCCTCAAACGCTTCTGTCTGGCGGACGGCTGCTGCCTGTGTGTGGACTGCGAGAGCCAGGAGCATGAAGGTCACACCACTGCATCTGTGGGGGAGGCAAGGACTCAGATCGAGGTCTCAGCACAACACACACACACACAGTTTTATTCAGCACAATGTTTAACAGCTACAGTCCATAAGACTTAGTGGCTTTTATCAGCATTAAATGGAATAGACATGGAAGAAATGGCATATATTTCAATCAAAATTGTGTGTTTTTAATACCTTAGATTGAGTTTTTCGTGGTCAAGGTAGTTTCTCCTTATCGGTTGGTTTCAATCTGCAGCTTTACCACTGAATGCTGCCAGAAAAATACAAACTGTACATTTAAACAAAGGAAATTTAAAACAACAGGGTGTAAAAATCCTCTGCAACACACTGAAAACCTGAAACTCAGCCGCAGCTGCAAGCTTCTTAATCTCTTGAAACTAGTTTCATGCAGCAACCAATCCAAACACTTATATGACACATTATCTTCATTGACTTTAGAAGAAAAAGCGATAAAACACATTTAAGCAATATTATCCAGTGTGAAAACAATACAAAATATTCTACTGCTACTTCATATAATCTAGCGAGATAAAAAATACACAATGGATGAAAAATTTCCAGTCCGACTAGATTTATTGAAATAAATTAGAGTTGCAAGAGACTTGATTATTTTGGATTGCTTCATGTAACTGACATGTTATGTATGTAAATGTATGTATGTAAATTCTGTAAAACATTAAGAGTTGTGAAAAGAATAATTAGTTGGACAATCTTGCATGTGTGGCCCCATATGATCTCATTTGAAAACCTTAAGCATCTGTCATGTTTCTGATGGTTGTTGTAGACTGAACTGAAGAAAAAGCAAGAAGAGATCAGCCAAAGTGATTCAGCGGCTGAGAAAGCAATTGGAAAATTGCAGAGCAACAATGATTTAATCAAGGTATATTACATGGAAAAATATCACGCCATGACCCATTTTGAATGCGTAATGATCTGCTTTTAATGTATTACTCTGATTTCATTTTCCACCTTTCAACTTTTTTTTCCCCCTTTTCTCTTTGGATCTCCAGTCTTCGGTGCAGGAGGTTTGTGTCATGGTGGAGCAGCAGTTCTCCAGGCTGCAGACGGCTGTGGAGGAGGCCAGGAAAGAGGCGGTGGAGGTGCTGGAGGGTGAGCGGAGGCAGGCGCTGCGACAGGCGGAGGGCATCCAGGCACATCTGGAGCAGAGGAGAGCGGAGCTGACAAAGATTCTGGCCCAAATGAGCAAACTGTCCAGGAACAAGTCTGATGTCCACTTCCTGCAGGTACTGACTAGACATTCCTATTTCCTTTCAGTGAGCTCGTTTCAGTCAAATATCTCAGGAGCTGGGATTAGCACAGGATGTTCCTTCTTTATTTTGGACGCCGGCGTTTTGTTGATAGTGTACACAGAGCAGACATTTCAGGAGTCTCATGAAGAGAGTTCAGAGAAAAATGGAGTTGCACATGAGTTATGTGTGTTATGTAACGGTGGTTACATGGTATTGTTTTGCTATTATGCTATTGTTTTTTTAGGAATATGTTGAGTGGAAGAAAGGAGAGGCTGATGTCTGTTTGCCCAGCGTGGGCATCAATCGCATGGATCACCTCACCTCTTACGTCCAAGTAGTGACTGATGCTACGCAGGAGCTGTGTGACCTCATTCTGTCTCGATACAGAGAAAGACTGAGCGTGATTTGTAAAAGTGGTGGGTGGATAAATCATGGGTGACATATTTTCAACCTCTTAAAACATTATTTTTCACCAAAATACAGGAGAATATTTATAATGATCTTCATGCTTGTCTTTTGTTACTTTGATTTTGAAGTACAATAATTTATAATGACTGATTAATATTATGAATATTTAAACTTAATCATTGAATTTTGTTATTAATTTGGATTAGTTCAATTATTGTCATTGTTTGATCTTTAATGATTATTTCTCATTTATAAACACATACATACAAATATACATATACAAACAATATAACACAAACACACAGGTGAACGCACACGATATAAGACAAACACGCACACACACAACACACGCAGCTAATCTTTTCTTGTCTTAATTTAAGAAATATATTATATTTTGTTCCATTGTTTCCTGATGCGTCGACAGTATTATTGTTACGTTCAAGCCTGTCAGGTAATTTGAATGAATGATATTGAATATCCTCTGTTTAATGATGATCTAGACGCTAAATCCCAGACTCCAGATGATTCTTCGCTGCCTGATCCTGAGACACCAGAGGACTTTTTAAAATGTAAATTTCCTTCTATATGTGCTTTCAATATATTTGTGTTATCTGATCATTTAGGCCAGGCCACTATTTCATTTCAAGTGGTACTGTATTTAAATACTAATTGTCATTCAGCCGTGGAGCTCTTTGCGGTGCTGAACAGATGAAGTTTGACTCATTGATTGACCCTCATTTCCCCTGCATTGTAGACATGAGGAGTTTGACCTTTGACCCAGACACCACTCATAACTTCCTACGTGTGACAGAGGACAACAGAAAGCTGACAAACACCAGCCCCTGGCAGCACAGCTACCCGGACCACCCCGATCGCTTCGAGTACTGGCGCCAGGCGATGACCTCGGAGAGCCTCTACCTGGGGAGGCACTACATCACGGCTGAGCTGAGCGGGGAAGGCGCCCACGTCGGACTCACGTACAAGAGCATCGACCGCAAAGGAGAGGAGAGCGCCAGCTGCATCACCGGGAACGACTTCTCCTGGTGCGTGGGGAGGAGCAGCCGGGGTTTCTCTGTCTGGCACGCTGGTGCGGAGACGCTTCTAGAAGCCTCTGACATCACAAGGATCGGCCTATACGTCGACTTTCACCAAGGGTCTGTGTCTTTCTATGACGTGACTGGTCCCATGAGGCTCCTCCACAAGTACAAAGCTGATTTCATCGAGCCGCTGTATGTCACAGCCTGGCTGTCAAAGAAGGACAATGTAGTGTCTCTAATTCATGCTAAATGAAACCTATGATTAGAGATGGGCCATTTTTGTAGAGGATGGCCTACAAATAACACGTTTTTCAATCTGAATCAAACCAAAATACAACTTTAAGATTTTTTTTTTATTAGTCTTGAAGAACTGATTTCTTCACATAGGCCTAAACTACTTATCATTAATAATTTGTTTAATAAATTTATTTAAAAGTTTTGCATTTTTAATTTGTTTAGAAAAAAAAAATCTAGGCTTGAATAAGTAATTGTACATTAGATTTTATTTGTATGTGTGATGGCCCAGCCCTACCTGTGACACGGCACAAAACAACAGCTGCCTTTACTACAAGCTTGTAAAAGAAAAATGAGTGTATTGTAAATGTTTATTGAGGTTACATAAGGTACATAAAAAGTGTTTCATATACATGTCATAGGAGGTTTAATCTACTACCATCTAGTGGTAACTACAATGTGTACATAACAATACCTGCAGCAGGTTCAGGAATTTACTGCGGCTTTTATAGCTTTTGAATGTGATATAAATGAGGAGAAAGTACACAATGATCTGCCAGCAATATCTTTATTTGTCTTACAAGTTAATCAGTTATTAAACACTTCAGTCTCTGGCAATAACTTGAGTTTGATGAGTTTATTTATGAATAATTGTTAAGCTATATGAGGATTTACTATCTATGTGGTGACTGTAAATTCATCAAGTTAAAGGTCCTATATAGTAGATAGGTAGATGTTAATATTTATCTAGGTGTTATATAACTACTGTCCCATGTTTCAAAACACTCAATTCACAGAGAAATGCACACAACCTGCATTCAGAAGCTGAGTCTTAAAACCACTTCTGTGACGTTGTGATGTCACACCTATACACTCAAAACTACAAAAAAATTAAATGTCTGTTAAATGTTAAATGAAAAGTATAAATTATGGTACTGGTAATACCAGATCATCAACATACCCAATGTTCAATGCAGTCAATTTCAGGCAGTGAAATCTGTTTCATTCTCGTCATAAACTGGATTCACAAAGTGCACGCCTGTCTGAGTCAGGGAGATTGACTGTGGTTCAGCCGCGTACAGACCGGGAACATCGGGCAGCATGTTGGGTTTGTCAAATATAGGATTATCGAAGCCGTGGTCAAGAGGCCCACCGAGGTCTTCAGGATCCTTGTTAGTCCTTAAGATGCTCAGAGACGGCAGCGGAGGCATCGATGGCATCTGAACAACCCCCTTACGAATCAAGACAACCACAACAATAACGAGTGCAAGCATGATTAAAACTCCAAACACGACTCCCACCACCATCCCAGTGCTGCCTCCAGACTGGTCACTGCTGCTCCCAGTGGAAGCTTCAAATTCAGCCCCAATGATTCCCAGGTTAGACCCATGAGATCGAGCGTCTTCCACTATGTCCCAGGCCAAAGCCTCTGACCGTGAGCCTTTCTCTTCGTCCAGGAGAACCACCTGGATCTCAGCTGAGGAGCCGGAGGGGATGATCCCCAACAACCGCTGTGATTTGAAGACTTTAGACATGCCGATCTGAATGGATTTATATTGCGGCTGGATAAGAAAGAGGTGCTGGATTCTTTGTCTGTAAACCTGCAGGTTGAAACCGGGGGAATACTGGATGGTGACAATGGCACCACAGACCTCACAGCAGTGTCCCACAGGGAGTAGAGGCTTCTTGCAGCTCAGAGAGGCGCATGTGACACTGGCACAGATCTGATGAAGATTTGCAGAATTCCCGCAGTCGCAGCCAGAAGGATCCGCGCAGCCCGAGTTCCCCACGGTGACTTTGGAGGATCCAGGGAACTGCAGCCGGCCTGAGCGCGAGCCGAGGTACTGGGCAAACTCTGAGCTGACGTCGAACGTCTTCCCCAGGACGGACACAGATTTGACAGGGATGCTTGGTGAGCTGGAGCTGGTGTCCACTCTGAAGGAGGAGCGGGCTTTAAAAACCACATCGTCATACTGACAAGGGACGCTCTCCTCATGGACCGAGAACAGAAAGTTCCCTCGCTGCAGGTCATCCAGAGTCGCAGCCGCCTGCCACAGAGCCGGATTAAACCACATGTAAGAGTCTAAATCATTAAACTGGGTGGTGACGCCTGCTCCACAGTCCGGGTCTTTTCCCGCAAAAACATAAAATCCGGCTCCTGAGTTCAGGATGAACTCCCCATCAACGGGCAGCCGCATCTCCTGCACAGCATGCGCGGTCTCCACGAACACAGAGATTTTACTTTGAGCCGGGAACTGAACTCTGTCATTGCCGCACGGGACGGCTCCTTTGTCCCAGTTGGTCTTGTTCTCATAGTTGGTGTCAAGAATCCACTGTTTGTACAGAGCATCGGTAGCCCCGATGAGGCCGAGTAAAAGCAGCGTGTGCAGTGCCTTCAGCATCTTGGAGGTTTGTGACAGACAGGAGAGTGTCAGGTGACCTTTGATTACAACCTTGTGACTAACGCATGAGTGCACATAAGTCATCAGGAAAGTTGATGAGCTCTGAACTCAACCTGTCCAAGCAGGTGATCTGTAAAAGATTGACATTTTCTGCAGCATCAGACCTGTTTTCAGAATTGTGTTTGTGTCTTTCACTTTGTCTGCCAGAGGGACTTCAGAAGTTCTCGAACACTGATGAGATATGGATGGATTTTGCGGAATTCAGAGGTCATCCAGACATGGGTTTTCTCCTATATTTTAAACTAAGAACTAAGAGAGTGGTATAAACACTGTATAAACTGCAGGATACTGAAAGCATTTTACATTCATCAGCTCATGTTTAGGCAAACAATGAGTTGGTCAATGGACAGGTCATGTTTCACGTGATAAATACTTTGATCATCATTGAAGCGTGTTTCATGTAGGAAACTAATGTGTACAAGTCAACATTAGCTTAGCAACTCATTGGTTAAAATAGACCTAAAAATTAAAGAAAAAAAAGAGACAGACCCAACTTGCTATTGAATTTATGTTGTATTACTGTTGTTTTTAAACTGTCTCAATGAATTAACTCATCAAACTGTTTAATAAATCAAGAATGCTATACACATGATTGTTTTAAAAAAAAGATAAGAAATAAATCTCATTTTGTGCAGGGTCAATATAATAATTTAGCCCCTGACCTATTAAGATTAATATGAAATCCAATTAGTAACAACTCAGACATGTCAATTAGGACCCACTTAGTCAGGGTCATAACTAACTAATCAATCAATTAGCAACGTAATTATACTTCTAACAATAAGCTTCAAATACATAACAGCACTAATTATCCCACTTCATGTCCTTCATCTATTTGATTGATTGATTTTATTGTCTCTAAAACAGTTTCATATAATCAGAAAGTAAATGACATTGATGTATTTGTAACTTGTTGGATTTGTAAGCGGTGGAATGTAAGTAAGGTCATGTATTCAAGTGCAAACTTGTACTTTACATAATATACTATAATACAATAAAACAATCTGTATAATGAGTACTTCAACCTTTGATATTTCAAGTGCATTTTTGAAATAATACTGTTACTTTTACTTCAGTAACATTATGAATTCAGGACATTTACTGGAATATTATTGGAATATTAATGGAATATTTTCAAACGCCAGTAAGTTTCCTATCGACTTCTGGATCTGCATCCTTATTCCTGGTACTACTTTACTGGCGAAGTCAGTGGTGTTTTCCTAGAAAAGACGTCCTGCATCTCAGAACCTGGAATCCTGGTACCAGGATAGCTTTAAAATAAACATAAACACGCATTGAATTGCGCCAGCGGCACTAACCCACTTACATACCGAGGAGAGGTTTTGCTGTATGGAATAACACACGGGAAGCGGCTGAAACTGGCTCGAACATCGGTGTAATTAATCAGCGCAAAGTAATTGCACCTGCGTCGCCATTAACTCACCTGGATGTCTCCATTAGCTTATTTCGTCCTCTGTGTTATTTGCCCAGTAGAGGGGAAAGGTGCGAAAAGTCCATCAATGTTTCTTTGCCTTTAGTCTTCGTGATGTCATTTTATATCTGACGGGCCCAAATGTCATTATAGGGGCCAATAATCCAGCGATAGAATCAGTTTCTGGGCGGAAAAAACATTATGAAACAAACTGTAGCTCGACACATGCTCCGGACCTGCAACAAAATCTTCACTAGGTAAAACTCTACATTTCAGAACATTCCAGTGGTTGAATCATTTATCCAGGTTATATTTCACAAGAGAGTCAGTGATTTTTATATATATATATATATATATATATATATATATATATATATATATATATATATATATATATATATATATATATATATTGTGTGTATATATGTGTGTGTGTGTCATTTTTTGAATAATTAGGATAATGTGTTGTGATTATATACCATGGATGATTAAGATGTCACAAATGTATGTATCACAATTAAAATGGATCTGTTGAATATCCAATTTATCCAAGTATTATCCAGTATCCAGGTATTTCAAGCTTGATGCAGTAAGAGTTTATCCTCTTGACAAATGTATTACTCTATATGTCAACATTAGGTTATTAATACTATAAAACATCAGTGTTTAGGCAGCATGTTTCTACTAGTTTATATTCTGTTAGCTAGTTTAATCTAGGGGGGGACCAGCCCCTCCAAACGGTCGACAGATAAATGTGAGGAGGATTATTATTCATTAATCTGTGTTTTCACTTTTTGGATTTGACCAGTTATTGAAAGGAAAACATGTGAGATGTTTAGAGGGAAACATCAGTATCTGGTGGAGCAACTCCCAGACACGTGACCTGTGACCTGCCGGCACACTGCTGTTTGTTGTTTATTAGGAAGGGATGGTTCATGTTAATGAACCGTATGGTGTGGAAATATAAACGCTCCTAAAGGTGAATGTCCGTCTGCTGTCCTTGTGAGAGATGTTATCCAAACCTAATCTATTCTAACACTAAAAGGTAGAAACCACTGCTTTTATCTGTAACTGTGTTGCATTTTAAAAGCTTGTTTATCTAAATATGCATCAGTAACTAAAGCTGTCAGATTTGACCTGTTTGGTAACCTTCCACTTTTGAATGAACTAGTTGTGTAATATTCCAGTTTTCTGTATCATTTACAGTAAACCGAATCATCGCTGCCTTGGTGATGTGCTCGTTTTAAAACAGGAAAACACTAAATGACGTAGTGGAGGTTCATCCGTCCAACATTGAAACGGCAGCACAGATGGAGAACATCCAGCATCTGTCCAGTCCGACGGCGCCTTCCCCCGGCACGCTGTCTGCCCGCCATGTGGCGGTGGTGATGGAGAGGGCTCATCACGGCGGCGGCTGGCTGCTGTCCGGCATCATCTGCATCAACATCCTGATCCTGGGCTGCGCCCTGGTCAGCGGCAGCGCCTTCAACAGCGTGGCCATCACTGCTGTGCACAGGCAGATCTTCCTCATCATCCTCCTCCTCCTCACCATGCTGTGGATGCTGTTTTACAGCGTGTTCACCGCCCGCAAAGAGCAGGCGTTCTCGGTCCAGGACAGTCACGCGGGGCCTGTGTGGCTCCGAGGTGAAAACTTTGATGTTCTCTGGAGAAAGGCCAGGATCTTCCTAGTAGCACATGGTGGCATATTTAGTGGTTTGAATTATGTCGCTCCCCCCCTTATCTCTCTCCCTATTACTTTTTAATAATAAACTTTAATATTTATAACCAACTTGATTTATACAGTGCACCTCATGCCAGGTCTGCTGCTCCAAATGCTTAACAATAAAAAAATGACATAATAAAACGGACATAAAACAAGGATGATATGACACGATGCGAAACCTGAAATCTTAACAGGTGAAACTAAAGTACAATTAGTCTTTTTTCATTTTTTTTTCTTCCTGATTTTCAATTATATTGACACTTGCCAGTGAAATGAGGTAATTCTACTCAATATTGGACTAACTGTCCCAAAACAAGATATTTTCACCTGTTAAGATTTCAGTTTTTTTGCAGTGGGCATCAGTAATGTAACCTGAAAAGTTTATATTTTCTCCACTTTTAGTGTTACCAATATGGCACTAGAATGAAACTAGGTGTTACTAGTAGGTTTCCCCCCTTTTTTTAAATCTGTTTTTAGATGGATGTTATCTAAAGGCTTTAATTGCTGACATGTTTATATTGCAGCTGGACTTGTGCTGTTTGGCCTGCTCAGTCTCCTCATGGACATCTTTAAGACTGCCAACTACGTGGGCTACCTTCACTGTGACTCTGCTGTTAAAGTTGCTTTTCCAGTGGTGCAAGCTGTATTTCTCGTTGTCCAGGTTGCTGCATTTTGAGAACATTGTTGACTATGCATGTCAAAAAGATGAAAACCTAATAGAATGTTTGTTTTTTAGACCTACTTCCTGTGGATTCACGCAAAGGACTGTGTGCAGCATCACACGAATTTTACTCGGTGATTTTTTTTTTTTACCGTTTTTTTTCTTTGTATACTGTTTTTTAATTTTGCAGGATACAAATAGTTTTCTGTCCTTTTTACAGGTGTGGGCTCATACTTACACTTTCAACAAATCTGGTGGTGTGGATGGCAGCCGTCACAGAGGAATCCCTTCACCACACTGAGATTCCTGATCAGAATGTCAGCGTTTCATACAAGATGTACAGAGGTAGTTAATGATTAGTGCGTTATTTTTTTGGAATTGCAATCCAAAAGTGCCAGAAACTCAGTGGCTTCAGTAATTTCAAAATCTGGTGAGACGGCTTCACTTTCCTGTTCTTTTTCCACTTCAGACAGCTACGATGTGAAGAAGTGTAAATGCAGCCACTCGGCCTGTGGCACCTTCAAGGAGGCCTTCTACTACCTGTACCCCTTCAACATCGAATACAGCCTCTTCGCCTCTGCCATGGCCTACGTCATGTGGAAAAACGTGGGCCGACTCGTGGAGGATCACTCGCACGCAAGTGCTGCAAAGTTCCATCCGCGGGACGTGTGCGTGGGACCGATCACCGGAGCCCTGCTGGTGGTGGCGGGACTCGTAACGTTTATAGCGTATGAGGTGGACGTCCTCCAGGAGGGGGAGAAGGAGAAGAGAAACAAGGCACTGCTGATGCATTTCGTCATGAACATAGTGATCGTGAGCCTGATGTCTATCTCGACTGTAATCGGCAGTGTCGTATACAGGCTGGACCACAGGGAGCACGTGTCGGAGAAGAACCCGACGCGCAGCATGGATGTGGGGCTGTTGGTCGGAGCCTCCATGGGTCAGTTCATCATCAGCTACTTCACCATCGTGGCAGTGGTAGCGACTGGAGCCAGAGGCTACCTGAATGCCCTCAACCTGTCCTGGGCCGTCCTGATGGTGCTACAGCTCGGCCTGCAGAACTACTTCATCATCGAAGGCCTGCACCGGGAGCCCTTCCACGTGATGCAGGAGGCGGCGCTGCACACAAACGCACGCGCTTCCCAAGAACATGCAGATGTCATCGTTTTAGAAAACCAAAACCCCAGCTACTTCTTCACTTCTAGTCCTAAACTAAGCTTGAAGAGAAGAGTGTTGAAGGAAGTCTGTGCCTTTCTGCTGCTAGCAAACATAATTGTAAGTTTTTCATTTTCATAAACAAAAATGGCTTGACAATGATTTAAATGCATCAGTTGCGTATATAAAGGTAACATTTCAGAAAACTTGAACGTTATTCTAACTGCAACAGCTTTTATTTTGATTCTGGAAGAGTGTCCTGCTCATTCTCCTGTGTCTGTATCAACAGATGTGGATCATGCCTGCGTTCGGTGCTCGTCCCCAGTTTGATCACAAGATCGAGATCAAATTCTACAAATTTACAATGTGGGCTGCTATTGTAAATATTGGACTTCCTTTTGGAATCTTCTACCGCATGCACTCAGTCGCCAGTCTTTTTGAAGTGTATGTTATCTCTTAGTTGGACTTTTTTTTTTTTTTTTTTTTTTTTTTGTAAAAGAGAAATTATTCTTGTATTAAATGTCATGTTTTATAAACATCTTATATATTAAATTTAACTACAAAGAATGAACATCTTCCACTGTTTTGATTGAATGTTCTGTTGGCCTTTAAATTCCTGTTGCAGTTATGTAAAGGGTGCAAGGAATCCCAATTTGAGGTGATTACATTTATCGTTGGAACATGAAATTTAATTGGTCATCAAAATACTTGGTGACTTCAGTTCTGTAGTCAAACGTCTGAAGCCCTGCAGCTTGTTGGATTAGAAACCACACTGACCATGCCCTAAAGTTACAGCACAACACTTACCCTTAACCCTCGTGCCTCACTAGGGACCTAAAAGGGCCTTTAGGGTTTTATTTTTTTCAATAACTTTTCAATAAATATAATCCTAAGATTATATTTAATAAATCCCCTTCCTTATAGCACCTTAGGGACCTGTTTTAGGTCCCATTTAAAACCACATTTGTTGATCTCACAGCTGCTATGGCATAAAAATAATGCAATCTATTTTATGAGGCTTTCAAACTGAAGCCCAGGTTTTAAGGGGTTTTTTTTCTCCCCAGATTGAGCCACAAGTTCACATGGGCTGCGTTAGTCCTAATAGTATCCTCACCAAATCTGGCATTTCAAGGGTTACAATTCTGAAAATATGTGGTAATTATGATCATGAATTATATTTGGTAAGACAAACTATTTATTTTCAAAGCGGTTTTTGACAGTGATCTTTTTGAGGTTTCTGAAGTTGGTGAAAAGAAGTTTTTCAAAATGAGACAACTGGAAACCAAATAAGCAATGTGCGTATACCGGTTGTCATATTTAATATTTGGCTTTAAATAACTAACTTTGAACTATGCTGTTGATAAACGTCCTGAGGATAAAAGTTACAGCTGCTTTTTAATTGTTGCAGTGTCATAAAATGCTGTAAAGGTCAAACCTTTAGTGACTGGATGTCAATGGTGCCATCTAGTGGTCAAACTTCATACAGAGGCATCAGAAATGAATTATTTTCCATTAAAGCAAACCGTAACACGACAAACACGGATTTCACAGATACATATCAATATATATTTTCAGGATAATTTAAGGAAAATACAATTTTCAACATCAAGCATCGTAAGCATAGCTACCCAGATCAGAAACCCGGAACCTGTACATAAAAACATACAATCTGTATCATTGTCTCCAAAGTCCTGTAACGTTACACCGTCACATAAATTACAACCATAATAACGGACAGCTCGTAAAGAGTGCAAATTCACTTTAAAGCATGGCAAGTACGACGAATAACGTGAAACAACAATATTGTGCCATCAAGCCTCTGTTGGAAAGCACCGCGCTTCTTCTGCAGCACGTCTGACTGAAAATTGAAACAATATCTCCTCTCGCACATCTACGCTGTCATGAGAAAGGCCCTTGGCAAACGCTTCAGTCGTCTCAGTGCTTTCACAGACATTCTGTGGTCTTGAGGTCTGAAGAAATGGACAAACACAGTTTTTTTTGTTTTTTGTTTTCTTTTTACGGACGATATTGATAATGGAGTAATTTCTCCTTTGAGTCTGACGGGTATCAGTACCTCACTAGTCTAGAGGTCCGTGGTGCACGGGGCAAGCATTTATGATGATAATTATGAGGCAAGTTAAACACAGTGAGGTGTACAGGGACACCAGCGGGTGTTGAAGGGGAGTGGAACCCCGGTGTTGAACAATCCCATTTTAGTCAGAAAACGCTCTGCCTACATCCTCTGAATTTCAAAAAGACGGACGTCGGTGTCATACCAGATAGGAGGGTCCACATTGCTAGAATCAAAAAAAAGATAGAGAGAATGATTTATTATCATTAATGAAAACTAACAGGACAAGACAATCTAGAAAATTTTCGTTTACTGAAATAAAAATAAAAGTAACTTTAATTATAAAAAAACTTAGTTTTGGTCTTTTACAGTTTGATTAAGGAGGTGTCCTGTGTAAATAGTTTGACTAATTTATCTTTTGTGGATGGTTGTTCATCTAAGAGTTAATTTCATCAGACGAGAATAGACTTTTTTCATGAAGAAAATGAGCTGAAATCAATGGCCTTAATCACTGAGTGTGATTAAATTAACACACATTTTTTGTTGATAAAAAAAGACAAGATGAAATCTACTTCTTACTTCAACTTAATGAAATAAAAAATGAACATTTTTTTATCACAGTTTTTTTTAAATTAGTGTAGGGAACATTCAGCTCGGTTCAGTAACACTGGTGGTGTCACTTCAAAACATGTTAACACTGTGTGTTAAAAGACTATTAACTAAAAGTAGTTACTTTGGATTTTCTTTAACAAACTAGATTGGAAAAATCAACTAAAAGTCAACTAAAATGTGACTAAATAAAAAAGAATATAAGTGAATATATAAACTAATAATATTAAAAAATAATTTTCAAAAAATTCTACTTGCAAAATCACATAAAACTATAGAAAATAAAAATAAATCCCAAACGATGATAACCTTGGGTTTGAATGACACTTCTGCCTTACTCACCGCAAATAGACGACGCCCCACATGTAGGTGCGAAACCACATGGCGGTGCCTGCGTTGGCCTGATACTTCCTGATGAGGATGGGGTGAGGAACTGGCAGCAGACCCACTAGTGTACCGTGCTGCAGAAACTTCAGGATCTCCGATTCATCTGTCAGACCCCTGCAGAGAAACACACGGGGCTATTTTAAAATGTTCCTGGGAACATTGTGAAGCCATCACAGCCAATATATATATTTGTATGTAAATGAGAATTTATTTTTGTCCTCTTTGACAAATCAAGTTAAATATATCGTCATACTGGCTCTCTCTAGTTTAACTTCTGAATGCAGTATAGAAGTAATTTATTTAGAGCCTTATGTTCTATCAGAGCAGTTTTAAGATCAACTACATCATTTCATTTTAAGGTATTTAATATAGTGTTTTTCACAGTCTTGTGCTTTTCTTCTGTATAATGACAATTGGGTTAATGTGTGTAATATGCATTTCCTAATGGTAGGTAATTTTAGGTCATTTTACACAATTATGCAATGGTTTTAGATACTTTTCTTTTATTTATGTGTGATTTCCAGTCTGTACATGAGAACTCAGAAGAACGTTGGTTTGACGTACTTATCGATGCAGATCTTCTCCACCTGGGGAACCAGCACTTGTAGCAGACGCATGATAGTCTGCAGGGGAAGCTTACACTTCCAGGAGAGGACCTGTGACAGAAAGAAGAATTAAATACTCATCCTGCCAAATATATATATAAAAAAAAACACTAAAGAGAAGGACAAAAATAAGTTACAGACCCACTCTGGTGTTGCAGCCCAAAATGATGTCGAAGACGCACTCGACAAACGTCTTCTCTCCATCTCGGCTTCAGTGTAGAAAACATCCTGATGTCGTGAGGAGAAAACAGATTTACTAACCTGCGTTTGCAGAGGTACAGCACGTGCACAGGGTAACACACACTCACTTCATTGTCTCTGCCCGAGTTTGACTCGGTGTCACTCGTCCCGACAGCTGCGCTCTGGTCTGACGGGGCTGTGTGTGTGGAGTCTGACGCCTGGACTGACACCATGGTGCCGTCCTCCGACACCTGAGACTTCTCAGTCAGTTTATCAATGCCTGCAAGAAACCGCAGATCAGGAAACAGGACCTTGTAGGAAACACTAGAGGGCTTTTTAATTTGTCAGTCGCCTGGTTAACATTATTCAAAGACATCAGCAGCGATTCGAACATGTGACAGGGCTCTGCACTATACAGTTTCATACTGAATATCAGTTGTTGTTTTTTTTTTTATTATACTTAATGATACTGGTGCAGTGCCCAAGTATGGATTCCTATAGAAAAGTGGAAGTTTAAGTTGATTTTTCATGTTTGGCCAAATTAGGGTGTGTTGAACTGTTATATATACAATATATAATTGTCTTAATAGAGAAATTGTACATTGGGTAAGATGTGGACTTATATTGAGATAAGGACAGAGATGAAAATATTATTATTATTGTTAGAAAAAGGCTACCATTTATATTGAAAGTGCGGATGTGAATCTACATCAGCTTTGAAATCATGGTAACATGCCAAGTTAAAACCGGAATTATGATAAATCTCTTACTTCCTACTTTCTTCTGTATAGTGTAATGAATTGGGTATTCTACCGTTATATGTGTTTCTAAATAAATGAGATTAGGCCCATATTCTGTTCTATTAGATGATAGTGCTGGGATTTCCTGCTTGTGTTAGCATGATGAATAAAATTGCAGCTAAACCAGCTAACATCTTAGCGTGTGGTTTTTAATGTTACAGTCAAAAACCTTTCCTTACGTTGGCTGCATAATCCTTGCAGGAAGAAACGGGACAATGGAGCTTTGAATTGTAACGAAGGCAACATGAAGAGGAGCACCATAATAAAAAGTGCTGGTGTAGGATAGTGCTGTGATACGTAAGTCTATGGGATATTAACTTTTAATTATAATAATGATGTTTTGAATAATTATCAAAACAGAACATCGTGTTGCGGGATATTATTTGTGCAGGGGACTGTTTTGCAGTAGCAAACAATGGAGAGAGGACCATTATCTTTAAATGTTGTTGGGCTAAAGTTGTAGCTGCAGGAGGCAACACGAGCAATTTGCTTCACCACCTCCGCCACATATGTCCTAGAATAAGGACTATTATGGTCTATTCTGGTCGTTCTAAGCTAATTTACTAAAGTAATTATTCTCTAAATTGTTCGAAGATGGAGTTAACACCTAATCATGCAGGAAAAAAATATATACTGTCAAATACAGTGACATCGATATAATTTTGTGGTATAAATTTTTGGTCATACTGCCCAGCTCTAAGACGTGTGTTCACATAAAAAACATTTAAAAAGAAAAGATATTGAGTGGGTGGAGTCATATTTCAACATTGAGTCAGTACCTGGCATAGCGACCAGACTGGTCTTCAGGGTACCGGGCTCTGCGGGCTCCGCAGGGCGGGATCCCTCCATGGAGACCGTCTCCTGGGAGCTGGTGCGTGAAATGACGTCCGGGGACTTCCTCTTCCTCTGCAAGGCCTTCTGAATGGAAGCGGGATCGGACGGCAGGTTCGCCAGTTGGTGGAACACGTTTCGTTTGCGGATGATGGCGTACACCAGGTTACAGTTTCCTGAGTCGGAAAATGGACAGAGATGCTGTTAAAACAAAGTCTCGTCAAAAAAAAGGACACCCGAGCTGCGTTTTCACGCAACCACAGAAATCTGTCACCTCAGCATCATCTCACCGTCAAACTGGTACTGGATGATGTTGTTAAACGCCTCCAGGAGGAAGAACACAAGGTGATGGTTCTGGGCTGCAGAGAACAGGTACCAGGTGGTGGAGAAGGCCTCCAGCAGGTGGAGCAGTTTATTGGCTGCTACCATGGACAGGCTCTTCAAGTAGGGAGACACTGTAAAGGAAGCAGGGGAAATGTGAAGCAGGTAAGTGTGTGATTAAGTAAAGAGAACTATAACATCTTTTAGTATCAATGTTTTATGAGATGATAAAGCTGAGTTGATGTCGCCCTACAGGTGGCACCAAAGCGACTCACCATTTACAACGATGGTGAGGAGGCAGTCGAACAGGGGCTGGAGGCGCTGGTGGCCTGTGGTGATAATCTTATGGAAGACCTACAAAAACAAACAGCGTGACAGCTGTGAGGTTTTTTTTTTTTTTAATCTAGGCAGCCATCAACAGGATGATAGCAGGCGTCTCACCACTATAAGCAGATCAGCGTGTGTCCCTGTGAACACTGGGATGTCCATAGGCACGTGGATGGAGTAGGGCTTATTCAGGCGGACGCCGAAGTTTCTCTCCCCGCTCAGCAGCAGCAAAATGAAAACACCGATGTGCATGAGTCCGACACGGGCTGCAGCCAAGGGCAGAACAGATGGAGGAGAAATACAATGTAGAATTTTTATGGGTAAAAGGCAGCGATGGACAAAGTATTACGATTTTTTATTTGAGTAAAAGTAGATATACTGTCATTGAAAAAATACTTAACAACAAGTAAAAGTCCTGAACTGTAAATGTTACTTAAGTAAAAGCACAGAAATGTTATTTGCAAAGGTTTTAATCTCAATGCAACCTACTGGTTAAATAAATAAAGTACTCATTATATTGACTGGGTTATACTATTATAGTATATTAACCTACTTTGGTTTTAATCACTAAATGCATGGAAGAGTGGAAGTTTTAGTTCATCAATGTGAAGCCAATTCAAAGATACTTTGCATACATTAATATTAATATTAAGGCATGGCAATATTTGGGACCTTTCATACAGATTTGAAAGAAGTGCAGCAATTTAATAGAATATAGATAATAGACAAATAAAGAATAAAGAATGTCAAATATTCAAATCTGCATCTGCAACACAGACTGTCAGATAAACATTGTGGAGTAGAAAGTACAATAATCCCTCCTGAAATGTAGTGGAGTGGAACATCAGATGGAAATATTTAAGTAATAAAGCTCGAAATTGTACTTAAAGGTGGGTGGATTATGTTTTCCTGAAACATTTAAAAAAAATTAAAATCCCCTTCACACCCAGATTGCAACCAAAAAGTAGCAACCTGTGGGATGGGCAGGACTGAATAGACTCCATCCAATCACTGTAAGCATCACATTGATCATTATTGGAACATTATTTAATGGTGATTAAACTCAACAGCTGTTCCTCTACTCCTGTACTCTGGAGGCGTGGCTTCATGAAGTTTGAATAATGGGGTTTGGACTTTTGCTTGAACTGTTTTTCTAGGATCCTCCACCCTACCTTTAATTACTTGAGTAAATGTATTTAGTTACTGGTTAAAGGAAGCTGGTGACACAACAGAGCAAACTTACATTGGTCGGCCCTGGCATCGTTAAGGTAGTAGAGTATTGGAACTAGAATGTCCAGAACATCACTGCTCTTCAGGACAAAGAACAGGAATTTCTGTCACGGGAACACAGAAGAGGGGGATGTGCTCGATAAAGACAGACTTTTAATACCACATCTTAACCAAAGAAAGATTCCATTATACTTCTTTCCAACCTTATTGAAGTCACAAAGCTTCCAGAAAAGCACCAGAAGCTCTTGGTGGAACTGGATCTTCTTGGTGGAGTTGGGCAGGTACGTCTGAGTCAGCGGGTTCGTCAGCAGACGAGCGAGACCCTTCAGGACGAAGTCAAAGTCCTGCAGAGTGGAGAAGACACAGGGAGGGGTTTGAAAAGTGGCCCTGACGGAGACAATGTTCTTGTATTTCATAGAAACACGGCAAAAACTGAAATCACAGATGAAAATATCTTGTTTTTGGTACAATTAGTCCAATATAGAGTAGAATTATCTTCTTCCACTGGCAGATAATTTAGCTTATTTCATGTTTCTTTTCCTGATTTGGGTCAGTTTGCTTTTCTTAAAAAAAGATTAAATTGTCTAAAATTGAGCGAAAAAAAAGCTTGAAATAGGATCAATTATCTTCCAGTGGACTAAGATAATTATATTTGACTAATTGGAATAAATTTACTAAAACAAGATATTGTTACCTGATAAGATTTAATTTTTTACAGTGTATGCTGTCTACCTGTAATCCACCTGTCAGTGCATGTCCATTGCACTTTTTACAATTATGTAAATACATTTATATATTCATTTCTTTTGTTAATACTTTTTTTTATATATTTAAAAATTTTTAGATATATTTTTGTGTGTATGTGCACTGAAGAGAGAAAAATCCTGTGTCAAATTCCTTATATGTACATGGATGATGTACTTGGAAAATGTAGCTGATTCTAAAAATAAACAAGGAAAGATAAGTTGAGATAATAAAAAAAAAACAAGGAAGCTTCTTGTTTGAAAGTTTTCCTACTGGCAATTTTAATTTTTTTCTTTAATTTTAGTCAATTTAATATATCTTTTAAGAAAACGTTAATCTAATTTTCTTAAAACCAAACTGACCCTAATCAGAAAAAAACAACTTTAAATAAGCTACATTTTCTGCCAGTGAAATAAGATAATTCTACTCCATATTGGACAAATTGTACCAAAAACAAGACATTTTATTTAAGTTAAGATTTCAGTTTTTGCAGTAAATGATGATGCCAGACATACCTCCTCTCTGTGGATCCTCGACAAGTAATTCACAAACAGGTTTTCTGGGCCTGTAGACTGCACAAAGACAAAAAAGCTTGGATGATATAAATAGAAAAAGAACACACACAGTCCATACGGTCCTGTGCTGCTAATGCTCATGTCAGCGTGTGATCGGTTTCCTCCTGCGTCGTACCTCTTGTTCCTCCATGCTGGACGGGGAGGGAGGCCGGTGGGGAACCCCTCCGTCATGCTCCAGCGTCACAATGAGGATCTGCACGGCCTGCTCCACCAGCTGCTCCCGGTAGTCGGAGAACAGCAGATGGTTGTAGGGGATGCCATAGCCCACCGGATCGTAGGCGCACACCACGTTGAGCAGAGAGGTGAACAGGGGCAAGGCATGTCTATGGGGGAAAAGATAAAAAAAAAAAAAACATGGTTTAGAGTTTACTGTCAGTCTTTATAGATTAGGCAGGATTTTAGAAAATGTGCTTATTTAATGCCCCGAAGGAATTTCATGGTAATTTTAGGCATACAATGTTTTTTTGGGGGGTTTTGAAGCATGCTGAATTCAAATCTTTTGTATGCCAGGCTCAAAAATGTCCCATAATGCCTCAAAATGGAGAAATCAGGCATTGAATATTAGATAAATTACTGAAATTATTAAATTACTAGATAAAATACTAAAATTACTAAATTATATTAGATAAATTACTAAATAAATAGATAAATTATACATACAAATAAGTAAATGAATTGTTAAAATACTGTAATCTACTTTGTTCCAGCATTCCATTAAATCTAAGCATGCCATTGAATCCCCCCATGTGTGAAAGATTTTGACCATAGCGGTGGCAGCCATATTGGATTTCTCCACTTTGAGGCATTATGGGACATTTTTGCGCCTGGCAGACAGAAGATTTGAATTCAGCACCCTTCAAAACACCTAAAAACATTGTATCCCAGAAATTACCATGAAATGCCTTCAGGGTTCATCTTTTTTAAAAACTGACCCTGACTATTATTCGGCCTTTTGCACATTTCTACACGTCACCTGTTCTCTGTGGAGCAGAAGAACGTCACCCAGGGGTTGAGGACACTGTTGTCTGTTGAAGGAGGCAGGTACATGGCCTCCGAGAAGCAGGTTAGTAACAATCTCAGCAGCTCTGTCCTGTTCAGAGACAAAAAAAAAGGGAGTAATAATAACTTTATTTATATAGCACCTTTAAAAGCAGCATTAAAAAAGACGTCATATAAAAGCAAGCCTATAAAAATGGGTTTTAAGAAGTGATTTAACCCTCATGCACCTTTCATTTAAGAGTCCCTGGGGAAAAATACGTCCCTGCCCTTAAAACTGCCTCATAACAAGGACCATCATTTATCTTCTCAAAAAGAAAAAAAAGTTTTGTTAAATCTTTTCACTAACTCATCATAACCCAAAATATTCATTTGTTTTCTGCATTTTAACCCTTTACAAGCCAGGTTGTTGACATAATGACAGTGACAAAAACTGAAATCTAAAGAGGTGAAAATATAGTTATATAGATAGAGTCATCCTATTCCAATTGCAAATAATTGGTGATTTTGGTGAATTTAATCTTTTTCAAGGCCAAATTGACCCAAATCAGGAAAAAAAAACATGAAATAAGACAAGATAAGGCAAGTTTATTTGCATAGCACTTTAGCAACAAGGTAATTCAAAGTGATTTACATAAAACATTAAAAGCTGATTTGTCTGCTATAAGTAAAAAGCTGCAGAATTCTCAACTAGAGTAAAGATAGTACTAATACAGCTGCAGCTGGACTCACCTGTTTAAGTCATGGATGTAATTAAGAGGAGGGGACTGAGCGAAGCCCACCCCCGCCTCCCAGATGTATTCACAGCTGTCTATAGACTGCATGTTCTCTACCGAATCCTGCAAATAAACAAACATCTCATTATTTAATTAAATGTGCACAATTAAAAACAATAAGAGAATATTCTGTTGACAACATCGCAAATGTCTGTCTGTACTTTTTCTAAAAAAAAATCCTTGCTTTTTTTTTTTAACTCTTTCTTTGACAAATGAGCATTTTCTGATCAGCCGTCTGTCAGGTTCAGGTACAGAAGGTTATGGAAATATTGCCAGAAAAAAAATTAAAGTTAATTGTAGGGAAGGGAGATGATGATGTTTTTTTTACTGAGGTAAATTGTAGAGATTTTCTCTGATGTAATTCATTTATGTATTTATGTATTTATGTATCATTTATGTATTTATGTGGGACAACATCTGATCAGATGGAGGTCTGTGGTCTAATTTTGATCAGTTTCTGAGTCCTTGAAGTGAAAAAAAAAATTTGGGAACCACTGCTGTAGAGATTTTTGTTGCCATGATTTATATAGGAAGTGGTGTTGAATGGTGGTTAAGTAAAAGTGGAGACTACAGTTAATCACTATGATCTGCAAAGCTGCAAGTTGGACGTGCAGCATTCCTGCAGCCTGCTCACAAAGGACTAAAATGATCATGTATCATCCATCAAATCTGTTTTGAGTGCGTGACAGGTCGGTTGGGAGACGTCAAACCAGGAAGAAGGAAACTACTGAAAAATATTTTCCATGAAAAGGAACCACGTCGTGTTTATCTACCGCCATAATGTGTTTGCAGCTATCATTTGTTTCTGAACGGTCGAGAGATGACAGAATCCCTGGCTTTAAATGGCACAGTGACAGGCTGGCGGCGCCGCCGTGTACTCACGGGGCCTCTCTTGTGGCTGTGCACGGTGAAGTCAGGGCAGAAGAGCAGGTCGGCGATGGCCAGGAGCAGCGACTCCGCCAGAGGCCGCGCTCCGTCATCATCGTCCAGCTCATCTGTCTGGAAGGAACAGACAGAATGTTGGACTATAAGATCCAAACGTGGAACATGTTTTCTGCACAGTTGACTGAAAGGAACAACGTGAATGGTCCCGTTGTGCAACAGGGCTGAACGGAACGGCTCAGTAACAGCAGAAGTGATCCGGCCTCGTATTTCTTCCTCTACACGGGGGAACAGGAAAAATGCAACTTTGTTACAGCTGGAATGAGGAAACTGCTTTAATGGACTCACTGGACGTGTCTTGAAACAGAAGAAGCATTCATTATGTGTCACTGATGTGAGTCAAACAGCAGCATCGTGTGTGAAGATTCAACCAGGTCAAGGTTTACCAATCACTAATGTTCACTAATCAGTGTGAACAACAAACTGTGTGCTTGTTGTTTGTCTATTTGTTTAATATATAGATTTATAACATAAAGACTGAATGTTGTTGCTGGTGTTAATCTTTTCTTGTCTTGATTTATAAAATGTGTTGATTTGGTTGAATTGATTCCTGATGCTTTGGCAATGTTGCTATTGTAACATCCGTACCAATTTCAATGGAAGTGAACTGAAGTGAACTGAATAAGAATAAAGGGATAGTTCAACATTTTTAAAAATTGGCACATCATGATTCCCATAGTCAGAGCAATAGGTTCTTTACCTTTTTAAATTTATATCGATACCCCGCTATGAGATAATAAAGAAACGTTAAGAGACGGAACTGTTTTCAAGGTAAATGTTAAGCCAGACTTCACACTTCAACATTTACTGTACTTGGGTACTATTTTGAGGTACTTGTACATTACTTGAGTATTTCCATCTGATGCTACTTTATACTTCCACTTCTTGTATTTCAGAGGGTAATATTATAATTTCTACTCCACTATATTTATATGACAGCTTGATGTAGATGCAGATTTTCAAATTTAACATAATATCCTTTATTTTTTTCTTTTTTTTCTCCACGCTATGAGATAATAATGGAACGTTACGGGATGGAACTGTATTCAAAGTAAATGTAAAGCCAGACTTCATACTTCAGACATGGCTGCTGTGTCACTCTGCCCAGTGGCTTACTGAAGAAAGCAGTCATAAACATTTGCTTCATGTGACAGTTATTGTTTCATAGTGTGGGAAAATTTGCCGCAGTGTTTGTGTATTGTGTATTTTGTGAATTTTCTAAATTTGATGAGGGAAACCAAAAAATACCATTAGCCGCATAGTAGTAGCCGAGCAGCTCGCAGCTCTGCTCCACTGGTCTGGAAACAGCTTGTTATCAACAAAAAAAATAAGGTAAAGCACCTATTGTTATGACTATGAGAATAATGACGATGAGAAAACATTCCAAAACGTTGAAATATCCCTTTGAATTTCTCATCTTTTTATTTGCACTTTGCAAAATCGTGTTCTCTCACCCCGGCGTGCCCAGCACCAGGCACCGTTGACCAGAAAAATCCTCTCCAGTCCTGGTCCTCGAAGATGTAGGGGAGGATACGGGACAGGATGCGAGTGCAGTTCAGGATCACCTGCTTCTCCCTCTCTGTGGGGCAGCCAGACTCCGCCCCCTGAACCAGCTTCTCCACGGCCTGAAGAGTCCAGGAAAGGAAGCACAGACACGTCATCATCAAAGATACTGATTCATTATTTGACTTCAGACAGAAATAGGTTCCCTCCAGTGTTTCAATGTAATATTCAATCTTGATAAGATTTTGCTGATTTAGCCAATTTGTTGTGATTACATTGGTGCCTATTTTATATGTTTTAAGCTTCTTGTATAGAGATAAATAAATAAATATAGTACATAGTACTAGTACAGTGGTGGGAAGTAATGAAGAGCATTTACTGTACATTTACAGTACTGTACTTGGGTACAATTTTGTGGTACTAATTACTTGAGTATTTTCATGTGATGCTACTTTATACATCCACTCCTTGTATTGAGGGTAATACTATACATTCTACTCCAATATATTTATCTGACAGCTTGTTGTAGATGCAGATTTTAACATTTAACATAGTATGAATATCCTTTATTTTTCCATTATCTATATCCTATTAAATTGACACACTTTTCTCTTTTAAATTTTCTTTGCACTTCATGTTGAAAAGCGCAGTACTGTTAATAGACTTCCACATGTATTTAAACAATGATTTAAAACGAAGTATAATATACATTAATAATATAAAAGTCTGTATAGTGACAACATTTTTGATACTTCAAGTACATTTTTCTGATAATACTAAAAGTTACTATAAAGTCAGTATTATTATGTTTACTCATGTCTATTTTGAGCTTCTTATTTGTTGGACAATCAATGATTTTAACACTGTAATATGTTA
Source organism: Lepturacanthus savala (assembly GCA_030544235.1). NCBI lineage: Eukaryota > Metazoa > Chordata > Actinopteri > Scombriformes > Trichiuridae > Lepturacanthus > Lepturacanthus savala. Next base: position 6,453,654 of record CM060482.1, on the reverse strand, counting down.
TCAACTGCAATGATTTTATTAGTGAGGTATGAATGTTTGCATGCATCCAGAAAACGTGAGAGAATAGAATAGCTTTTTTTTCCCTTGCATAAATATTTTGCCTGTGAGATAGGGACTTTTGTGGTTATTTCTGGGCCTTTGTGTTTGAACATAAGATTTATGTTTGAACATGATTCCTTATCTGTGTTCAATCGACAACAGGCTGCAGCCCATGTCTAAAATGGGCAACAAAACCCTTTGAATCAGCTTCAAGGGCTCTGGCTGCCTCCTCTTTACTTAATTAGGCTGAAGGTATCCAGTCTGCCTGTTTTGTTTCTGATAGGCAGCTTCAAACGGAAACAGAGAGCTAGAGACGGGAAGGGAAAGGGAAAGGAAGGGGAGTTGACTCATTTATTCCCACATCTGAGAGGACAAGGCTCTGTGTGTGTGTGTGTTATTGACAGAAAAACCCTGCATTGCCTCAAAACAACATTATAAGCCCCCAAAGCAAAATCTCTTCTGCTGCATTGTAAAAATATATTATACGCATGCATCAAGGGTTCATTATGTGCGTACCTTATAGCAGAGTGTTGCTAAATTTGAAGGGGACTCCTCTCGAACGGCTCTTATCTCTGCAGCTGGCACCAGTGCAAAAACATCCTGGACTGTGGTGGTGGTGTCGGCCCAGAACTGGTCCCAGAAGGCATCGTCTGTGGCTTCCACTGGCTGTAAAAGCACATGTTTATAATTCAATTCCCAGATGCCAAACAGAACATTTTATTTTGAAGAGATTTGAAAAGCAAAAAAGTCTAATTGATCTTTCGATGCAATTATTGCTGAGCAATAAAACTCAGCTCATGTATAGACTCCTAATAATACTGTGCAATACCCACTGCATGTATATATCAATGTTATGTACATAATGAAATCCACTTCAGCATCTTTTGTTTACACTATTGTCTATAAAATATACCCATGCCATGTTTACTGGAGTCCAATTCCTTGTATGTGTGCATACTATCAATATTACATCAATATCTTGGTATAAAACTTGAAAACATCTCAGATGTTGTGAGATTGTGATATTGTCGTCATATAAAAATAACAGCCTAAGTCATTTTTTGACAAAAGTGAGTTTATGGCCTCAATCATCTCTTGATGATGCCGGCCATGTCTGGTAAAATCACCTTAATCCTTAGTTGAAAAGGATGCCCTATAAGACAATGGCCTAAACAAAGAACGTAACTTAGTGCATTTTATGTTTTACCTAAGTCTAACTTTTTTATTCTTTAGGATAAAGAATAAATAACTTGGTCAATTTAACAAGCTTTCATGATGGGTAGAGAATATATGGTCCAGAAGAAGCTCTAAACATGATTCTTGAATCAATTTCTACTGCTGAGTGAAATGGTTTATTATTATAAAGGCTATAATGTTACACACAATGGTCTATTTATGTCCACAATCATCCACTGTCAAGGCCTTATTGATTGAAATGAATAATAAATGTATGCTCTGCACTCAAGTTTTTTTTTTTAATTTTCCAAGAAACCTAAAAAAATACTTATTCTATTATTTTAATACAGTGATTATATAGTATAAGTAGTATCTCTTGTTATTTAAGGCTGTATTATAGTAAAGTCATGTAATTTTCAGACTATTCTAGCTATTATTTGCCTTTACCCAATTACTCATTATATCCATAATGTGTAAATATTTTGTGAAAGCACCAATGATCATCCCTTTAATATTGCTGCAATATCATTATCAATGTATATGGTATCAAATATGGTGATATGTGATATTGTCCAGTCCTGATTTTGCTCTATGGATCACAACCCATTGATGTGTATTGCATCCGAGGCCTGTCTGGTGGCAATGTAAACACAGCCTTTACTCTGAGGACACCTTGCACCTGCCGCATCTGGAAACGTGGTCATTTTCCTGCCCGACGTCATCAGCTGTGATTTAACTACGCCATCGACAGCCCGAATAAAGACTCATTATGACATTCGCAGAATCGCAGAAGCTGACATCATTCTATACAACACTGGATGAATTGGAGATCGGTCATATGCAATATCTCCATTATCATAAATATGCTAAATAGTTAAAAATGCTGTATGCAACACCAGGCAGTCTGCTTTGTTGTATATATATATATACCAGAAGCATCAGAAGCGTTATCTCATCTCCTCGGTGATGTGGTGCGCTCATCCGCTCTGTGCGTGTCTGTGTTTAATCCTGCGATCAACCGTATAGAAGCATATAATACCTGTGTTTTGGTTGTCAGCTGAATCACTGCTTTCCTGAAGTTCAGCTTGGAGTCGGTGGTGCCCATTGCGATTATTTCCCTTTATACTAATATGGGACCGCTGCTGCCGCTGAGAATCCCTGTTAATCTCACTCACCTCCTTTGCTTGAGTCATTGGCGGGGGCGTTCCTTTTTTTTACTCGATTGGCTGGACGGACAGGCTGCTTTGCAGGGTGTAATTTCCGGGTTGTTGAGATGTCACGAGCTCTCAGCCAGATTCTGTTTGTATCTTTACGGTTATATGTAAATATGCATATTTCCTATATTTCGTACTAATGCATTGGTCTGGAAATGTGTCCGTTTTGTATTATAGAGCCTATAATAAAGATAGCCGTCTTGATAGATTCTACACCTGTTAAAGTGACAGTAGATATTTCCAACCCATGAAGCAATACTTGCATTCGGACAACGTATAAATAAGCGTTCTATTGTAAACAGCGACATCTTTTGAGAAAAATAGTATTGTGTTCGGCAATCACGAGGAAATACTTGTAGATTTGGTGCCATATCCAGGCCTATATTAGATCCATGCTCAACACACAATTTAAAACAATTACAATTTTATTTAGAAAGGACCAATAAATATACTCATGCTGTCGTCATTACCAATTTTATTAATAATAAAGTCAAGATGATTCAGATTAATTCCAAGTTGTCAGATAAATGTAGTAACTCGCATAACAAAAGCCTTGTCAATATTTTCCGATTTCACTTAAACGCACCATTCAGGGTCTCCGCGCATGCGCAGTACCATGTAAACATAACTGCCGCGGCTGGCTGTGGTTGTAGCTCAGGCTTTTGTAGCTGGTCAGGTTGAACAGAAAATAGGTGTAATCCTAAACGAAAGGTGGTTCAAGTGTTATTAACGTGTTATGAAAGTAAATAGGTTGATTTTCTGCAATATGAGCTGTAGTCAGTTATTGGAGAGCGAAGCTAAGAGCGTTATCTAGCAGGGACGTTAGCTAGCACTGTCAGTTAGCGTTAGCTTGAAACCTACGTTCTATCAAGTAGGACCGGCTCCTAGCTAGCTTCTTAACGCCAGGTAGCTAGCCAGTTACATAAAGTATTCCGTTGGTTTGATTATATCGGACTATTTCCTGAATATGGCTAGCTTTATTACATAATTATTCGGCGTAATTGGATAGCGCCGGCGAGGTTAGCTTGCTATCTCCGATGATAGGCCATTGAGTGTCAGAAAACAAGTTGACCAGCCGATAACCGGCCACAATCAATATAAAGACAATTCCTCCAGGTTGATGCCTTTACTGACGTGTCATGTTGACTGAAAACAGGTGAGTGAGGCTTTAGTAAAAAAAAAAATAAAATCTACCTGAGCATTGCTTGACAGTAACGAATTACATTAACTGCATTTACTCAAGTACTGTAACGTTACTTAAGTATAGATGAAGTACTTTTACTTTACTCGAGTACACTACTTTATTTGCACTCTACTACATTTATCTGACAGCTTTAGGTACTCTAGATCATATGTGTCAAACTCAAGACCCGGGGGCCAAATTGAGTTTGACACCCCTGTTCTAGATGGAGATTTTATTGTTTTTCATGAATACTAATCTGTTAAATTGTTGTACTTTTTTTTAAATTAGCAGTTTATGTGAAAGATCTCAAATATCATGTTGCTGTACTATTACTATTAATAACCAAAAATATTGCATTGATGAATTCAAACAATAAAATGTATTCAGTAATTTAAATTCAAGTAGTATAATCTACTATAATAATATAACGGTTTGCATGATGACTACTTTAAAGTACGTGTTGCTGATAATGCTTCTGTATGTTTACTTGGGTAACAATGTGAATCCAGGACTTTACTTGTAAAGGAGTATTTTTCTACTTCAGTAGTGGATTAGATTATTTCATTGACAATTATTTATTAGACTTTCCCTATTGTGGACATAAGAATGGAAGAAGAATAACATTATGTAATAGATTTACATAATGAAAAGTAAAGTAAAAGTAAAAAGAAAACACAATCTACTCAAGTAGAATTACTGTTACCTTGAAATTGTAATTAAACAAAGTTAAAAGAAAGTACTGGTGTAAAAATGTAATAAGTACATCACCCATGTAATAAAAAGTATATAAACCTAGAAATAACTTCCTTTTTTTCTGCTTTTCTCTGAAATTGTCTGTAGAAGATGTTTCTATAATGTGAACAGATTGTTGGGAGTGTGACCACCACCTGTTTTGCTCTGTGTTAGTACAACATGAGTGTGTTGTGACGTCTCTGTGACTGTTCCTAAACAGGAAGCGGCAGCGTGGTGGTGATGAGGAGAGCGGCCACCCGGTGCCTCAAGCCAAAAGGCAGAGCCGAGCTCATCCTCTCTCTCCTGAACCTGGAAGGGATGCCTGGGACTCTGAGGTACAAACAACAGCCACGGGAATTCTAAACACTGGTGGACGGTTAACAGAAGCAGGCAAACCCTGGACTTGCTGAATGTTTACTGAAAGTAACATCGGTTTTGGTAGATGTTGGACCACTTGGTTGAAACCAAAGAGGGGAAATAGAGATTTGTTGCATTTTTAGTTTAGACCCTGTTTACACTTAGTATTAACATTCATCCTGAGTGATCTGATCACAAGTGGACAGCTTGACATTTATCCGTTTACGTTTATGCCTGTCATGAATCTACAAATGTGTCCCGCTGACTTTTTATGTTCACATTTCGTTAGCACCTACACGTCATTTCTGCTACAGGTCAAAAGGCTCCGCACACAGCTATCATGTCGCCAGACTGTATTTGTTTAACATTTCTCCTGAAAAGGAGAAAAAAAGAATCGCAAACATTTCCTTCCAGAGAGGAAAACGATGGACGGTCACTCAGCAGTTCATCTGATTCAACTGTAAAAAGTTTAGTGTTAGAGTTATTAGTGCTGTCCTTGGCTTCATGCTAGCTTCCAATTCCAATACAGTGGCATTATTGCCAGCTACTGTTGTAGCCAGAATCACAAAAACTCAGATCCTACAGGTATGTACTGAGTTAGATATTATTCATATAATTTTAGGGACAAGGCCATTTGGTCATTTATTGTCATTTCTTTTTGAGGGCACAAAGGCCAAAATCCATGGCATCAAGGCCATAAATTAAAACAATGACTTTAAGTTCTTTCCTTATTCAGGAAAATTACCAGGAAATAAAATTAAGGCAGGTCTGGTGGCACATTTTAAGTCAAATGCATCATCCTGGATTCACTCTGCAGAGAAAAGTTAATAGTTTATATCTAGAGTTGCAGGATATTGACAAAGTATGGGATCTTAATATTGAAGCCAAATATCTCTATTGATTCAATGTGACTATGATTTTCCACTATAGCGTTTGATTAAGTCTCCTGGTTGGGTGGTGGCAGACGGTATCTAATTGTCATCAGAGCCCATCCGAGCGTTTCGTGCCAGACTCTAATCGGATCCACTCATTATGATTATTTATTTTTTTCTGAAAAGACGCTGGTGTTGACAGAAAAGAGGCAGACTACAAAACCACGAAATTAACTGAGGCAGGGCATCAAGGCCACTGGATATTATTTTTTTTTCAAGGGCACAAGAGCCTCGTGGCCCTTGTGAAATTCCTGCCCTGGATATATCCATACCTCTCTATTGTTGCACCTGGTTCGCTGTCATGCTGCTAATGTCGACCCCCTCCCCTCTTGTTTCAGTCCTCTAACAGCGAGAGCAGCAGCAGCATCGGCAGTAGCATCAGCAGCCCAGAACACGCGGCGGCGAGCTGCAGCAGCCGCTGTGCTGTCGGCCCCTGCAGCCCCCTCAGCTCGGGCGGCGACTCCGAACCAACCGCCCCGATGAACCCGGTGACCTATCTGCAGATCAACCGCATCCTGAAGGAGGCCCATTTCCAGAGCCTGCACAGCCGAGGTCAGCTCACAGACACGCGATGACCTGACCGCCCTCCGTCGGCCACCAGAGTCCCCGAGGCTCGCCAGAGCGCCACGCGCTGAATCACTTCACTCAGCTCTTCCTCACTCATCTCCAGGTCCTGTGTCCTCTACATGTGGATGGAGACCAGATCCTGGTCAGGTATCTGGAGGTGGGGGGTTCATCATTCAAATAAATCAAAGTGATAATCATTTTAGCAATAATAACTGTGTGATCAACTCAAAACATTTTTTGTGATCCACCATGTTTTCTAACCAGTGTGGTTTACATGCTGCTCCAAGAGCCTTTATCGTGACTGATAGAGAACGATGATGGATCCCCGTGTTTTGTCTCAAACGTCGTATGAAAAACAGCCACTGGAGCTGCGGAAATGGCACCAAACACAATTGTAGGCCGGTCAGTGTGACTCGTTTAGTCTGCTAGTAGATTACTTGGGTTGTATAATGCTGAATGTGATGTCTGTGTAGGTACATGGACCAGTCTCAGGGAGGATTTGCACTCGTCTAGGATGGCTCATTTGCTTTTATATTCAGACAGGGACTCCTTTACAGGAGGCTGTAGAAGCCATGGGTGTTGTTTTCTGTCTGGTCTCTTTGTTATTTAGTAGAATATCTTGAGATCTTTTGAAACACATTTCAGTTAATGGGAAATGTAATTTGGTTGTGGTGCAGCTGAGTACATTAAACTGAGTTCATAACACTGGAAGATATGCAATTTTGAACACTCCGCACATATTAGGATGAAAAAAATCAGCAGCTGGTTGCACAAAGCACCTTGAGTTAAAATTTTCCTTAAAGTCCAAGTCAAGGTTTCCTTAAAATCCTGAAGGTTTCTTTAAAATGTAAAATGTGGACTGAAGTATTTAAGGTTCTCTCCTTAACTGGGTCTTATACTGAAGGAAAAGTACCTTAATAACCAAAGTAAAGGAAAAAAAAAACTAAATTACCACTGACTCAAATCGTAACTGCAACATGGCAGAGTTTATAGCGATAAATGAAGAAAATAAACGCATCCTTAAAAGCTATTTCCTCCCACATTCATTGTTTTCTGTTTGTGAATCAAATTGACTTTTAATGTGTTTTTTTATTGCTTTCCTCCAGAAGAACTATATTTTCCTCCTCTGACCAATTTGGTTTTCTTATATTCTTTTCCTCGGCTGTTACTTTACTATCGATAGACTAATGTGAGACGATAACAGGTGAAGTGATTACAGGTGCAAGTGCAAAACGTCTCCATGGCAACCATAGAACATTAAAACGTCTCTTTCAATGCGGTAAATACCTGAACGTTTTCCTTTTAGTGAAAGAAGCATTTTAAGGTATTCTCTGCAACAACCTCAAGTAATTTCCTCAGCTGAGGAAAACTTCTGCCTTAAGTGTCAAACTTAAGGGGGAAACTGAAGGTGAGTTGTGCACCGGCCTCAGGCACGTCCCACACTCAACTATTAAATGCTTTCTGAACATATTCCATTATATTAGATCTTGTGCAGCCTTTGCCATGGCACACACTTTTATTTCCTCATGAACACAGAGTAATTATTTCATGATGTCCACAAACGGAATCTTTTTGTTTTCTCTTAATCGCAAAATCATTTTATGACTTTTTTTTTTTCATTACATAATAACTGTAGATAATGGTATGGTAATCATCTATAGTCAGCAAGATTGCCAAATGTAGCTGCCGGCCATATTTGAAATCACAATTTGACACCGCACGTTATTATAAACTGATGCAACTGCACTACTGTGACTAATATTGCTGTAATATCCCCTGCAGGGAGCATTGGTGCACCTGTGGCAGTGAGCTGCAATATAATGACCTCGGACAGAAGCAATATCAGCAGATTGCCTCATGTCTTTGGTTTATAGACGATTACTACATGTTGCACATTCCTTCTAATAATCATGAGAAAGATCGGGTGTATATATATATATATATATACATATATATACATACATACAGTACAGGCAAAATGTTTGGACACACCTTCTCATTCAATGTGTTTTCTTTATTTTCATGAATATTTACATTGTAGATTCTCACTGAAGGCATCACAACTATGAATGGAAAACACAAAATTGTCTGGGTGACCCCAAACTTTTGAACCATATGTGTGTATGTATATGTATCACGAGAGAACAAAAGAACAAAGATCATTATTATGTTGAGATCATGAAATCAATTAAAATAATTTCATCATGAGAACAGGTCACTCACTTTTTTGTTTTCTTATGATATCTCAGAGAAAACCAAACAGTAGTTTCACCCATGGACTCTACAACCTTCCTCAGAACCTTCCTCAGAACCTTTCTCTTACCTTTTTTTTTTGTTTTGTGTGGAGGGCTTGTTGAAGTGGCATTTGAGCACATAGGGAAATGTAGTTTCTTTCTTTCCAGAGAGGGCTACAGTCTTGAGACATTCCCCCTGGCTTGTAATATTACTGGAGTCACTAAAATGCTGTTTATTACAGACACGCCTCTCCGCCTGTGCACGACCACCCAGTGGTTTCTGTATGAGCGTCCCTGTGCACTGAACATCCAGGTACAAGCACCGACCGCCAGGTTGTGCGTCTCTCTCCTTTTCCTTAAAGCGGGATCGGTTTTGCTGCTGAACCCTTAACGCTGGAGAAAGCTCAGCTTTTTATTTTTTTTGTTATTATTTTAAGAATTGGTGTGTCAGAAAATTAAAAGCATTTTTGAAGATGTGGTTTATTTTTTTTCAATGATATATATTTTTTGTATTTAGTAATGTACATGACATTAACATGCCATTGATTTTTTTTTTGTTCTTGTAAATACACATTCATTTCAAAAATAAAAATTAATGTTTTTGAACAAAGGTATTGTCTATTTATTCTCCATTTTGTTCATCCATTAAAATATCATTATGATATAAGCAGAGGTGGAAAGCAACTAAGTACATTTACTCAAGTACAGTTTTGACACACTTTACTTGAATATTTCCATTTTATACTATTTTATACTTCCACTCTACTACATTTAAGAGGAAAATATAGTACTCTTAACCCTTTTCATATAGAGATTAATATTTTAACATAATATACTTTAATACTTGATTAGATTGCTGCACTTTTTAATATATGCACTTTTTATGAAAGGTGCCAACAATGACGATGCTACTAGTACAATTACTATTAATCCACTGTATTTCAAAATGGGTTTCATTAGGTTATATTTTATATACATAATACGTATTTATAATTCCAACACAAAATTATTAGAAACAGTCATTATTAATAGATATACATGGAAAAGGCATATTTGGTATTGTGTTATTGTCCCAAGAGATTTACCAATTTACCTGATATCACCCTATTATAATAATATAACACAGTGCATAATGAGTACTTCTTTTGATACTTTAATAACATTTTGCTGGAAATACCTCTGTACTTTGACTAAACTAACATTTTCAATTCAGGATTTTTACTTGTTTTTGGCAGTATTTCTACTTTTACTCCAGTAAAGGATCTGAGTACTTCATCCACCGCTGGATGTAAGTTATCACAGGTCGAAATGTCGAGGCTGCACCTGGCACTTTTTGAAATTGTATAATAAATCTTTACGATGCTGTTGCTGGGATAATCTGAGACTATCCGCTGCGCTTCATTGAGGAAACTCCTATTTAGCTTTGCATGCTGTAGGTGGTATCTGCAAACAGGAATTCCCTCTACTCCCACATCTTCCCTTTTCTTCCTCAACATAAGCGTTAATGAATGACTCCCCATGCATTGAGACCATCGGTAATGAGATATGACCTGTGTCTGAGGGAGGAGCAGTGAAAGGTTTCTTTAATTAGCACACGAGATGTCCTTGTCTTGTCACAGACACAGTAACAGATTACATACATTAATGCACCACACGTAACCACGGTTACCTTGCCTGCTACTGTGGACCCTCATTACCTGCCTCCTTTGATTCCCTACACTCCACCTCAACTAAGTTAGGGATGACGAATGAGCCAATCATAATTCAGGATTAGAAAGCCTTCCTGCATCGTGACAGGGTAGCCTTCTAGCTATCTACAGGAAGGCAACATATAGAGATAATGAAATAATATAATGAATCTGAGGCTTTTTTGTATCTTAGGATAGACCTTATTTCTAGGACAGAGCTATGTTGTACATGTGGTGTGGATGCTATAATGAGCAGCTTGCAGGGTATTGAAAAGTATTAAAAATAATTGTTATCATTTCCAGGTTTGGAAATTTAGAAAAAGCGTCAGGAAAAGTCTGGAAAATGTTGCGGTTCAGGTCAGATACAAACATAATTCTAGCTTTTATGTTGTTGAGCAACTTTGAGTCTACGGTTTTTTGTTGATGTTGAAGAACAATGTTCAGAAACCCACCAAAATCAACTCCAGACATCACAGGGGTCTGGGAAGATTCAGGAATTTTAAAATGAAAAGCATGCAGGAACCCTGCCAATCATCTCACATGTTCTGATATTTGTGCCTGTGAAGCACAATCTTCATCTATACACTGATGTGACCTAGTTAGCAGAGGCAAGATCAGAAGGAATTCACACTGAACACCAGACAACAGCATCAAAACAAATCAAGGTCGGCAAATATATATATATATATATATATATATATATATATATATATATATATATATATATATATATATATATATATATATATATATATATATATATATATATATATATATATATATATATATATATATATATATATATATATATATATATATATATATATATATATATATATATATTTCCTTTTATTCATCCTCTTTGGCAATGAATACATTCTCTGACCTTTTTGAATATGACCCTGAAAAAAAACTAAACTAAACAAAGTCTAAACTAAACAAAAAAATAAGAACTAAATCTGATGTAAAACTAATTCAAATAAACTGAAATTGGAAATAAAAAGGCAAAAAAAATAAGAATAAAATCCCAAAAATCTCTCTTTCTCTCTCTCTCTCTCTCTCTCTCTCTCTCAAGTTTATGATATATATATATATATATATATATATATATATATATATATATATATATATATATATATATATATATATATATATATATATAGTAAGCTTGTTTAGCAGCAGATGTTCATGGACAGATCAGTAGAGGGCAGCACATTGTCGAGTGTTGGCTGGACAACAAACTGGATCTCATCTGTTTTTTTGGGGGGATTCTACAACAGAATCAAAACGTGTGGGCAACATAGAAGATATTTATCTTTAATATGTTTCCACACATACACATGTGCATACACACACCGTCCTTCCTGCGCAGCGCACAGATATGAAGGTGGGCGGTGATGAATGGCTCGTATCAGGTGAGTGGAGAGGCAGGAGAGAGTTAAATGAACTGTCCTTGTTCTGGGGTCTATGTATGCGCATACATTGTTATATTTTTACCGTGGCCAGCGGAAAAAAAAAAATCTGGGTTAGTCTACTGCTGCGTCTGCTATTGCTTGTGTCCTCTCTGCTGAAGATTCCCATCTCTCCTCAGTGCACATCAGCTACACACACACACACACACACACAACAAAGCAGACAAACAACTGCATGTTTTATATTTATCAGTGTCCGGTTCACCTTCAACTTTCAGACTTGCAAATATAGAATCTCCATGAATAATCTCACACCTGTCTCGAGATTATTTTGGGAAACAAAAAAAAAAAAAAAAAAAGACGAACTGCAGTCCAGTCCAGTCGGGCGGCTAAACAAACCGTGTCAGGGCCAAAGAGAGCAATGAGAAAAGAAAGCGAAAGAGTGAGTTCATCTTTGCTGATCTGGTCACTCTTGCGTCTCATTGCCAGACTTGGGGCTGAAATATATTTGGGCAGCTGTTGCCTGGCATGAGATGGTGATTGGGTTGGCATGGAGCTCTGCTGCTTTCCCTCGCCGGCCAACACAAACATCTGCTTTGCCTCCCCGCCACCGTTTCGTCCCGATATCAAACAACAAAGCTCGCCTGCCCCCTGCCGCCTGCTCCGCTGCCCCCGTAGCCGTCCGAAGAATTAATGACCCGCCGAGCAAATTAGCGGTGCCCTAACGCCCCGTCCTGGCTGGAACGGGGAATACGGAGAGCCATGGCAGGCGAACAAGGAGAGGGAAGGGTTAGTGGGTCAGGATGATAAAGTACTTCACAGGTCAAGACGGAAGATGGATCTATATTCAGGGAATATCTGTATGTTTCTGCTCATTCCACAGGAGGCTGATATCATTACTTTAGAGCCATGTTGACGGATTCAGACAAGTACAGGAGTTCTCGCAGAGCTATTGATTTTCTGAAACGATGCAACATGGATCTTTTGCAGAACTTATCTATAAATGTACAGTATTAGGCCTTGTTTATATGGCGATGATTTCAGCACAAAACAGGAAGCTTTCGTTGGTTTGGGCCTGTGTTGCAGTCTCCTGGAGACGGCAGTCTTTTGATACCAGGCTCCAGAGTGGAATCTTTCCCCATTGCAACCCTGTCTGCTGCGGTGGGTACTGGCAAGGCACAATTCTGAACAACATTCCCCACTTCACGCAAGGCTATGGTTTCAGCCACCAAGAGTGTGTACAACATTGGTCTCCATGGTCCCTGGTCCTGGAGAGCCACTGTCTTGCACAGGTGCAGGTTTTTGTTCCAACCAAGCAGTTACGCACCTGATTCTACTAATCGCCCACTAGGGCCCTTGCTAAGAACATTCATTAGTAGAATCAGGTGTGTAACTGTAACCCACAGTGGCTCTCCGGGACCACTGAAGAGAGGGTTAGAGACCCCTGTGGGTTACAGTGGCTCTCCGGGGTCTCTAACCCTCTCTTCAGTGGTCCCGGAGAGCCACTGTAACCCACAGCGGCTGAGGTACAACAACAATGGCGCCTCAGCGAGCTGGCCTCAATAGATGTTCCAGACCCTTGCGCATGAGGAACAGTATCAAACGCAATTCTCGATAACGCCTTGCCACTTCATGTGTGCTTAGGATGTTCTCAGCAACAATGGTGCCTCAGGGAGCTGCTGTTTTTCTCTAAGGTTACAGAATTGTTTGAGTTTTCTAAATGCTCCTTCAACAAAGTGATCAACAGAAAACCTTAAGTTGACAGGTAGAAAATGTCCAACTTTTGGCCTGGTGTGGTATTGCAGCCTTTTCAATGGATGTCCCAGACCCTTGTGCATGAGGAAAAGTATCAACAGCAGAGGTTTTCAAGAGTGTCACGGCCTAAACTAGACCTCACGTACCCAGGGGAAATCTGTGGGGAAACGAGAAAGAGGAGCTCGGCGAAGGAAGGTTTGATCACTGCAGCGCTGGTTTTCACGTTCAACAGAGGAGTGATCATCAATGGCAGGAGGAGGAGGAGGAGGAAGGGAAGGTGACTGAGCGACTACCAGACATGATAGATGTCTTTAATAATCTTTTTTTTTTTTTTTTTTTTTAGTGTCCTCCAGGATTTGTTGTTATTAAGATCCAGGTCTTATTATGATGACCACCTCTTTTATCGTCTCCCACATCACGCTGGGTCAATCCAGACAGTCAAAATAAACACAAAGTCAAAAGCCCCCCCTCCGTACTTTTGCTGATGAGGCACTCGTCGGCGGTGCCAGCGTGTCTCACTCCTGAGCGAGGAATAAAGTGGCTCCGCGATAGTCAGCAGTGAAGGAGAAAACAAAACATCCTGCTCGGTTGATCACCTGTTGACTCAGTGGGAACCCACACCTCAGAAAGCCCCGCGGCCCGCCGCCACAGCGTTGTACCACATCATAGACCGGATTGCAAAAAGCATGTTTGGATATAAAAAAAAACGGCATCTGATGGTTTTAATAAGCGTTCGTGGAGGGAGAAGGAAGTGGAAGGAGAGAGAGAGAGGAGCTCGTTGGGAATACGCCGCAGACCCTGGGAGTCATAAGGACTCACCGCTCATCACTGCTGAAAAACAAAATGAGAACACTTTATTGTGCCTCCATTTCTTTTAGCGAATAACAATCACAAACACTCCCCTTTAGTGTGTCTAAGTAGCTTCGAGCTCTATCACAGACATAGATTTGGGCCCCATGTTTTATTAATTTGCAGATGAGCTCAGCTATTGATGGCGTTGGCTGCCCATGGGTTCAATTAGGATAATACAGGGAGAGGGGCAGATTATGGGCAGCTATTTAAGTGAGGGTATATCTCTTCCTGACAGTTATAGTCCAAATGCAACAAATTGCACCTCGGCGGCTGTGAGCGGCGCCATATCAGTCCTCCGGTGATGAAACATGGCGGCGTGGCAGGTCAGCCGCGCGGGGAGACGACACCAGGCTGTGTGAGCCATGTAGCCTGTCCTCCCCGAGCCCGACAGAGCAGGCCCGGAGCCTGCAGCCGATCCCTTCTCGGTTAATAGGGGCCATTTAGAAAACAGCGTTCTATACGGCTGGAGCGCTGAGTGCACGCTCTATCCAGCCAACCCTAAATAGTCCCACTTAGCGCGACTTCTCTCAAAACGCGCTGCACTCCCGCTCCCCGGGACTCCCTCCCCCCGCGGGGTTAAAAGCCTGCGAGTGTCGACGGCTGAACGGAGCAAAATAGAAACCCGTAAACATCGCGTTTTTACAAACACACGGGCCGCATGGCCTTGAGCGAGAACATCTCCCAGGCAGCCATAAAAAGGAGGGACGTGTGTGGCCTGGACAGAAAAAAAAAAAAAAACCTACTCGTAGCCTTTCCCTTCTCCCTTCTGTCTTCCGGGGTGAACATTTATTATGATTGATCAGGGGCCTCGACTGTAACTTCGCCTCGCCGTGAAAACAGTCAACTGCACATTGTCTCTGGAGCGCATCGTGTGAAATTGAATAGGGGGGGGGCCCAGGCACGGTGAGCCTGGCGGTTATCTCAGTCCTGTGTTCAGTCCGTTTCGAAGCATTAAAGCTTCAGACAGATGGCCCAAGCTCTAAGGAGAGAGAGAGAGCGGCTGCACTGTTTGCTTTCTTTCGGGAAATGACGAGCGTTTCTCGGCCGCGTCGGGGGCAGCGTGTTTAGGCTACAGTCAGTGAGATAACCCAGCCCTCCTCTCTGCACCCTGACAGCAACAGTGGAGGGAAAGGGGCAGGTATTCTCACGAGCGGCGGGGCAGGATGAGGAAGCAGATCCTCCTTGGTTTTTTTCTGTTTTGACTGAACCGCAGGTCGTTTTAGGCCTCGTTTAGGAGACAACGCTCTTGAAAACAGGCGCCTGCGACCGACAAACTTTGGTCGCGGTCTGGCCCGTCTTGACAGGTTTTACAGTTGCCTGGTTAAGAAGTTGGCGGATGTAATTACACTACTGTTCAAAAGTTTAGGCTCACCCAGACAATTTTGTGTTTTCCATGAAAAGTCACACTTTTATTCACCACCATGCATTGTAAAATGAATAGAAAATATAGTCAAGACATTGACAAGGATAGAAATAATGATTTTTATATGAAATAATATATTTTCCTTCAAACTCTGCTTTCAAGAGTTTTTTAGTCATCCATTAATTAGCCTTCTGGTGCAATGCGCAAACACATTGCTGCTGGTAATGGGCCTCTATACACCTGTGTAGAAATTGCACCAAAAACCAGACATTTGCAGTTAGAATAGTCATTTACCACATTACCAATGTATAGAGTGTATTTCTGATTAGTTTAATGTTATCTTCATTGAAAGAAAACAGTCCTTTTCTTTCAAAAACAAGGACATTTCTGAGTGACCCCAAACCTGTAATGCTGAAAACATCATTGTGGTATAGTCAACATTTTAAAAAATTGTGTCTCGCCAGTACACATGCCCAACGGAAACGGTTCAAAGACTCTTCAAAGACCCGAATGCAACAAATCAATCAAAGCAATCTTTTCATTTTACGCTGAAAATGTTGCCATATAAATGAAGTTACCTGGGCTGCGACATTTCTTTGTGGAGTTTGTATGTCCTCCCCGTATCTGTGTGGGTTTTCTCCAGCTTTCTCCCACAGTCCAAAAACATGTTTAGGTTAATTGGAGACTCTAAATTGCCCATAGGTGTGTGTGTGTGGGTGAATGGTTTGTGTGTGGCCCATGGTAGACTCGCGACCTGGCTGGTGTGTATCCCTGCTGCCTCTTGCCTAAAGTATGCTGGGACTGACTCCAACAGACCCCCATGACCTTAGTGAGGAATAAGCCAGTATAGAAAATGGATGGATGGACAGACTGATAAAGGAAGCTCAAGTCAATTTGTTTTCACACACACACACACACACACCCATTACAGACTTCCACAGACTTGAACCTCCTGCTGTTCTTCCAAAAAGAAAGGCCAAGGCCCAAAGTGGCATCACACTCTGAGCGAAGGCAGGAGTCGTCCAAAATCAACACCACCGTACCTGGATTTGAGTGCACCTCAAAGCTTTCGGTCTATTCACAGGCTTATTTTACAGCGCTGATGAAAAAAAAAATCTCCTCTGGACATAAAGAGAGGAATGCTGTAAAACGCTGGAAGGCCATGACAACTTGATGAGCCATCAAGACCAACTGTGAACAACCAGAAACACAGAGAGAAAAGGCTGACATCACAGCCCCGGGTATATGGAGTCATGGATATATGGATAAAATAGAAAAAGCAAACCTACTCTCCAAAGAAAGCAGTGAGTAATCCTTGGACAGGCTATTGTTTGGGCACGCACATGATTGTTGAAACACCTCAATGCCACAATGAATGACGGTGCACACTTGTCTATGCTGGAGCAGTTACAGAGCTGGGGGAGGCTGTAAAAACACGTGTAATCATCAAACCAGAAGAGAAACGAGTTCCCATGAACAATATACACAGAGATGAGCCGTTCTGTTCACAAAGCCTTCAGTAACACACACAAGAAAAGAGGGAAAGATTCTCAGGTTCTCCTCTAAAGATGAACACCTTTTATAATAACTATATTACACAGGCTGCTAAAGCCGCTATAAATTACACGCACAAAAAAAAAAGCTAAGTTGTAAATTGTAAGTGGAGTTGGGATTAAACTGCGTTTGCTCCGGTGCTGCACTTGTATTTCATTTTACTGGCACTGGTCTTGAATACGTCTACTTTGTGAGTCTTAATTCCGCTGGACGTCAGAGGGAAATATTGCATGTTTTAAAGAGGCACTCCACCGATTTTACACATGACGTTTAGTTTAGTCGTCATGACGAGCGCTGCCTGTTAAAACGATTGTATACCGCCGTCTGTGGTTCTGGACGGGAGCTTTTCAGAGCGTAAAAGAAATCTCAGTTTGGCTTTGACACTTCCAGTTATTTCACAGAAACTCTGCGTTCCAAACTGGAGGTGTGTAATTTTAAAGGAAGTGTCTGTTTAGGAGGCGGGGGGTGTCTAATGATAGACAGATTGGAAATGTTTTTCTCAAGATATTTTGGGCTCTGCTGCTTCAGTTGTGATCATTGTTTAAAAAAAAAAAGTCTCCTCTGAGGCCTCCAAATGTGTAGAGGTTCAATATATTGGTCTCTCATTCAAAACGATAAGAAAGGATGGCATTGATGGGGTCATGAAGTAGTGTAGACTTCTTCAGTGTTCATTGTTCAGGAGGTTTTTTACTGGAGTTGAATTACCCTCAGGCCTCTCTCCCCAAAACAAATCCGGTAATTAAAACCAGTAAAAACACTAAATAAAGCAGTTTCACATTAACAATCTGTGTTTCTCTAATGTTGTTCGGTGGAAAGAGGACGTCTGGGTGTCAGTGAGCTGAGCTGCTGCAGCATTAGCTCAGCTTGTGTCTCTAATAGTTTAAGATTAAAGGTGATTAAAAGGAAAAACATGGACTGAAGCAGTTTCGTGTTAAAAATAGTCTTTTCTCTAAGGCTGTTTGGCACCGCTACCAAGCTAATGCTAACGATCGCTCTGCTTGTTGCCCTGATATCTTAAGATCCAGATGTCTGGTAAGAACACAAATCAACAAAACCTTTAACTTCTTTTTAGACATTTGAATCCAGAAAAGTTACATATTGGGCTTTCAAGTCAACATTTATTTGAGAACTACAATGTTAATTTGCGCACAAAGTTATGATAGATTGTTGGAATAGTTTTACATCAATGATTTAGTGTCTAGAAAGGGATCAATCTTCTAAAAAAACAGTTCCCCAAGTTGTGACTTCTGTTCTCAATTTGTGTGTTTGTGGTTAAATCTCAGTATTACGACTGAATCACAATCCAGGAACGATGCCAAAACTGAGAAACCCAACACAAATGTATTCCACCTAGTGTGGCCTTCTCGACATCTCCTTGTGTATTGGGGCTGTCTGCATTCGATTTAATGATTTACACCTTCCAAATCTTCAGTGGAAACATAATATTTTACTTTGAATGTCTTTTGTAGTGCAACGGAGCGTAATGTCGACTTTCATTACTGGAATGGGAGTTTTTCGGAACCCAGAGTTTGTCCAGGAAGCCTTGTTGAATTTCGTTGTGTTGATTAACATTTTTTTTTTCTAAAAGAAGTCACTCACTGTCATTGTGACCACCCATAAAAAGTGGAGCCCAAAGGACATTAAGTGGAGGATTTATGGCCGCCATATATTTGAGAGGAGGGCTGCTAAACCTTGTGAAGTCCCTCTTGGCGCTGAAACGTTTTGCTTTCGCTGTCTCGCTCTGTTGGTTTTTTTCCTGTTACTTCAGAGTGCCTACAATTTCCCTCTCTTTATTTTCACTGGCATTTAAAGAGCATGGCACTCTTTTGAATGTACTCATTCAATAGCCAGCTTTTCAACACGCACGCACACACACACAAAAATACATTGGAACACACGCGCACATGCATACGCACAAAGAAACATGCAGAGAGTATAGACCTGACTCTGCTGCTCAATGCCACAGGACGTTGGAGCCCTGCAAGTTTGAGATGTGCACCATGTCTGAAAGCATTTCTCCCGGTATATGCTCATTGTTGGGGGCCATTAATTGATTGGCTTGGTTTCTATTCCCTTTTGTGAAGTGGCTTTGGTCCCGGCTTTATGAAGGTTGCTGAAATCCATTCAGACCATTCTCTCTGCCTGGTGAAGCAGAGCACAACGGCGGAGCAGCGGCTGTCTCCACCTTCATTGGTGGAAATCGCCCTTGCACATTTTAATCTGCCATCTCCCGGGGTGTCGTAACACTTTATAGCTTTATATGTGTCATCAGAATTTATATTCTCGGATCACACAAAAGATGACGTTCCCTTTTTAATCCTTCAATCTTTTTTGGCTGATCAGTCACCATTCTTGGTTGTTCTTCGCCAAATGAATAAGCATACCAACCTTGAGAACAGCTAAAAAGGAAAGACATGTCTCATTGCAATAAAACTAAGCAATTTAACCTTGTATATAGGGATGGGTATTGTTATTGGATTACATCAATATCTATACTTATTTATACTGTTCTATCATTTGTTATGAGTTATATGAGTCATAATCCATCTCTAT
Source organism: Lepturacanthus savala (assembly GCA_030544235.1). Taxonomy (NCBI): domain Eukaryota; kingdom Metazoa; phylum Chordata; class Actinopteri; order Scombriformes; family Trichiuridae; genus Lepturacanthus; species Lepturacanthus savala. The sequence goes on along the minus strand of CM060482.1, from coordinate 6,434,043 downwards.
TATTTATTTTATGTTGCTGGAACACAAACTTCTCATCCAAATAATCTTCTCTCGCCAATAGCAAAATTTTCCAATATTAATGTTACATTTGAACACATCATGATGTAATTTTATGGCACCTCATTTAATGACCAAACCAGTTCTCCCTGTCGATTTTAAAAACAGATTTAAATATTGGATTAATGTTTTTAACTAACGGGAACTCGCAACAAAGTTTGGGTTCACTTCATTTCGTGTAATGCCATTTGGCTGGCGTTGCTAACATAAGCTGTTTTGCTAAAGGAGTCAAACACGCCATTTCAGATTGATGTTCAAGTGTTTCATGATGGTGCTGCACTCTAAAACTTTGCTGTGAAATCTGCAGTTATTTAAGGTGTTAAACACAGTAACGTTACTGTAAGCGATTCTTACATCAGGTTGCTGTATATTTCACTGTAGTAAATCACAGTAGTCAAAGAGTTACTGTATTATAATACAGTTAATCACCCAATACTGTAAATAGAACTGAAATCACAGTATTTAATTGTTTTTTTTTTTATTTTAAAGTAAAAAGACAATAATGTAAACAGATTTATGGTACTTTTACTGTAAAAAATAATTATAGCAACTTTATGGATCATTACTGCCAGTTTTACAGTGTGTTTCCCTCTTTGCATGTGTTTTTACACATGACATGAGTGTGTTTAGCTGCATTTTCACACAATTTTGAACATTTTGTCCTGCCGATCACGCAGCGTCATGGCCCAATGACGACGACCACCATTAGAGGACGCTCGAAATGACTTAAATCATATAACGTCAAATACCAACAGCAGGATCGTTTATTCTAAAGGTCATCGGTACTGAACTACTGAAGTAGGAACCGGCACTAAAAAAGCCCGGTTTCTCGGTACCCAGCCCTGTGAATGCTGTTGCTGTGGATCAGCTCGTGAATAGAACCAGTCTTCGTGATATAATTGACCACACATGAGATCAAAGTGTGTTTTGTGCAGCAACGTTTTATGATCCGCGCTCTCGTGGAGAAGAAGTGTGACAAGATGCTTAAAGTATACACTCCAAAATATGTTCCAGTCATTAAACGTTTAGCTGTTTTTCCCTACCATAAAACAGCCCAAGTGCACCTCGAGGCGACCGGGATCCACAATAATCCTGACAGGGAGTAATTGGAGAGGTAGGTGTCAGAATGCAATCATCAAAAAATAGGAGCTTTACTCAGTTTGACTCATGCGTGCAGCATGCACATACACACACACGCAGGAACAGCGCATGCAGATGGTCCTATATCCACATCTGGCAACAGCTGGAGCTGTGAGCACATCTGTTCCATCCTCGGTGGAAACAGAGGGGTGCTGCTGCTTTAATACTGACCTTCCCTTACATAGTTTCACTTTTCAATCTAATTTCGTCCCACCGCAGCCAAAATCCAGCAACACCCTTCACGATCCCCTGGTTCAGACAGAATGACTTATCGAGCTCGCCCCAAGGGGAGCAGACGTCTGCCCTGGATCACATCGTTTACACGTTGTTTTCCCCTCCTCTTTGTGTTCCTGAATCCACAACTTCTTTCCCTTTGTTCCTGTATTTCTGTCTCTCTCTCCTCGCGGCCGGACCTTATCAAGGCCGGCTGGTAAAATCGACCACAGGCAGCTAAGACCAACAGCTGTGAGCGAGAAACAAGCCATACTTGTTTTTTTGTTTCTTTTTTCATAGCGGTCGGACTCTGCGGTCCTTTTGTCTCGATGACATCGCGGAAACAGCCGCTGGATATCTGAGTATATTATCTCTGTGGTCTTCGTAAGGGTTCTGTGCTGAAAACGGACTGAAAAAGATGCAAAAGGATGTGAAATTTACTGCGCGCAGGGTTTGAAATACAGCCCCAAGACACATGGCCTGTCTCTCTTTTTCGTTTAATTTTACCCTGCCATTCTTCTTTCTGGATATCCACGAAAGACCTATTTCCTTTCTCCTCCATCACCTTCTACTTCTCTACATCTTACTTTTTACTTGCCCCATTTTGCAATCAATCTGGCTGTTCATCTTATCTAATGAGCTCATTATGGTGTCTTAAGCAATGGTGATTGATAATAATGGCTTAGAAATGTCCCATTGATTCACTTCTATATCAGGCCTGCAAAGTAAGCTCTCTGCATTAAAATCATAGGAGGTCAACCAAACCTTTCCCTCCTGTCGGCCTGGTGACAACTCCTTTGTTTTCAACTGCAGCCGGCCCTCCCCCACTCCGATTCCTAATGAGTTAAACTGGTTACATGTAATAAGTAGAGGAAAATAACTAAGAACTTTTACTCAAGTACTGGCCTTAAGTACAGTTTTAAGTTACTTCACTTCAGTATTTCCCTTTGATGCTACTTTATATTTCCACTCCACTACATATCAGAGGGAAATATTGTACTTGCTTCTCCGCTATCCATTTATCTGACAGCTTTAGCTCCTTTTCAAATGCAGATTTATTAATTTATTAAATTATAATATTCTTACTGTTAAATTATAAAAGAGTGCCATGCACTTTGTGTAAAGGGTGCTATATAAAAGGCTTTAAACAAACATATGGTCCACATATATAATATATACCATGTTATATATAATATATATTATGTTGTAGTATTTTTACTATTAATCTACCCAAAGTGTCTGAAATATAGATGTGCTCAGTGTAATACCAGAGCAGTTGAAACACACACACACACAAACGCACACACACAATGTATGTATGTATAGATTTTGTAGTATAATTTTCATATATTTCACATATTTATGCAGTTTTGTATTCATTTATTTATTTCCTTATTTATTACTTTTTAGAATATTTTATTTACTATTTTCCTTTTTATCTTTTTATTTCTTTTGTTATAATAATGAACAAAAAAATGTAAGAACAGATACTTCACATATTGTGGAAGCAACAAATTATCAATGAGTTGCAATAATAGTATTAAAATGTATTTAGAATTGGCTCTGCATCAAACTACATTAGAATTCTTTCACACTTTACTATAATATACTATAATAACATATGAGTAATAATGAGCCATTTTGTTTATGCTACTTTAAATACATTTAGCTTTGACTTAAGTAACCTTTTGAATTCAGGACTTTACCTGTTACTGAACATTTTAAAACAACAGTACTTTACCTAAAGACTTACTTTTGCTAAAGTAAAGGATCTGAGTACTTTGTACAACTCTGCATGTAACACATCGGCTCTGCAATTGACATTTTGGTGTGAAAGCGTGTGAAAACACAGCTTTAAGGCTTTGGGAATAAAGCACTTTTCCTTCACCCGGCCTGAAGATCTCTATATTCTGCATGTTTACAGAGACCAGAGTGAGTGAAACAGAATGTTAACAGTAGACATCGTATTATTCCAGCCAATCAAAACAAAGGAGACGTGTTACAGTTGGTCAGTTTGCTGGAAGTCTTTAATTTTTATGGCTGGGCTTCTTAACAGCCATGACTGATGGAGCCATTTGGCTTTAAAGCTGTAAGAGCTCCTTCTTGTAATGCAGCTAAAGTTTGCGAGGCCACTGGCAATATATGTCTGAGGATATACTACAGCTTTATGAATGGCATGCCGTTTGTGTGTTTGCACATGTGTGTGAGGGAGGGAGGGGGAGAGAAAGAGAGAGAGAGAGAGAGAGAGAGAGAGAGAGAGAAAGAGGCGAAGGGGGTGGGGTTGCTGATGATAATTTGGGAGGGTGTGTGTGTGTGTGTGTGTTGTGTGTGTGTGACAGAATTTGTGCCCACATGAATAGCGCACAGTCAGCATGCGAGCTCAAATCACTTCAATAGTTTCACATCAACCAATTTAATGGCACAATCCCGGCCAGTGAAGTTTTTATTCCAAATCCTGTCCATAATCTAATGGCCTTTGAAAGTGTGCCACTTCCCCCTGGCTGACAGGTTGTGCATTTGGATCTAATTGAATCCATTTACATCCTGCACAAATGGAAAGCACATGGAGGCCGACCCACCTGGTTCTGATCAGCTACCGAGTTGGGAGAGCCACGCTCTTCGGAGTACGCCCGGTGCCAGCAGGGGATACGCTGCACAGCAGAGTGAGAAGCAGAGGGGAGAACACCTTTTGATATTAGCCTACTTCTGGCTCTAACGTAATTCAGTTTGAGTTCAGCTACCCCCGTGTACGTACATCTGTCTGGCAGTTCCCTCTCAGAGGCCGCGGGGCTTTACGGTGGTGTGATATTTTACCACAAGGGGGAGTCAAACAATACAAACCCATGCATCAGCAGATCTGCTGCTGCTGAGAACCTGCCAGCATTCATCTAAGACAGACAGGAGCCTAACATTTATATAATCTATGATTTGTTAATAGATAGTGAACTATACTTTAATAGTTAACTGTTAATTGTTATTAAACTATTTATTTGTATATTACCATTAATGAACATTTAAATAATATTAGCTAAAGTTTCATTAATTTACTTTTAAACATTTTAACCACTTAAGCCCCAGGCCTTTTCTTTAGTTTTCCTGTTATGTAATATTTCTACGACGACAAAGGATATGGACTTAAACCTGGTATCAAAGGTCAAAAATGTGTTTCAGAAATGCAAAGTTCAAAGATTGATAATTTCAGAGTTCAAAGATCATTACAGAACATGAAGAATATATTCTGTAAGATGTCTGAAAAGAGATTATAAAGAACCCAATTATGTAATCGCACAAACAGCTCAAATCTAAATTAAATATAAAAAAGTGGTTAGTTGCAGCCCTACTACTGATATTATATTAAATATTTTGTTATTGTATTGATGATGTGGATATTGACAATATGTATTAATACTGTAACAGTAACATTGTGTTTTACTACAGATAAAAACACTTTATTTATTGTTGTAGCTGAGGTTTTCTCATGTGATATAGGTATAAAACTCTTTTTGGTTTTTACACATATTGGGTTTTAACAGGTTAAGCTTTAACATGTAGAAATGATATAAACATACAGCCTGGCAACAGCAGCAACCCAACATTATTGTTAAAAAATAAATTCCTACTTATAACCACATAGTCCCAACAGAAACTAACTGTTACTAAAGTGTGGAATTTTAGGCTCATGGCTCATTAACAGAATTTGACATGTTCCAGATTGGAAATAATGACTTTTGCAACTTGAAAGAGTCAAAATCATTTGGATCCAAACTCCAAGAAAAAAATAAAGAATCTAAAGTGAATATTGAATATTTATATTCAGTGCAGTGTCTCGTACAGCAAACAGTGACAAACTTGAGTCCACAAAGAGTGTACTGAAGCTGGAGCTGACTTTATGGACCATACAAATATGTTTTAACATTTGATCCTATGGCAGTAAATACTTCACTGCCATAGTTTTATGTCTTAAAAGAGGTGGCTGCTAACAAGTGGCTAAATGAGACTACACAAGTATTAAATGTCATCACGCTGAAGGCGTTAAAGCACATCACATGTACGTGATGCAGTTTGCTTATAACCTAACTTTTCATTTCTAGTGATTGCATTTACGCTTCAAAAATCACAAACGTGGTGTTCACTTGTAGACATTATCTTGCTAAAATAAACAGGTACGTACCAGAAGGGATCCATGGTGATGTTAACTAAAAAAAAAATACATCATTCTTGCACTCTATGTGCTTTTTTACTGAGAGTTAGATGCAAAGTTAATATGCTCTTGTCTGTATAGTAACTGTGAGCTAAAAATTAAACACACATGCCATCAACAGGTTTTATATTCTAGGTGGATTAAATATTTAAAATGTATCATTCTCTTTTGGTTACATCATTTGACATTTCATGTGAATGCTTCTTAAAAATATATTTAAAAAATTTTTTTGGACTTTCCTATCTTGCCAGTTGTGATTTTATGGGAGTCTATTTCTCTTCTGTGTGTAGAGTCATGTCTTTCGGGTTGTTGGAAATTTTTTTTAACCTACAGACAGAGCCGGGCTAGCTGTTGCTAAGCTAAACTAGCTCGCACTAGCTTCAAACATGACATAAGCGTATTTCCAAGCACTACTTCTTCTTTTCTTTACATTAATTTAATGCAATTTGTGTGATGCCTTTTCAGTATCATGAATTCTTAAAGGATGATGTCCACGTCACCATTTTTTTTTTAGTTTGTCATGATCCGCCCCACTCTGCCTCTGATTGGCTCATAGTAGTTGGCTGTGTTAGTTAGGTTTTAGGATGAGATCGGTTAGGGTTAGGATAAGCCAATCAGAGGAATAGGAGGGCGGGTCATGACTTTGCCATCCTAGGAAAAAACAATCCTTCCTGTCATGGGTAAGTGGCTCTGTATGTTGGTGAGTAATAATATGGAAGGTTGTGTTTATGTTGCACCAGAATACACTGTATAGCGCCCATGTGTCGCCGACATTCATGTGTGGATGTGCGTGTCTGCGAGTGGATACGGTTAATGGGGGCAGCGGGTAACGTCGTGACCTTCATCAGGTCCCCCCTCGTGGTCCATCCCAGCCCCATCTCACGCCACATCTGGTTTGACCATCTCCACCCAAAACCCCTGCTAGCCTCCCCCGCCTGCACCTCATCAATCCTCTGTGTCATCATAGCCACACTTTCTAGCTATTGCCAAAGTAAACCATGACACCAAGACGTGAAAATGATGAATGGACTTTTCCGGACAGGAAGCGGTGATGGTTAAGGACGCACCCTGCCCTCACTCATCTTTCCTATCCATTTTTCACTTTCTTCCCTCTGCCACGTCCCTCTGTTGTCCGTCCTTCTTGAGTCAATAGGAACCAAGTGATCATGTTCCACAAATATAGCCCTCCAAAATATGGGTTACGTCTTTTTTTTTTCTTTTTCATTCTCTCAAGCAAGAAAGTTGAATCTCCACAATGGTTCAGAATGACCGGCCACATCTGCTTTCACTCCACAGATTCTAATATATGTTGGGAAATATATCTTTTGTTAAGGTTGTTGTAATAAGCATCTAATATGTAATAAGGCCTTTAGATGTCCTGAGATGATTATTAACATTACTATGCATTATTAATGCTATATAAGTGTCACATTATACACAGTCATATTTAGATTATAATACGTTTATAAGAAATTACAAGCTTACTAAGCTGTTTCTTGGCTTCATTATGTTTAAAACATACTTAATTATGCATTTAATAATGGGTAACTAGGCTTTTTTCAGCTACTGGGTTTTAAGTGAGAATAAAGCATTACTAGGGATTTGTTAGCCTTAATAATTATTGTTAAATGGATTAAAACTTAGCTTTAGTAACAAAAATGAAATTAGTCAGCCCTCTCACACAGGTGTGAAAGGCTGTTCAGTATTTCACTTAGGCCCTTCATCAGTTTAAGTTGAGGATAAATCTGTATGAGGAATTTTCCAGAACATTTAAAGGGGCGGTGACACCAGTGTCACAGTGGGTTCTTATGCAAAGTTATCGAACCTTTAGAAAAAATCATAATGACAAAGACAGGACATGGATGCATTGGAAGATTGGAAGCACCGATTAATAATCGGAAAACTCTTGATGCACATGTAGACTACATTTAGTCAGCCCAATTTTTTTTCACAAATATCCTGGTTATCTAGTGGTTTCATCAAATATAACAATAGATATATTTCTTCTTTGTTGCTGTTGTTTTTCATTCCTCACTCTTTACCTCTTTCCCTGAGTGAGTCTATTTGGAAACCAATATTTGAAAACACTTTATATGAAGGTTCCTATATTAAGCTTTAGTTATTGTGTAATAAGGCCCTAATATTATTATGTATTAATGAGACAATATATATTGTATTAATAATGCTATATAACTGCTAATAATTGCATTATAAAGATAGTTATTGTTAGATTATGAGATATCTATAAGAGCTTATAAGAAACTTTAGTATAGCAATTGTAATGGTTTAATAACATATCCTATATGATATTTAACCTCAATTCTTGAATAGTTTGATATATAAAAAAAAGAAAAAAGTTAGGAATATATTGTAGTGACATATATGTCACATTAGGCTGTAAACCTTAAAATAGTCATAGAAAACCTCATGTGACGTATATGTCACAATAAGAAAAATGGTAATGAGCTGCTCAATTAAATTCTCTGATTCACTTATTTTTTGAAATAATAATTATAGCTATGACATATGTTGAGAAAATGCAAAGAAAAAGACAAAGTACATGCTGCTAAGCAAAAACAAATGCCAAGCTCATTCATTTTCAAATGAGGAATAAATTTACCATAAACACCCAATGTGACATATATGTAACATCACAGATCTCTGATACTGGGAGTTAGTATTTAAAAAAAATAAATAAATACATTTGGAAATGTGTTCCATGTAGTCTATATGGTTTTCCTTTAAGGAGAAATGGGTCCAGGTTCATATGGATTAAAATAAAGGTAAGCATGTTTCTGCATAATGCTTGTGTGTGTGTGTGTGTGTGTGTGTGTGTGTGTGTGTGTGTGTGTGTGTGTGTGTGTGTGTGTGTGTGTGTGTGTGTGTGTGTGTGTGTGCATGCACGATCACTCACCCCTCTGACAAAGGCATTGCAAAAGAAATAAGTTGATATTATTGTTTTCTTGCATGCGACCGGGGGAGCCATGTTCTGCGTTGTCAGGAGGACATGGCACATGGCCTACAGGCCAGAGGATAGAATAATGTGTGGCAGAGTGAATGGCTGCACATGCTCATTAGTATCATTAATCACCAGAGACAGAAACGCCTAATGATAGAGTGAGGAGGGACTTGGCGGAGGGAGGAGGGGTAACGGCTATGACAGAGATTAAGGATTCCTCAAGAATATTAACATTTGGAAAAAAATATATAAGTAGCTTTTTTGGATTCATTTAAATAGATCTATTTTGAGGGTGCGGGGGGGGGGGGGGGGGGGCCTCCTGGGTTTCTGGCAACATCGCAGGGATTGGTTGAAACAAAAGGAAGAGTGTAATTAATACCAGGTTTTAATTGTTGCTCTAAATTGTCGCATAATTCTAATTTAATGTGACGTTCTCAGTCAGAGTGTGAGGGGAAATTGGGCTGAGCCGGTTCCCTTGTGGAAAAATAATGGATCTCTGTGGGGATCGAATGAGTGTGTGAGACATTTTTTTGTAAAACTGAAAGATTTCTCTTATGAGTGTGTGTGTGTGTCTGTGAAGGGGGGAGGTTAAGGGGGACTTGTACTCGCTGGTTGGCCTGTTGGTCACCCGCCGTAATCTGCGGCTAATGGGAGTATCCGAGGCTTGAACTGGATCTTGGGGTGGAGAGCGTCGGCTGTTGCTCTGCCCGGGCTCCTCCTGCAGCCTGTTCGGTGGGAGCAGGAGGCCCCGAGCTTGTCCGTCCCTCTGCAGCGGCAGCGCCAGGCTCTGGGGAGACTCATGCATAGCGAGGGCAGGCTGTTTGATCTGCACATATTTTTAATTGGCTCCAGGCACCCTGGAGTGTCAGCTTTGCCACAGAGTAGACTCCTACCGCACCTTTCCTAATTAAAATCATTACAAATTCCAGGCGCATCATAAAGGATTAAATGAGACTCGTGCGTGTGTGCGCGAGTGCGTATTTTATCTATCGGTGCCTGTGCGGGTATATTGTCTCCTTGATAGCAAACATGTATAACTTAATTTTTTTTCCTTGATATTAGTAAATGAGGAAGGGCTGGCTGTAATCCTTGTCCACTAATCAAATTACATGAAAGTGAATCTCTCTCTAAATACTGTTAGTATCTGTAAGTCTGTGCATGACAACACAAGTTGAAGTTAAATATGAGCACCAGGGAAACTTCCTCTACATTGAGGGGGGGGGGGGAGTGTTTAACCTCCAGTTTTATGCGTTTTATTGAATATTCACATCTGTCCTGCTGTGTGTATCAGATTTAACGAGAGCAGTTTGTCTTATTTGAAATAATTGATGTCAGACAAACTGTGCAACTCCTCGGAGGATTATTTTTTTTGAAAGGCATGGAAAACAAATGGTCTCAAGAAATCTTGTAGGCTATAACTTCAGCGGATGTTTTATTCATTACTCCTTTGATGGAAACCTACCTCTTGCCCTATTAAAGTACAATTACACGTATAGAAGACGAAGCTGCTGCATTCGGGCTGCTGTAATGTGCTTCGGGAGGCGAGGGAAGGATTCCGCTCGACAAAGACGGCTTAAATCTCTTAAATATCTAGCAGTGCCACTTTGCCCTGAAGAAAAACAGAAACAAGGGAGTGTTTCTTTGGTCTGATCGGTGAGAGTTCACGAGGGTGAAATGCAAGTGATGACTATGGAAAGATTTTAAGAGCTGGCTCAGCTTGAAAACATTCGCCTAAAGCCTTAACACACACCCTGACACAAACATTAAAATCATACGACATGTCACAGAGAAAATGACTACAATTTATAAAGGTAATAACTGTGTCTGACCACGGTTTCAGATGAATATCTCAGTCATGAGCCATTACAAGAACCTCTACAGCATTCAGGGACAATACATATAGAGCCTGGAGTCGTATCCAAAAGTTATGGCGATCGAGACTGATGGTGTCTCCCGTGGAACACAGTGGGACTTCTATTCACAACCAAGGCTACAGCGACTCATATAATCGTTAATAGACAGTATTGTGCAGCAGTGAATGGACATGTTATGGGTGGGCAGACACAACAATGGATGGTACACACAAGACCCAAGGTTCACTGTGACTCTTGTGGTCGGGGATGTGACAGTATTCAGCATCAAAAACTGAAACCATTGGAGGAAATATAATATAAATACCACAGGAATTAAAACTGTACAATGGCAAAGTATGCTTGCAAAAACAGAAGTAACCCTTTATTTTACAGTCCACTAATTACATGGTATTAACTCGGAAATAGAGGGTAACAAAGTATAATTGTTAGGAAAGTACCTAAACAACTGGATAGTGCATATTAAGTAATTACATAGTACATGGAAACATAGCAGGAAACTACAGGGTAACTGAAATCCAGGTATTGGTAAAGAAAAAGTACTAGATGATTACCTAGTAAGAAAAAGTACTTTGAGTTTAACAGATTGATTTTAGCACCAGGAAATGAACATACTTTATAGTCAATAAATCAAACCATTGAAGAGGGATGGACTTCAAATGATTCCAGAAAACATTGCATAAGCACATCTATGACACATCATCAAGCAACAACAGGACACTTGCCTAATAGTCATATTTTTACCATCTAGTTTCCAAGTAGTTTATTATTTATTAACCTTTCCTTATGAATATTGTACTAATAATATATTTCATGATGATAGTTTCCTGGTGGGTTTTCACACTAAGTAATAACTTACTGTAAAGTCATTTGGGTACTTCCTTAATGCCCATAAACCATATAATCTGGTTTCCTTGTATGTTTCCATGTACTTATTAGGTAACAACTTAATGTGCACTATTTACTCCTTTAGGTACTTTTCTAACAATTATATTTTGTTACCATGTAGTTTCCAAGTAAATACAAGCTAATTAGTGGACTCTATAATAAATGGTTACAAAAACGCCAACTATACTTAAAAAAAAAGTTCTGAAAAATGAAAAAAAAAAAATCAAAAAACTATGTGTAAATGTTTGGCAAAATCGGCTGTGCAGAAAACCGGCTGTTCCACCTCGAGGAAGGCTTCAGAGCACATGTTGACCGTGTCTGCTACTGTTTCTACCCCCTTTTTTTTCTCCCCCCACTTAGGCCTTCTTGTTTCAATGATCTAGCATTGTTAAAGTTTTATCTTTGGCAGATGTTGCAGGCTTGTCAGGTGGGCAGTGAGAGTGATAACATGCATACTTGAAGATCCATAAAAAAAAGGGCCCCCATATCGTTAGGTAGTCGTATCGGCCCCGGACACTGAAATACGGCTCATCACTTTTATGTCGGAACTAATATCAGCCATTGGGATGTGAAATTAATATGACAGCGGGGCCATTTGCTCTGGGGGGTTGGGTGTGTGTGTGCGTGTGTGGGGGGGGGCACAATGGCAACCACACAAAAAAACTGGTTTAGGCCTTGCAGAGGACATTTTTAATTGGATACCCCATGCAAAAAAGCATATACATGTCATATAAACGGACTGGTCGGTGTGACGGCTGAGCTGGATTTACGGCGGCGTGCAGAAAGATGGAGGCAGCGATAGGCAGCGATAGGGGCCGGCTGGATACTGTTGCGGTTACTTTACAACGCATCAGATAACTGCGAAGGAATTCTTTGTGTCTCAAAAGTTTCTCCTTATCAAAGCCGCGGCAATCTAACATACTCTCTGTTTGTTGTTGTTGTTACTGTATATGAGCATGAACATATAAGGCTTTTAACTCGCTTTTTAACTAAGCCACACATCCTCAGTTAATGCTACAGCCCGCTGTGCCGCTGCAGCGCCTGACAATCCCTATTGATCATCCTCCCAGCCTCGCCACCTTCTCCAGTCAGCAGCAGTTAGCGGAGAGCTGCTGTTATACTTGTTTAACAACTTTTCACACTCAGATCTTCACATAAGTTTAACTTACAGTAACTGTAAGATTCTTTGGAGGAGTCACATGACTTAAGTTTAGTAGCAAAGCTGAAGTTTTTGCTTCTTTTTTTTTTTTTTTTTTGAGAGTAAAACCAAGCTGATACAACCTGCATATTTTCCCAACAGCTGTTTGAACATTTCATCTATTTTACGGAGCTGCACCAATGAAACGATTATTTGATCAAACAGAAACAGAAACAGAATTTGGAGTGTTACAAATTTCCGTATCTTGATGTTTTTTAGCAGTATATTGAGGAATTTCATTGGACCGCTGAAAAGTGGGTGTGTCTTACCATGTGCAGGACAAATAACATTCAGCCTATGTTCCATCATGGAGAGGACCACTCACCTTGATTGACAGCCGATTGATGCATTGATACTATTGGTTGAAACTGCTCTGAGTAAAATGACGAGTGTCACCTGTTGCCAGGAGAAACTGCGATTGCATTTTTATATAAAAATACAAATAACATTTTCTTTTTGTTATAATATTGGCAACAATAATTAAATAAATGAACAATGTGACCGGAGCTGATGTAAAGAGATGACTTTAAATTTAAAACCTTTTTTTTTCTTTTTTAAATTTATTTCACTATTTATTATTTTATTATTATTAGTTGGTCATAACTGTTACTTTGTGCCTTCAGACATACTCTTTGCACTGTTGTGAATTTTATATTTTTTGGATGCAATTCCACAAAAATGAAGGAATCTTGAATCCCTAATAAATCTGCAGCTATTTGATAACCAATTCACTGTTTTGATTAAAGCTTCCTAAATTAGAATATTTTTTTTCTCGATTCTTTAGTCTTTTCTGATATATTTGAGTTAATAACTGTTGATCAAGAGGAAACAAAATATTTGAGGTTGCACCTTGGCTTTGAGAAACAGCGATTTATGACGTTTTATAGGCCAAACGACTGATCAAGAAAATAACCGACAAATCATCGTGACGTTACACGATACTCTGATATCCATCGTTTCGGAGTCCAAGCTGCGGTTTTAGAAGGTGCAGTCAACCTGAGGCCAGTTCTGCAGCACAACACAGTTTCTCTTATATCACTGTGTAAGCAGGACAACATTTCTAGCCTTCGTTTGCAGCATTTCGCTGCCAACAGCAACACGGTGGTATTATTCCTCCATCAAACTGGCCGGAGAAATCAGAACATCCTCATAAATCAGCCCTAACAAGCATTCCGGGTGTTGTGAGAGGAAGAGGATAAAGCACGAGCTGTGAGGGACGAACGCGGGCGGCTTCTGTGAATGAAGAGCTGACCTGACTCGGCCATGGACGGGCCGGGGCCTGCGGGCCTGTGTCTGGCACCCTGATCTGATCTACATGATCACTGCCCACTTCAGCCATGTGATGCTTATGCAACGCTCCTCCAACCTGCAGCTGGGGCAGAAATCCATCACACCACAAACCCCCCTTTCTTCTCTCAAAGAAGAAGCTTTTAGAGACAACAGGAGTCACATGACCATGGGAGCATCATGGAACCAACCCCCCTTTCATCAGTGTACCCCAGCCAGCACCCCTCTCTGCAGATGTTGGGTAACAACATTAATAACGGAGGCACAATGTTGTTCTTGTGTTGTTAAACCTTCAACAGCTGTGTTAGACAGCCATGATCTGGACGTATAAGGTCAAGGAGCATAAAGACTTTTAATATGTGATACAGTGTGAGGTGAAGATCAAAAGGAATTTGAACGTAGAGTCAACTGAAGCTGTTATATATGTTTCTATGGAAGGTAAGACACTACAGGTTAGAGGGAAACACAATTAACAGCAATCACCATGAAACTTCCCCAGTTGACTTCTTACATTAAGATAATTGTGTTTTTGTATTGGTTTTCTGAAATGGTATGTTTAAACATGCAAATGAGGTCTAAGTAAATGTGTGTTAATTTGCATTCAATTTCAGTACAGTAATGTTAATTTTGGATAAATTCATGTTTCATTTTGTTGATTATATGAATCAAAGGTTTTTACAGAGATTTGGGGATATATATGTGTGCTATTTTTGTCTGTGTTTTTGGACTAAAATGTTCCATAAATGAAACTGAATGATATATGAACAAACCCCTATGTAAAACCCCTTATAATAAATAAAAAATAAATAAATAGATAAAAAAAAACAATAGAGGAAGATGGTCATTAAATAAAATGGTTGCATACATGTAGGACATAGACACTACAGGTAAACACATTTAACTAATAGCAATCACCATGGAACTTCCTAGTTTTCTGAAATGGCATGTTTAAATATGCAAATGAGGTGTTATCTAAGTAAATATGTTTTAATTTGCATTCAATTTCAGTGCAGTAATGTGAACACTCGATAAAGACAAGTAAAACCTCCAATGTTTTATAATGTTGATATTTAAACATCAGGTTTTTACAGGGAGATGTGGGGATATGTGCACAATGTCTCTGTTTTTTTTAATAAAATGTTCTATAAATGAAGCTGTGCATGATATATGAACAAACCCCTCTGTAAAACCCTTCAGATTATAGTTAGGGATAAAACTGTAAAGTTTGGTGCCGCTGAAGTGTGGATTTCTGGCTCAAGAGTGAGAAAAACTCATTTTGAGAAAACAGCCTTATAAAGATTTGCAGGAGAAATCTACAGACGCATTCACAATGAAAGGTCCAATAAAAACCTGCGGAAAGCGTGGATTTTTGCCATTGTTTTCACTATCTGAGGAAAAGACATGATCTGGAAACAAATAGACCAAAATCTTAAAATTTAGTGTGTGGAAAAACTGTTATTTTGCCTGTTGCGTCTCATCTTAAGTGCAGTGAAATGGTTTAAATTGTGACAATAAGAGAATGTGTTGCTCTGATCTACGAACAAGGCGTTGGTGGTGCTGCAGTAAAATTATTAAACTGCAGCAAATAAGCATTGAATACAATCATAGTTCACTTTTCTGCTCATTTTCTATGTCATCAAACTCTACTGGAAGCCTCAGAGCGGTGATCAACTCAGAAAAAAACGTTTCACGTTTATTTCCATTGTGAGCCTGCAGGGCTGCAGGAGAATCTGTCCTGGCCCTCCTGCAAATCCCCCCTGTGAGGTAATGAAAAGGTTAAACTATGACGTCAGGCTTCCCGGGTCGGTGAACTTCAACGATAGAGAAGAGCAAACGTGCCAGAGGATGTCAGAGTCAAGAGGGTTGTAGGCTACTTCAGTACGGCTCCTCCATTAGAGACAAATGTCCATCATGCAAATTCACTGTAAAAACTGACAGTAATGCTTTAATTTCAAAGGCTGTATGTTTTATGTTGTTTTTTTTTATATATTGTTCATCCCATCAGCTGTGATGCATTTCACAGTTCTACGGATTTTGTGATACTCGTGCTTTCAATGATCTTTTTTCGTTTTCGGTCTGAGCATACAGCAGGAAGCATGATGCGAATTAACAGCCTGCTGCTAAAAAACTGAAACGTGTTTGAGCATTCCTTCAGCATCTCGGCGAGATTGACCTAAAAATAAAATAATTTTATTAATGTGGTGAGATCTGTTTGGTTTTGTTTTTTTTATTTTTACCCTGCGAGAGAAGACGAATCTGTGAAGGGTGCAGTTTTAAATACAGTGCCAGCCTTCCGTAGGCCTCTGGTTATGCCATATGTCACTACAATTCAGGCGGCTCTTACATAGGACCCCCCACCACACACTTACACACACACACACACACACACACACACACACACACACACTTACCTCAATCCATCTCCCAGACCTTGTTTTTATGCCAATCCACCCATGAAAACATAAAACATATTTTATGTTTATGTACACACAAAATGTGAGCTGTTAAATTGGCTTCCAAAAGGTTATAATGTGCAATTACCTGTCCGTATTTCAGCAGAGTTTACTTAATATACAGACTGATTCAATTAGATCATGTGTGCATGCCCTACATGTTCACACACACACATGCCCACACACGTGGACGCACACGCGCACACACACACAGGTCAAAGGCTGTCCATTGTCAACCCACTCACATAAAACCAAACCCAGGTCATGCATTTACTCATTTTTGGATATTTTTGTATTTAATTTCAGCTTTTATACAGCTAAATTTTGAAGAGAATCTATTTTAAACAACCCATGCACTATTATGTAACATAATTAAAACGAGCAGCTATTTAAAAAAAAAAAGAACCACAAACACACAAAACAACTAAAGAGGAAAAAACACATTAAATAAATGATCATCCTCGTCATCATTCTTCTAAACTGAGCCTTAATGTTTCTCAATTTTGTTCCATAATTGTTCATTGAATTCATAAATAAACTCTATTTTAAACTGTCCACACAGCTTCAGTCTATAGAGGTGATGTAATGTGCGTTTAACTTGCCCTTTAAAACAATCACAAGCATATTTTAGAACTTGAAATCTGATATCATTGTCAAATGTTCCACGTGAGCAGCCATGCTTTTAGTGATCCGGACTATTTTATGTGTGGAAATAAAGGCGTATAGACACTGTGAGTTTGTAGCTATATGTTTAATATCCATGTGCCCTTTCACCGCCTGCAGACGTGTGTGGGAGGCGCAGTTGGCTGTCAATCATCAACGCTCCACTGATCAAGGACAATCCTCATCGTAAAACCGGTCTTTTTCTTAAGAAATCACTCACTCCGCATTAATTATCACTCAGCCCTCCGTGTGTGTGTGTGTGTGTGTGTATGTGTGTACTTAACCACCTCTGTGACTATTTCACATTGCATGAACTCACTTGAGTAGAGCCTCTATGTGATGAGATGAACAGCTTCTACTAAAATGCAAGTTATTATTTTGCTAAAACACACACACACACACACACACACACACACACACACACACACAGGAGAGCGTCAGCTGTGGTAAATAGCATTAAGATCATCAAATGGATGAACAGTTTTTAACTTGAGATAAATCTGTAAAATTGAAATATCATTGCAGTAATATTTTCATTGTATTTATTTATCGGTTTGCTAAAAACCTTTTGAATTGACAAATAACACAGAGATGGGTTTCATATGTTCAAAATAAATAAATACATAAGTAAAAAAAAATCTGTATTTTTTTTGTGCTTTACAAAAAATACTAAAAATACTGTCTGGGCCAGGTGTCTCTCTCTCTCTCTCTCTCTCTCTCACAAAATATAACATGTACACACACACTCACATTATAATACACACAACAATGTAACACACACACACACAATATAACATAAGCACTAATGCTCCAACACTAATATAATCTCTCTCTCTCACTCACACACACACACACACACACTATAACACACACACTGCAAGTTGTACTGTAAAAATATTGCGCTACTCTTTTCTTGTCTTAATTCATAAAATGTATTGATTTAGATTTATAGATTCTTGGATAATATTGTTATTGCAACAGTCATGCCAATAAAGCTAATTTGAATTGAACTGAGAGGGAGAGAAATGTGGTGATAATTTAACATAATGTCTTTTCTTGTCATAAACTACAACATTTATTTGGCAGCGAAAGGAGACGTTTCACTCAAGAAACCTGTGCTGGAAAAATAATAATAATATTAATAACCATGCAACGTTGTGTATACAGAAATAACCAAATGAAAAAGGGAAATAAAGACCATTAGTTTTATTAGTATTTTTACATGGGGGATATTAAGCTAAAAATAAATTAATATTAAAAATTATCCTTAAATAAACAGGTTGCATACATGTAGGACACACACACACATAGATGTGATGGTCTCCAGTTTCCATCCATGCATATCTCTGCTCCTCTCCTCTGCTGCATGCAAACATTTGTTCGCCCTGATGAATTCACAGTAAAACCAAGCAGACCTCAGATATTACAAATAGCACGTTCCCTCACTCACATTTCACTTCACAACAAATTACACGCTTTTATTTTCTACCGCAACTACTGAACAAACCTCTGCAGCCGCACGTTTTAAAAAAATGGTGAAAAGCCTCCATGCAGCAGCACATTTTCTCCATTAAACGCGACTTCAGCAGCTCGATCCGCAACCAGAGAATCTGTCTTTTCTCACACACACACACACACACACACACACACACACACACACACACACACACACACACACACACACACACACACACACACACACACACACACACACACACACACACACACACACACACTCTCTCTCTCTCTTCATATAAACCTGACGAATTGTTTCAAGCCTCATCTCACTTCTTTTTCCCCCAACTTTCCATAACGAGCAGGCGCCGCTGCTCCCAGCATTTATTCCCTCCCCCCCAAAGAAAAACTAACCTCGATTATTCTAAATCTCCAACATATAATTCCCTCTCTGTGCAGTAACGCTACTCCTCTGACTCCTCTGCTGCTGCTGCTGCGGCTCCTTCTGTGTTTATTGGCCCGTTTAAAGCTGCGTTACCGCCACCAACTGGACTGGAGTGTGGAACATGGGATTAACAGAAAATAAAATACACACACACACAGTATTTAAAAAATAAATAAATAAATAAATGAAAAAAAAATCAAACACTTTTTATTCTCTAAATCTGAGAAACATAGAGTAAGTGATGTCATATTAAGCTGCGTCTCGCCTGCTTTTCCCCCCTAAAAAGCCCTGGGGCTGTTTTCTGTTTCCTCTGGATTTGCTGCTGTGGACATTTTCCATTTTTGTGCTTTACGTAATGTGTTAGTGAGACCTGTTTGATGACATGATGGTGTTTTTCCTCTTCTTCTTTGGATTATTTTACATCAGGTATTACGGTGGGTATATTGCTGCCCTCTATTGTTTGTTATTAATGGTCCTTTTTGAGAATTATTTATATATCCTTATTGTAAATGGGATTGCATTTGTTTTAGTGACTTTTTCACCTGTCTGAACACTCAAACTGGTTGATAATTCAAGTGTTTGTTCACACATTCACACACATTCATACACTGGAAACTGCAAAAACTAAAATTTACAGTAACCAACTGGCAGCAATCATCCAGAGAATTAGTGTATTTTTTTTTACAGTAGAAATACTGTACTTCTTATATAAAATATAATAAAAAAACATTATTTTTTTTACATTAGAAGTACCGTATTTCTGTTTACAGTATTGTTTCTTTACTGTAAAATAAAGAAATATACTGTAATGTCAGTTGTGTTCACAGTATTGGGTGATTAACTGTATTATAATACAGTGACACTTTGACGACTGTGATTTTCTACAGTAATACTTACTAATACTACTGTGATTTATTGTAAAATATACAGCAATCTACTGCAATAACAGTTTACAGTAAAGTTATTGCTGTTACTGTATTTATTTTTTACAGTGGAAGTAGTATACTTCTGTTTACATTACTGTTTTTTTTATTGTAAAATAAAGAAATACTGTAACGTCAGTTGTATTCACAGTATTGGGTGAATAACTGTATTATAACAGAATACCTCTTTGACTACTGTGATTTTTCTACAGTAATACTTCAACTACTGTGATTTATTGTAAAATATACAGCAATCTACTGCAATAACAGTTTACATAGCATTACTGTGAAAGTTACGGTGATTATTTTTTACAGTACTTCTGTTTACAGTATTGTGTCTTAACTGTAAAATGATGATAAAAAATGAAATACTGTGATTTCAGTTGCATTTACGATATTGGGTGATTAACTCTATTATAATACAGTAACTTTTTTTTGACTACAGTGATTTTCTACAGAAAAAAGGTTTTACAGTGCGACCGCTCATCAGAATCCAATCATTCACACGCAGCAATTTGGGGTTAAATATCGTGACCGAGGACACGTCGGCATGCGGCCTCAAACCGGAGGACGACCTCTCTACCTCTGAGCCACATCCGCCTGTTTTATATAGTCCAAGACTGTGCAGACACTCCAGCAGTTTCTTCCTGTTAGTCTGGTTATCCTGGTTGAGTAAGTTGGGTAATCAGAGTCTCCAGCTGCTCCCGAATCCTTAAACAGCTTCTTCATTTTGAAATGAGTGATTCTTGCTCCGGGTGAATTGCAGATGATGAGGATGATGAAGATGATGAGTCTTTATCCTCCATCAGTTTATCAAGTCTGGACTTGGATTTGATTTGTCTCATTGGAGTTAAAGCTGCTGCAGAATTGCTGCATATGACTGAGTTTGTCTGGTTTATTGTCCTCTACTGAGGCTGCGAGATATGAGGAAAAGCTGCGATCTGTGTGATAACATTGTTCAATATTGTGATGACGATGTGACTTGTGTTAAATAAACAAATACTGAAGTCTGCATATTAGCTCTGCAGTTTCCTGTCTTTCTGCTTTAGGAGGTACACTGCTACAGTCAAACACTGACTAGCCTATGATCCCACTTATATTTATGCATAATATTAGAACAATAAAGTCTTCTTTCAACAATAAAATATGCATGAGTAAAAATTTTCCTCAATAAAATGATTATTTTCATATAATAAAAACCACTGCAGTGTGATACAGCTCACATAACAGAAATGTAAGTCAGGTTATTTTATGTAGCTACAAATTACTGATGTCCCCTAAATGCCTCACATGCAGATTAACAGTAAACACTACAATTTATCAATGTCCCCTAAATGCCTCATGCAGGTTACTGCTATGTCTCCATTTTTGCTTATGTCAGCCTGTTAAATTTGTTATGTTCTACATTTTTTGTGGATAATTACCTACTATATGTTTAAGGGCTAATGTCAAAAATGTCATGTTTTGTGCCCTAAAAACTTGGTACCACACAGTTTAACTCTCTTAAAAAGGTTCGGAAAGAAATTAAAACACATATTATCAACTAGTTTTATATTATAGGTGTATTAAATATTTAAAGTTTATCATTCTTTTTCGGTTACAACATTTGACACCTGAACTACAAATTGAGTTTCAAATGACATGAAATCAACATGAACAAAAAATGTAAATTTTTAGAGACCTGAGAAATGCTTTTAAAACTGTATTTTAAAAAGTTGTTGACTTTCTCATCTTGCCAACCTTTATTTGTCACTGACCCTTAAATTAACAGCAGTTTTGCCCAAGAATGTGTATCTATCTCACAGTGTTTTTCATATTCATTGTGTTTTAGTCTTCTGAGATGTGGTTACAATGATAAAAAATAGGATTCATCATTCAGTCCTCCCCTTTACCCATCAAAGCAGCTTCTTTGCAATGAATACCCATTTCTAAGATCAGAAATTCTATGTCCCTTTCTTAAGTCTTAATTCAGGAATCATTAGTCCAAATGTCACTTTCCCCGCTTCCTGGATCCTTTGATCCATCTGTATAAACTGGATTTCTTTAGGAGATCAACTGCAGGTTCTGAGATTAGCCGTGCTGGTATAAGTGACCACCAGACTGGAGGGCACACATTAATATTAATAATACCAATTTCCTCCGCCTTGGGTTTTCGGCTTATTTCCGAAGTTGGTTTTGGCCTTCGCTCGCTCTTCCAAGGAATTCCCAATGTTGATCCAGCAAGCGTTCTGTTAGAAGTGTTTTGCCATCCAAGTCTTTTTTTATTTTCATCAAGTATTTCAAGTTTATGTCGTCTAATTTCATAAATGGCATCTATCCCATTTCTATCAGCAGGGCACATATTGGAAAGTGTGGAATGGTCTTGGACTTGTACTATCGCCAGTTTTTTTAATCATCATAGCTGCTGATCCATAAGGCATGCATCCACAATCAATAACTGATCTAATCCTTGCTCCATACTGTATATCATCATCATCATCATCATCGACTCTCTGTCGGATCCTGCCACACTTTAACGGAACCTTCTTTACATTCTTAGAAAGAGATCTAGGATTCTAATTTGGCCAAATTTCTTATTGTTTAGATCCAAATATCATGTATTTTGTGTATCTGTGGATATTATGAATCCCGACTCAACCACCTTATCCATTGCTCTTTGAATTTGGGTAAAATAAGAGGAGATATTCCTCCCTTGCTTCCAGATGGCTCCATCATCTGCAAATAATGAAAGACCAGATTCTTTTCTGCGAAATATTCCATTGAGTAGCACATTAAAAAGGACCTTGAGGGTAACCCACTTCAAACCCTCACCTGTACTGACCTGTTGCATAAAACTTTCTTAATCCAACCTTCTCTAATCCCTACAGTGCGATTAAAACTTCCATATTGTATAAATGTTAAGAAAGACTGCCACTAATGCTTCTTTATTTTCTGACTCTGTTTTTCCTCCAGCATCTGTACTTTCCAATGATGGATGAAGTACTCAGATCCTTTACTGCAATAAAAGTAGAAATGTCATCTAAAATACTCAATTACAAATAATAATCCAAAATTGACAATATAATTGAAGTAAAAGTACAGTACTTGTTAAGCAGACTGTGATTTATCATTATAGTAGCCTATATTATACTATTTGTGAAACGTATGTGCCAGCATTTTCATTTTTTAGTTTATCACTGCGGCATCAATTTGAGATATTTTTAGTAAATTAATAATACAAGTGCAGAGCAACAGAATACAGATAGTAAAATGTTAAAGTATATTTGTTGTGTGTGTAAAATATCGAAATGTTGATGTGAAAAGTACCTAAAGCTGTCAGACAAATGTAGTGGATAAAGTACAATATTTCCCTCTCTACTGAAGTAGAGTACTTGAGTAAATGTACTTGGTTACATTCCACCACAGAGGTCAGAGGTCAAGACAATGGCCTGCACTATGCAGGGTTATTTGGCTCCTTCCTGGGTTTCAGAACTTGGGATTATTGCAGCATGTTTCCATTCCTTAGAAAGACAACCAATCTCCCACACGTTATTGATTAGCGCTCGTGTTTCCTCCAGCACAAATGGTTGATATTCCAATCTGTCTCTATACCTGGAGCAGCGTCCTCGCCCTGATTCATAGCTCACTGTTGCAGGGGTCTGCAATGTTGTTTTTCAGGCCAATGTCCCCTTAGCTGATAAAAAAAAGAGTATGGGCCGCTTACTACATATACTGTAAAAAATTGCGAGTTATTATACATACAATAACTTAACTAACTTTTTTAAATAATTTATTGTTGGCAGTAATTTGTTTGATTCATTTTAATGCATTTTTTTCATACATATTTAATTATTTTGCTGAAAAACCTTTTCAAACTACAATTTGGCCCCCTGCAGTTACTCTGAGGACCCCCTGGGGGGTCACGTACCCCCTGTTGAAGACCCCTGCTATATTGTATAAAAAACACACATTGATAGCCCCACAATCATCCTAATTAATGTGTAATTTATTCTGTTTTTTTTCTCTAATATTCTTGTCCTTTTCCCATTTTCCTCACTTACATTGTTTGAATTTTTCAGGAATTCTTCTACAGACATATAATAAAAAGATAGTATTATTTAAGGGCTCATTGAGGTCGAGGACAGGAATTGCTGAAATACTCCTGTCATTCTATGAACTAAATTCCAGATCCTTTTTTTTTTTTTTTTTTAATGGATGTCTCAGGTCCTAATTTACTACAGAAGTCTCTCCAACTGTTTTTCTTTGCTTCTTTTATTACACGTCTAGCTTTGCCTCTAAATCTCTTGTATTCAATAGCACAGCTCTCTTGTGGATGCCTTTTTAACTTTTTATATGCTCTATTTCTGGCTCGGACTGCAGAGTTACATTCCTCATTCCACCATGGGACCATTGTTCCTCTTTGGGGAATTTTTTTCTTGGGGATAGTCTTAGATACGCTTGACTCATATGGCTTCAGGGCCAATAGGGGTCCGCCTTTGGGGTGCCTTGAAACCGGCTCTTCTTATCCCCTTTCATCATCTAACCCGGGACGCCTTGAAACCGCAGGGCCAGTTATTGCCTTTTTTTTTTTCAGACAGCCCAATGCGGACTGGCCAACAGCCAATCAGAGTCTTGTTTACACTCTGTGACTGACAATGCTCTGGCAGCGAGCCAGCCAATCAGAACATCCCACACACATGGGGGGATGGGGGGGGGGGTTCATTTGTAAACATTTAGCATAATGTAATAACCTTAGTCCATAGTAATAACATGAGGGCAATATTGGCATTACTGTCTTGTCTGCATGATTCACTGAAGAGTTAAAGGGAATTGATCTCTCCTGCTTCTGAAGAAGGAAAAATAGCATATGAATACACTGGAATATTAGAAACATTTAAATATTCATCTGTGACAAGTGTTTTTCTATTAAATTTGACTAATATATTTGAAAATATAATATATATATAAATTATTTTAATATGCAGAGATGTTAAAAACTGTGAGATGTCTGCTTTTTTATATCTAACTCTAATGTAAAAGTATAAAATAGATAGGATTTTCCTGGAAGCACAATTTAATTCTCATATCTTCTTATTTATTATTATGACCACTGCCTAGATATCATTCGCAAATGTTTTTTAATCTACTGTGAAAAGTCTAAAATGACTCCTTAATAAGTAAAGCACGTTCTTTCAGAGTGTTATATTAATGTAATATATTATATAGATTGTTTTATTACTCACAAATACATGTAAAAGTAAAATTTTATTTTTGTAGTTCATCAATGTGGAGCCAGTAGATTACTATTAATAGTGCAGTATTACGTCACAATATATACCTGCATTATGTATTTAATAATAACACACTATATAACACAGGCTATATAGCACGTTAAGTGTATAACAATTAAAAAGTAAATAGAAAACTGTTATAATACTTAAATATATTATTTTATTTAAAATTTCAATCTGAGATAAGCACCAGATGAATGTAGTGGAGTAAAAAGTACAATATTTCCTTTTGAAAAATGTGGAGTGGAAATATAAAATATATTTTTAAAAAAATTAATTTTAAATTATTATATAAATATAAACAATAAAATCATATAGAAATACTCAAGTTAAGTATCAAATGTATGTTAAGTACAGTACTTGAGTAAATATACTTAGTTACTTCCCACCACTGATTACATGCAGCTTCACCAGTTTCACTCTCCATGGATTGTGGAGGGGGAGGGGAACTTCAAAACAAAGGACTTGTATACAGGAGAGAAGTAAATGTACAAGTACAAATACCTCAAAATTACAACCATGTACGCTACTTGAGTAAATAAACTTTATGTTACATTCCACCAGTAAATAAACAAACATGCACTCAACTGCGATTCTGTGTTTTCTGCTCCGTTTTTTATTTATTCTCCATAATTCTCACAGCGCCTAAAAGCTGCACGTTAAGCTGAGCGGGGCTCAGACTCACTGAGCTTCTATTGTAAGTGATTAAACTATCCCGGCGCTTTAAATCTGCCGCTTTTGTCCGCGTTTAGCGTCGCCAGGCGCCGCGCCATTGGCCCGCGCCGGCGGCCAATGGGAGGCGCGCGTGTCTCCGGGCGGGGCGGCGCGAAGCTCATTAACATGCAGGTATCCCACCAATGGGAGGGCGTGTTTACCCTGCCCCGAGACGCGAGGTACGCAGTTGCACCGGGAGAGAAAAACCGCTGCTTGTGGAGATCCGAGCCGCGATCCAGCCAGGCCGGAAGCCCCCAGTCTCATTGCTTCCATACAGGCTGCTGCTCAGCCTTCAGAGGGAAAGATACTGTAGGAGCTCACTCTGTAGCCACATGCTTTATTCCATATTCCGACTTTAAATGGGCGTCGCACTTGGCCTTGCACCTTCACTCCCAGTGTTTTGTGATTTTATAATTTATTGTTATGCAAGGATTTAACATGCCAGTAAGTAGTAATTTTATATACTTGATATATATTTTTTCCTTCTTATTGAATAAAATATTTTAGGCTTGTTTTTATTTTTTTTTTTTACTTTCTCAGATGCCTATTTAGTCCAAAAAAATGCTGTAGCCTCTGTGACATGTTGTGCATTATATTATTATACACAGTGCATTGCTATCATTTCCTAAATTATAATAATAAAAAAATACAGGACGTACAAATGGGGTGTATCCTTCATAAAACAAATAAATTATTGTAATGAGCTAGGGGGGGGGGCTTACTTTAAATTATTACTACTATTATTATTATTACCATTAGGCTACTATTATTATTATTACTGCTATTAATATTCTTTTTTATCAATTGCTTCATTTCACGTTACGGTAAAAAGCGTTTTTCAAATCTGAAAATAACAATTGAATTTGCTGTTGTTTTGCTTTTAAATATCCTTTTTTAGTCAAATTCGAAGCTACGTGTTTTTATTACAATTGGCCACGATTTTTTTTAAATAAATTGTATAATAATGTTCATATTTTTTGTAATACTGTCGCCTTGGTGTAGATTTATATACGCGTCCGCTGCTTATAATAAAACGCATGCCGAGGAGTTTTTTTCTGCATAGAAAGGTACCGAGTCGTGTCTCTCCTCTCCCCGGCCGAGGTGCACTCCCAGCCGGCCAGC
The DNA here is from genome assembly GCA_030544235.1 of Lepturacanthus savala. Taxonomy (NCBI): domain Eukaryota; kingdom Metazoa; phylum Chordata; class Actinopteri; order Scombriformes; family Trichiuridae; genus Lepturacanthus; species Lepturacanthus savala. The sequence continues at coordinate 6,407,184 of CM060482.1, read as the reverse complement.
CCTGTCACGCAGGGGCCGCCCCTCTCTCTCCTTCCCCGCAGCACGACCCGACCTACACACCGCCGCTTGATTTATTATCCGCGTTTCTAGCCTTCGATTGGCTTCTGTAAATGCAATTGGCAGCAGCTTAATGAATTGCATTAACTCCGTCGATCATTTTTGACGTTTTGTGTTTTTTTCCCTTTTTTAAAACAAAAAAGAAAAATTACAGCTGAGGCTCGAAAAGGCTCGAATGGGGGAAAACACGCGTGGAGATTCACGCCAATGCAACTAAATTCCCATGAATGTATATTTGTGGAGGTTTTTTCTTTAAAAAAAAAAAAAGACAACGGGCTCTTGCCAGCCTCGCAAACGTGGGATAATTTTTTATTCTCAGGTTGTTAGCGAACATATGAGTGAATGCAACAGCATGGCGAGGTAATGGCTGACTGCAAAGCACTTTCTCAGTATGGAGACAAAGGCAGAGCTCCTGACGGGCGGCCATTCACCTTGGATCTATACAGTGAAGCCTCAGCTATCATACAGGCTACAGCAGGGCTGCTTTTCTCTCCTTTATTTCCATTTATTTTACATTTAGACCCTACAAGCTAACAGCGAGCCCTAAAAGCTCCAGTTGATCAGATTTGGTGCCAGGTACCTCTGCATGGAGGGATTTTTATTGTTGTTGATGTGGATTGTAGCCTCGGCTGTTACTGGCTGCATGTGGAGATAATGGTGCTAAGAGTAAAATAGTATATACGATAAAGGATGCGTCTGCTCATTTTTTATATATTGTACATTTCCTCCCTTATTTTGGTCGTTTCATTCATGGTGAAATTGTGTTTTTTTTATTTGCTGGGGACCTCCTGCAAACCCTTAGAGCGACCCTGCAGGGACCTAAATTGTGTAATATAAAACAAATCACACAGCCCTGCTGCTGCTGCTGCTCAGGAGGGGGAAAAACGCAGGATTTATTCAATAATTTACTAATTTAGAGCTAAGAAATTATATTCTGTTAATCTTTCTGAGGCTTTAGCTGGTTGCTGTGCAGAGAAAAAAAACAAAATCTATATTTTCACAGTTAAATTACATTTTATTTTAATTTGAATTATTGTTTTTTTCCCCTCCCTTCCCTATTTAAAGCAAAAAATGCTATTTTTGTGGCATGGCAGAGGATATGGCCTATAATGCATTTACTGCTTCATTTGATTACCTGACCTGAAATAGGTCAAGGCAGATGAAGACAGTGAGAGTGCAGTTATTCACATGCACACACACACACACACACATAGAAAAGAGAGCAAGAGAGAGTCCATCTTTTTTTTTTCCTCAGCAGCTGATTCATCTTCTGTTATGGAGCGATATAATAATCTTATTTTAAAGATAAAGCCTCCTGTTTGATGATATGCTTCGCAGCTTCTATGGCATGTAATATTGCAGCTTCTTTGCCTGGTTGTTCTCATATTGAGTCATGCAAGACGCCTTTTTTGTTCTATTGTTGCCTTATAAACTGGGTTATTTTGTGGATTGGGTATATTTTGATGCAAGAAAAATAAAGCATATAAGGTAATAGCTGGAAGATTTGACTGTGGAGCAAAATGTGGATATAGTGTGAGGTGTAACGAGAGCTGGATGGACGCAGGGAGAGAGAGGAAAAAAAGGGGAGACAATAGGACGAGCAGGAGGAAGGCAGGCAGTGTTCACCTTGAGATGTAGGCTGCTTCCATCATGTTAACCCACCAAACAGAACAACACTTCCTCCTCGCAGCTTTTTTTTTTGAGATTATTGCTGCAATCACGATTTTGGAGAGAGAAAAAAAATGTTTTTGAGAAAGAGTGACAGCTGCTGCTAGTGGGATTAATGGTTGTTGGTTTTTTTTATAAGCTATAACGTGAAGATGATGAAATATATAAATATCAGAGCGCTGTCTCTCAGCTGGCTACGTGTCTTGTCTGTGGAATATGATTGCTCTGCTCCATACGGCGCACATTAGGCCTCGCTGTATATCCCGGGCTGATCAATAGAAAGCCGCGGCTCAGCCTCGGCTCACTGGGCATTCGGACTCGTTGCTGGCCGCTCGTTTTACGCGCCGGCTTATCCCGCAGCTGGAAAACACAGATCCAAACGTGCAAATACGAAATATGACAGATATATTCCTGCAAAACTCGCCGGAGCAGAACTAATTTGTTTCCTCCCCTATAAATATCGATATATTTCTCGGATTATTAGAATGTCAGTGTCTTATTTTTTTTGCACCGTGTGATTCTTAAACTGGATATTTTTTTTCTTGATAATTAAAAAAAAAAAAACAACACCCCAAAAAAATGCCTCGATGTTTTATTCTTTTTGACAGAAAAGATGATCGGGGGCTACGTTTTTGGCTGGGGAAGCCTGCGATCGACTGAATGCAACACATAGATCTGCTGACGGAGAGGACCATTATATATGGGTTGCATTTGATTTTCCTGACCTGCCCGATCCGGATTTCGGATTTAACTCGACATTCTTCGGAATGGAAGGACGGGATTTCGCCGCTCCGGCGCACCTCCTGTCGGAGCGGGGCGCACTGGTGCACCGGGCCGCCTCTCGGATCGCTCCCTCGGGCCACGGCTCCGTGCAGCACGCCGGTCACTTCCCGCCGGGGAAATACTACCCCTCACACATACCAATGGCTCCCCACTCAGGTTAGTTACTGCTGGAGGGTGGGGAGGGAATGGGGTGGTGGTGGTGGGGGGGTGGATGAGGATGGGTGGGGGGGTGTCACACAAGCATGTTCTGCAAATGTGTTCCCATATCACCAACAATTATCTGTCTCCATACTGGCTGTTGTTTTCCAAAACGCTTTCTCTCTCCAAAAAACGCTGCGCTTTAGTCCTCGCGCGTTTATCAGCGTGAATAATGGGCTGCGTGCTGTAGGAGAAGCTGATTATTTAAAGCACAAAAGAGAAGAACAGACGCCGCTTTCTGTGTTAAATAAAGGTGTGCTTGTTGACAGAGTTCCGCTATTCAAATATCCGCTAATAAATCAGATTTACACTCCGATTAAGGTTTTTTTTTGCCCTCCTTTTTGATTAAACTGAATCAACATTTATAGCTTAAATATCTCAAAGGTAATAAATGAATCTCGGGTTTGAACAAATAGGGTTTTGATAAGTTCGGTAAATGCCAGCGGATTTAAAAAATGGCATTTAGGATCTGTTTTAGTTTGCACGGAGGGGAAGTTGGACAGAGCTTCCCCCCCACCCCCCGCTGGCTTTCTGGAGCTGAATCTGAAATGAGATTTTTTTTTTTGTCATTTTTTACGTCAAATTGATAAGTGTCACGTTGGTGCCGTCACTTCAGCGTTACGTAGAGACGTATACAGAAGCCATTAGGCTGCTATAGGTAGAAGATGCAGGTTTGCATGGGTTACAGTGCTGCATGGGCGTAGGTTTTGTTTGGGAGGGTTAGGCTGGGGGTCTGGAGCCCCCCCCCTCCAGGAAAATTTGAACAAAACTCTTTATTTCTTTCACTCTGGTGAAATTATTTCTGCAACTGTTTGTGCCTTTTCTGCATTAATTTATGGCGGAAATGACTTCATGTGTGTAAAGGGCGAAAAAAACAAATATTTAGGTGCAGGTGATGATTTGAAATATAAATAATATATTGCGGTCAGGCTTTCAGCCTGTACTGTTTCAATATTTATTCTCCTGCAAATCAACTGTTCTTATTTAATATCATCCAACACACAAACACATTTATTCCTCTGACCTCTTGTGACTTTTGTTTAATGATTGGAGAGTTAGCTATTTCAAAATAAAAGTCCTTGAATTTTTTGTTCTTTTTTATTATTATTTTGTAATTTAATTTTTTTTTGCTCATGTTCTAAATATTGAGGGGACCTAACCCCTGATTCCCTGCACCCCCCTGTTTGTATGGCGGGTGCATATGGGATGAAACATCCTCTTATATCAGGGTTAACAAGTGTATTGGGTATATTAAATGTGTGTGTTTACAGTTCAAATGTACAACTTGAAGATTGAAGACAGAACAGATAAAACTTGAGCAGCTTACAGCTTTTATATATATATATATATATATATATATATATATATACACACACACACACACACACACACACACACACAATAAAAGGAACACCTGTACAGTCAAAAGCAATTTGGTTCTACAAGCCTCAAAAAGTGCAGCAGCTTGGAGAAGCTTCAAGTTTGATCATTTTTAGACCAAACTGTCTGGTTTTACGAATCAGATATAATTAAGCCTATATTCCTAATTTTGTGTTCAGGGAAAAAGACAAACAATATTTAGAGATTGCTGGATCACAACACACTGTTGCTGCTTTTATTTTGTCCACATCTGTAAAACAGAAGATATTTAAATAAGATAACAGTGGCACATTGATTGCATTAAACAATTACACTTCTGGAACAATTTCCTTTTGGAAATATGTTAATGTGGCTTCTAAAAACCACATGTTTATGATGCAGCAGCAGCAGCAGCAGCAGCAGCAGCTGGGGAATCCTGGGTCAAGTTATTCTATATAACTCAAATGATTCTCTGAATTCTGTGGGCTCAGTGTGGATGGAGACAGTATTGCAGTAACCTACGAAAATGTGTTTTTTTTGTGTGTCCTGACTTATTTATTTAGTCGTTTATGACTTTTCCGCTATTTTAATAGCTCGTTCTAATGATCTACTTAAGGCTGCGTTTTGTGGAAATCAATTTTCAAATTATATTATTTTATAAAAGATTCTGAATTCATTTGGAGCGCGATGCGAAACACACAAGGTATAATTAGTCATTCAGGAGAATTCATGAGGATTCATGGACGCTGTTCACCATTCATCTCTCACCATTCATGTTTGCTTTTGGCAGTACACACACACACACACACACACACACACACACACACACACACACACACACACACACACACACACACACACACACACACACACACACACACACACACACACACACACACACACACACACACACACACACACACACACACACACACACACACACACACACACACACACACACACACACACACACACACACACACACACACACACACAGCCTGTGTCCTTATGTTGTTGTTTTTACTATAGATGTTTTGCTGAGAGCATGGAGGCTAATGCTGGCTGCAGGGTACAGGTGCTCCCCCAACCACAGTCAGTGTTACACTAACATGAAGATCCCCCTCCTCCAAAAATGAATAAAATAAAACTGTCATCGCTGTTGGACGAGCAGGTGGATTATTGTTCTTCCAGTGGTCAGAGAAGAACCTAATAATCTCCTCCAAGATTTGTTAATTCTCCACATTTCAGGTGTGCCATTGAATAAACATGAGGAATAATTGTGCATAAATTCACATATTTTTTTTTTAAATGCTACAATTATTTTTGTTACTGCGCTCAGCTGATGTACAATCTTTGATTTATTATTTTACTAATATTTAAAAATGTTGGACATGTGCACAATATATAAAATAGGTGGCAGAGACATGAAGAAAAACAAAGAACACAATGCAAATGTGTTGTCCGCTGGGACCCAACATTTACATGTTTTACCTTTTCAAAAGCATTGAGCAAATTTAAAAATTGTATAATTTAAATGCATTTATTTGAATCTTTGATCACAGAAACAATTAATTCAACCTCTTTTTTTGTTCTTTTTTTTTTGTTTAAACCCTAAATAAATGTAACACTGCGTTTAACTGTCTGAGCCAACCAGTCCATGGCTGTGGCTGTTTGTCCTGTCAGGGCAGGTCATTAGCGTCCCTCCTAGTGTCCTGTGTGCTAGCGACATTAGCACAACTGAGCATGTTGTGTTGCTGGATGTGTTGGATCCCTTCAATGTCTCTGCACTTTCCCCCTGGGGACTAACTCGCACACTGGTTCACATGAATACTTTACAAAGAGCATGAATATTTCAGGGTTGATGTAAAAATGCATTCGGAGGCAGGTTTTCTGATGTGGCTCCTTGAAAAAAAAAAGGCTCCCCTGACTTTGCAGAGGTATTTATTGTGAGCGCTTCACCTTCACCCTCGTTGAGAGCGATGGCGGTTGCAACACCCTCTTTTGTCATTTTCCCCTTCTTTGCTGAGTTATAAAATTCCCCCGTATTTTCAGAGGAAACATCCTTTTTTTCCCTCTTTACACAGAGTTTAGAGTTCATATCATTAGCTCACACTCCAACCTTCCTGCCCACTGAACCATGTGACGCAGCGCCAGTAGAGATTCTGTCAGGGCCTATTTGCCTCTGTCCATCTTCACCTACTACAAACCAGTCATTTGTAATGCATGTCAGGTGGTCGATTTATAGTTTGCACTTGCTGTGTTCTGAGAATGTGACATTGGAGCAACTTGCTCGCTGATTCAGTAAGACACAAGCCTGTAAACTCATCTAATGTGGTTTAATCCAGACAGTTCCTTTACAAGCTCTTTTGAAATAGTAATTTTATCTTCTATCTGGCTCCGGCGCTGGAGTTGGAAACAGTCTTCCCTTGGCTGTGAGGCCCGGGATTCAGATGTTGGATAGTGTCAAACGCTGGAGACACAGTGGAGCTGTCTTTACTGCTGGCATTTATGGCTGGGGGGCTCATCTTTCAGCCATATTGTTCTGATCAGTGTGCTCTGGCTGAAGGTGTGGCGGCGTGAAAGCAGTAGGGGGGCTCAGAGGGAGTCCATGGTTGAGGTCTGCCCTAAACACCCCATGTAATCAAAGGTCATATTTGTGTCATCTCGCTCACTCGACCTCCCCTTTCCTTTTTACATCTCCTCTGTCTCCCTTTTCCATAAGCTGTCCTCCCCCTTCATTTCTTGGTCTCCTTTCTTTCGGGCAGGAAGACCCTTGTGTCTGGGAAGCGGTGGTCTTCCTGCCACTTCTGTTTCAGCCACCCTCCCCTGGCCCGGGCCATTGTTGCACACCCCAGCTTTTTTGTATATTTTACGGCTGCTGTTAAAGATAAAAAACAGTCCCTTCCACCCCCTTTATTGTTTTCTGGTAGGATGTCCCTGTCATTCCCTTGGTTTTTATGTCCTAGCTGGATATCCGAGCAGCTTCCCCCTTCAAAGGTTAGCTGCGCTGTCTGCCTTCTACCATTTTTTTCCAAAGGGGAATAAATAACTTTACTGAGACTTTTATTGAACGTCTCATTGCTGGAATATCCCATGGGTCTGCGGTTGTTGGGAAGATGCTTCAAAGACAAACACAGGTGTTTGGTGGAGTTAGCAAAGGGCCTTTAAAAGAATAAACGTCAGGGAGTGGGTGAGGGTTGTTTGAAGGGAAAGGAGGCTTCTTTTTCTTGGTCTGTAGCGCTCATGTTGTGAGCACCTCAGTTCACGCCGTGATCCCCATTGCCTTTTACCTTCCCACCAATCCTTGTTGACCCCTGACAAGAGCAGTGGATGGGGGTATTTTGCATGCTCAGCATAATTATTTAGCACGGCAACACCAGTGAACGCCTGTGCCAATCCTCCCCCTCTCTCTCTTTCTAAAACAATTTTTGGTATTTGGTGAGAGACATTTAATAGTTGAGCCGTACCTGAGTGAAAAGAAAACTGACATCTTGAATAACCCATCTTCAATATTACATTAAAAAGCTATTTGTATCCGGTAGCCGCTCTGGTGGAAGTGCAGTGACAGAATATGGGTCTCAGGCCAAGTTCCATTTGGCTCTAGCCTTGTGCGCTCTACCTCCCCTCGTTCGCTCCAGTTCTGCTAAAAAAAACAAAAAAAACAAGTGAGAGCCACGCGGCTCATTCGTGGATTGTTGCGAGATGACACGGTTTGGACGAGATGTCACGGGAGCCCCCCCCCCCCGAATAGCGGAGGTGTTGCTTGGCATCCTACACCTGGCTCAAATAGCACCTAGCCTGGTGTGCCGCCATCTGTCACCTTCCCCCTGACCCTCCCACTGGAGACCCGAACGACTCGCAAGGGCAGTCGTCTTTAAAAAGGCTAAACCGCTCACGTCCCGCGCGTTTTGCGAAAGACGTTTGGTTACAGGGCAGCGTTTGGAGTTAATTCAGGCGTCCGTACCGTTACAACTCTGGCAAGTCCCTGTCACTATTGGATTATCACACCAGGTGTCCAAAAACCAAAGTCATCAAAAATAAGTAAGAGCATCTGGAATTCATTAGACTCAGGTAACTGGGGTGATAAATAATTTAGGCTGATCCTTTTCATCCCATTTCTTCCCTGGTGGAAAAAGTACTCTGATCCTCTCTTTAACATAAAAATACTCCATTACAAGTAAAAGTACTGCATGAAAAATTCTACTTAACTAAAAGTAGAGAAGTATTATCAGAAAAATGTTGTAGTAATATCAAAGAACAAGTGCTTGTTTCATCTCATTGACATAATTAATAAAAGCATCAAAGTGCAGTATTCTACTTTTTATAGTTTAAACTACTTCATGTGTCATCAGCTACTTAAGTCCAGTGGTTTCCAACCTAAGAGTCGGGCCCCTACAACGGTCCACTACATAAAATTGAGGGGTCATGCAACGATTAATGGGAGATTCCAAATTTTGATGCACAAATCATTTTTCCTGAGTGAAATATCGACTCATTTATTGAAATATGAGAAATTTTGAATACAAATATCTGAGAATCACCTCAAAATTGCACTTAAGTACACTACTAAATGCATTTAGTTACTTCCTAACGCTGCATTTTTTTGCCTAAAAGTTTGACTCATCAGCAGATCTGACCACAGAAAGTGAAGGCTTCGTCTGTGTTGGTTAAAAAAAAAAAAAAAAAAAAAAGTGGGGGGGGGGTCTGGCTTTGCGAGAGGATTTTTGGCTTGCGAGCAGCCATGCCGCCTCAGATGCGGGCTCTTCAAACAGACCGCCACCCACACTACACCGTGTGGCACGGTGCCACGGAGCCCTCGCCTCGAGCATGGGGCGTGCACGCAGGACAAACACAAAGGAGACCCACGGGTGAGAGCGACGGGCAGGGTAATACCTTCCTGTATCGGATTTCAGGGCATTGGATTTCAAAACCTTCCCATCTATTTTTACAACATAAGGAAGTGAGAAGTTGCATTAAGAATCCAGCTATGGAAGTCTTTTGTTCACTTCCCATGACGAACAAATACCAAAACTCTTAAAAAAAAAAAAAGAAAGAAAGAAAGAAAAGAACCTGGACTGAAAATATATTGTTGCGAGATTGAATAGGCCGATACGTTTGCCCAAAGTCAACCGCTGCTGTTTTGTTTGTGATTTGAATCTCTGGGTTTTGCTCTTTTTCTCTTTCTTTCTTTCTCCCATTCCCCCTCCTCTCCCCTCCCTCAGTATCAGGCTGCTTCTCATCAGGCAGCCCCAGGCCCACCTCAGCGCATGGCCGTATTGCATGTGACAGCTGTTAGACATTATTAACGGCTCAAGCAGAAAATCCAGATTACTTGTTTTTTAATTTCAATTTTATTATTGTAATCGGCCAGTGAAAAGAACAAAAAAAAAAAGGAAAAAAAAGAGGGCCGTTGCTCCATTGTTGTTGGCAGATTTGTGGTCGGCGGTGAAACTGTACGGAGCAGTGTGAGTGTGTACGGGCGGGTGTGTGGTTATGTTTGGGTGGGCGGGTGGGTTTTTGTGTGTGTGTGTGTGTTTGTGTGTGTGGGGCTGTGTTCTCCAGACACCCCCCACCGGAGTGGAGGCACCCCGTGGTTGGCTGTGAGGCCTAGACAGGTGCATTGTTAACCCTCTAACGTCTGAGTCTGTCCCTTCTGGATGTGCTGTGAGGGCTCCTGGCAACATTTCATAGCCCTGACACAGCTTGTGTAGTGGGTCCCACTTTTTTTTACTGCATGCACAACAATCAACATGCATAGCCCTAGATTATGGGTGTGTGTGTGGTTGGAGGGGGGTGTGCAGGGAATAAATTCCCCTTCGATGTATAGAACAAATGCATTTGTACCCCCAATAAAAACATGAAAGAAGCAGAGGACAGAGGACTTTTTTTTTTAATTTGTAAAAAAGATGTGTGGAGGGATAACATTACAGGAGAATAAATATTTAAATGAAATAAAAAATGCCTGAGATTATATTTCATTACATTTTTCAATTGTCACTTACTCCATTATTAACATAGTTGACTAATACTCATTCTGCTTATCAAGTATTTGCCTGATTTTTACCGACAGATCTGTGCAATATGAGTTTTCTACATGCAATAATGCAGAAGGGCCTCTTTAAATTTAACGCTTAACAGTGCTCATTATTAATTCATCATGTAAAAATGCATAAAAATCCACTAACAAATCTTCAATTAAGTCCAAACGGATGGATTAATTGACTACGAGGGGTCAGAATTCACCAGAACGCAGGGAAATTAATTGTTTGGTGATCCAAATTTCCAGAGGGAGAACCCCGACGTTCAAACAAAACCTCCACGCACGCTACAGAGCTGCTCCGATGGCGTTTTGGCACAAAGGAAGTTTGGAGGAATCACAGTTTCATTTCAGATGCAAGCAGACAAGCAGCGTGCAGGGTGTCTGCTCGCTCCTGTGATATTTTACAAAGAGCAAGCTGAAGTTTCTGCCGGAACATGCTGTTAATGCACGAGATTCATTCCAGAAGCTCGGTGGTTGCTCCTTTGCTTGCGAACGGGAACAGAAATCAGAAATCAGTTTATTTTGTTATTGTTCCGAGCTTCTCTATCTCAACTGGCAAAACCGCGATTCATAAATGTAGATGGTATGTGGCGAGGGGGGGGAGGAGGGGGGGGGGGGTGCTCGAGTGCAGATACCTCCAATAATGGGCCGCGAATTGGCGACTGTCAAGAGGAGCAGCGGGCGGCGGTGACACACGGTACCAAACAATGAGGTGCACTGCTGCTAAATATATGCAGAGATTTGCCATAAAATATACATGCAGTATGCCTCTCAAGGATGTGTCAGCCCTTTTGTGAGAAAACAAAGATTAGCATCAGGAATTCCATTTTAATAAGTCTCTTGGGACCATCCAACCAGCTGCCTAGTCCTCAATCCAAAGGGGACTTGTTGCTCTCTCTCTCTCTCTCTCTCTCTCTCTCTCATTTTTTCTCTCTTTTTTCCCCCTCTCTCTTGCATGGGTTGCCTTGTGCTCCTCCTGACATTGATTGGGGGGACACGGAAATCGCTCTCTCCCCCTCCCCTTCTGCTCGTTTTTTTTTTTTTTGTCAAATCACTTGTTTTACACCACAAATTCTTTAATGTCTACATGTTCTGACTTTTTGATGATCCGTGTCTGTATCCTGTCAGCTCCTCCCTGCAGTCACCCCTTCCTTCTCCTCCTCCTCCCACCGCCACCAACCTCCCGCCTTCTCTTTTACATTCATTGTGTTTATTTAGGTCCCTCTCTGCCCTCCACCTCACTCTGAAGTTGTTGATGTTTTTTTTTTTTTTTCCCCCTCGTCCCCTCTGCCTGGTGTGACCACTAGGCTACACTGCCTCCTCTCTCTGATACAGCGTGTCCTCCTGAGGATCTGGGGCAAATGACTGGCTCCTCAGCAACAGATGTGTGTTTGTCTGCCGGTGCTGCATGCATTAGCTCTCCCTCTCCCTCTCTCTTTCTCTCTCCCTGCTTGCCATGCACGACCACTGACCTCCCCTCTGGTGAGCGTGGGGGGAGGAGGGGGGCCGAGCGAGTTTGTGTGTGTTTGCGAGAAAGAGAGAGAGAGAAAAAGAGGGGAAGCGACGGCACACTGTCACATGCCGTCATAGACTTACTGGTGCATTGCAAGCAAATGCATACAAAGGCACGGGCACGCGCGCACAGACACACACACACACACGTCACATGTCGCATGTCACACACACTCACACATCTCGCTTCCCAGGAGGCCGTGGGGGCCAGTGGGACAGAGCAAGCTGGAGAGTCTGGTTCGTCTGTTTACATCTAATTATAGAAACAGGACTATTTCTGCAACCACTGCTCCAGCTTTTTTTTATTCTTACAAGAAAGAGAGAGACAGAGAGAGGGAGAAGTGAGAGCAAGAGGGGGGAAAAAAACAAAAGCTTTGACAGCCTTTTCTCACAATGGTGAGCGGTTATCTCATCCCCTCAGCGCTGCTACAGTCTGCAGGCTCTCAGTACAGTACAACAGGAGACAAGGGGGGAGGGGGAGGGCGGGCAGGGGGAGAGTGTCTTGTATCGTAAGCCCTCTCGTGTAACATGAATGTGCAAATTTACGAGAAGCGAGCAAACGGCGAACAAGGCGATGTGTTTCCCCCCCATTAGCCTCGCCGATACATTCGGGGGGTGGTGGGGGGTTGACAATCGCCCCCGATAAAAAGAGAATAATTCCTTCACCTCTGCCCGGCGGGCTCCTGCTGCCGACCCGGCGGGAAAGTGCTGTCCGTCACACCAGTCAAAACAAAAGGGGGAAAGAGTTGATGTTGGGATTAGGCTTGTATAAAATGTATCTGGTATTAAAGAGACAGGGCCAGAGCGGTAGTTAATCCTCCAGTTTTTGGTGGCTGATATCCAGCAGAGTAGCTGCTGTGGGGGCCTGGACGGAGGGGGAAGTTGTCAGGGAGACAGCGGGCTGCCCGGGGACGCCAGGTGAGAGCGGGATCAGGGCGGGGTCGGGCCTGCGTGGGACAGGTTGCAGCAGATGCTTTCATAAAAAGAACCCTACACTCTGAAAACACATGTATTGGTTCAACACAATAAAAAAAATTAGCGCAACACTTTCAATCTTTTTTGAGTTATGACAACTTGTAAATTCTATTCAACTAATGTACCACAATAGTAAGAGAATTCATATACATATATATGATATTACAAATACACACTAAGTTTATTACTCACAAAATTAAGCTGTTCCATGATTTTTTTTTAAAGTGCTTTTTTTCTTATTGTCATAATTATGGACATAAGACAAATATTAAAAAACATCATCTCCAGCAGCTTTTAGCTTCTTGCTTTAAAAATAAATAATTTGCGAGGATAGCTTCTTGTTTTTAAATAAACTACATTTTAATTACGCACAATATTAAGTGGATGTAATTGCCAACGTTTTAAGATTAACACAACTCGACAAATAATGTTTGCAATTTAAAAGTTTAATCAATTAATAAATAAAATGTTATTTATAAAACGCATCTAAAAATTACCTGCAATTGAGCAACGTGCTTCACATATGCAAATAAAATAAAACAAAGGAGACAGCTAATAATTAACCCATTGAAGCCTATGAACCTGTAAGTCTATGACCATTAATAAAAAATATAAATATTACTCATACAGCTTTTTTCCTGTTATGTTAATAGACAACTTTTTATGTTTTAAGCAAAAAAAGTTTCCAATTGTTTCCTCTCATAAGACGTCATCCACTTCCTGGCGAAGACGAAACCTCCCAGAAAAAGGATGTTTTATTATTATGATTTTCAACCCTTGATTTTATATATATATATATATATATATATATATATATATATAATCATAATCCCCCAAAAAAGAATTTTGTACATGGGATAAATAGATTTTTCTTGTTTATGGGAATATGTGTGCAAACGGTATCTATAATAGACATTAAAATGCTATTTTCTGCAAGTAATACAAAGTAATACAAAATGGATAAAAAAACAGAGACAAAACATGTCAGTGACTCAACTGATATAATTATGCATGATTTTATGCATGAAATCTTTTGAAAAGAATCTGGGCTTAAATGGCGTAAAAAAGAAGGGCTGAATCAATCATTTATCGCAATCAATACGTTACCATTATCTCCCAACCGTCCGTTTCATCATGTGGTGGTAAAAGCTCCTCTCAACTACTTTTTCAAAGCGCAGGTGAAACGCACGGCCCACCGGATGAAACCCGAGCCAGGTGCATCCCCCCACCCCCACCCCCCAAATACATAAACCACTACATAATGGAAATCCACCCAATCCGCCCACTTTTATTCAGCGACGTGGCAGGTAAATTAATTGGCCTGCGAGTGTGTAACGTATACGCCGAGATAAAGGTGTGCTGTCTGGCCGAGGCGTAGCGTAACGGCCATAATGATGGTTCTATTGTGTTGATGTTGAGGGGGTGGGGGGGGGGGGTGGGGGGGTTGTGGGTTAGTTAGTGGCACAGCCAGCAGGGCCCTCACTGGAGGGCTGGATAGCCTCTGATTAATAGCGGGGAATGCTTTGAAGTGACACCCAAGTGCTGCAGCTCACGGGCTAATAGCAGTACCCTCCGTACGGGGAGTGCTCCCTCTTCCTCTGTCTTCATTTGCCGGCGTTTTCCCCCAGCGCCATCTCACCATCTCGCCACCCTCCCCTCACACGCCCGCCTCGTCTACAGGAGCCCTCAGGTTTTTATTTTTGCAATTGCCTCATGATCTCGCTCTCTGTCAGGTTTGGTAAAATGGGAGATTTTTTTCCTGAAAGGAAATTCAGAGAGAGAGAGAGAGAAAGAGAGAGGCCTGTGTTCCAGTGTTGGAAAGTAACTAAGTACAATTTTGAGGGAAATATTGTACTTTCTACTCCACCGGCAGCTTTAGTACCTTTTTAGATGCAGATTTGACACAATGGATAATAATAACAAGCTTTTGATGCCTCACGAACAGCAGCGTGTAGTCGGCTCGCATTTCAAATGTCTATGAGTTGTTAACAGCTCTGCCAAATAATGATTTTATTTTCCCCCCACTCTAAGCTTCCCACATGGCTTCATTTCAATAAACGTTCAAATGATCCGTTATTTCACCAAAAAAAAAAAAAAAAAAATCAAAGATCAGACGAAAAGTCCAAAAAGTGGAAACAGATTTGTGAATCATAACTTTGTTCTTCTTTCCTCTCACATTAATCATCTCACGACCCCTCACGTTTATCCGGTGACCCTTAAGAGGGGCCTGGCCCCTAGGTTGGGAACCAGTGATATACCAGAATATATAGCTAACTGTGTATAAAGTATTTGAAGCTAGCTCAGTTCCAGCAGCTAAAACAGTAACATGCTGCTCTAACACTGATGTTTCATACAAATGATGATTGTTGTATCAGTCAGAGACTAAATGAGTAGTACACTACCATTCAAAGGTTTGGGGTCACTTAGAAATTTCCTTTTATTTTGGTACAATGTGTTTGCTCATTGCAACAGAAGGCTAATGTAATAACATTTTCTATTCATTTTACAACACATAGTAAATAAAGTGACTTTTTATGGAAAACACTAAATTGTCTGGGTTACCCCAAACTTTTGAACGGTAGTGTATATTTGGCTGCTGATGCTTATTTACCTCTAATTATTCAAGGTTTTGTACTTGTAATGGAGTATTTTTACATTGCCGTATTAATACTTTTACTCTTTCCTCCAACCACTGCTGTTCTCAGAGCTCCAGCTCTCAGGTGAACTGTGGCACAGCCTTTAAAACTTACAGGCTTGATGTGGCACAAGTGGGACACGGTTGGGGACTATTCCCAGGATCCATTTTGATCTCCCACGCTGACAGACGAGCTACAGCTGTGGGTGTGTCCGCGCGGGTGTGAGAATGTGTGTGTGTGTGTGTTTGGGCAGCAGGGAGGCAGGGTTGGGTCTGTCAGCTGTTGGAGTAAAGTAAACTATTAGCGGTGGGAGAAGGCAGTGTTTCCACTGAAGAATTAGAACCACTTCTAATTGCAGTGAGGTTGGAGCTATGATTACATGCTGGCTAATACACTGACAGACCTCTCACTTGGCTGGCTCTCAGATTGCTGCTGAAATGGCTGAATGCCTTTTGGTTATACAGCATAATGGGCAAGTGTGTGGACGTACGCACGTGTGTGTGTGTGTGTGTGAATGTGTTTGCTATGTGTGGGTGGCTGCCTGTGTGTGTATCTGTGATTAAACTTGCTTTTAAGAGTGGTTTTCTTTGCTTTTTTTTAACATGTTTTTGCTTGCGTGTGTGGGATATTCGTGTGTGTTCGGTGTGATAACTGTGCTGTTGCTTGTTTCTTGAGTGCCTGTCGGTGTTTGAAGTGGATGCAACTTTTCTTTTCCGAATCAAAACTCAGCTGGCGCAACTGTGTCTGAAGAGTGTGTGATTTTTTTGAGTTTTTGCGCACGGATGTGTTGTATTTGTGTGTGTGTGTGGGAACAAGCAATCAAAGGAACTGTGTGGTAGAGAGAGTTGGTATAAAAGGAACGAGAGAGGAAACAGTGGCAGGCGGCTGAGAGGGCAGCATGTGGGGGTGGATGGGGGGCCGATGCAGGTGCCTAATTCTACCTCAGCCTTGGGCATTTTTATATATACCATCCATCACTTCTCCGCTCTTCCACGGGGCTGCTGGGAGATGTAGTGAACTGCTTCAATTACAATGTTGATTAACCCACAGAAGTAGAAGATCGTTTACTTAGAGTATCAATACAGGGATGTAAAGAACTCCTTTACAAGTAAAAGTCTAGGAAAAATCCTCCTTAAGTAACAGTGTATAGGTATTAGGAGCAAAATGCACTAAAAGGTGAAAATAAACTAAATGTAGTGGAGTAGAAAGTATAAAGCAGCATCAATTTGAAATACTCAATTACATTATGCTGAACGTGTGTTGCATAATATTCAGGTAATACAATTTTTTTCTCTTGTGCAACAGCTTGTTCTCAGGTGTTGCAAGTGCCTCCAAGAAGCTCTGTAAATCACATCACATTCCCAGCGTATGGGATGACAGTTATGGGAGTGGATCTGCCGTTTCTTCATCAGGCCCTAGGGCCTGTGTTATCTCTCTCTGTCTCTCTTTTTTACATGGCAGTAGAAATACAGACATCATTGTGGTTTGGGGTCAGGAGGTCAGAGATAACTTTCAACACAGTAACAGGAATCTTGTTGTGTGCATTTCTGCAGAATAATTCCTTTGGTTAGTCATGGGTCACAGGCTGGAGTGTTTCAAGAACTACCCAAGGGATTACATGGGAGCCCTACAGGGGGCATTTCCATGAGGGAGGACCTTTTTTAGTTCAGGGGTGTATACTTAATGCCCAGGAGGTCATTTTCCTGGATTAAAATGTCTACTAAACTTATGTCAAATAAACACTTTTTTTACATATTGGCAGTTTTTTTTAACCATCTTTAAAAGAATGAAGGATTTTAGTCATCAGACCTCTGGATCTGGAAACGTTAGCATTAGCAGTAGTTGCAGTGCCAAACACCACACCCTTCAGAATTCTTTTTCTTTTTTAAATGAAACTGCTTTATTCAGGGTTTTTACTGGTTTTAATCACTGGGTTTTGTTTCGGAGAAGAGGAGACATCTGCTGATAATCCGGTTCCCAGTAAAAACCTCTTGAACATCTGGATCTTAAGTTATTAGAGACACAAGCCGAGCTAATTTTACCAGCAGCTCGACTCCCTGCCACATCCGAATCATCACCGCCCGCCAAACTACATCATAGAAACACAGATTTTTGAATGTGAAATTGCTTTATTCTGTATTTTTACTGGTTTTAATCACCGGGTCTGTTTGTTGGGGAGAGAGAGAGACCTCTAAGGATAATTTGGCTACCGGAAAAAAAAATGTAAAAAAAAACTCCCGAATGATGAAAACCGAAGGAATCCTAACCAAGCTTTTTAGACAACTCCCATGATCCCACACTACCTAATGACATCACAACTCTGCCTTTTGTTATTTTTTTTAATTATGAGAGACCCTCAGCTGCAGAAAATTACATACTGTGTTTAAGGAATCATAACTGGACTTGGTGGTGTATGTGTGGTTGTTAGGAAACAAAAAGGGACCTGTGTTTGTACTATTCTGGTTATGTGGAACGTCTGTACCTTTGTGACTAATACGTGACAGAGGGAGTGAGGCATGAGGAGAAAAGTGGTCATCCTTACCGCACCTGAGTCGCCTGTTACCGGACGGTCTGTGGAAACTGGACGGATCAATACCACTAGAATGGTGGAGGTGGAGTAAACCGTGCAGCTGTGGGCGGAAGAGGAGAGAGAATAGAGTTGGGTGCACTGCTCCTCTGAAGAGTGGTGTCATTCGATGATGTAACATCATGTGATGGTGAAGCAGATGTCTGGTAGTTTGAGATGGAATTTTATTTATGGCGTAAGATCGGCATTGTTTTAACGCCATTTATTCTTAGCATGTGTGTGTGTGTAAATATGTAAATCCCCATTTGACAGATCTTCTTTCAGAAAGTGGAGCTGCTTTGAGGATCAATACTGACACAGAGGCTGCACGAAAACACACACACACACACACACATGAATGCTTTTACGTGCACAGTCCCATCTTGTCAGTTGACAGAGTTTTCTCCAGCTCTGTGGGTTCTCTCTCCAAGCCAAGCAGATGGTGAACATTCAGAATGAAAGCAGATCCTAAGTCCTTTTGGACCTCCATCAAGCCGGTCTCTGGGACCGTCCTGTACAGGGGCTCAGGTTTCTCAGCACTGACTTCCCAGCTTTATCAACCACAGCACACATGTCCAGTCTAATGGCAGTGCTGTTTAATCTCGGGCCTTCTTCCAAAGACACCTCTTTTGAAATGGGCACCTGAAACTGCAGAATCTATTGAAAATCCAGTACTATGCTTGTCAGGCCAGTAGTTGGTAGTGTAACTTCAAAAATCATGCATGCAGGCTAACAATATATTAATATGTGGGTAACTAAGAACTTGCTGGATGTGATTAGATCTCTGTTGATCACAGAAATATTACATCAACAGTTTTATCAAAGCATTTTAAATAAACTTAAAAGATTCTTTAACAATAGCGCAAAAAACGCTGCCGTTGTTTTTACACTGGAAATGTCATAGCTGTGCGTCGTCCACGTTTTCACAAGAACCGTGTCTCGCCTGGAACAAATGGCAACAGAAAGGGTTGTGGTGTCGAAAGACTCACACTCCAGAGCCTGGTGTCAAAACGACTGTATCTTCAGGACCCTGCAATGCCATTGTCTGGTAAACAAAAGGCCCAAATGCAACTAAACATTTCATGTTTTGTGCCAAAAAAAGAGACCACATTCACTTGAAACAAATGCTGAAAATGTCCTAGCTGTGTCGTTTTCACAAGAAAACGTAGGACTGCGTCTCTGCGTGCACATGGCGATGGAAAGGGTTGTGGTGTCAGAAGATTCCACTCACCTGGTGCCAAACGATTGCATCTTCAGGACCCCAGGAAGCAGTCATTGGGCAAACGAAAGGCCCAACGCAACAAAAACGTAACGTTTTGTGCCAAAAAATTGTCCCTTTACATCCAACAAGGGTCCATTGCTCACTTGAAGCAAACGCTGAAAACGTCCTAGATGTGTCGTCAACGTTTTCACAAGAATGACCTCTCGCTGGTACACCCGGCAACGGAAAGGGTTGCGGTGTCGAAAGATTCCACTCTGGCGCCCGGTGTCTTCAGGACACTGTTGTCCTGTAAATGATTGGCCCAAACGCAAGAAAAACTTCATGTTTTGTGCCAAAATTTCGTCACTTCACATCCAACAACTGTCCATGTTCACTTTAAATAAACACTCTTTAGCTGCTGACAGTTCCTTACTCCTTCAGCGTCCCGCCGACACAGCGGGACCCCCAAAACCCAGCAGGGTGCCCCTCACTACGTTCCTGCCCAGCGTGCGGCTCCTACTGTGCATATTGTTGATCCTCCGGAGAGCTCGTTTCCCTCGTCCGTCTTGCGTACCTGTAGCAGCAGCTGGACCGGCGAACGTCCTTCCCGCCGCCCACTGTGTGTGTTTTTTATGTGACAGCGTGAGCAGGATTTATTTCAACACATGCGCTCGGACCCTTTTAATAGGGCTGGTTCGAAGGCGCACCGCTTCAAAAGGCCGCACCACTCCTAACTATAAGTGATTTTTATGAGACACGCTTCTGTGCCAGTCAGCCAGGCCAAACGCCATGACCAGATTTGGTGGAAAGCGATGGGGGGGATGCCATTCCAGCAGCAAGCACCATCTGGGACAGCGTACAAAGAGGGATAAAAAGTTCTCATGCACGTTCACATATGTGTAGATGTGTGTTTGTGTGCGCGTTAAGGGAGAGGGGCGGTTAGCGCTGGCTGCGAAAGGGGGAAAAAAATTGGGCTTTTTGAGGGAGACCTCATACTGCCCCTGCCCGCGTCTACTGATTTATGGGCTTGTGAAGGAAATCTCTCATTTGTCACATTTCATCTCTTTTCTCTACGTCATCCTCTATGCTTTTATTTTCCAAAGGAGTTAAGCCCCCTCCCCCCCAAAAAAATAAATTTTTTCCAGAACTTCCGGAGAGGAAAAGAGGATAAAGAGGAAGCTGGTTTTCTTTCTCTTTCTGCATCTGGTGAAAACAATGTTGAACAAAAGGCTTGTCTTGGTGGATATGTTTTTAGTAAATATTCATCGGTTTTGACACACCAGCATAATGTATATTGTTTGTGGTGAGGTTGCGTGTCATTAGGCAGTGGATACTTTCTGCCTGTAAATAATTCAAAGCGCTTGTTACGGTGCTTTTCCTGACGCACTGAGGTTTGAGCATTATTGTTATTATTGGAAATGGAAAACAAAAAGAACATTGGGTCTGAATTTCCTGTGCAGTGTTGGTCTAAGTACTCAGATCCTTTACTTGAGTAAAAGTAGAATATACTGTCTTCAAATGGAGCACTCATATAAAAGTCCTGAAATTAATATATTACTTAAGTAAAAGCACAGAAGTATTATCACCAAATGTACTTAGTAGTATTTAGTAAGTATCAAAAGCAAAAGTATTCAATATGCAGACTGTGTTATATTAGAGTATATTATACTACTTATTTTAATCACTTAATACATGCATTTTAATGTTCTAGTGAATTACTATGGAGCTAATTTGAGATACATTGGGTTGCATCAATATTTGACACCTTTTGCACAGAGTGCATAGCAGAGAAAGAAAAATATTAGAAACAATTTAATAAAATATTGTATGTCAAATATTACAATCTGCATTTGAAAAGTAACTAAAGCTGTCAAATAACTGTAGTGGGTAAGAAAGTACAATATTTCCCTCTAATACGTGAAGTGGAAGTATAAAGTAGTGTCACATAGAAATAATCAAATAAAGTACCCAACTACAGTGCTGGAGGAAATTTCTTTCCACCACTACTCCTGTGCAGCATGGCGTTTCTGTGTAGAGAACATGCACAGTTTTGCTGCTAATACCCGTTATAGCTAGTACCGAGGTCACAGTCAGGTCAACAGCAGTCTGGAGCCTGTGTTTGTGTGCATGTGTGCATTTGTGCCTGTGCATTCGTGTGTTTATGCGTCCGTGTGCACCTTACTCACTCAGGTGCTGGCTATAAATCTGCCTCACCCTTCCCCGGCCCGCTGAGGACACAGCAAGAGTGGAGAGCGGTGGCGGGGGTTTCACCCGTGTTTAAAGCGGGGGGAGGAAAGAGGAGAGGGAGGGAGGGAGAGGGTAAAGGGTTAGAGGGGAAGAGAGATAAATGAGGGAGGGGGCTTAATGAGAGCCCTGGCTCACATGATTATGGGACAGGCTGATAGAAATCAGGATCTTTGTCAAAGAAGTCAATTAACCCCCTCCCCCCTTCCCTAATTATGCATGGATTGCTCCACTGGCTCTTTACTGATAGGGCTGCTCAGCTCGGCTCAATATGCAGACTCATGCTGCCTGACTCTACGAGGAGCTGTGCGTGTATGTGTGTGTGTGGGTGTGTATGTGTGGGTGTGTGTGTGTTTGCGAGAAACATTCGTCAACCGTTTTTTCTAGCTGGATCCCAGCAGACTGAGTGACTGACTGAGTCAGCTGTGTCGCTACTTCCTGCATCCGTTTCAAATTAAAAGTCCTCTAGGGTTTCATGCACGGTCCAGCCAAATACTAAGTTCGGACTTGGTCTTGTTTCAGAATCCGCTGGCAGTCTGCTTAAGGCCTTGTTTAGAAGACACAACTCTGAAAACGTCTACTTAAAAAGGCTTCTTTTGGTCTGACCCTTGTTTTGCGCTCCTCCTCTGCTTGTTTCAACACTGTTTCTCGTGCACAAGGATCCGCAAGTTTGGTTGTCCGTGGTGTAACTTTGCAACTCAACACGACCGAATTTCACCACATGCATGTGCTTCGGTCGAGCTTTTCCATCTTTGGTTGGCACATGGGTGAATTAAGAAGATTAGGAACATCTGGAAAAATTAAAAACAGCTCTGTTGATCACAGAAGTAGCGTAGCCAATCAACACTTTATGAGATCAAAAGATTCTACAGCTCTGGAAGACACCACTGCAAAATTATAATTTTTTTTTATTTTCTGACTACTTATAGGTTTGTGTTTTGGCAAAAGGAATATTTTTGTGTTAGTCTATAAACTATTATCAACATTATAATATCTCTACAAGTCTTGACCATTGTTCTTGGGTGACTTTATTCCACTCCTTGGTACCCGTTTAAGCAGAATGAGGTGTTCATGTGTTGGAATTCAACAGATGCTGGAATGCAATGGCTGGAATACATGTAGAGATGCTGATTTCAGAAAAAAAAACAACTTCCAGAGCTCTATATGTTTTCTATCGCCTTGACGATCCACTTCCTGTTTACACCATCACAGCATACCCAGGACATGAATGGTCATATTGTGTGTTATCCATCATTTGAATATGGACAGAGATTGTTCGATCATTTGCAATTTAAAAAGTGTGGATGGTGCCGTTGGGTTTTTCAAAGTGGCGAGCCAGCACCAAGGAGGGGGTTCTGCCCCGACCGAGCCTCTGGTCATTAGTGCATTAGAGGCTAGATGATGGCTGAACTCTGTGGTCAGAGTAAATAAGCAGTGTTGTAGAATGTCAACACGACCAGGCGGCTCCTTCACAGCGCCCCGTGTTGACATAACTGCTCTCTTATCTGAGGAGTGCAAAGCCCAGCCCCACAATAGGACACTGTGCCAGAACAAATACAGTAAAGGAGATAGAAACCACACTCTCCATACACATATCCAAACACACACACACCCCGCTGGCTGCGAGGGAATGTGTCGCGCGGCACTGCAAAGTTAAAAGCCGCAGCTGCCCGACGCCAAAGTCAATATAAAAGAATGCACGGCCCGATAATGCAGAACTGGCAGCGACGTAATCGATTTTTCGTCCCGTGCAGCACCAGCAGCGGCGGCGACGGCGGCGTCAGTGTCAGGCGGCTTCCCCCCCCCCGCTTCCAGACCGCCTGGTGTTCATGCGAGCTCATGAAAATAATGGGGTGTTTAGGATCTGGGTAATCTGGGAGGATGGGAGCCCGGGACTCTGCCTCGAACCTGGCAGGGAATGAAGGCGAGCCTGACAAGTCGCGAGACGAGCGCTGCCATCGGGAGCTCGCCATGAATGAGCGGTCTGTGGAAGTCGCAGCTGTAACGATCCATCGCGGAGAGAGAGCGAAAGAGGGAAACAGGGGAGAAAGAAAAGAACAGAAAAGGAAAGAAAGGTTGTGCCTGGGTTTGCTTTTCAAGCTCATGTTTAAGTACCTGTGTCACATTTGCTATGTTTCAGTGTCAAAACATTTCAGTTGGCCTTCTTCCCCTCATTGCCTCGCATCACCCTAATAACTCTTCTTTATTCCCCTTCCCTGCCACCCCCCTTTTCTCTCTCCATTACGGCCTCTGCCAGATCTAGACGGAGCTTGGCTCACGCTAGAGTTGTGATAACCTGCTGAAAGCTGTTGCTCTCCCGTGGATACGAGGACACCCGGCTGAGGTCCCCCCCCCGCGCTACCTCTCCCTTTCAACTCCGTGACAACTCGCCGTCCTCCTCATACGAGGATTTCCCCCCCTGAGTCGTTCCCGCCGGTTTAGGCCTGCTGCAAAGCTCGAGGCTTTCCTGGCCTAAACGCGTATAGGCGCTGACATGTTTTACGGCCCGGCGGAGCTAAAGCGTACATTAAAGAAAAATAAGGAAAAGCCAACATATGCACTCATGGGCACACAGATCAAAGTCCATTTAATGGTTACTTTGGGATGTCAGGGGGGGTTTATTTAAGACCCCCAGAACACTGCCAGTAGTGCTAGCATGGAAAATATATCATTAAAATTTTCGCCCCTGCTAACACGGCGATATTTCTGTCTTATCCCTGTGTGTGTGTTTGTGAATGTGCTACGTCAAACAAAAGCAAGAGCAGCTGCAACACATCTGTTGACTCCGATCAGACGCTGCAAGCCTCTTGTAACCCCGCAAGGCCTCACTCCTCCTCTGTGCTGTTTCTGGACCTGCACACAAATACGGAGTGAAGGGTGGGGGGTGGGGAGTGGGTTGGGGTGGGGGTGGGGGGGTTTACACGTGACCCTCCGGCCCGCCCACCTGTCCGACCGACTAGATGTGATTACTGCAACAAAGATAGACGACTGCAATGGTAGCTGTGCAGCCAACCAACCAGACAGACAAGCCATGAGCAGTTGATCAAGATGATATGCCCCCATCCACCCCCCCAGTCCCATCCCCCCTCCCCCACCACCTCCCCGGTTTGACCTTGGATTGTGCCTTTTTTTCTACTCCAGGCCCACATCAGTCTAACCAGCTGGAGAAGGGAGTGGAGAGGCTTTTTTTATGGCGTGCCCTGCTCTATGTTACAGTCGTCTGCTTACGTTGGGGTGAGGATGACCTTCTTCTCCGCCGTTCAGATTCACAGGAAACGCTCCTAATTTCGCTGCAGATGTTGAGCAGGCCCCGGCAGCGGCATTCCACGGACGATCATGCGTCAGCGGTCAGGAGACATAACTCAAGCTTTTGGTCAAGACGAATTTGATAAAAAAAATAATTTTCTATGTGATTCAGCTGACCTTGTATACACTTGAAAGTGTAGGCTGCTACAAGCAGAGAGGCCTGTTATCTGCGAGGGCCCAACCAGAGTCCTTAGACGCCTCGCAACAATCAGAGTGATTATACAGCGTGTTCTTTACAAGGTAATACTGTATATCATTTGGCTTTGGCTACACAGGTGCTTCTCTATCCTTGTCTGTAGGTTATCAGAACAAAAAAAAACGCCTGCATTTGTGTTGGCTGATGCTACAGGAATTAAACATTTCTCCTTTGTTCCCCCTTGTGAACTGGTGGCAAATTATATTCAGGGCTGCAGAAAGACCTTGGGCCGGCTGGCTGGCGCAGCGGCTCTCAGCTCCGTTATCTTCACTGTTCTGTCTCTGCGTCTCTGACAGGCTACATCAGACGGAAAAAAGCCAGAGCAGGGAGCTGCCTTCTGTTTCTCTCACACACACACATCACTCCAGGACTTTATCATATTACGGCCAATCCGAGAGAACTCGGGAGGACGGCGGCAACCTCTTCAACCGAGCCCCCTGGTGTCCGGCGATGCTCCTTGTGACCTAAAGGAGGCGCCGGGGCCGTGGATGGAAGAATGAGGGAGGGACGAGGCAGAACAGGACATTCCAGCGAGCCCTGGTTGTCAGTAGAGAGCCGGGATGCTGATTAATGGGCGGTTGTGACGTAGGGAGGGGATGAACCTGTGACTCCCCATAAAACATGACGTTCATTACCCTCCCAGGCCTCGGGAAAAACTGATGGACGTACAAGAGCAGAGAAACAGAACGCGAGTACAGCATGAGGGAGCGGGAGGGAAAGCGATTTTTAAGAACCCCACCACTCCCCCCCAAAAAACGAACAGAAAGTGTTTCCATTTTGAAGCACGCGCGAGACGGCGAACTGCGGGGAAAGCGAGCGAGGTGATGAGGGAGGACAGAAATATGGAGTCGAGCAGCAGGGGGAAGGAAGGAGAGTGATGGAGGGATGATGGAGAGGGTGCGAGGACGGAAAGGGAAAACCGAGAAGGGGGGGGATGAGTGATGGGGCTCCGAGGAGCAAAGGGAGAAGTGGGGATGAAAGTGAAAAGAAGGAAAGACGGCAGGCAAAAATCGGCCCCAATGAACAGAGCCGCTTGCAGATTTATGTGGTGTTGTGGGTATCATTATACATCAACGGAGGATATGGGGAGACTCAAACAACGTGACACCTATGGGGTTACGTGTGTTCATCTGTTGCGTTGCCCCTCGCTTTTTATTCTCCCTCCTCGCGCCGCTCAAGTCTCCTCCAAAGCAAACCGAAACGCTCGCCTGTAGAGAGGTAACGTCCGCCCACATCCACCCTCCGACGGTTTTCCAGAGCCGATCTTCTCTAGCGCCGCTGGTCGAGAGATGAGAGGGCCAGACCACCCAGGCCTAGGTAGTCGAGGAGCCTCTTTGATGTGGCACAGGCATATGTGCAGTGTATGGATACGATCTCTGCTAAAACACACTTGCAAAACACAGTTTTACTGCCTCCTGTGCGGCATCATTACTCCCCGTCACTGGAGCGGCGGATACGCTCAAAGCGAGAGAGAAAGAAAGAAAGAGAGAAAGAAAGACAGCCACCTCCTGTGCCAGGCAGTGCCAGGCTGAAACACTGGAGCCGTATGGTCACCCTGAGGGAGAGGGAAACCTGCCCAGTCTAACCACATCTCAATTAACCAATTAAGTTCAAAAGTTAACAGGGGACTAATTAGAGAGAATAGTGCTGAGCACTTGTTTTAATCTGCCTTATTTTTCCTCCCCCCCCCTCCCGACTACCAGACACGTCTGTGTCCGTGACCTGGCTGGCTGAGCTCTGCCTGCGTCGGCTGAAAGATGGCACGCAAGCCGCCGTTAGTCACCCATCTATCCCCGTGGCCAGAACATAAAACCAGTGGATTTAGACAGATCAGTCATCAGCTGTAAAACAAACCAGATCCAGAGCATTCCATGTGATGTTTCCAGTGGAACAGGAGAAGCATGAAAAGCCCGTTTTTTTTTTTTTTCTTTCTTTCTTTCGGGATCCGGAGATAGAGCAAACGTTCGAGGGCAGCTTTTAGTCATATCTAACGTAGCTGCTTCCTGTTCGCCCCCTCGTATTCGGTCCTGCAGATGGGTTTTAATGGATACCAAATGGGAGGTTTAGTGCCTCGCTATTGGCCTGCTGGAGCCTCTTTTTAACAGCATCATATTAAATGACATGTTGACAGTATACCTCGGGCGGAGAGTGTTTGTAACTTACCGCTAAATGTACAAATTTTATCCCTGTGTTCAAGAGGAGGAGGAGGAGGAGGAGGGGGGGGGCTGCTATATTGGCTGCTACCCCCAATAAAAGATATGTGGGTCTGTATGACACAGTTGTATCGGGGCTGATTTGAGCCCCGGAGCCAAACGCAGTGTGTTTTGAATCAGGCTGACAGCTAGATAGAGAGAGAGGTGAGAAATCCCTCTTTGACTCTGCTCGTTTTCCAGCGGGGGAAATCTTTGTGCTTTTTTTGGGCTCTATTTGAAGGCCATGACAATTTAAGTTCCTGCATGGCTGATTAGCCGTGTGTGTATGTGTGCGTGGATGAGAAAGAGAGTGAGAGAAGTCTTGGATGTCAGGATGCAGTTTGAAAGGGTGAAGGACTCCCCTGTTGTATGTGAGGCCCTGGAGGATTCCTCCCCCCCAACCACCCACCCACCGCCCCAACCCCCCCTCACACTCATCTCTTCCTCTGTGAGATCCACAATGCTGGGAAGAAATGTGTCATTAACAGGGGAGACCAAAATAATGTTTATGGGCTCAAACAGCACTGAAATCATTTTCCATATCAGTGCAACTGCATGGGCCCTGTGGGGGAGTAAATCTGATTTTCTCCTCCCCGTGCCAATGGGAAACATCATGGGAAAGAAAACAGATTGGATTGTTAGAGAGATGGCCTGACGCAGCTGTGGGCGGCCCTTTTTGTGTTTGGCTGCGTGTGTGTGAGTGTGTGTATTATGAGAGACGAATACAGAGACAACTAGGAAAAGGGAAGAAAGAAAAAGAAAGAAAGAAAGACAAAATAAAAACGCGATGTTTAGCACGTGTGTGCGCAAATGAGAGAATGAGATGGATGAGCCTCGCTATGCTAATCACAATTTCATGCCTCAGGAATAAAAAGGGCCTGGACGCACCGAACGGCCCTGAACCCTCTCATGTAACAATGGGTCAGTTAACAAGCGCACTCACCAAAGTTTGGACAGATAACAAATGGTTCTCCTTGAGGAGCGTGTAGCTGCCCTGTATACAGAACAGAACAGAACAGAACAAAGTGCTTCTGGCCCTGCGAGCTCTCAGCGAAATGTCAGGCCTTTATTGGCCGTAAGAAATACTCACATTTTATCTGAACCGGGAGACAAAAAAGTGATTGCTTTAATAGGTAGCATGGAGGAGGATTTAATAAAAAAAAGAAAAAAAAAACGCTGATGGAAATAACAAGGTGCTGCTTGGAGAGAAAACACTCCGTAATGAGAGCCGGGTCCAAGGAAAACTACTCTGGTCCGCTGTAACTTCCTGTTACGTACAACCGAAAGCGGAGTTTAATGATTTTTTTGTGACATTGCTTTTTTCTTGTGTGTCCGCTATTAAATCCGTGTTGTGGGAGTAGGGAATGTTGAGTGCGCTTGGTGTGGGTGGCTGTAAAAAAGGAAGGTAATGGGGCCTTGAGCTCAACGGTCCTGGCCCGGTCCCCGCTTGCTGTTTTCGAATCTGTCCTCCCACCTCCTGCGTCCCCGGTCCTGGAATGTCTGCTTGTTCTCCGCAGATGAGGCCAATGACTCAGCAGCGCTGTTGCACTTTCACACGGAGTGCAGCCAGCACTCCCAAACACATGGTCCGAGTGACGAGCCCCGAAGGCTGATTTATGGTCCTGCGTCGGGCCTGCTCCGCAGCTCGAGCACGTGGGGGTTTGTGTGCCACTGTGTTGGGGTTTTTTTTCAGCTTCTTCTTTCACTACAAACGAATTCACAGCGAATTCTGACGCACTTTGAACGAGTACATGTCGACCAGCGGTTACTTTTACAACTCAGGAAACAGAAAAGGCTCATGTACGACCATTGAACAGGTCAAGGTGGAGGGAAGTTGAACTTTCTGTGCTTGTTTGATGAAATTTGAAAAAAGAACAAGAAACATTATTGCAATCTACAGATCTGGAAAAACAATAGCAAAATTATCAGGTTTTTCTGATTTTACTACTTCTAGGTATGTGTTTGGGCTAAAGGAACATTTTTGTATGAGTCTATAAACTACTGACAACATCCCCCCCCCCCCAAATTCCAAATGGATCTATAATCATTTAGAGTGATTATTTGCAGAAAATGACAAATGGTCAAAATATCCAAAAAGATACAATGTTTTCAGACCTCAAACAATGCAAAGAAATAAGACCAAAATCACTTCAAAACAACATAATGCTAATGTTTGCTCTTAAGAATAGTTCAGAAATCAATATCTGGTGCAACAACCCTTATTTGTAATCACAGCTTTCATGCATCTTGGCATGCTCTCCATTAATGTTGGGCAAGTTGCTTCACATCTGTAATGTGTCATTTATTACTTGTTACTGTCATTTCAAAACAATTTGTTAAATTACAATATTACTGTATTTAAACTGCAAGGCATTACTCCACTATTGCATTACTTTTATTACTTTTAAGTCACTCTCACCAAAGTAACTAGAAATATGGATTTGTCATCTAAATATCTAAATATAGTTCACCTTTGTCATTATTGCTGCAAAGCTGCTGATTCCACTGTTCCACTGTGTAAGTGGTTTTCATGTCTTCAACAAGTCTCCTCACCTCTTGAGGCTGAAGAATCTCAGAACAGGAGAATGTTAAGTTTCTATGTTTTGTGGTTTTATCTCCACTCTCATTGCTTCCTTGTTAACTTCATGTTACTATGTCACTGTTGGAAATGTTAAATTAAATGTAAAGCAATGAGTGTGTGTCCATCTGGAGAATGTGCTATCCAATGTTTTCTGCAGGTTCACTCATCTCCATCTTCTATCTGACAAGCCAAAAGGAAGTGAAACATTTTTTCAGTGGAAATTTCACTGCTGCTGATCTTGCAGTGATTTCAGTGAATTTATATAAAGAAAAACAAAAAAACGACCATTTCTGACTACATAAATCAATACATATTGCAAAAGCAATATTTTTTAGCATTTTTGTAGATATTTAGTAGTTGTGATCAGTAGTGATTCAATAGTGTTTTTTCATAAGGGTATTCCAGCCCTGTGTAACGTAGTCTATCGTGCCAACTATGCTTTTGTGAGATTTCAGAGGTTCTCTTAAAATTCATTTGACAAGTAAAGTAGAGGGAAACACACCTAGTAACATTAAACCATGATGAGCATGGCCCCTGCCCTGTGCTTTCACCATCACCTCTTCATCATTAGCCCGGCTTCCTTCTTCTCCCCGTAGCCTTCGCCAATGCCGCCCCAGCCCCTCAGCAAGCTCTTACTTTGACAGTCCCAGGTCTTATTGTCTCTTAAACGACACACTTCCTGGCCTGCTCCTTGGCAAATAGCTGCACAGTGCTATGTGTCCAGCTCCTTTATTTACTGTGCCCATAAAAACGTCTCTTCGGCAGGAACACTTCCAGACATATTACTATCTCTACCCGTCGGCCACCACCTGCCCCCCTCCGCACCGCTGTTGGCACAGGAGTGATGGGATTAGAGGTGGAGCCCCTTTTTGACAATGATAACCCTCTCTGCAAAAGGGGGCTTCGTCTCTAATTGAATCTGTCTGTCCTTCTGTATGTTCCCCCCATATCTCAAGGACTGTTCATCCGATTGACTTTACATTTGGTGGGTGCGTTGCTGGGAACCGGATTAAGTCCAGAGTGGAATTTGGTGCAATTTTGGACAAAACAGAAAAAGGTTCTACACTACCATTCAAAAGTTTGGGGTAGAAATTTCCTTATTTTTGAAAGAAAAGTACTGTTTTTTTAAAGTAACGTTAAAATATTTAGAAATACATTCTATCCACTCTGGAAAATGATCATTCTAGCTGCAAACGTCCGGTTTTTGCTGCAATATCTTACATAGGTGTATAGAGGCCTATTTCCAGCAACATTCACTCCAGTGTTGTAATGGTACAAATTGTACATCTGCTCATTGTGTCAGAAGGCTAATGGATGATTGTAAAACCCTTGTGCAATCATGTTAGCACAGCTGAAAACAGTTTAGTTGGTTAGAGAAGATAGAAAACTGACCTTCCTTTGACGAAAGCAAAGTTTGAAGGAAAAAAGAATATATTATTTCAAATACAAATCATTATTTCTAACCTTGTCAATGTCTTGACAATATTTTTCTATTAATTTTCCAACTCATGCTGATAAATAAAAGCGTGACGTTTCATAGAAAATACTAAATTGTCTGGGTGACCCCAAACTTTTGAACAGTAGTGCATTTTGAATTTTCGATATTTTTTACAGTTTCGCTGTAGCTGGCGCCAATTTTCTCAAATTCTGTGAACAGGACTCATGTGCAACGTGTTACTGCAAACAGATTTTGTGAACATGTGTAGATACGATGTCTGAAAGATCATGACAAATTTAGTGCCATTTGGTGCCGTAGCACCATCATCTAACTGCGATGTTTGTTTACTATGTACGACATGTATTTGCATATCTCGAGAACCAGTCATCCAAACAGGTACTTGTTTTAAAAAGGCACGTGTAATAAAACAAGCAGCACTTCCGTGAGCCGGGCTGCACCGCTGAATGATTAATCGTGGTGAAATCAAGGTGAAAACCCCCTTGTGGATGGCTGAGCAGGTAGCGCTACGTCAAAAGAGCTGATATTTTTGCAGGATTCTGGGAAAGTTTAGAGATTAGAAAGAGAATAGACAAGGGAGAAACATATATTTGTGGGATGCGAGGCTGTTCTTTGACATCCCTGCGCCCTTCGCAGAATAAAATATCCCTCAGAGTCATGTTCTCCTATCTGTTTTCTCTGTAGCCTGTGTGGGTCCATTGTTGTTCTCAGGCTCCCTGCCAAGCCAGGATGAGCCAGTTGGACTAATTTGTTTAGGATTAGAATCTCTTATCCCTATCATGTCAACTTCTATATTGTATAAACAGCTGGGTGAAGTGGGTGGGATGTTTTCAGCTGACCTCCCCGAGCCAATTTTATTTGCATAGCACTTATGCAAAAAAAAAAAAAAAAAAATCCCAGAATCTCTTTTACCCCGCGAGTGGCTGACCACGAAGCCGCTCTGCAAACACAGGCTGTCAACTTCAGCGCGACGACCACCATACGCACACACACACACACACACACAGGGCTCACATATGCTCGCCGACACACACTCCCACACACTCTTCGCTCTCCGAAGTCTCTCACAGTTCCTCGCGCCCCTTATCTCGGCGTCTAGTCTAAACTCTGGTCCCTTACCCCTCCTCTGGATGTTGCCCTGTAGCACAGACAGTCTCTCTCACTCTCTTCCTCCGTTCATTCTTCCAACTACTTTTCTCCCGCTCCCTTTCCACTTCTCCCACCCCCGCACTGACCACATCCACTAAAACTCACTCCACAGGCACGCAGTGTGGAGAGTGTCGGAGGCGTGCGCTGCTGCCACTTTCCCCCACCCCTGCACTGGGCCCGGGTCCAGGACCAGACCGCCTGCTCGCTCTCTTTCTCGATCTCTCTCTTTTGCTCACTCCAGTTCTGCTTCTGAGCGGACCAGCCTCCTGCCGGGGGATGTTCGAGGCAGCCCACTCCCTCAGCCCCGTCATCCAATCACCCACCAACCCCCCGAAAAAAGACAAAGTCAGAGAGGGGAGTTTGTAAAGCAACCAAAACAACAACAACCCCCCCCAAAAAAAAACCAAAAAAAAAAAAAACAACCTTCTGCTACAGTTGTTTCCGAAGTAAGGAGGAATTTGGCTACCAGTTGAGTTAATGTTTTCAAGATGACTTTGACTGTTTGAAGGAAATCCCCCCACTTTAGTAGCCATTTGAAATTCCTTCTGTGTTTTATTGTGAGTAAGTAGGCGCTGGGTTTAGTCAGCGGCCCTCCGGGGTAGCGTGTGCAGCGGATGCCCGATCCAATCCGGTTTCTCGCTCGAGAGGGTCCGAAACTTTTAGCCGCGTTTATGAGTGGATCTGTGTGCGGAAAGTCTCGCTGGCTTCTTTCTGGGCGTCTGGATTCCTGGGCACAACATGGAACTGCACTGGTAGGAAAGTCTGATGAGAAAGACACCGGAGTGGGAGTGAAACCCTCTTTACCAACAGGCTCCTCAATATGTTTTTATTTGGTGAGTAAACATTTCGGATTTTTCCTTCCTCCTTTCTGTTACTGCTCCCTGCTTTTTAGAGCGCCTTTCTTCTATCACTCAGGTGTTAGAAGAGACAAACCAGACGCTGACACTTCCTAATGGCCTGACAGACTGAAATCACTTATCCCTATTCTAATATTTTTTTTTTACAAAATACGTGCCATTCTGGCGTGTTTTGCTGTGGCAGGAGAGAGTGAAAGCAGCGCTGGAAGCTGCCGTCGGATTTAAGCGGCTCTTGGAATCAGAAGAGGAAAATTGTTCTCTCTTTGATCATCTAAACTCGCTGATACTGATCTAATTTATTTAAGACAAGGAGGCGGGGAGCGTGTGTTTTGTCACAGGACATGACAGAGGCTGAATCTGGGAGCTGCAATCACTCAGGGTGCTGTGAGGTGCTCCAGAGCCTGGCTGCCACATGGCACTGACCGCTGACTGTGCAACCTCAACTGGCTTGTGTTCAGAGACTTTTTCTACTGTGATAGGAGGTCTTATAAACTACAAGTGCGTGTGTTTTTTTTTTCTCCCTCTCTGAATTTATTCCGTTTCTTCTCCTATGATCCCCTCTCTCTGGCGCTCTGGCTGATCACTGAGCTGCGGAGAACAGGTTGATGCAGTCACACCTGCAATTTTCTCTCCCGTCTCTCTTCTCTTCTCTTGTCACCGCCGCTCTCACGTCTCGTTGCCTGTCTGGTGTCCTTGTCTAGACGACACATCCATCCCTCCCTTCAGGCTGCCATCTGCAGATAAGACAGAGCTGGAGACTAACTTGGCGCATTTTTCAAGAGACGGCACGAGTGGGGGGGGGGGATATGATGCATGGTGAAATAATTGTATTTTATCCTCTCCTAGACAATAGGCATAGTCTTAGAAGCACTTGTGTAAGTGTGTGTGTGTGTGCTCTTAAGTGTGTGAATGGGTGTGTTTCTCTCCAGGACGAAATCTTGATCTGATTCCCAGCATTCAAAAGAACAACGTGTTGTGGGCGGGTGCTTGTTGTCTTCCCAGCTTTTTTTTTTTTTTTCCCTCATTCTCCTTCTTCCCATCACTGCTTGGCCCACACTGAGATGAATCCCTTTACATCCTATTATTGTATAATTCCTTGTTAAGACACCAAACAACCACTCTGTTACATTAATGGGTGAGGGACGCTCATCGGAGCAGATTAGTGACCCAAACAGGGCAAAGATTATGACGCCTCTCCCTCCCCGCAGCCTTCCAATTGAAACCGGATTAGATCCAGGAGAAAGGTGTGTGTGTCTGTGTGTGTGTGTCTGTGTGTGTGTGTGCGCGTCACTCAGGGGCTTTGGTGGGGTTTCAAGATAGGTTGGGAGGGCGGTAGGTTGTTGCCGAGCAGCACGCTGACCAACTGCATCTGCCCACTGCTGTTGTAATGGCTAGCATTCAGTCTCCTTGCCTCGAGCGCTGTTTCTCTTTCGTTCCCATGACAACTGAGCCTTCATTCTCCCTGTTCCGCCTCCCCGCCTGCTGCTCACTCTGGGCCGTCCACGGGGGCCTCAGCCTGGGCCCATACATGTGTGTGTGTGCACAAACTGGACTTCTTCACCCTATACACCCACACAGTAGCACTACTTAACAGCTCCACCTCCAGAGGTTCAGGGATATTTGTGTGTTTATTTACGTGTTTGTATATTTTAACCCATCTGAGAACAACAGTGCGTGTGTGTGTCAAGGTGGGATGTTTAGATGTCAGGGAGGGAGGTGGGGGTTCCCCCTTCCCGATGCTCCCCTCTCCTTTAATTCTCTAATAGGATTAATCTCCATCGCTGTCAGGGATCGGCGCCGATTAGGATGCACATGACCCGATTTCTTAAAGGCCCATACAAGTGCACCGCTGGCACCACTTAAGAACTGGAGAAATAAATAAACAGCGTTTAAAAAAAAAAAAAATAGAGAGAAAAAAGAAAAAAACCTGGGCAGAGAAAACACACAAGTTTACAAGGAGCTGGCTTAGTGGCAGCAGGCTCTGTGGATCCGTCATCCTTTAATAAGCTGCTAAATAAACAGTTGTGGCGAGTCCAGCACGGATGCTCTCATGCCACGGACCTTCACGCTGCTTTGGTTGGCTCCCTGACTGGAACTGCCCCAACACCAAGGCAGCCCAGCCCGCTTTTATAACGTGTGCTTTCTCCCTGACACCTCTGATTCATTAAGCTTTAAATGGGTTCAGGGAGGGCATTATAATGAAATGTTGCGAGCGCAGCTCGGGTCCACGGAGCCAATAGTGGTATGAAAGCGATTAGGCCTCATTTAGACGACAACGCTCTTTAAACCTGAAACCGTCAAACTTTTTTGTTGCGTCTGGACCTAATTTTCATGGGCAGGTGGCACATTCTTGTGCACATGAATCCGTAAACTCCAGACGCAAACTTGGATGATTTTCATAATAACCGTGTCTTGCCAGTGCCCGCGGCAAGAGCAAGGGTTTGCGGTGTTGACAGATTTTTCACTCTGGAGCCTGGTATCAAAAGATTGCGTCTTTGGGACCCGGCGATGCCGTTGCCATGTAAACGAAAGGCCCCGGCAGAACAAAAGCTTCCCCCTCAGTTTTGTGTCGAATTCATTGCGGTAATAAACAAGGCCCGAGAGGAGACAGACAGGGAGATTTGAGCGGCATTATGGACAGTTTATTTCTCGGCAGGAGGCAAACAACGGGGCAGAACGCAAGAGGGGAGGGGTCACTGACGGCGTGACAGGCTGTGGAGTCAGCAAGAGAGGGGTGAAGGCCGCTGCATTATCATTCTGTACCCGCTATGGCTCAGGTTGGAGCAGGGGTCAGCCTTCCTCCCGGTCCAGACCCTTTGGCCAAACTGGATCAGAGAGGTCTCATACAGTCTTGTTGTGAGAGGAGCTGATCTGAGACCCTCCTTCGGTTTCCCTTCAAACCCCTCCTCCCCTAACATCAGCTTAAACTTCAAAGATCTCCTCGCCTGACACCCAGACATCTCCTTTTTCATGTCGTGTCCCTCTTCTCTCCTTGTCTTCCCGACAGAGGCTTTCTCTCTCTCCTCTCTCGGTGTGCGTGAAGAGGGGCTTTCGCGGCCTCTCTCTGTCACTCTCGATGTCTCTCTCACCCTTCCTCTCTCTCTGGGGTGAGGCTGTTAATAATGCAGGAGGATTAGCTGATTTATGTGAGCCGGAGGCGCTGAGGAAAGCTAGGGTTCCTGCGGGCGACGGTTGGAGAGAGATGGAGGGGGGGGCCGGAGGAGCGTGCAATGTGGAGGGCGGTGCCATACAGGAGCCCTGGGTGTCTGGATGCGTGCCTGGCAAGCATGCCGGCCATAATCCACCCCCCCCTCCTGCCACCACCACAGACCCCCACCCTGCCCTCCAAAGAGATCTGCCAGGGACATGGGTGATAGGAGGTGGCAGCACAGAAGGAGAGAGGGCTGAAAGGCAGAAACGCATGGATAGTGTAGCATCAGGCCACCTCATAACGCCATGCCACGACAAGCACGATACTGCTGTACTGAAAGGTCTCCTGAGGACATTTGAAGTCTTCCCCGTCATTTCCTTGCGCTTTATCTTGCAAACCTTTATGAAAACAAATATTTGATTGCATCTATATTTAGTATCTAGTACTTCTTCAGAAAAACATTACATGTGGTTTCAATATTATTTTATTTTAAACAGAAAAGGAATTACTCAAAATGTGGAGTCATCATTAAAAAGAAGTTTTATAGCTGTTGTTCTAAACTATTTGGGAAAAAAATAAAATAATGGCAATTCGGCACACAGAGAGCAGATAACTTTGGCAAAACCAATGGCCAGTCGTTTTTCTGACAGGAAAATGTGTACTACTTTTTGTGCCACTATTTCTTAATCTATTAGGATGGAGCTGAATCATCAGGGCAGAGGTCAACTACGCATTTGACTATTAAGATTCAATTGACCAGCAGGAGCCACTATCAGCCACTAAAACACTTAAAGAATCATTGTTCAGATTTCTTAAATGGGATCCAACCCCAAATTTATTGGATTCTTCCTTGGCCAGTTCTACACCGTATCCACCAATTTTCATGAAAATCCGCCCAGTAGTTTTCCCCCTAATCCTATTCACAGACAAATTGCACCGAAAACAATGGCTACTCCCGAAGGTAATTTGTCTGTCTGTCTGTGACCAAATTTTGGAGGTTATTATTTTGGGTTGCTAATGTGATATTGTTTTTGTTTGGTCAGTGCTAGTTCCTGTGTGTGTGTGTGTGGGTGGGGGGGTTCACGCATGTTGATTGGTTTTATTCTGGTTTTCGAAAGGTCTGGAGGGTTGGGGATTGTGGGGGATTTCCACCTGTCTGGGGCTTTGGCGCAAACTGCGACAGAGGTGTGTCTGTTCGTTTGTGAAAAACGTGCGTCCCTATTTCTATGTGTGAACTGTCTTTGTCTGTGTGTGTGTGTGTGTGTGTGTGTGTGTGTGCGCTGCTGTATGCTCTTGTGCTCTGGCCCATGAGCCACAGGATATTCAGTGCAGGACTGAGCAGCAGACTGATGGGTTTATCCCTGCTGTCTGCCCAGAGGATGTGCTCACTCACTGCCTGGCTGATTAAGACTTCCACACAATTGTTCTCACACTCCCTGAAAAAGGATCGATGCATGTTTGGACTGATTCATGCTTAAAGAAAACCAAATCAAACTCCTTGTTAAGATCAGCTCATCATGAGGGGCTGATAATGAATTTGGACCCATGACGCGTTCCTCCCTCCCCTACGTTTTCACAGCTACCTCCGTATGTGCGACGTAGCTACGATACACCGCCCTGTGTGTCGGTGCGAGAACATGCATGTGTGCTCTCATCCAGGCACCTTCATACATATGCATGAGACTTCACGGCAGTGTGACTTGGGGGAAATGAATGTGCAAAGAGCCGGGCACACAGGCCCCTCGCTCAAGTGCACTGGCGGGCGCGTAATGGGAATGCAATTTAAGCAGTGGTTAATCAGTGTGTTTTCTCTGGCTTGCCCAGCAATGCATAATAGACAATCAGCCCCCAGTCACACAGGCGTTGCTACGAATGGTCAATTACTCATCATAGTCTTGTTAAACACACAGTTCAGCCATCCAGGGACAGATTGCTCTGCTGGTGCCATCATTATGGTAAAGAACAAAGCAAAGCAGTGCTATGTGTCAGAAAAAGAGAGGGACAGAGGGTGGGAAAGAGGAGAAAATGAGGGTCGGGAAGAGCCATGCGCGCAGTGTACATCTGCTCGACGGGATATGACAGAAGAGAAGAACAGATGAGAGGAAAAGGGCCACTGTGACAAAGCGGAGGGAGGAAAGGAAAACAGCGTAAAATGCCAAAATTGAAGCAAAGGAAAAGAAAAGACAAGGGGATTGTCGCGCGGAGCGAAAAGGAAGAGAGGAGAAGAGGTGAAATGGAGCAGAGCAATAAGAGAGATTGAGGCCATGAAAGTGAGCAATGGAGAGCATAAGATAATGGAAGGAAGGAGAGAAATTGAGAAAGGGACACTGGGGAGCAGGAGCAAAAGTGTGTGAGAGCGAGAGGGAGAGAGCCTGAGAAAGTGTGTACTCAGCTGTGAGATGAGACCTCTGTCTGCCCGTGGGGAGAGGCGGTGTGATGGGAGAGGAGACGGGGGGAGAGGAGAGGACTCTGCTGTCAGTGAGGGGGAGGAGAGTCTCACACTCTCTCTCTCACACTTTTTCTCATTCACCCTCATCCCAGGGCAGCGATCAACCTCCAACCCCCAACCTCTTTGCATCTACATCTAGATTTCATGCAAGGTTTTATTTTTCCCTGTGTTGGTCATACTCATGGTCACAGTGTACACACACTCCTCTAATTCTAACCATGTTTTCTCTCCTTACCTTTTGTCCCCTTTGGGAATGCAGGCAGTGGATTGATGGGCAATTCCTCCGCCTCCTTCATGGGGACCTTTCTGGCCAGTAGCCTGGGTTCCCCCCCTTCCCACCCGTCTCACCCTTCCCGGCCGCCCTCCTCGCCCTCCTCACCCTCCTTCCGGGGCGGACCCCATTCCAGCGCCTCGCAAATCTGGTTCCCCCATTCGCATGAAGGTACCTCAAATCACACAAGTACACATGTAAAAACACCTCACCCCCCCCCATCATCTAACAGCATTGTCCGGGCCAGCGCAATGCCGGTTTGGAACGGGCTTATCACTTTATGAAGAAGTGCTCATTTGGAAGATGTGCCAGTTCGAGGCTCACTTTCTTGAAAACCACTCATCTGATCCACTTCACACTCAACACTGTACTCCCTTGGGTCCTCAGCAATACTCCCGCCAAGTCTGAAGTCAATCTGATGGACAGATCTCAAGATATGCAAAGGGATATCTGATATGGTGCTACAGCACCAACTGTACGTCGATTGGCACCAAATTTGCCATGGCCACTTACCAAATGTTGTTGCAATGAACCCAAGATTTATACACAGAATTTGAGCAAAATTGAGGGTCAGCTTCAGCAAAACAATAGAGTAGCAAAAATCTATATAGATGCACATGGGCATGATGTATAAGACTGGATTTGACCGCACTCTCAGAATCTCGTATCAGTTTTGCTTTTGAGACAAGTTATAAGACAAAACCTGGCGTTTTTTGTTAGAACGCCACCATCTGACCAAAATGCACAAAATCTAACACTGCAATTCCTTTGGTCCCCAGTAATACACCTGCCAAGCATGAAGTCAACCTGATGAACAGATCTCAAGATATGCAAAGGAAAGTCATATACCTTCATTTATAGTTACCTGATGGTGCTACGGCGCCACCTGTAGGTTGATTGGTACCGAATTTGGCGTGGTTACTTACCAAATGTTGCAATAGACCAAAGAGTTACCCACAGAATTTGAGTAAAATTGAGGGTCAGCCACAGCAAAAATGTACAGTGTAGCAAAAATCTATATAGATGCCATGGGCGTGGTGTAGAAAGCTAGACTGCACCCACAGAAGCCAATTCAAAAGTTATAGGCCAAAATTTAGCATTTTTTGTTAGAGCGCCACCATCTGGCCAAAATGCACCAAATCACTGCACAATCACAACACTGCACATCCTTGGTTCCCCAGCAATACACTCACCAAGTGTGAAGTCAATCGGATGAACGGTTGTCAAGATGTGACACAAACACAGAATCACAGAGATTCCTTCCATCATAGATGGATGAGGAGATATTCATGTCTTGGCAGCACTGTGGACAGAGCTTTGGACGGTGTATTGTTACTCTGATATTGTTTATTTTTGGGCTGTTTTAGCTCTCCACTAAAGCACAGCTTGTAATCGACTAGCAAGAGCCAGGCTCCCACCCTTTTATTTACGCACCAAAATAGGCCTATAGACCCAGCATGTTTTGGGAAGGATCGCTGTGCCACAGTCTCTGGATGGGGATGCAGAGTCAAAAGTTCAGCCAAGGAATCTTGCGGTATTCGACTCATGTCAGCAGGAATGTCACTTGAGGCACTCTGAAGCAGCGCGCGCAAATAAAAAAGTTGCAGTGATTGCAGAGCTTTCAGCTGGTGTCTCCATCACAGCTTAATAGGATGGTTCCCACCTAACGCTCAGCATTACAAAAACCTGACTACACACACATACTCCTCACATTTCAGCTTAGATACAGCCAGGAGTTAGATAAGGATAAAGCACAGAGATTAACCCTTTGGATTCTACTTTGGCCGTTTTTGCATAGGTTTGGCTTTTTTTGCCTTTATATAGGCTATAATGAAAATGTTTGGCGTCTCATTTTTTCAGCACATCAACCTCTATATGACCTAAAATATTGGGGTTGAGTAGGTTGATGTATATATATATATATATATATATATATATATATATATATATATATATATATATATATATATATATATATATACACACACACACACACACACACATCAACCTACTCAACCCCAAAACACCCAAGAAACCTAAGATCCATGAAGCTTTTTTAAGGTTTCAAATGAAAACGCAGGTTGTAATACAATTTGAAGAACCAAGATACCACACAAAATGCAACATCTACATGCCATGATACATGGTTTTCCAGTGTAATGCATAGGAGCATGCACACATATACTGTTCTATCTCTGCTTTTACTTATAGTGTATCAACATCAAACAAAAACTGACCTCCTGAAACAGAGACGTGATTTAATCACGCCGGCGTGATCAGCAACTCGGCTAATCCTTTATTTTGGGAGCTCAAAATGCTAAGGATGACACAAACGTAAGACCTATCCGATGCCACCCACCGCTATATTACTGCCACGTCTGCTTTCCTGTGACTTCACTTCTGTCACTTTCGGATTTACCTTTCCGTAATCTTTCCCTAATTACAGGATGTGACAGCCACCCAGTGCCATCTAGTGAACCGCGGTCTTTGAAGTTGATAGACTCCTGTTATTTCAGCCCTCTCGCGTTTTATTTATTTATTTTCTAAGAATAGCCCAGCTGTTAGTCCATGGGGGGGGGGGACGCCGGCGGGGAGTGTTTGTTATTTGTGGTCACTGATCAGCGGCGCCCCAGTTGTGATGTGTGGCTGATGCTGCAGCTGAGATGCTTTCTGATGCTGAATATGTTAAAGTCTCCCAGACGCTGCCTCCCCCTCCCCAAAACCTCACCTCCCTCTCACATCCTGGCCAACGTGGGCAGTGGCGGAATGTTACTAATGCATTTACTCACTTTACTTTGAGGTCCTTGTACTTATCTTGAGCATTTTCCTTTGATGCTACTTTATACATCCACACCAATATTTTACTTTCTACACTATTGCATTTATCTGACAACTTTAGTAAAGGTGAAACCAGTGGTTTTACCCTTCTTGTCTTTCAACACTCAACAGCAGTGTGTAGTCAGGTCACATTTCAGATGTCTATGAGTAGTTAACAGCACCGCCAAATAGTGATTTTTTTCCTTCTGTCTCACATGGTTCAATTTAAATTGTATTTTGAAATTATCTGATATTTCACCAAAAATCTAATATTAGAGAAAA
Organism: Lepturacanthus savala; assembly: GCA_030544235.1. NCBI lineage: Eukaryota > Metazoa > Chordata > Actinopteri > Scombriformes > Trichiuridae > Lepturacanthus > Lepturacanthus savala. The sequence continues at coordinate 6,365,238 of CM060482.1, read as the reverse complement.
AACTCAAAAAGGTGAAAACTGTTTCATGCATCTTCTTTCTTCTCCAGTTAATCATTTTATCTGCTGACCCCGGCCCCTAGGTTTGGAACCACTGGACTAAACTAGCTCCACCTCCAGCAGCTACAACAGTAACAGGCTGCTCTAACACTGATGCTTCAGTATTAATAATCGAATTATGTTATAGAATTATATATAATTTATTGCAGAATAAGAACTGTTACCCAGATAATTTAAGACATTTCGCTCCTGATACTTTTATTGATTTTTCATGCAAGACTTTGACTTGTATTGCTGTATTAGTTCTTTAGTAAGGAAACAGAATACTTCATCCACCACTGACGAGTGGTTGAGTTTGTAGATGTAGCTGTGGTGACACTCTAGACATCTTGTGATAAACATGGAAACAGGACGTTGAGACATTAGCTCTAACATCAGCTAAATCAGACACAGTTTCCCTAAAAGCATCAGTGTTTCTTTTACCTTATAGTTTCAGGGTTTCATTGTCAAAGATTCTCTTCTTGTGGAAAAGAAGAATAATATTAATAAGAGTGATGATGATAATGCCAAGCCTAATAAAAGTAATGGAGGTGATTATGACTGGGATTATTACTCAGTTGGCAATGGAGACCATTATCTCTATTGCAGTTTAATTGCATATAACGCACTAAGAGCATGATTGAATCCAGACTGTTCATCAACCACATTCAGCTGTTCCCTCCTCAAGATAATTGCATATTGTCTTTTTCCTGTTTTGCATAAAAAGCAAGTCATCAAAATGAGCGGCACAATTACCAAGACTCTCGCCTTCTCTCTCCGGGAGTCAGCAGAACCCCACCAGCAGCAGAGCAGACGCTGACTGTGTCAGCGCATTAGTGTGTCGCTGGTAACCTTAAAGATATTCTCTGGATTTGTTTTTTTTTTCCCTCCTCCCTCGCCAGTGTGTTTTTAAAGTGGCTGCTCGCATGCAAATTCAAGCATACCAGCCCGGATGTGTAGTCGGAGATTATCGTATGATCCTCACGTCTCTGGCATTTACCTGTCATGGTGCAGGATGTCTCCGACTACTGTTCTTCTGACACATTTTACAGAGATTAAAGAGCTAAAAGCCACTGAGCAATAAATGACAATGATCTCATTAGTCACTTGCTAACCAAGTCACTTACTGTGGATAAACACTTTTCTAGCATATTCAGCAGAGTGATTCATAGGCGTATTATCTAATTATTATTTTGTATTTAAGTTTTTTATCTATATTAGGTAAATGCATTAGAAGCAAATTTCTTCTTTTCTATGGTTGTTGCAGGCTTTTGGAATCACATCACATTAAACAAAAAGAAGCCAATTAAAATGTGAGCTATTAAGTGCTATATGACAGCTGTAAGGCCAAAATGCACCAATGCTCCATACAAGCCAAATACCTCAAGATAGGGATCACTGACAATTGTTTCTGTAATGAGCAGGGAAATAAAAATGTTATTTTTTTGAAGTCATAAATCTTTTAATTTAATTCTAACAAATTGAAAAACTTGGGAAAGAAAAGAACATTTTACACTAAATATATCTAATATTGTGTCATATTTGTGGTGGTTATATTTAAATAATTCATTATATTTAGTTGAGATGATAACAAAAGAAAAAAAATCGCATATTAAATTGCAATTGCATTGTTGGAGAAAAAAAAAATCGCAATGAGAGTATTTTTCCAAATCATTCAGCCCTACATGTGACCCACCAGACGGAGCATTCAGTGGTCTGTTGGTGTGTCGCCTCCCATTATTGGCTACTGATATAAAAAAAAAAAAAATAAGTCATCACATAGTTTGATGTGACAGGCGACTGGCTATGCATTTGTACTTTGACCACGTCCATGAAAAAGAAGCTGACAATCCTACGTCAGCCCACACTGCAAAAAAGAAATGGTAATTTTCAAATTTGTCTAATTAGTAAAGCCAAGTCACAGAGAAAATATGTTTTTAACTCAATCTCCAGGCTAATGCAGACTGTTTAGAGAGAGTCAGTCATGCAAAGCGACCACAAACCACATTTCTATTGGAGCATGAACCGTTAGCCGAGTGACACGTTAAGCAAACCTATAAATAAAATCACCACATAACACTGGTGGTACGGCCGTTTTGGATCAAGACAACGTTGGCAGAGGGAGTCAGCGAATGTGGCACAGGCGAGTCTTGTATCGACTTCAAGATGCAGCGAGATGACTTAATTAGAAGAGCAGCAGTCCAACCTCAAATGAAGGAAAACCATGTGGAAGCCATGATGGAAATATGGCGTTTATGTTTGTTTCATGGACTAATTCATCAGTCCACACACGTCTAATGTTTTTGTCTCCCACCACTTTTCTGCTTTTCAGGGGAGCAGAAGCTTGAATATGTCATGATTCATCCATCCGTTTCCATTGCACAGTCACATTTTCTTCTCTCTCTCTCTCACGTATATATATATATATATAATTCCTTTCATTTTTTATGCACAAATTGAAAAGTGCATAAAAACACAGCATAAGTGTGTGTGTGGTGGCCGTATGTGATTGTGGGTGAAAGAACAGGGAACAACAAAAAAAGGCGTTAAAAAGCAAACAGGGACGGATGCAGAGTACTGACTGTTAAAATAAATGTAATGTCAAATGTTTTTCAAAACACCTGGTCAAATGGATTAGGCCCACTGAGCTTTTGAAGGGTTTATTTTCATGTTTGAAACAGTGTGAGTAAACCCCACCGAACCAACCGAGTGGAAAAATAATAATAAAAAAAGAAAAGAAAAAAAAAAAAGAAAAAAATCAGTGGGCTCCTCACAGGCCTCTGGCCAGCTGGCTGCGATCCAAATGACTTCTTACATTATGCCAAAAACAATCGCAGCCTCATATCTCTGTCCACACATATAGACACACACGCACACACACACGCACACAAGATTGCCTCCACACACCTGTCTAATCCACTCCTGTTTGATACGCCTTTCCGAGCCTATCTTCAGTTGTCCATCTTTCCGTCTGTGAGCAGTTGCTAGCTTTTTCCTTTTGTGGGATTTAAGCTGCACCCCCCTCCCCCCACCACCACCACCTCTCCTCTCTTCCACCCTCCTGCCTCTTTCATTCCCCCCCTCTCTCCCTCTCTTTCTCTTGTGCCAGGCTGCATCCCTTCCTTTCAATTAGTCAAACCTGAAGAGATCCACCACAGTGCGGCCCCTCCTCCACCAAACATTTCTCATCTCTTCTCCTCCCTTTCTGTGTCTTGATGGTTCTGTCACTTTTTCTCAATTAGTGGACCTGACAGGCAGCTCAGCCTGCTCCTCCTCTCCTCTTGGTCTCCCTCTGCCATGCTCTCCCTCTGTCCCTCCATCTCTCTATCTCGGAAATGTTGCAGCAGTTTTTTTTGTCCCCCCGGAGGCAATATACAATTAGGCATTTGTTATTTTTTTCTTTCTAGAACAAGTGAAGAAACTTAGTCCTTTATCAGTAATTGTAGGGGCTGGTGTCTTCAGAGGAGTGGACAGGAAGGGGAAAGAGGAAAACGCTCTTGTCATCTGCTTCTAATTCAGCGGGCTTAATTCTCCTCTGCCTTGAGGTGCTGTTCTATATCTGGCCCCCTTTCTTTGTCCTCCCTGTCGGCCTGCTTCGCTCAACCCGCCGCGCCGCGAGTAACACCTTCAGAACTTGTGGAAATCCCTCTCTCCGGGATGCGGCTCTTGTTTGTTCTGCCTCTTGCCCCTGCCTCTGCCTGTGGAAAGCGGGGCATGTGCTGTGAACTCCCCTCCGTCATTCACTTGCCGATGCTGACTTGTTTATGTGTGTGTGTGTGTGTGTGTGAGCACGTGCAGGGAGGGAAAAAAAAAAGGGAGCAAGGCTGCTGTGCAGTCAGCAGACTGCACTAAGACCCTGCTCACGTCGCCTGCAGCAGCAGCAGCAGCAGCAGCAGCAGCAGCAGTAGCAGCAGTAGCAGCAGCAGCAGCTTCCCTTGTCCTGGCCAGATTAATGGCTGAATGGGGCTCTGCCGTGCCCAGCAGTCCCCCTCTTGCCGCCCCAGTGGAGGGCATGCTGAAACCGAGCGGGCTGGCATTATCGGGCACAGCCAGACCACGCTGTGAAAAGGGATTACGCCGTCAATCGTCACGCTCACAAACAACATGCTGCCGCAGAAAAAAAAAAAAGCCCCTCTCTCCCAGCTTGGATAAAGACTGCTAAACAGCTCTCTGCGTTTCTCCCTCGCAAAATCTGAGAAAAACGTCTTGCTTAAACAAAAGACCCCCCCCCCCCCCCCCACCCACACTCCTCCTCCTCCACCCACCGTAGATGAATTGGCATAAATGTGTGTGCTTATTAATCATGACAGCAAAGGCAGAGACAAAAGGGGAGATGGTGGAAATGAGTAAGAGAGGTAGAGAAATAGGTGAAAAACTCCATTGCCCTCGGAAAGCAGCGCTTCCAGCGTTGTTGCGGAGCTGTTTGCCCTCTCTGTGCATTTCATTAATTAAGATGGGAGGATACAGAGGCCGCTCAGAGACGAGGTCATTAAGCCCACCACAACACTCCTCCCTCCCCTGAGCCGGCTCACAGCACCAGGTCCCATTGTTCTACCGACAGAAAGTGAGACATTCAACACTTGGAGCTGCTGTAAAAAAAAAAACATGGCGTTGCATATACACACACACACGCACACACACACACACAAAACACGCAGCCAAATGAACTGCATCTGCGTTTTCCGGGATCAGGTCACAGGCTTGCCAACACAAATACGTCTGTCTTTCATTTAGCTTGTACAGCCATGTTTTCCTCTCTTTCTCCCCCTCCTCCCTTTCTTCACTCCCGCCTGTGAGTTGTATTGGGAAGTGAGGCTGGAGGGTGAGACAGGTGCAAGAGAAGGGAGAAGGAGATGTGAACCACCTGGACTTCTCTCGATGACTCAGAGGTCACTGGGGTGCTTGTATGAGGTGTTGATGGAAAGTAGACGATCTGTCTCTCTTAATCACACTTACATGGATTAAAAAAGACATGCGCAAACACAAACTTACACCTCATGTCTTCTCTTCTCTTTATGTCTATGTGTCCCACCTCCTCTTTCCTCCATGAAATTGGTTCTTTCATGGTGATAACAAAGCACATATAGTGAGTTTTTTTTCTTATTTATTTCTGAACCTTGCACGTCACAAGTATAACACTATTAAATCCTTCTTCCATAGGTGTGAAATAATTAATTAATTATACAGAAGCAGGGTAGGTCAAGTCAATTCACATAGATTTGTTTAGATGTTATATTTACCTACCTGCAGTGAAAGTTGGTTGTCATAGTGATGCTGTTTCTTTGTCTTAATATTGCAACGGGCTTTCATCTCTATCCATGTTTTCTCTCTCTCCTCCACCTTCAAAGTCCTTTATGTATCTGAATGTCCCGTTACAAACTGAGTTTTGTGTTTGGTTGCGGTACTGTATAATGTCTTGCAGATGGGTATGATGTAATAAGCCCAGGTGTGAAGGCTCACAGGCCAAACATCCAATTGACTTTTAACTGTAGATGCAGGTCAGTAAAGGTTAGCCGCCCAGCTCTCTCGTCATTGTAAACACAAGCTTCAAATCCATTCTTATCACTCCATTCAAATGGAGAATAGTGCCACTGCCAGTTCTGACAGAGAGCTAAAGAGAGTGCCATATGTTTCAGACACATTTTATACAACAATCCGCCAAGAACTGTGCATGTCTTGTATTATTTGCAATCTAAATTCAGGCCGGATAGGCAAACACGACAGATTGAACCAGGAGTCTACTTATTTGCGTATGAACACCACCAGCTGCATTGGACCTGAAGGATTAGGCTGGGTTAGCAAGGATAAGTGCATCTCGGGTGTTATTGCCCTGTCTTATCAATTATCTCTTCCCCTCTCTCTGCTACCCATCTCAGCTGCTCCAGGGTATCCTCGATTCTCAGGGAGTCTGGCCCACACTTTCCTACCCATGAGCCACTTGGATCACCATGCCAACAGTGGAGTTCTCTACGGGCAACACCGTTTCTATGACACCCAAAAAGGTGAGACACGAGATGATTAAAATGTAATCAGACAGAAATAAGACATTTAAATCCAATTTATACAATATAGTAAGGTGTAATTTGATTTGGGATATTGATATAAGGATGCCTAGGGACAGTATCATGGGAGCTGAATAATCTAATTCATTCTGTCTTTGTCATTGCCTTTTCCTTATTTGAGTAATGCATTTGTCTTTACTGGCCTGCTTTCTATCCTCTCTTAGAGAACTTCTATCTTCGAGGTCTCCCGTCCCAGCCACCTCTCATTTCAGCTAATCACAGTCTGCCACCAATGTCCAGGGCAGGTTCAGGACACTCCCAGGGGTCCTGTAGCCGAGACAGAGATCCAGGGGTAGCAACAGGCCTACATAAGGGTCTTAAAGAAGGGTCTGTCGAGAGAGGAGTAGTACCCGTCAAGGACAAGGAGAGGTCCAGTAGCAAACAGGAGGCAAAGGAGAGACAGCAACAGCAACAACAGCACCACAGCCACCAGCCACCCCAGCCCACACACCACCATCATTCCCACTCCCATCAACAGCACCCACACTATTCACAGCATCCACTGCCCCTGGAGGAGGTCAACAGTCGGGCACTGGAGAGGCATAAGGCATCATTGACAATGGAGTACAGCAAGGAACACCCTCAGAATATGGGCAAGCCCCTCAGTGCCTGTTTGCACAATGGAAAGATGCAAAATGGAGATGCAGGTACTGGTGCAGGGGCTAAGGCCTCCATGGCCAGCTATGGAGGGGAGGGCACAGCCCTCGGGTCTATGGGAGGTGGGGGGAGCAGTCAGGGCAGACATATGGGGTCCAGTGGCAGTAGCCGCTGCACCAAAGAGGGGGTAAGTGGGGAGATGAGGATCAGTGAACAACCCTCAGACTGTCTGGAAAGGGGTCAGGCTCCACTCCACCACTCTCTGTCCTACTCTGTACCCCCACCCTTACACATGGGTTCTTCTGCTGGAGGGGCACACCCCCATCCACATCCCCATGCTCATCCCCATACACATCCTCACCCAGGGGGCTTCCATTGTCTTCAACTCCATCCCAGCCACCCACACCACCCACATCATTCCCATCACACACACCACCACCCAGACTTCTTCTGTCCACCCCCCCCTGCCCCTCTAGCCAATCCTGCCTCACATGAGAGGGGGCCAGCCAACACAGGGAGAGAACCTAAAGTCACAGGGCCTACATTTGTGCCATCTGTGGCAGACCTGGGGGACAAATCCAGCACGCCATTCCAGCCTGGTAACCCTGACTGCCAGGGTGTGGGCAGTGGAGGGGGAGGCAGTAATACCAAGGACAAAGTAATAGAAAAAAATGCAGGTGGTGGACACCATAGTAGTTGGCACAGAAAGCAGCAACAGCAGCAACAGCAGCAGCACCAATACAGAAAGGCAGAAAAGGCCCCAGAATGGATGCAGTCCCACCACCAACACATTCAGTCCTCACAGCTTCCTCAACCTCCCCAACAACAGCCTCAACATCCCCAACAGCAGCACCAGGTTGTACGCTCACGCAGTGCTGAGTGTATCAACAGTGGTGTAGACATGGATGTGTTTAGATCCTCACTACCCCAGGGACCCAAGACTGGACACTCTGTCCCACATTCTGTTAACACTTCTCCTTACGGAGACTGTTCCCATCCAGGACCGCCACCTAACTCCTCCCCACTTGGAAGTAAAAGCATGGGTCAACACAGTGGGGCTGGAACAGCCCATGGTCCTGGTCCTGGAGGTGGCTGCTCCTTACAGAGAGACGGACAAAAGGTAGCCAGGATTCGCCACCAGCAGCATGGTCGACCTGGCCCAGATGCTGCTTCTCCAGCTGAGCTGAACCAGGCAACAAGTCAAGAGATGAAAAGAAAGATGGATATGTCCACTTATGGTTACAGCAACAGCAGTGGGCAGCAGCACCACCACCAGCAGCCTCCAGTACCAACCTGGGCCATGAGGCCACCCCATCACATGTCACAACCAGAGGAGGAGCAGAGGAAGTCCTATATGGAGTTAGGGACCACTGGTGGGCAACATTCCCAGCAGCAGCAGCAACCGGGAATTAACCTGCCTCCTCCACAGCCTCAGCTTCCCCCTGCACCTCCCCTCAGTCAGCAACAGCAGCAGCCTCAGCAGCAATCTGAGCCCCAGGGCCCAACTCAGGGGGAGAGCAGTGCCATGAAAAGCTTACTAAAGTACAGCAACCAGCAACAGCCACTGCTCCTCTCCCAGAAAAGTCCCTTCGGGGGGCTGGGAAGCCTCAAATCAGGTCCTGCTGGGGGGAGCTGTGCCCTACAGGGTAACAAACAGACTCTGCCTTCCAGGAAGGGCCCAGCCAATGACAACGACCGCCCTGATTATAGTGGACGGGGTAGGGATATTGGGGAAGCAGGTCATGGTGAAAGTGAGGTGCGGCAGCCACCAGTGGGGATTGCAGTGGCGGTGGCCAGACAAAGGGAGCCATCTTGTCGTTCATCGGACAGTCATCCCAACAGCCGACAGGGCAGGGTACATCCCTCTGTAAAAGGTAAGCAGCCTAGGTCACTGCCACTTAAGGTTTTTTTTTTTCTTATTTGTGACCCATTGATGGCTCACCTGTGAACCTCCCGCAAAAATGTCTGAAAATGACAAACCTTTTTTGGTGAATGCATTAAGAGTTTTATCTGGTAAATAGACACTTGTATAGCCCTTTTCTGGTCTCCTGACCACTCAAAGCTCACTCAATTCACACACATTAATATACTTAAGGCAGTGGATATCATAAAGGTACCAATGACACGTCAAGGACTGGAAGAGCCAGGAACCGAACCGTCTATCTTCCATTTGTTGGACAACTGCTCTACTTCCTGAGCCACATCCACCCCATGGCATGTAATTCTCACTGCCTTTTAGCATTTTCAGTAAAAGGTTGTGTTTACTAAAATAGGTTTAAAAACAATTTGCTCCACAAACCAGACCTACCTACTAAGTAGGTAGTAACACTTACATTCACTACTAAGTAACTTACACTACTAAGTAACACTTACATTCCGAGAAGTAAATCCAATAGAAATATCAATTTACATTACATCAATATTACTGAGAAAAAACAAGTCTTATTTTGCATTACATTCTGCAGCCTTTATTTAAATGAATTGTGTAGCACTACTACTTTAAAAAAATAACAACAGTACACAATCAGTGACATATGTGTCATCAGAATATATGTAATACCTCATTAAAACAACTCCTGTCACAGAGAGACGATTTCATTTTGGGGGAAGGCGCAGAGGTATGATAAAAAAAATAAGCTATATGAAAGTATAGGAAGGATACAAGAGGATAGAAAAGATGACATTTAACAGAGCAAACAGATAAGCAGATGTCAGAGGTTTAAGTCTCTTGTGGAGTCATGGTAGTAATTTGAGAAATGGTAAGAACTGGGAATATGAGACTTTGGGAATATCTCACAAGGAGACAATGGTGAAAGCAAATGGCTAAAGCTTATGTTTCTCTCACAGGACCACCACGCTCCATGTATCCCTCGGACCCTTCCACCGAGGAAGAGAGGAAGAGGATGAGCGGAGAGCAGATAGGTCTGACTTGTTTGGACAGAGAGAGAGATGCATATATCAGGTAAGCAAATGAAAAGCTGTTGTTTAATAACAATTTTCATCTGTAATGTTAGAAACCTTCAGCATCTTGGTCCTCATCCTTATCCGCTTCTTATTCTGATGCAGGGATAATAAGGAAAGGGTGGAGTTTGCCAGGATCCACCCCTCCAACAGCTGTCACGGGGACCTCACCTCTCATCTCATGGTCCCAGGTGGGACTTCCCTCCAGTCTGGCCAATTAGGAGATCCTGCTGCACATTCTGCTCACCACCATTGGATGCCAAGAACTGGAAGCCCATCCCTCTGGATGACAGGACACTCTTATGGTAAGAGAATATTAATAGTCTTGGAAATTAAAATTCTAAAATTGTATTTCATCAATCCAGCTGTGTAACTTCATTGATTTCCATAATGACATTTTTCCAGTGGGATCTAGTAAAGAAGGTAGTAGAGTCGCTTTTTCTGTTTTATGGAATAGATTAAAAATTGGGTTGTTTTAAGCTCCTCTGGTTTGAATATTAGTTATGGGTTTTATAAAATCGTGATCAGCAGCAAATTATAAGTCATACCTATAAAACCCATCTCAAATTTGTGAAAAATTCAACAACCAAGATTATGCATTATTCCGGAGAGAACATGCTGTTTCAATTTACATCTTTGTATCAGTTTCCAGTCAAATTAAGGATTGATTGCATGATTTAGTCTTCACTTTTAATATCCATTAGTGTATTTGGAGCCATGTTTTACAGTGGATATAATGGCTATATCATCTAAATCCTTTCTATATAGCAGGTATAGGTCACACAGCCCTGCACCAGAATCTGCCTCCAGGTTTTTCTGCAGCCATGTCAGGCCCTCTACAGCCAGTCCTGCCTCTACCTCAGGACCCCTCTGCCCAGCTGGTGGTCCTGCCTACTGAGCCCCCTGCCCATCCTGCAAGCCATCACCTGGGTATGCCATAACCTTGCTTTCTCCTCTCTTAAAGCCAAGTATATTTATAAGGTGTAATTACGAAGCACAAAAATGTGTCAAGTACATACAGGCTTTCAGGTAAAATAGAAATTAGAGATGGATTTATGACCGGATTAACAAATGACAGAAAAGTATAAAGTAGTATAGGTATTGTTAAACAGTATCAGTATCAATAAAATGCTAACAATACCCACCCCTAGTTATAGTGAACGGTGCGAACTTTCGCTTGATGGGCTCGTTCACAGCCACGCACACAAATGCATGCACGCAACTCAATTAAAACACTTCCTGTACACCACCTGCTCGGCCTAGCAGGAATAGTGCTCTCAGTGGGTCAGGGAACACATCCAAAGCTATATATACTATATGTGCCTCCATGCACACATGCATACTCAGTGTTCTATGCCAGAGGAAGAGGAAGTGGAAGTGTGAGAGAAAGTTCATTTATTCAGTGAACAGGCTGTGAAATTTAATTAGTTCACATTTTTCAGTGGTACTTTTCCTTCTGTGCTCCGCAGGAGTTTTAAACTGAGAAGGGAAGTGCTTCTACGAAAGCTTTCCCACAGGAAACATTTACATATCCAAGTTTATGTCTCTGAACAAGGACTTGCAGTGTATCTGGGAAAAGGGGAGTGGAAGAGAAAAGTCAATTAAATGTAATTGTTGATGAGAAGTGCATTATATGCGCAGAGACAACACCAGTTTTTCGGTTCCTCTAATATGGGCCCCCCTACTTCCCAAAGGGGGACCTCTGTCATAGCATGTCACCCACGTCAAGTTGTACTGGTCCGTGAAGTCACATCATGAGAAAGGTCATCCACCCACAGACATGGGAACCGAGCTTCCTGCTGGGCCATTTCACAGACCCCCTTTCTGTGGTTTGGCTGGGCAGGTGGGACTTCTCGGCGGAAAGGCTAAACTAAATGCTCCAGCGAGACACATGCACATTTTCAGTCCAGCATTTTGACCTTTAATCAACCTACAGCCATCATCATCATCATCTGTTTGCATTTCATCATTGTCATGACTTTTTTCCAGCATTCCAGCGAATTCTCAAGGCAGTTCTTAAGAAACAGCTTTCTGTTTAGAGCGGGGGAGTGTGCGCGATTGCTTCTGCCTGGGGAGATCTTTTTTGAACAGATTTGTCTGTTGATGCCATAAAATGTGAAAACAATGTTTTTTAAATGATCCATAATGGTTTCACTGTTTTTAAATGTGTGTGTGGGAGGTAGATAATGAGATATATAGATAACAAAATGTTGTGTTCTAGTGTTGTGCATAGTCTTGGTAGGTTTTAAATCCAAAGGAAAAACAGTTGCCAAAGTGTGTATGTGTGTGCACGTCTTTTTGTTCTGAGGTAGCTCCCCTTATCACATTCCTCCTCCTCTCTCTCTCATTAGATGTGATGGAGCAGCCAGGGCTGTGGCCCCCTGTGTACGGCGCCCGGGGCCCACCCTCCCACATGCAGCATCCTGCTGTGTACTCCAGATCCCAGTTTCTACGGCAACAGGAGCTGTACGCTCTCCAGCAGCATCAACAGCTTCAACATCAGCATCAACATCAGCACCAGAGCCACCAGTCACAGCATTCGCAACAACAGTCCCTACCCCAGCAACAGCAACAGCAGCAGCAGCAGCAGCAACAACAGCAGCAGCAACAACAACAGCAGCAGCAGCAGCAGCAGCAGCAACAACAGCAGCAGCAACAGCAGCATAGAGCTGTGCATGGCATGGACATGCAACATCAAGCCACTCACAATGCACAGGTGATTATAAAGTCCTAATACACAGAAAACAGTAAGATTTCAGTGTGAGGTGAGTTTGATTAACAATTACGATAACGATTTATCTAGACTGACATTTAACCCTTTAGGCGCCACTGTCGATTTAAGTCGACAAGATGCCACAATGAATAAAACGGCCAATTCCGTTAAATAGGGTGTCAAATTTCATTCAACTTTCACTCCACTAGATATCAGACATGTCATACTACCTCCCCAACTCATAATTATGTCATGCTTCTATACAAAAAAGTCCTGGAAAAGCGCACTGAATCAATGCAAACAAAGAGCATTGCAATCGTGTGAGCCTTGTTATCAGAGTGATATTTTCAACGTGAGAACGGTGACAATGATGACAACAATGAGAACGATGGCCAAAAGGACAGTTTACATGCATTCGCTTTATTTCTGCCATTTATTAATATTGATTTATACAGTTTGTTTACTATTTACTATTTTCTTGAGCATTCAGTATTGTGCAATATAGCATACACAATACTGTCAATACAATATATACATATAACACAATATAGCATATCATTCAAATATGTGACATATGAAAATTCTATAATTCAAGATGACTCACACCCTATGACCTCATATTATGCAAATTAGATGGGTAAATTTAATCCCTACATAAATGCGTACACGGATCATCCCTAATATTTCTCTAATTTACAGAAAGTCTCTATTTAATTAAGTTTGAAATCAAATGTTTTAGAAAAAGACCTCTGGCACCTAAAGGGTTAACAGTAAATCCAATAGAGAACAAGTGAATTCTCACATGACTACCTAGAATATTTAACCAGTATTTATGGGACTACATCGCAATGGATTTGTCATTATGTCGCCAAAATGAAAAAATAAGCATGCATGATCTCCTAAAGATTTGTTGAGCCCTTCAGTAAATATGGATATTAAAGTTATTATATTCTAATGCCACAGATGCAGAAGAGGCCAGACGGGACCTCGGTTGAACTGGAGGAGCTTATCTCGGAACCAAGGACATCGAAACCTGCCAAGCCCTACTCTTATAACCCAACTCAGAGGAACACCTCTCCCGCCGGGGCCTGCACCGCTCACCTGTCCCCTTGCTGCCAGTCCCCCTCACTGAGGCCACATCCTAAAAGTACTCCATCCACACCTTGCCCTGCTCCCAGCCCTGCCATTACAGCCCCTCACTCACCTGCCATCAGTCCAGCCCCACCTCAGATGCCCAAGGGAGCAGAATCCCTGGACAAGAGAGGAGAAGGGCAGCCCCCGCAGGACTACCCAGAGTCTTTGGAACCTGGTAAGCATGAGGAAAATGCAGTTATATGCCCCCGCAAAAATACACGTGCCTCAAACTTTTCCAGCTCCCTTTGATGCACCGCATGCAATGTCTTAAGTACAAGAATACAAGGACCATTAATGACATAAGGCACATGTGTCAAACTCAAGGCCTCTGGGCCAAATCCGGCCTGGCACCTCATTTGGCCCGCAAGAGCTTGCAAAGAATTGTGCCATTTAATGAGAGATGGGAAAGTGAATAAATGTCCGTGCTTAATGGAGACAAGCCGGTCATGTTTTCTCTGTAATGAGGCAGTGGCAGTTCCAAAGGAACACAATTTGACACCCAACAGCCAAATATGCACTGTTTCCCATACATCAATTTATTTTTGGCGGCCCGCCATAATACACAAATGGATTTTTTATTTTTGGTGCTGCACACCCCACACTCTCTCTAATATCTTCTTACACAGATTAAAAAACATAATCACCTAAAGATTGATTGCAACATTGCTTTGAAAAGCGCAGATTATATAGACTGAAAGAACCTCCATGGTGCATTCAGGTGCACCACATAAAGTCTGAAATCAACACAGCTTTGAGTGAAGATCCATTACACAGAGGCTTATAATGTAAATTATATAAGATGTTTTCAGAAACACTTTTCAGTATGTGGTTTTGTAATATAACAAAGAAATAAAAGAAGATGGCAATAGGGTCCATCTAGAAATCCTCCAGTAGATTGTGTTCATCCAATCACATGCATCCAGGAGGTATTTACTCTGTTGTAGCAAGCGTCTAATGCCTGAAAGTGATGAGGTTCCCTCATTTAAAATAAAATTTGGACAAAAACCTTGAGACTTCATGATGCATTCAATCACACATTGTAAACTCTAAATTCTGTACTTGATTGGCCATGAAAGTTCCCATTCCCTGAAATACAAACGTCCTTTCATGTTCTTTCACTGCACTATTTTGAATAATCACATTAAAAAGCAAAACCATAGCCTCCAATCATCACAAGTATATGAATAAATCTATTTGTTAGCAGCATATTTTTGTCTCTATTTGTCTGATTTTCCATGTTTCCATGTGATGATTTTCCATGTTTTACTGCAGCATTGTAATAATTAGATGCTAAAATTATAAGAAAACATTCATTTCTACAGAGGCATATTTTAAAAATTCTATTAAAAAATCTTTTTAAAAAAATTGTCAACAGCAACTAATTAATTATTAAATTATTACACATGCAGAATCAATTATGTAGTATGATAACAAGTAGATACATTTATATAATGTTTCCAACTCGTCCCTTTGGGGGAAACCATAATGCTGAAGTGGCCCAGAATGAAATTGGGTTTGACACCCCTGACATAAGGAGAGAGCCTGTCAAATAGCATGCTGTTCGCAATCAGTATAAGAAGCAGCTAGTTACAACTGTTAAGCTGAATCAGTTTGATACACACCAGAAATGACAGTGAATTCTAGGATATAGCAGCACCTTGTACAGTATATCCAATGGTTATTGGAATACCCACTGTTGTTAATCATCCTCTTTTTTTTTCCTTCTGATGGTGTGGTGATATGTGTGGGTGGCTCTGTTGGCAAGCCCCTGATTGACGAAACAGCTCAAAGCTGCAGAAAATGGCTGCCGGCTGAGCTGGGACTTTCCAGTACCGTTACCTTAGTAATGACTGAGAAACACCTCATTCCCAGCCCTCACCTTTCCTGCAACCCACGAGGCCCCACACTCCCTTCATCATCATTAATGTCTGGGTAACGGCCGCCACACGCCAGAGGAATTGTTTCAGGCATTCTGATAAACCGAAAGCCTGGCCCACTTCAAAAAGCACACTCATAGCTGCATGTCATCCCCTAACCCTCTTACTGCTGGGAGATCAAGGCAGAGTGCCACTTCATTACCTTTTTTCCTGTTTTTCACCTCTCGTGACCTCAAAGGTAGAACGTTAAGATTATAATGGGCCTGATGTGTAAGGATTTTCAATTTGCATAACACCTAAATGTAAGGCTCTCTTCAAGAGAATTTATGACTGTATTTCAGCTTTTACATCATTTTTCTCATAGATTCTATCGGAATTGTAAATATACTATTGTGTACCTTTCTTTCTCTCTATAGACCTGCCTCCTGGATACACATACCCTGCAATTGCAATAGGCTACAGGAGTGGGCCGTCCCCCCAGGATGTTCAACTGGCTGAGCCAGCTGATCTGGAAGCAGTCCAAGTGGAGCCTACTGAGCATGCTCCCCAGTCTCTCTCCAGCTTAGGGGAGGAGCTAGCCTGTCAAGCAGTGGTCAGGCCCCTCCCAGAGCCACTCCCACCTAAGGAAGTGGAGCAGGAAGAGGAGGAAAGAGTCGTGGATAGAGGTCTGGAACAGAGGGAGGATGTGGAGGTAGCGGTGGTGACAGCAGCCAACTATGTGCCTGGAGAGAAGGAGGTGGAGGAGCAGGGGCCAGCAGAGGAAGAGGTGCTGGTTTGCCCCCCTGCCGACAGCCCGGTGTGCGAGGCTGCTTCCTGTCCAGTCCCCCTTTCAACAGAGGAGCATGAAAGGCCAGAAGCTCTCATCACTTTGGAAGAGGAAGAAGATGATGAGGCGGTGGGCGAGGAGAGCCAGGTGGAGCATGCTCAACAGGTCAACATGCCTGGAGAGCATGAGCCAGATCTGGCCACCATCATTGAGCTTGACCCCGCTTCCCCTGCAGCCCCCGAGCAGCCGTCCTCAGCCCATGAGGAGGCAAAGGACTGCAAGCAACAGCAACAAAGTAACAAGATGACCCCTGATGATGCCTCGCTGGATTTGGTGTGTCTTTCCCCTGCCTTGCCTTCAACCCCTAGCCCAAGCATGGCGACTGTCACCATGGCCCACAAACCTCTTGTGCCCTGCTACTGGAGTCTGGAGCTTCTGATAGCTGCTGCCTTCTGCACAGATGTGCCTCCGTTTCCCTTGTTCCCTTTCAGCGCCCCATCAGTTGCCCCGTCACAACCCAACCCCCACCAGGGTATGGAGCTTCTGAGTGAGCTAGCAGATCTGGAGCTGCAACAGCAAAGGCACAACTGTGGAAAAAGCCAGGGTGAGGGACAGGTCCTCCCATTACTCATACACATTAACATGCAAACACACTCGTATCAGTACAATGCACTTCTCTCTCGTAGTATATCCTCCGTAGTATACCTTTCCTTGGCATCCACTGAGATCGACTCCCACTCCCCCCTCAGGCCTAGCCTCCGTCACTCTGCATTCCCTCCCAGATACTCCTCTCTTCCTGCTGGTCTCAAGAGCCTCTGGTGGATTCTAACACATCCCCAGAGAAGCTGTCTGCATGCCTGCGTGCCGTTCCTTTTCTTTGGTGTGTTAAAGGCACTTTTATTTCCTAAAAGGCTGTTCTAACGATGCAGAGGCCTCAGGAGAGGGAGAAGAAGCAGCAGGACAGGGCTGAACTACTCGTGAGCAGTGTACACCTCCTTTTCTCACTCCCTCGCTCTCCCTTCCAGCTTTCCTTAGGGAGCTGTCTCTCTATCCTGACGCTGTTTGATCCAGATGTGTGCACAAATGCACACACACACAATTCCAAATAGACACACTTAAACGAAACAGAGAAAAAAAAACAACAATTGGCTTTCCTCTCTAACACAACAGGTTACTGAAAGTTAGTGTGTAATCACAAAAGCAGTCAATGTTTTCAGCACCCTGGAGCATTGCCTAGCTAATTAGACCCCATTGTTTTAAAGTGCCTTTAAAAGCTTCCTTGTTTTTCAAAGCGCAATGTGGTGTTTTTTGTTTTTTTTTTATTCATGCAAACGGATGTTTTGTGTTTACCACAGCATCCTAATGCATTTAACTGCTCCCAGAAGATGCTTTCATAAAAAAAAGGGGGTCAGCTAGTAATTCCAGAATCAGTGATGTTGTCTTTGTGATGCTTAACGATTGACAGTGCAGGGAAGTGGCACATGTCATTTTAGAGTCACAACAATAGTCTAAAACATGTAGTAAAATGAGCGGAAAAAGAAGGAGGAAGGAGAAGAATTTGTATTTGTTATGTATTCATATAAGGAAGTGACACTTTATCAGTTTGTCATGTTTCTCTGTCTCTGTGACTGCAACCCCTGATATTTAGCCTCTTCTTCCGGCCATTAACAGCAAATATTCCAGTCAGTGCCACGGGCAAATAGGGCTATATAGGAAGAGCATGGCCCAGATGGCCACTGACATAGCAGCATCTGGTGAGTCCACATTGATACGACCTCTGAAGTGATATGCTGCTGCTTCTCCATACTGGCTTAATGTGACCAATTTCCCTCAACGTCGTCCTTCCTCATCATTTGTACACTATATTATAGGATTACTGCTGAAATAATAAGGAACATGTGCACGATTTGATCACAAGCAAACATTTTAAGGAAACAAGCCCAGTTCACTTGTAGTGTCTCTCAATTAGACATGCATAGCAACCAAATAAACATGTTGTTTCTTTTGTTCCCTGACAGAAGAGGAGTTGCTGTTGTTTGACCTCCAGAGTCTTGCTACTCTGGCCACAGCCAGAGCACTGGAGCTGGGCTCCCAGGAAGGCAGCAGCACGGGTTCAGGACAACACTTCCCAGCACGCAGGATCCTCAATTTACGAAGGAAATGCAGCTGGACACCTCGCAATGAACCAGTAAGATTGCTACTCTTG
Source organism: Lepturacanthus savala (assembly GCA_030544235.1). Classification (NCBI taxonomy): domain Eukaryota; kingdom Metazoa; phylum Chordata; class Actinopteri; order Scombriformes; family Trichiuridae; genus Lepturacanthus; species Lepturacanthus savala. Next base: position 6,346,886 of record CM060482.1, on the reverse strand, counting down.
TGTGCCCTTGTTAACAAGTCAAAACACAGACTACAACAAGATTACAGGAATTGGAAGTGTTTTACTTGAATCCCTTGAGGTTGTTAAAAAAAAGCAAATAACCACTAATTATGTGCACTTCTTTAGGTGTGCCCAGCTAAAGGTAGCATGGAAGCAATGGATGGCCCAGAGCTTGCAATGCGTGTGAAGTTGGCTGAGCTACAGCGTCGCTACAAAGAGAAGCAGAGGGAGCTGGCCAAGCTTCAGAGGAAACATGATCACCAGTGAGTATGACTTTATCCTCCTTCCCCCGAGGTTATCTCCACCCCAAAAAACAACTTACATTTGTTACTAGTGTCAGCGAGAACTCATTTCTGGTTGTTGTATTTTCTGTTCAGAAAAGAGGAAACACCTCGTAGCCCAGCACGACGAGGACCAGGACGGCCAAGGAAGAGGAAACCCACCCTTACTACGGGTCCAGTGTCTTCATCTGAGAGCCAAAGAAAAGTCAAGTAAGTATCACTCAGCCCATCTCCGCAGGCTGGCTCTAGTCCAATCTTCCCTGATAAGTCCCTCTGTATCATCGGCATACGTGGACTGCCTCTTATTGGCATCAACAGGAAATGGGTGAACACAGCTGAACCTTTCAAGGAAGTCTCCTTAACCCTTTCTAATGCAATCAACACTGGTGTTACTTGAAACAGCATAATTGGTGTCAATTGTGTGTGTGTGCTTCTATGGAATATTTGTGTATACACAATATGGATTACACATACCTACAAAACAGCTCTAAAGTCTTATTAGGTTTCAGTATGGTTCATCATAAAGCTACGTGCCATTACTGTAGTTCGTGCTGAGCTTAGCCTGGCCGTGTTCAGGGGAAGCTTGCTGTTGGCTGGGGATGACAGGCAGAGGATGTAATTAGAGTACTGTGAATTCTCTTGTAATCTGTCCCAGCAGCAGGAATGTGACACACCACTGCCATTACAGCCCCACGGGGTCATCACAGTCCAAAGGATAACATGACGGTCAGACAGTCCATGCACTCAGAGATAAGCTGACATTTAGAGCTTTCATACAATGTCTGAGTGTGTATGAAGGAAAAACAATTACTGGAATACACTAAGTACAGAGGGATATATAGAAAGAGGGGGACAGATAGATAGATTGAAGGGTACGCAAGAAAAAAGGTCCCTACTTTATCTTATGATGACATTTAAAAAAGTGCAGGAGTCAGATTCTGTCCAAACAGGGCACCATTGCTGTTTGGTGATGGTGGTGGAGGTAGTGATAAACCAAAAGGGTCTGGGGGATAAAAGCTTTTCTGCCAGGCTTCAATTAGTCTTGTCATCAGAGTTTGGAAAGGCCTGGTGTACTAAATGTCACCTTGCAGTGTTCTTTCTCTTTGTCTTCTCTTCTTCCTTCTTTTCTCACTGTTTCTGGGCAACGGTCCACAGTGTTCCCAGCTGCCCCTCTGCGATGTCACCTCCACTCTTCTTCCACCCATGCTTCCACCCATGTACCCCTGCCCCCTTGCTAGGCCAGCGCTGATCAGAGTGGGGACGTTGATGCTGGGTGACAATGACACCCAAATGAAAGGGTAACGGGGCCAGGGCCCTGCGGTAGGGTGCAGTGAAGGGCGGGTGGGGGCCACCATTGGGTTGCAGGGGGGTGTTTTTCCCCACCACAGTACAGTAAACCGCAGTCTGTCTCTCTATTGTGTCAAAATTTCAGCTACAGCTGCATTTTATTTTTCTCCAAGGCAGCCGGGGTGTAGTGTCTTTTGTCTTGGTGGATCCGTTTGTACAATGCAGCAGAGTAAGACTACAATGCTTCTGAACGAGAAGCAGGCAACCAGACTGGGGACTGATTAGCCCCATGTTGTGATACATGGCAGGGTTATGTAAAAGCATGCACTGCACCTGCCACTCATGCCATACAAGACGCTGATTTTTGGGTTCTCTGATTGAGGGTAGTGTGTCAGTATGTAACCGTCCTTTTAGTACTTCCTTCCTTACCTTAATCTGCTCAAGCCACAGAGCGCTCGTGTCAGTGTCTGTGAAGGCGATGCATTTAAGGCCCCCTGCTTGCACATTCTATGCATCTATGCAATTAGGTATGCATGCAGCTGTGTGCGTGTGAGCATCTATGCCGGCATTGTTTGTTTTTGTGTGTGCCTGTGTTATTCCTGTGGGTAGAGCAGTGGGGTCCTCTGTGGTGCTGCTTTGATTGGGGAGAAGGCAGAAGAGAACTAGCGCTTGCCAGCAAACCCTGCTAATCAATTCTGTTTAATTAGTCACTGTACGCTCAGCCCCCACCAGCCCCCCACAGAGGGGAGGGACTCTGTCACATTGTGTTTGTCAGCAGCGGAAGGCAAGCCATGGTGGGATCTGCCTCACAGGGACAACTCACACTTCACTGCCACCTCTGTCACTCTCCTGTTGTAGGGTTTTCTTCAATTGTGATGATTGTAAAGACAAAGAACACTGAACCCACTTGAGTTCAACCAAAGGCTTTGTTGTGTCCAAGAAGCAGTACAGTATGTTGAATACACTCTGAATATTTTTAAGTACACGGTTAATTTTTATAAGATTCTTAAACTATTCCCCACAGTCCTACTCAGACGTTTGACTATTCCAAATGTACCCATTCCTTATGTTTCTTATGTTCATGACAAAAAATATACATTGTGAGAGGGTCATATAGGGATACAAAGCTGCAGTTAGGGCCCCATAGCTCCGTCATTTATGCTGAACCAACTGGAAGTGAGCCCCCTTTAACAAGCTCAACTTTCCAGAGCAGACAGTACACCCAGTATATCTGCATCAATGTAATAGTCAGACTCTACTCATATTTCTAGGATCTGCAATAAAGTGCTGATACAAACAAAATGTTTGTTGATTTCTTGATAGTCAACAACTGAACACCAAGTTCTATTACTCTTTTTGCAATGTGAAACGGTTTCTTTAATTATACCATGTTGCTGTAACTGTTCAATAGCTACCTTTATAGAGGACTTACCTTTGGGTTTGATTGGATATTGGACAGATGGAGGAGGGGAAAGCCCAATAATCTTCACAGGTGGTGTACGAATCAAACCACAAGCTAATTTATGCTTTGCCCATACTGCCACAATAGTGGTCTCGTAGAACATCTATCACTGCAATTGAGCCATTAGTATGGATGTTCCTGAACTAATCTCCCAATCAACTAGTCTAAAGGTAAGAAAACACTTAAAACTGAGCAGATGATAGGGTTAAACATTGAAAGAATATTGTGTATTGAAGAGTCATTTGAAAACCATGAATCACATTCTTCAAGAACCAAACTGTTTCTTTTAAATGGAAATAGCTAAACACTTAGCACTTTATGCTATGCATTATGAACCATATGTTAGCAGTGGTAGCACCAGCAGCTTGCCCTCTTTGCAGGTTGACATTTCATAATTAACCAGTCAATCAACCAGTCAATCACAGCCAACTTGTATTTTACATGTCTTGCTATCCTTCCTCTTTCAATATCATTGTTGGTCTCCAAATACAGGGATATGAGGGCTGAACATCCTTGTTACATGTTTTCAAAAAGCTGATGAGTTTCTCCTTTGACGTCTCATTTTCCCCCTCTGTGGGTTATTCTTTGCACCCCGGGTAGCCTGGGGGGCAATCCTTGGCCCTATGCCCTCTCCCCCAACACTGAAGACATTGATCCTTGTTGGCAGCTGAGCCTCCTCCCATCCAATCTCTTTACACTGAAGTCTTGTGTGACCTAGGTGTTTGCTATTGTTAGACACTATGTCAGACCTTGACTTGCTGGCACTGAAAGCAGCCATTTGTGTTGTAGGTGTTCCGCTTCTCTTAAATCTGGGGGGTAGAGATGGCATTGGCCTTCAACATATGACTCATGCAAGATATTGGTGACAACATATGCTCAGCTAAATGTGGCCAATATAGTAGAGGTAGAACAGGTCATTAGTGCTTTCTTCAAAGGTGGAGAAGTAACTTGACTTAGTAACATGTACAAAAAGGCATGTCAATCTCTGCTCTACTGCACTGTCAATACAGTCTGAAGTTTTCCTCAGCATATTTCTCGAGGCATCGTTTCGGCAAACTAAATACTAATACTACTAAAATCACCCAGATAGTCTGGGCAGCATTTTCTTTACATGCAGTAAACACATCATATGAATGCAACTGAGACCCTTATTTCCCCAATCAACCAGCTTCTGCCAAAACTGCGCAATTGGAGAATTACATTTCAATGGCATAGAAGATAATAAATTTTGCATATCAGACACATGTGTTGGTTATATGATATTATTGATTGGATTTACGTTTGCTCTTGAGGGAGGGCTGTAACTCTTCCTCTATCACCATAGCCGGAGCAGTCTAGCCTAGCTGTTAGGCCAATAGTATTCGGATAGAGGCCATCTGTTCCATTCATGTTGACAAGCAACTCAGGATACAGATGGGGGTCACTGGGGGGGCAGGATGGAATTTACACCATCACATTGTTTAGTTTCTGCAAGTTTTCACATACTTCTTCAACCCTTCTTTTTCTTCCTTCTAACTATGCCAGTGTTTTGTTTATCTTTTGGCTTTTCCTTTTTCTTTCTATAAACCAATTTCATTTGGTTTTCCACCTTACTACGAGGCTCCAGGCCTTACCAGGTCACAAAAGCAACCGCATAAAGCTGAGAGAGCTAATTCTCTGATTTACTTTGACAGAAAACCTCTGCCTTCTGCTTTCAATGGAATTACATATTCCTCATATGGGCTATTCTTGGCCCTTGTTTTTTTTTCCATGGTATTACAAAACCCTAAGACAGGCCTCCTGAACTGTACTTTTTCAACTGAATTACCTTTGTCATGTTGACAGTGTCTTACACCAATAAACCATCACCAATGCCTTCAAATGCATCAAAGACATTTAGTCTATTCAATACAGCAACAGAGAAGTGGAAATTCCTAAACTAAAGATAAAGTGTTTGTAGAGATAGAAAATGATACTCACCTCTCTTAAAATTACATGTTTCTGCTGCCAAAATGGATAATATTCTGTATCCCACCACTACCACCAAAGTTCTATAGGATTCTCCTCAATTGTGATGATTGTAACTAGACAAAGAACACTAAAGCAACTTGAGTCCAACCCAAGAATGTAACCCTAACCCTAGGGTCCAACCCTAACCCTATGAATACAGTCTCTGATTATTCTGAAGTACATAGTTTATGTATGTTCAACTATTCCAACTATACCCCTTCCTTATGTTTTTTATGTTCATAGGAAGAAATCCATATTCCAAGAAGGCCATATTGTCAATATGCTTGATTTTGCCATGGCTTTTTTCAAAAAGTGTGATGCAATTTGCGAGGGTTTTATGTGATTTTTTTTTTTTGCAGGAAAATTGCAGGAACTGAGAAAAAATTGTGATTTCCGCTTGTGTTCCACCACAATGTTGCACGGAGTTCTAAATAGTTTGCCCCCTCTTCCATGTAAAACATTAGGAAACTGGTTTGCACAGTAATTTTCCAGCTATTTTCATTGGTATAAGAGTGGTTTGCTTTCTTCATGTTTCTGTTTTCATCTGAATGTCTAAAGCGATGACGTGTCACATCCTGCAACTCCTGTCACTTGGGGTTTTTGCCATTATCACAGCAACAGAAGATATTAGTTTTGTTGAACATGCATTAATTACTGTGAACGCAAAAATCACAATTTCCTGCAGGAACAGTTACGTGGTGAGGCTATGGAAAGAATCCTTTACATGGTCAGCCATTCATCCTTTACATGGTCAATACAGTACCCATCATTCTCAGTTAGTGGGCAGACAGTTCCACTGCCTGACAATCGCCTTCATTCTTTTCATGTTTGTTACAGATGCATGCTGACACACTCATTAGGAGATTTACACACAATCGGGGTCTACATACAGTACATTCTCTGCGCTCACATGCTATGTATTCCTATGCTGAATACCCCTATAGAGAAGCACTATTAGGTTCCAAACAATGTGTAGTCACAAAATTATATGTAGTACAATATGCAAACAAAGAACTAACATGACATTTTGAATAGACTTTATCTATTTCACATTTAAACCTTGCCTATTCTGTAATATGAATGATTTCCTATGATGTACAAACACTAGGAGGGGGAGAAGTTAATCTTTTGTTTGAGTGAGGCCTGGCTTATGTTGGTGTGGTCTATGGGCTGGCTTCCAGAGGGAAATTCAAGGGCATTTGGAGTGGTTGGTCTGTGATGCTGCTCACTGTAGGGGAAAGAGTATGCCACAGTGATATGAAAATGCAACTGGAGAGCTATGATATTCACTGAGAACAATAGAGCTGCATACAAATGCAATGCCTTCCAACCATTCACTGTATCTTTCAAAGCTTTGTAGTGCTTCAGAAGCTGCAACGGCACTCCCCAGATAAAGCGTTAAGGCTGCTTATGCCATACTGCCCTCGAAAAAATCCCAGGTTCCTTGTTAGGTCCAAATTTTTCAAGTGTGTGGTTCAGACACAGCGCCATCCTTGTCCTTTTTTGTTATTCTGTTCATCAGACAGCGAAAGGAGAGTTATTAGATCCCACAGAGAGGTGACTCAACTCTGTTTTCCCCCTGTGATGTCCTACCCCCTCTTTTTTCTTTCAAACCACCACCATTCTTCTCTAATGAATGCCTCTCCCTTGTTTTGACTGGCAGGTCGATGGGGGCGGGGCATTCCCTGACGCCGGAGGACCTCGGAGGGGGGGGGGACAGCCAGAGAAGGAAGAAGAGGCTGTCCAGTCGAGGTTTTGAGCGACTCAGCAGCACACAGGTCAGGATCCCCTTGTCCTCTATAGAAATGAAAGAGGCCACACTTTGTTTCTTTGCGTTTGATGTATTCCTTTGCTGCATACTATCTCTAATTAGGTGCAAACCTCAGGAGTGAAATCCTCTTCATATTAACATCTTTTTTGTCTTTTCGTTCTACTATTCCTCTTTTCTTCTCCCTGTGTGAGCAAACACTAGCCCTCTTCCTCTGCCGTTCTGATGCTTCTGCCGCCGCTGTGACCGGGAGTGTAACTGGCTCCCTCTCATCTCTCTCTGTTGCAGCAGATAAAAGCGCAGGGCTGCAGAAAAAGTGGTCTTCACAGCGTCCTCGGCTCCAAGCTGCCCGGTGATGTGGCTCAGCTCAAACACAAGGCCCAGGCTAAAAAGAATCTCTCAGGGATGGGCTCTAGGGACAAGGAGGTTTCGCCCTGCAACACCAACCCCAAGCATGGACACAGAAGCCAGGGCACAAGCAAAGCAGAGTTCAGGCGAGAGTCAGGGGGACAAAGTGACACAGGTAGATACTGACAACCACAGCACTGATTCACAGCCCTATGTTGTCAATGTCATATTGTTATACCCCTTAAATTCCACCAACAATACCTAGATTTGATCTGTAATGGGTTTGGTGAAATCTCTTAGCAGCCAGTGTGGACAGTGGCCCCCAGGAGAGCTGGACTGGACTGATGCGCCGTGGACGTAAAAAAGAAAGCACCGCCCTGGCGCAGGGTTCATCCTGTCTGAGCCAGCCCAGATCAAGGGTTCTTCGTGGCCAGAGACAGGAGGCAAGGGAGGTGGGAGAGAGTTCCCCTCCAGAGACCGACTCCTCTGATCAAGGTAGACAATGAACACTGAACTTAGAAATAGGCAATGCAACTCAGTCCCACTCAATATGTGATCATTCTGGTTTGTGGGATGCGCCTCTGCTGCCGCCATCTTTCTCAGTGGTTCTGACTCAAACCAATATTAGAAATGCCAGACTTTTGTGCTGCATTTGGTGTTTGTAACAAACCAGACTGCTTGAAAATTCAGTGAGTTGGGATGATTTTAATAGACCTCCGCCTTGATAGACATGTATGCATTAGGAGGTGCAGTTTCCCCAGACACAAAATGGCAGCCATGTTGTATTTCACTCCAGCTGGGTGATAGAAAAGCCATCAACACACACACACACACACACACACACACACACACACACACACACACACACACACACACACACACACACACACACACACACACACACACACACACACACACACACACACACACACACACACACACACACACACTTGCTCATGCCAGTGAATTCACTCAATACATAAACAAATACATGCGTAAATGTTCGGTGTGATATTACTTGGACTTTGTACTAGCTTGTTAAGTCCATTTGATTCTGATCCAGCTGATTCAATCATATGTGTTTATATATACAGCTCCCTAGATTGTTTGGATCATTTCAGGGTTACATCTCTGAAAGGAGGTGTGACCCTTTACCCTACACAAAACAAAAAACTACAGAAAATAGATAGTGTGCAAGGACAACAACCAAAACCAGCCGTTAAAACTATGCTGCACCGGCGGGGCATGTTGCTTCATATACTGGTACATATAATCCAAGAATTTCCATTTTAGTAAACAGATCAATGATTACCAAATGTCAAAAAACACTGTACAGAGTTTAATAATATCCATTACAGGATATTTCAAGTTAAAAATAGAGAAACAACCTCTGACATATTCATTTTGGACCAGAGGATTGCACTTTGAAGCACAATACTCCATAGATGTGCAATGCCACTTTAGTCTAGTGTGCCTTTTGTTAATTTGTAAATCACTTTGGAAGCCATCAGAGGTGGGTGAAAAGGTGTTGATAAATGTCTTATAAAGGACAGAGGTGTGCATGGACATTTGACACCTCAGTGATCAGCCTTGGTTGGTCTGGACTAGATGTGCAGCCACAGCTGTGGACACTTGCCTGTGAGAGGCTTTGACAGCCCTGGAGACTAGCAGACTGGGTCAAAGAGCTGCTTGAGAAAGTGCAGTGACAAACACACACACACACACTCACATGCATAGACACACACACAACCGCACTCCCTAGCACACCAGCTCTGTAGCATGTGGGTTCACACCAGGAAATACCATCGAGGCAAAGCACTTCATACATCATTTCTATGAACAGTTAAACTATTTATTTAAATGCTAATGAGGTGCCTGTGAAATGATGGAGAGAAGTTGAAGAACTTCTCTGGTTAGTAATGATTTAAAGACTTGGATTTGATGAGCCAAGTAAGTTCATAAAACCTACCTGTAACTCTTTTACTGTATTGTTTTCTATCTCCATTAGAAGAAGAAGATGATGAAAGCAGTTATGACACTGATGAAGGTCAAGACTTCAGAGTCCAACCCCCCAGAGACGTTACTTCTAGCTCCTCTGTGACAGGTCCGAGTCCCTCATCTGTTGTAAAACTAGAGGCCAATCAGAAAGCGAGGAACAAAAAACAGAGACAAGAGCTTTATGGTAAGGCTGTCCTTTGAAAAATTTATAAGTCAACAAAACTGCCGCACATCTTCATGGGAAGCATCTGTTTTGTGTTTCTCATTCTGGCTTGTTAGCTTTGTCTAAATCTGTTTTTCTAATTGAACCGCACAGGCTCCCAGAGTCTGTCTGGAGCAGAGGGGGAGGTCAAAGTGAGGAAGAAGCCCCCCTGTAGGCTGGGCCTGGCCACTGCAGCCAAAAAACACCAAGAGGATCACTGCACTGAAGGGGTCAGGAGGCCGTGTGCACCCAGGTCCAAGGAGCCTCGACGGGGCAGCCATGGGACCAGAGGCAACCGCTACTGGAGGAGTATGGGACTGGCCACCTTTCCAACCACCAGCGAGAGACTAAAGAGGGCGACACGCAAGAGCACCATGCTGCGAGGAGCAATCAATAAGGTTTTTTTTTTTTTTTTTTAAACATACGTTTTGACATTAGAGCAAAAAAAAAAGTTGTCCAGTTCTGTTTCCTTCAATTACAAACCATCTCCAGAATTGAGCCAATACTCTGACACTCTGACCTGGAAAAAGTGACGCACACGCCTTATTTCCTCAAGACCTGACTACTGCTGCTCTCTGCTTTCTGGCAAAAACCAAAAGTCACTCTCTCACCGCCAACTAGTTGAGAATGCAGCAGCTTAGCTATCACCCCGATCCTGGCTTCTCTCCATTGCTCCCTGTTAGTTTTGGAATTGATTTTAAGATTTTACTGATCACTTTTAAAGCACCTCTGGGTCTGGCCCCAGGCTACATTTGTTGACTCTACATGAGCCGTTTCGCAGCCTTTAGATCCTCGGGTGGGACCGTTCCAGCCGTTCAAAAGTCGTGGCTTAAATCTAAATTTGACCATGCTTCTACCGTCAAGGCCCCCGAAATCACCTCTTAAAACCCACCGTTATAGACTAGTTTTAATATGATGTCTTTCTAACTTCTTTTTATTGATTTATTCTTTCATTTCTATTTATTTACATTTTTAATTTTTTTTTTGCCTTTTAGCCCTTTACCATCTTGATCTTTTATCATGCTACTATTTTGTCCTGTTTTTACTTTGCCTTAATGTTGTCTTGTTATTATTCAGCCTTACTTTGGGCTCTCTGTTGTTATTTTGCCTTCTGATTATCTTGCTTTACTGTGCCTGTCATACCACTTTGTAAATGCTGTTTTTAGGAATGCTATCAAAATGATATAACGACTAAGCGTTCTGCATGTAAATTATCACTTTATGGCACAAGAGCACATGGTAGTAAAAAGATGAAATATTAGGTGATGGAAAATAGTTAAAGGACTGGTCCAGCCGGTGTCAGAGGGAAAAAAAAAACAATTCTAATTTGTATACACAAATTTTAATTTGTAGCCCCAGTTTAATTAGTGCCTGAGCCTGAAGTAATAACGCTCACAAAATAATAAATATGTTCCCTCGAATTAATAATTGCATCCATAACCCTAGTGCTTGTTGAGATAGGTCACACTCTCACCACTCATCTTGTCCATCCTCACTTTGGTTTTAACAGCGGAGAAATTGCTGGTCAGCTGGTGCCCCATCTACACACAGTGAAGAAGGCTGCAGAGGCCGAAGGGGGGTCAGGGACCAACAGGTACAGTAACAGTCACAGTTAATTCAAGAAGCGCTCAATCCTCAAAAAAAAAAAAAAAACTCAGGAAATCTGGCACACAAACTGCCAAACAGGACCCAATTCTATGAACATGTCAGTCTTCTTTGCTTTCTATTACTAACTCTGAAGATGTCTTACTGTCCTAGATTTATCACCCTGAGGACTGTTACTGTAGAACTATTAAAAGTACTTAGCACATTGCACATGTCCCAACTGCCTGCTGTGTAATCTTAGGATAGGGAAGATGTAGGAGATGTAGGAAGGGGTGGGGGGCCTCACACCTTCTGCTGTGACAAAGTGAAATAAAGTGAGAGGAAATCGGCCACTGTCGCACATGCGCTGCACAGCGAAGTCCCCTGTGATTAATTGCTAATTTATTTGTCCTTTCTTCAACCACTCTCTCTATCTCCATGCTCATCTTTTTTCATTTATCCCTGTATCCATCCATTCTTCTGACCCTCCTTTTCGTTGTCTTCTACAGCCAAAAGGACGAGCAGTGAGTCGGCTGCTGGAGAGCTTTGCGGCTGATGAGGGCTTTCAGATGGACGGCAGCAGCTTCTCAGAAGAAGAGGAGGACAACGACAGCTGTTCGCAGAACAAGAGTCTCGAAGGTAAAGAGAAAACACTTCTGCAGATAGTTTCAGATGTTGTTTTTGCGGGGTTCTGAAGACGCCATCTTTTGACACCAGTCAAAAGAGCACAACCCTTTCCGTCACCGTGTGTACAGGCAAAACGCAATTGTTCAAAAACAAACATACCGCCCCACTCAGAGGAGTGACTCTGTCTTATCATCAGTCCACACATAGATTTAGTTGCTACCAGGTGCCATTTTAATTTTTATAGTGTTTTTGTGTTCATGTGTTAGTACACATGCATGCAGTGAAATTCAGTGGTGTGTACTGCACAAATTTACACCATCAACTATTGGCCTGACATGCATCGTGCACCATTTTAAGGAGACTTGTTGAATCCTTTCTGCAATTAAAAGGTGCAGACAAAGCAGTTTTGTCATCTAAATGAGGTCTTGGTGATGTTGGATTATTAATGATGAATAATTAATGTGATGGTTGCTTTTCCTTATACAGCTCCTAAATGTGTCCTGACCAAAGAACTTCTAACTGATGGACTGAAGGTGCTGATCTCAAAGGAGGATGAGCTTCTATATGCTGCAAGGATCCACACTCTGGAGCTCCCAGACATGTAGGCAATACTACATTTTTGCAAATATCAATTACTTAACCTACTCTGGGTCAGCACAGCTGGTAGAATGGAGTAAAGTGGCATTTCTATGGAAAAGCTGCATCATGGCCAGCAATGGTGGAAAATTTTGATGAACTAGTTATGATGTACATCATGCAATAGCTATTGGGGAAGCTAAGATCAAGAAAATGGAGATTGAATAATAGGGATAGAGTTCATCACCAGGTTTTGTGTTAGAATTTGACCCTCTTTTTGTCTTTTTATTCCTTACACATAAAATCCTACGTTGCCTTATACCTCGCTCAGAGTATCAACACAGCTCCTCTAAGCTGAGGCAGCAACGGGATGTTATTACAACAGCAGAGTGGGAGTAGTATGACATGGGAGCCAGGCAAGCATAATCTAACCAGCTGAAAATAGCTTCTGATTTTTTTCTCTCTCTGCTGTGCTCTTTTTCTAGCTTTAGCATTGTTATTGATGGTGAAAGAGGAAACCGCCCAAAAATCTATTCATTGGAACAACTGCTACAGGAAGCTGTAAGTTCACCACGTTGCACTAAAACACTCCTTGCTACAAGGAAAGCCATCCCTTGTTTGGTCTTAGATCACTCAACACTTCCCTTTCTCTTAAACATCCTTCAGACCCTCTTTGCATTTCTTCGTTGCCTTCCAGCCTTTCTGTGGCTCTGTCAGTCCTTTCCTTTTCTCCCACTCAACCTCCCTTGAGTGTCTCTGCATCTTCGAGGCCATCTAAACTAGGGCTGGACGATTTAGCCTTAAAATAAAATCTTAATTTCTTTTCCTTTTTTTAAAAACTATAGTACAATTGTTGATTTTAAATCTGCTTTCCTCAAAAACAACTAAAAAAGACAACATTTTAAGAAATATTCACTTTATTAACACACTAAAAATAAATTACCAAAGCTTTTTTTTCTTTTTTAATATTGTTGTGTATGCATTAGGTATTATTCATTCTTCATTTATTTCATTCAATGTTTTAGAGTTTAAATGGGAGACAAAACAAACTTTACATTACTACCACTGCCGCTGTAATTGAGTTGTTTTAAGGGCTCAGATCGACAAAGACACAACATCACACAAACAGAAGCTAGGTAATGATGATTTGGAGTGTTGCAAAAATCTGAAGTTACCAAGTAATTATGAGAAGTCCATGCCTTTACTTTTAGTTCGGGTGGTTCGACCAAGACCACAAGATTGTTAAGGATGTGTGATTATCGCCCATTTTCATGTTAAGATATGATTACAGTTTACCTAAGTCATCCATGTAATGCAATGTAATTACACATTGTAAAACCCACAGCACATTCCTGGCTGATGTTCATTTGCATTGAGTTAACCTATGCTTCCTGGTGTGCTTTGAATCATGATAGAGTGTTAGTGTTTATTGCAGAAGGTGACCTATGTCCCATTTTCTGAGAGGATGTCGGCCTATGTTCTAATAACAACTGGGTCACCCAAAGCAAAGCAGTCATATCCACATATTTTCCAGCTGTGGAAATCAGTCTTGGATCGTGCCAAACAGGGCACAGGACATTGTATCTGTACACAAAGGATTGTCCAAAGATGACGACCATGGAAGAGTAAAGTTGAACTGGTATGATTGTGCCTTGGATTACTTGCTTTTGCTGTCACTCCAAGACATCAGTGGCTTACTTTAGGACAAGTCAGTTGGCTGATATTAGTAACACCAGCCAACCGACATTAAATACATCACAGCCAAACAAGTTCCTAGGGATGGTTTGCTCGTTAAATAGGATGCCATAAGATTTCATATTTGTAGATATTTACACATTATTTGTTCAAGGTCAGGACAGTAAAATAACTATTAGGTGACAAATAAATAAAATGTCATCATGATGTGTTCAATATTGTTAAGTTTATCTTTTGGTGAGAAACTATTTTTAATGAATACAGATTGGATAAGAAATTTGTTTCCAACAATACCCATGCCTAACTAGTATACATTTTCACTTAAAGTCAAGAGGAATTAAGTGTTGTACCCATTATATTTTCAGTTCAAACAGGTTAAAATAGTCAATATTAAATGTATGAAAGTGCTATCTAAATAAAGATTGATTGAGGACTGAAAATGCTGCGATGAGACTTAAAATTATGCCTTCATTTCCACTGTGCTTAAAATAAACTGAGATTCAGACATCACAGCTCAATATATATGTGATAGAATTCAATTAAGTATTGTTGTTTGTCTCTTGAGGTATAAATTCAATAACACTCAATAAAAGAAGTCCCCTATAGCTTAGACGGCATCTCCCTATTGGCCAAGAATCATAGAATTTAACTGACCACAAGAACAGTGTTGATTGGATGCCTGTTCTGCAGTAGATCCTGAACCTCACACATAGATTAGTCCATTTACTACCCAACATCCTGCCCCCTCCTTTTCTCATCCACGTGAGTTCGCTCATACTCATCAATCAATGTTAATGATTGATTACTAACTAACTAATCAATGTTAGTTTTCCCACAAAGCTTTCTCACAATGCTATTTCCTAACTCAACCCAGCAGCTCAACACGCTGCACTCCTGGCAACTTTAGTCTTATCTAAACACTAATCAGACAGCAGCTGGTTCTAATTATACAATTCCTCCACTTTTGTGTCTTTAAATTCATCCAACAGCCATTAATTTGACTCTGACACCAATACCCCGATTTTAACTGAGCTCCTTCTCGCTCTCCCGTGCACACACACACAAGCGCACGCTCACACCCACATCCACACCTCATCAGTCAAAGGGTCCCTCACCATGGCAACCGTAAATGAAAGCAACCTGAAAGAGCCCCCAGTGAGCGGCGGATGCTGGGGCTGCCTGCATTGTTGGAGGGAGGATCTGGCAACCTGCAATCACAAGCTCTCTATTCAGGCCCTCTTTAGTATTACTCAGCAAGTCAGGATTTACTGCATCATGGCTTCCGTTCTTTTCAGCCCTGACTGGCACATTGGCATGAGATAAGTGCCGCTTGGAAACGTGGCACAGTGGCTGCCCATGCACAATGCTCCATTGCTCTCACACTGTTTGTATGTGTGAGAGTGTGTATTCATGCATGTTTTTGTGTGTACTTTTGTGGAGCCTGTAACGAATCTAAATTATGTTTTGGTCTGACTTTCAGGTCCTGGATGTACGTCCAGAGTCAGAGGCTATGCTCACTGAAGGAACCAGGGTGTGTGCTTACTGGAGCGAACGCTCACGCTGCTTATACCCAGGCTACGTTCGCAGAGGTGAGTCATCAAGTCTTCTCCACTTTATGCATCCTCTGTATCTTTAACTATATATGTAATTATATGCCCTTTTTGGGGTTTTTCCTACACATCTAAGGAAGGGATTTTGCTTGTTTCTTGCAGGTGGTTCGTCTGATGAGGGAAAGCAAGGAGGAGTGATGGTAGAGTTTGATGATGGAGACCGCGGGAAGATTTCTCTTCCAAACATCCGCCTTCTGCCACCAGGATACCAGATTCACTGTAGGTGTCTATTTGTATAACTAAGAATTCCATCCCTTTCAAACAAACAGTAGTGTATTGTGTACCAGTAACTAAATGCTAATAAGCCCCTACCTGTCCTTTAGGTGGGGAGTCACCACCTGCCCTGCTGGCACCCAGCGGGACAACAGCCAAGAAAAATTCCAGTCTGGAGCAGGCCCCCATCAGTGACAGACCCTCTGACAGACACAACACTATCAATACTGTAACCAACAACCAACCTCTAACACTTCACAAAAGAAGACCAGGTAAGATTTAACCTTTAGGTCTAGACGATTTATACCTTGTGTAACAGTATGACTTGTATCATGCTTTTCCAAATGTGCCATATTTAAAAAACAAACTTAGCTTCCCCAATAGCTTAAAAAACTGTGACCCAACACATTAGCCTGGCCAAAGATCTTATTTCTACACGTTTTGTTTTTGATCATATTATACCAGAGAGGCTTTATTTGAACTATAGAATTAGTTCTGTGGCTGCATTTCTTTGGACATATACAGTACATTATATTAAGAGGTATTTCTAAGATTGTGTGTATTCATTTAACTGGTCAGTGTATGTGATGTATCAGTGAAATATGACACATGTTTTCTTCATTCTAGGGAGACCAAAGGGCTCTGGGAAAAAACAAAAGCAGCAACAGGCTGAGAATGCCAATAAAAATGCTTCACTGTTCCTGGGTTGGCCTTCATTGGCCAGCACCAGGAAGAGGACATCCGACAATCTATTTCAATTCAATGGGACACCCAAGAAGGCCTTGAGAGGGAAGGAGGATGATCTATTCTCCTTGCCTCAGATCCAGCCACTGGCCTCCACCCCAGCCAAAGGGCTTTTCAGCAGCAGTTCCTTTGAGGTGGACTCCTTCAGCAGCATTGCAAATGGTTACTCCTCCTTCTGTACTCAGTCCACAGGACCAGGTCCAGGTTTATCTCTGGGCCAGAGAAGTGGGCTCTATGGCCAGAGGCGCAAGCAAGATGAGCTGGTAATGCCAAGGAGCAGGAAGTCTGGACAAGAGTTCCTGGTCAAGTTAGATCATGAAGGAGTGACCTCCCCCAAGACAAAGAACAGCAAGGCTCTGCTGTTGCGCGGTGGATCTTCCGGTGTAAGTGGCATGCCTAGGACAGAGGCTTATTCACATCCTGTCCTGCTGGTTAAGGACAACAAAAAGGGTGGTGCCTCCAGGGTAGAACTACTCCTGAAAGGAACCACACCCCAAAGAAAGCCCTCTCCTTCTCTGCGTCTTGGGGAATATGGAGACTTGGGCTTCAGCTCCCACCGAGAGTGTCACAGCTCATACTCGGATTTGGATGATGAAGAGGAGGAAGAAGAAGAAGAGAGGAGGAGAGCTGCACTGGCTGCAGCCTCAGGAGGACTAACGACAGCTGGCCGTTTCCTCTCTCGTCTCTCTGTCTCCTCCTCCTCTTCTGGTTCTTCCAGCTCCTCCTCTTCAGGGTCTCTCTCAAGTTCCAGCCTGTGTTCATCTGACAATGACTCCTCCTACAGCTCAGAGGATGAGGAAAGTTCTACTCTGATGCTGCAGAGTTGTCTGTCTTCCCACCGGGGGCTACTGCAACCCACTGAACCCTCTACATCTTCAAGGCCGCACCAGCACTCATTTGTGGCCAAAGCTGTGGCTGTTTCCAATAACAAAGGAGCCCTCCCTGAACAGGTCTCCAATAACAAGTCCCTGAAGAGGAAAGAATGCAGCAGCTTGACCTCTAAACCATCAAAGGATTTTGTGAAAAAACCAAGGATGCTCCCAGATGACACTTTATTTGTTCCAAGGCCCAAGATGTCTGCTTTCCTTGCAGGACGTCAAAGTTGGAGGTGGTCAGGAAACCCTACCCAGGTGAGACATCTACCCAGATTTCTACTGCATGCCATCAATGTCACCACAATTCATTCATCCTTTTCTTCCATATAATCAGTTCATTTATCTTGGAATACTTAGACCAATAGAGTCAGTAATATTTTCTTCATTTTCAAAAAAGATTGGTCAAAGTGTCTTTTCCCCCACAGAGGAGAGGTCTAAAGGGAAAGGCCAAGAAGCTTTTCTACAAGGCCATTGTGCGAGGCAGAGACATAGTGAAAGTGGGAGACTGTGCTGTGTTCCTCTCAGCTGGACGCCCTAACCTCCCGTATGTAGGTCGAATTGAGAACTTCTGGGAATCCTGGACCTCCAACATGGTGGTCAAAGTCAAGTGGTTCTACCACCCTGAAGAGACCAAGCTAGGAAAAAGGCATCGAGATGGCAAGGTGAGACATCATGTAGGTTCCAATTTTATGAAAATTGTTATTCATTCAGCACATGGGACTTTCAAATGTCAATGATTCTTTCTCAGTTGATTAATAAATAGAATTATGCAACTAACCTTTTCTTATTCTTATCCAGCATGCCCTGTACCAGTCCTGTCATGAGGATGAGAATGACGTCCAGACAATCTCTCATAAGTGCCAGGTGGTGAGCAGGGAGGAGTATGAGTGTCTGACTCGCAATCAGAAGCTGAACAGTACCTCCCCAGACCTCTACTACCTGGCTGGGACGTATGACCCCACCGCTGGTCAGTTGGTCACTGCTGAAGGAGTTTCCATCCTGTGCTGAACCTACATAAGGACACTACTGACAGATTCCTCTGGAGGAAGGATCAAAGTCCAATACTTTACCTACAAGACCCTCCAGCCATGTGAGATGGCATGTGTTCCTTGGCTTCAAGGAACCAATGGACTAGATGTCAGCACCAAAGCAGGGCTGTCTGGGGTTACACACTGGAGTGTATTGGTGTCTAACCTTCATGGAAGTGAAGGGGACGTCCAAAACTAGTAGAACCTTTCAAGAAGAATGATAGAAGTCTGGGTCTTCCTGGGCATCACACAATACAATAACTGGTGTTTCATTGGTCTAACTAATCTCTTTTTATATACCATGTGATTGACAGCTTCATAACTGTTTTTGGACTCAAGCTCCCAGCTCCTGTCATATGTCACCAAAGGAGAGCTGGACTGTGCAAAGTACCATGAGGCTAAATGGTCTCTGCGGACCAATTATTTAAAGGTAGCCTTACCTGAGGGAATGAAATAGAAAGTGAGGCCAGGGGCTCTCCCTAGACCTCATCATTCCAGGGAAGTTGAAAACATGTAAAGGATGTAAAGTTGATGTCTGTAAATATTTTGAATTTTTCCCAATCAAGCCATACACTTCAGTACCTCTCGCCTGTCTTAACTGTTCAGGTGTACATTGTACAGTTTAATTATTGTATTGTTGTCTGTTGTCTATATGTACATAAAAGCTATTTTATATAGGAGTTTATTGTATATATGAGATGTATCCATGTTTGCGATTGATTTATTTTTATATGGGTGTAGAATATGTTTTTTTTTGTTTGTTTTTTCCTTTGCTTTGGGAAATCAAGATTGAAGATGTTAGTGTTGCACTGCATATGCCCTGCTGAGACAGAGACAGACAGAGCACAGACAAAGACAGAAGGATTTAGTCTATAACAGGATAAGACTCACTTTCTGAGAGATGGGGTCGTCCTGTTTAAAAATAGGTCAAGTGGCTTTTTGTATAAGTGTTCTGTTACTTCACATTTTGTTATCCTATCCTTTTTATTTATGTACCGCTCAGTTGGTCATCATCACAAGGCAGATCCCACCGGACTGCAATCACGGGTCAAAAATGATTTAAGATTAATGATATACCATTTTGACACATAATTTGTGTGTGATGAGTGTCCTGGCATCACAATAATCATGTCCACACAAATCAATTTAGAACAAGACGGGGTTTTAATGTGTTAAATGTGCATTGCACTCATGAATGCACAGCACATCATGACCTACAAAATAGAAAATACCAAAGTGTCTTTAATAACTTTATTTCCTTTATTTAAATTTAACATATGTCAAGCACCTGTACTGAACTCAAATCAGAAATCACTGGTAACTTATAGAATACTTGTCCTCCACTATGTGCATATATATTGGCTTTGTGACAATGATTTCTTGCACATGTACCTGCAGTTTTGTCTAGTGCAAAAATATGCAGCAAAAGGCCACCTGGGAGTGTGACTATGAAGTTCAAGGTACTGACAAAGTAAGAGGTTGAGTACTGACAATATGTTGGAATTTGTCGATATTAGTTTCTTCAGCCATCTATGTCTATTTTGTACAGTACACGCACATACTCAATGCTAACTGTGAAGGACAATCAGATTCACAAAGCAATGGACATAGAGTAGGTTCACTCAATCTGAAAATTACTTAAGTTTATTTAATTTGTGCCAAGTACATTTTGTCTATTTTTGTCTTGTTTGATATGCAATCCTGAGTATTCTTTGTTCACAAAGGTTTATTTTGTTCGCCAACATTTTATTTATTGTCAATGTTGCTGTTTGTTCATGCCAAGAGCGCTTTATGAGAATGTGACATTGTTTTTTCTTGGTGTGATGTCGCATTTGCATTTCTTAAATAAAACTGGTCTTGTAGAGGCCATCTAGTGAAAAAGAAATAAAGCAACACTGGATTCTTCTCATCCACAAACCTCTGTGAATTAATTCTATGCTTTTGGTGTGTGTCCCCTCCAATTTACTTTCTGTGCCATTTGTCAACACATTTATGTTCATCTCTGATTTTCCCACCTGCATCTAGTATCAAAATGCACAACCTTTTTTCCCCCCTTTAAACACAGTGATAACAAAAACGTACCACAGTTACCAATTTTGGTGTGTGTGTTATAAATTTGGTGGCGTTAACATCAGAAAGCCACTTCTATGAAGTGGTACTGGTGTAAACGATTAATAACCAGTATAACCAGATATTAACACAAACAAAGCAACTAGGTAGCATAACTTATGGCATCAGCTGATCAGTATCATTTGACAGCAGTGGTGGAAGAAGTACTCAGATCTTTTACTTACATAAAACAGCTAATACACTGTTAAAAGTACTGCATGAACATTTATAAGAAATTTATTAGAAATTATTATTAATATTGGAAGCAATATTTAAAGAATTATTCAAAGTATATGTTTCATCCATCTGATGTAGGTTCTACAATTAGATTACTTATATTGAATCATTAGTGTGCAGCTATTTTCTGTTTGTAATTTGAATTACATATATATTTAGGTCTAGCGGTTCCTAGGGGTTAGGCCCCTCCAAAGGGTCAGCAGATAATTCTGAGGGGTCGTGAGATGATTAATGGGAAAGGAAAGAAGAACAAAGTTCTGATTCACAAATCTGTTTTTGTTTTTGGACTTTTTCCCCAAAACATAGATTTTCTGTAAAATATTGGATCATTTGAACATTTATTGAAAGTAAGAACTACCAGCAGGTCAGGACAATGGACCCCTTATGACAAGCTAACACTCATTCTTTTGATCATTTGCGCTAACAGCTATCTGTTACTGGTTTAACGGTTTATTCCTAACATGCCTATATCACATGACTTTCTTGACAATACTCATGATTCTGATCACATATTTAACCACCCAGCCTCCACCTGTTCTAGTTTCTTATTACTGGCTATGATGATGTCTGTTTTTGCCTTGTGCATTATGCATTTCACATTATCTCTTCCTCACACCCCTTAGGGAGTTTCCATGTGCTCTCCTTTGAATTTTAGGCTACTTGGATTCATTTGAAAAGCACCATCAAGCGCGTAGTCCTTGTTCTGCCAAATTATTTCATTTGTGGCGATATATCCTTTGATGTAAAGGTTCTGGCTGAACTAAGTTCATATGAGCTTTGAGTTCCTTAGTAAATAGAGAATGATCTGTCACAGCATCAAATAAAGCCTACTGGATTTCACTGCCAAGCTCTGTAAATATGATGTTGACTGATTCAGAGAAAGATGTGAATTTTCATGATGAAACCTATTCCCTATTTAATGAATTGGTTGTTTGCTGCTGTATCTGTGGGGTGGTAGAAAAACAAGAACTCGGCCCAAACGATCGCTAAAACAGCCATTTTGTCCTCAGCATTCAGTGTGGTAATGTTACCAAGGTTTGTAAATGTGTAATTTATTTTTTTGCTTTATATATAAAGCTGTAGTCAAGGATTTTTAGATGATGTAGATTTATATGAAGGCTTTTTACATCTCCTAAATTAAGGATAGATGTAAATGAGGACACCCTCTAGTGGAACACAAGGTGAACTGCATCACACAAAACTGAAAATACCGTTCAGATGCACTGTATTTTCTCAAAGATGCCCTGTAGTCATGAATTTTCAGTCTACACTATGGCACATAATATGTGTTGTGGCTATTTGTCTTCAACTAAATTAAATAAAAAAAATAATGAAATCAAATGGTCACTGAAGCACCTATGAACCATACACAAGGGAAGAAGTTCAATGGTGACTAGTCCCTTCAAAATAACTAATGATACTAATATTCTATTCAAACAAATTTGTATTCTTCTAATGGAAACAACAACAAAATAAATAAAGAAATAACAAAGACTAGCTCCAACATGTCCTCCTCCATTGTGTGCCTGGAGCAGCAACGGGTACACTCCACCATCCACAACCTACAGCATCTGTCCATTTGCATACATCCTCATCAGCTTTGACAAAGCCGGTCTCCCTAACCTGAATCAGTGAAATAACCACTGGCTCAGGCCCGGAGGAGGCACAATACGGGTCAGTGACCTTTCTCCATAGGCCCAGGGGTCTTTTTGTAATGCGCCGGAGCCCCAGCGCCACCACTCCCTCCCAATGCCCAGACAGGGGCTAATGGGCACATCAGTCATCTCCTCCAGCGGCCGAGTGAACACAAACAGAGCTGTTTACTACCACAACCTTTTGTGTTGACTATGGCCACTGCCCCGTGGCCGAGCTGTGGCCCTTCCTGCATCAGCAGCATGGGGGTAGGAAGGACGCTCAGGGTTAAGAGTTGCTGTGTGCAGGGTTGTTTAGGTTATCGTCCTGCTGTACTTATGATATTTTGACAAATTATACACTGAATAAAGTAACCTAACACGCTGATTCTGTGGGAAAGGATACGGTCATCCGAAACAAGCCAATCCACCAAAGTTGTATATTTATGTCCTTATTTTGACCACATTTTAAAGCCCACAACAGGAATTCTGTTACTTCTCAGTCGACAGACCAGTCTGCCTGCCTTAATCTTCAGCGCCTGTCTGGTTCAGCTCGCTCAGCATCCAGGCTGTGTTGCTCAGTGTCAACAGGAGGAATGCTTTCCTGCACAAATATCTACACCTCATAAATGTCTCGCCCTCTGTTTGACCCTGTCTGGCCTCTGACTGCAAGAGGGTTGAACCGGGGACAGACAGCCTGGTGTGTGTGTGTATGTCTAAGTGTGTGTGTGTAGCAATAGAGGTGAGGTGAGGTCTTGGGTCTTAACAAGGTGCTGGGAGAGGAGAGCAGGACAAACATATCGTTCAGATGCTGACTGCCTTTTCTTAAAGGTCACTAAAGCCCTGATCGTTGCTTTTTGAGCATATCAATTATGGAAGTGACATCCAACCACACTGTGTGTAGTGGTAACAGAAACTTTTAAGCGGTTCCTCTATGGAGTGACAAAAAGTGCAGCCTCAGCATGAAAAACAGACGCTGACGTCTACATTTGGATTTATATATATTTATACTGGACATATATGGTGGTGGAGTTTATATGGAAAGTATAAACGCCAAAAGGGAAACTACAGCCAAGTTTGAAAGTCTTTCAACGTATATAATGGCAAACGCTTATCAATTTGTTTAGGGACACAGATTCAGGATTGAGTTTTTAAGGCTGGCTTTACATGATGAACCTTTCACACAGGATGTTGCAGGTTACAAGTTGCACAGAAATTCTCTTTAATGCAACTGGACAGATGCACGAAGCAATCAAAAATGATCCAGTCTAGCATATTTCACTAGATCAAGCTAGCCAGACTGTTTCCTTTGGCACTGACTAGCTGCTTTAGCATTACCAACCTTGCATAAAGTCACCTCCTCTCAGGCATCCAAGAGAGCACCTTCTGTTTGTCTACTCTGTTTATTTTGGGATGCGCCGCGAGTTTGTCGCCTGACACGCATCGGCTGTCTGTCGTCATCGTCTTGTCACGTTATCCGTCGATAAAACTAGCATCGCAAAGTCGAGAATCTTGCAACTGTTGCGGCTGAGTTTCAGACGGGTTTCAGGTGTGTTGCGAGGTGCTTAACGCCGTGCAACTCAATTGCGACTCAGTTTCTCCTAAGTTTAAAGTTTCAGGGTGTAAAGCCAGCCTAAGGGCATTTTTCAAACAACTTTGCACATTTACAGCATGCATAATGGAGGCCTTTCAGAGTGCTGAACCCCCAGCTGGTTGCAAATACCTACACTCAGCTAGACTAATGCATACTCCTGCGTTGCAAAGACACATATGCCAACACAGTCAACTCACTAACGTGCTGTGTGTTGCTTGCCATGGCCCAGATCCAGCCATGCCACGCCTAATCCATTTCTCTGTTGCTCATTATTAGTGGCTTGTAAAGATTCTGTATCAGCTCTGCTAAAAGAGCTTTTCGCAGCATTACATGGGATTACAGTTGCTCCTCACTACATATGTTGCTCACAAACTGATGTAATATCGCCACCCTGTTTACACTATGCTGACAACATAACAAAGGCATGATTCATTATCGCGGTCTTCTCTCTCTTTGTTCACAGGTTAGATTGTGTCATGTCCTCTTTTGTCAAAAAAAACTCCAATCCTCCATCTTTAACACTTCTATCATTTGTTTCCTTCTGTTCTGTGTTACAGCTTTGACTCATTAACTCTCAGCGAATGAATGAGGAAATGAAACGAGTAAGGAGAGGCCCGAATGGAAGAAATCGGCATGTTCGTACAAGTAGACGGTTTAAGAATGATGGTGTACTCCGCAGTCATTTTCACGTGACAGTTTAGGTTTGATCGCCACATTAGCATAAACTATGTATATGTCTCGAGCTCAAAATGCTTACTTATAACATATTTCCTCAGTTTGACGGCTATCACTGAATACTGCGTGATCAGGGATTTGAATGCAGTTTGTAAATGGATCCCTGCATCCAGGAGAACAAATATTTGCCAGCAGCAGAACATGACCTAGCGATGATGAAAAGAAAAAAAATCAAAGCGGAGAGATCAGCAGTCTGTCAGGTGTCTGTCAATCACAGGGGCCAGTTGTCATTTGCGGCTCCTAAATTGGCTTCAACACCTCTACCAGTCTGGGTTTGATCTAACATGTATATGTCCCCCTCGTCATGCTATAAGTATGATACGCTGCCAACAGACACAGTTGTTCTCTCAGTGTCAACGGCGCTCTGCTGGCCCGATGATGGCAGGAAAAGTTACAGCCTGTCATAAAAGGGGTCAGGCGTCTTCTCTTACTATGAGTGCAGAACAGCTGGAAATGCTCTATATCTCATAAATAATATAGAAAGGTCTTTAGCCCTCTTAGCAGGGCGATGGGTGAACCAGTGCCGGTACTAGCAGCTGTGAGCTCAATTAATCAGTTGCAGAAGAAATCGAGTCAAATTAAGCCTCTTGGTTGGTAATTAACCTCTAGGTTCATACAGAGGCACCATTTAGTCGACAACGCAGAAAACTGACAAAGAGGGTCGAGATGTAGATTCCAGTCTGGAGCCTGGTCTTATGAGATTGAGTCTTCAGCAACGCTGTTGTCATGTAAATGAAAGGCCCAAACTGAACAAAACCTTCCTGTTTTAGGCTGAAATTTTCTGTATAAATGAGGCCTGAGATTTCATATTTGAGAAACCCGGGATGCAGACCTTGTGGATTCACAGTTCTGCGTTGAGGTAACACGTTGCTCTGCAGATTCCGCTTCACAGTAGGAACCACAATACAGGCAAAAAACAGCCAATAAGCGAATGTTTCTTTTTTTTTTTTATACGGAAGCGACAGAGAATCTGTTTGCAGATGAAGCATGTAGACCATTCCAGCAGCTGACCAATCACAGCCCTTGGAGTTTGTGTCAACATAACACGGTGCACTTCAGTCTATGGCAAGAAGTATAAACTGGACTTAAGGTATATTTGTCCCATCAATCAACAGGAATAGGGTATTGAATGGCTGTAGTTGCGCATTACTGTTGCTATTTCACAACACGTCCACCTTTCCTTCCACAACTTCTTGTGTAGTTTGTGCATTCCTGTGTTGACAACCCCCCCAATCCTAGTTCTCTGGGGTGTTTACCCCCTTTCACGGTAGCAGAGAAGCAGCTCCCGCCATCCCATCTCTGTTTACATTGCTCTTCTCCTCTATTTACTCTGTGCTCTAGCGCCCTGGTGCACTGCGCTCCAAACAGCTGTTCCATTATGGAGAGAGCAGGCGCTTCAACCGCACAGCTCTCCCTCTGACAGCCCACCACCGTCGCTATCACGATAACTGCCTGGCTTCGTTGGCACGTCTGCCATTGTTGCCATAAAGCTTAGCCTCCTCCAATGCCAGCGCGGCTTCTGGGCAAAGAGTCAGGCCAGGGCAACTGTCAGAGATTGTTTTTCAAACTGCAAGACAAATTTGCCAAGTTCAGCTTTTGATGAAGTGTCTCTGTATGGTACGCAGTTCTGCGGCGATTCGCAAGCGGCAATCATAATCAAATGATCGACTAAATTGGCGTGAGCGTCTTCGTGACCAAACGGGGATTTTATAGGATGTCATTACGACAAAAAAAAAAAAAAAAAAAAAAGGTTTCAACTAGCCTATACCCTTCCTGCTGTACAGATGCTGTTATTCCACAGGGCACAGTGATCCTTCTTCTGAAAATGTCTCCTACTCCGCCTGGCCGCCTGTCAAGTAAAAGGAAGACTATTGTCTAAATGACGGTCTCGGGGTCATGCTACACCATGAATCTCCAGTGAATTATTTTTACCCTTCGCATGTTCTTTTTTCCTGCTGGTGTCGCAGCTGGTGCTGAGTCAGGAGACAGGAAACCTGGGAGAAAGGCCACTGAGCAACCCAGGGCTCCCAGCGGGCCGCCAGCGGGGCCCCGTGGCTACGGGGACAGGAGACACTCCATTTATCACAATACAATAGCTGCTGCCCCGATCCTGTGGAAAAGGCACTTGTCTGGGTCTATATATGTTCCTCCACGTAAATATACAGGTGCGAACATGTTGACTAACACGTGTGTGTCTGCATTTGTGTGTTAATATCAGAGGATGTGAGCTTGCATGTGTGGCTGGTACTCGCCTCCCTTGTGTGTGCGTGTGTGTATGTTTTTTGTTTGTGCCTGTGCGTGCATATGCATGCATACATGATAATTTATGTGTGAACGCATATGTTTCGGGGCCTCCACATGCCGGTCAAAGCTTTACACACAAGGTCCGCCGATCTAGAAGAAGAGCCAGATATACTGTACATCGCGCCACATTTCTCCTCCCTCGCTTTCGTTTTTTTTTTTTTTTTTTTTTACTGCATTCCCACACGCAGAGATTGTAAAAGTGAGTGATTTACACACAAGTGAATAAATACTGTGGTTTGGCGATACAGTCTTTGCGCTATATCCCTCCCGCCCTGAATCCAACAGCTTCAGTCGGTTTCCCTTTAAGAGGGTCAGAGGGGCATGTTTGTTCAGCGTCCTGGTAAAAATCTGTTAGCTTGTTAGTACAGTAGCCAGGGGGTGAGAAAGGAGAAATAATCTTAAAAAAAAAAAACGGTGCAAGCGCAGGAGCGTATGTTGCGTAGACAGGGATTATAACTCAAATGTAAATCAAAACAAAAATCACCATTTGTCCTGTGATACAGTTAAGAACGGGGATCAAAGTTGTGGTGGTTGCTCATGGCGACAGGTGATGTTGATTTTGGTGCTGGCAGCTAATGAAACTGGCTCGGAGACAGCGGTTTAGGCCAGCAGTTGGTATAGAGGGGGGACAATGTGTGGTTGGATACGAGCGATAAAAGAAAAGGAGACGGAGCCCTTATTATTTAGTGTCAACTCAGCCAAGCTGTATATCCGATGTCTGTCTCCATAAGCCCTGAGCACTTGCTATGTGTTCAACGACAGAGAGATGCCATTTGTCCTAACACACACAAACACACACACACACACACATTCCCCTCAAACAGACTACCATAGCTTGTCTGACAAATTGAGCACATTTGTTCACTGGAGAAATTTTCATTCAGCAACTGGGTCTTCTCTACGTCTCCTGTTGTTTCTCATTCAGAGGTTTCCTCCCCTCTTTCCCCGTCTGTGGGTAGATTGTTTACAGCAGGAAGGGCCTGGCATCCTCTCACTTGGCACCGGGAAATAGTGACTTGGCTGGTGCTGGTAGACCAACATCATTCACAGTCCCAGTGCCTGCTTCAGTGTAATTCATGTGCTATTGGGAGACATCCTTACCGGAATAGAGAGCATTTTTGTTGATTATTCCGTCTGTTTTTGATTATATCCTGGCTGGCCTCGGAGAGCTAGTGGACAATTTAGCTATCATTCCTAGATTGGTTAATGGGGCCCGGGCTGGAGGTTTACGTTAGGGTTCAAAACAGTAGGTTGGCAGAGATTTTCGGTTGTTCCAGCAATGATTACTGCTTATAAATGTTTGTGCTGTATTTCCCTTCCACGTGTGTGTGAATATGCAGTGGTGGAAAATACCTAAATACGAAAACATACCTCTAATCAAGTATCACACTTAAGTACCATTTAGAGGTACTTTTCTTTACTTTTCCATGTGATGCTACTTTATACTTCCACTCTGCTACATTTAATATTGTACTATTTCCACCACTATATTTATATGACGCCATTAGTTTCTTTTCAGATGCAGATTTGACATTTGGGTAAAGCTTTTAAAATACAATACACTGTTAAAGATAAAGCCAATAGTTCTCCAACCTTTTTGTCTTTTCACATTTAAAGCCAGGTTCAGATTACATGACTTTCAGAGTCATCAGATGGCTTTCTTTAGGTTTTGGTTCATACTACATGACTGATCAGATGGATTTAGCCTACACACGTCACGGCTCTTCACCAGCAGGCAACAGCAATGGCCCCCATCTGGTCTCCAAACAATGTTTGTATCGGAAACTTGTGAGAGAGGTGACACCAGAACTTTGTGAAAACAGGTGAGCAGAATTGCAAACTCGGATCCAGAACGGAAAAGAGCCGAGTGGACGGCTGGCTCCCCCAGAGGGATTTCATGATCTCCAAAGCCAGTCGGTGAGCTGACGTTCAGGACCAACGGACATCCAGTGTGAACTTGGCTTTACAAACCTGTTCTTGTTAGCAGCCTCACCCAATAGTGTTTTTTTCTCCTTCCAAACTTCTCACATGGTTTCATTTCAATACACATTCAAACGATCCAATATTTCACCATAAATAAAAGATGAGAAAAAGACCAAAAAGTGAAAACAGATTTGTTTCGTTCTTCTTTACTCGCACATTAATCATCTCACAACCACTCAGCCAGCTGCTGCCCCTTTGTAGGGGCCCGACCCTCAGTTTGGGAACCATTGGACTCAAGTAGGCCTATATGGAATATATATGAAACAGTTAATGAAGTAGGTGAAAATAGCTCCATGTTGATGCAGCAGAATTAATCTGATGAAGTCAGATGGACAAAACTAGTGTTTAATTATATTTTAAATACAGTTTTTTCAGTGCCTTTGCTTGTAACGGAGCATTTTTATGTTCCTGTATTGATACTTTTAGTCAAGTAAAGGATCGGTATACTTCCACCAGTGTGAACATGTGAGTTTGCGTGAAAGTGCTAAAAGTCATCAGATGTTTAATCCATATCCTGAGTGGTTTTTCCAGGCCAGTCCCTGTTGTTTGCCCAGCTGCGCTGTCAGACACTGTAAAAGAGCGGATATTGGTGTCTTTCAAGGTGTAAACAGAATCCGTGCCCTTTGACCCTGGAGATGGATGCCGCATGGTCTGAATAGTGCTACCTTCTGCATAAGTACTCCCATTGCTCTCTGTTGAAGTGCTAAGCTTGCCGGGACAGTTTGTGCAGGGTAAGCTTGTATTTCCTCGAGTATGCACCAACTGTCAGCGAGCGACGCAACTGTATGCAGATGTCCACTTGTGTGTGTGTGTTTATATCTTCATGGCTACCACTAGCCATGGCTAGTGGTTCAAGTCATCCCCAGATGCTGTTTTGAGTCTACTGTACAGTATGGCAGTAAGAAGGTGACACTCTGATTAAGGAGCATTTAGACGATATAATTGTATTCCAAAAAGTGTTGGGGCTAGTGCTTATTGTTATTGCATGAGAATACACGCAACTTTCCCAGGGGGCTACCTGATCCTATTACATTATCCAGCACACATCAAAGGGTTAAGCGCTGTCTGCCTCTATAGTCATTAAGCCCTCTCTTAGCCGTAGTAAATCAACGCGGTGCCGGCAACAGCTGCCCTGATCACCTATTAAAACTTCCATAATGTGCCGTGTGTACAGAGTGGGGCCTGTAAGCTGACACTGGCCAATAGACGCCAGATAAAGTCCGTCTCAAGCCCACGATCTGGTTCCTGTGGTCAGGAGAGCGGAGGGAAGTAGAGAGATGACAGAAAAGCCTTGTCATTAAGTACGACTGTGTCGGGGCCACAGAACGGAGAGGCCCCGGTGCTGTAGATGTATTTATATCACAAGGCACCAGACATTAAGATGGTATCAAAAGTTTAGCCCAGTTGTCTTTAAAAGTTAATTTTTTAAAAGCCGGGGACTTCCAGCTAAATGCGTGTGAGCAGCTGAGAAAATACTTTGCCTGATTGGAGCGATGTGTTGGAACCGGGAAAAGAAATGCCTCATGCCCGGTGGTGGAAATAACTACAATAAGTACATTTACTCAAGTACTGTACTACAATGTCAAGGTTCTTTACACTTCTACTCCACTACATTAATTTGAGTAACTTTTTAGACTTCAGTTTTACACAAAATAAAAATAATTATACGTATATAAATTAAAGTGGTACACAAACGGTTTGACTCCTAGCCCTTTTACAAAAAAACATGTTTTGTCTCTTTCTCATTGTTTCCCACGAAAGAGACATTTCTTTTCATAGGTTTTCAAATAAATAACAGTTTTTGAGGCCCAAAAAGGCCAAACTCCTAAAAATTCCTTGAAAAACTCAAAGAATAATGAAAGATTCATCAAATTCATTCAACGGATTTATTTTTTTGCTTCCATCCTACCCAATCTATAATCTCAAAACCTCTCACATTTATCTTGTGACCCTTACAAAGCTATCTCCACCTCCAGCAGCTACATCTATAAAATCTGAGCACCCCTGATCTTGCACTAGGTAAAATCGAAAATTAAATAAACTGGAGGTCAACGACTAACCGAAACACATGCTGCAAAAAAACACCACGGCTCTCTGCAGCCCACGCCAGTTCACTTGGCCACAGGCTAGCCTCCTCCACTGATCTGGTCAGTGGGACATTATGTGGAAATCAATCGCTAGACTAGCTAGCCGGACTAGCGTCAGCCTGCATAGAGGCGAGCACTCAGGAGGCCCGTCTCCATGGAGACACAAACGGGGCATGAGACTGCTCTCAGGTGAATTCTCTGTGTGCCTCCGCCAGCTGAATTGGTCCATTTAGGTTTCATTTTCTTTCTTGTCTACATCTTTCTTTCTCTCTTTCTGTCACTTTCTCCCCTACTGCTCAGCAGCGGGTCCTGAGCCCTGACTTTTCCATCTCTGTCTTTCATTCGCCGACTCTCCGTTTCTCTCCCACTGACAGGTAGCGGGGATAAAATTCAAGAGACGATATAAGGTGAAATTGGGTCTCGATACAGAACAGACACAGGCCATTCAGGGGAAGGATACTGTTTTTGCCTCTGCCGTGGTTGCAGAGATGTTTGTCAGTTGATCTCATAGCACGACCCATGCATGCTGTTCTCTTCTTTTTCCTCTCTGACACTATTTTTGTCTTGAGGGACATTATGTTATGTTTGAAATATCAAAAAATTGTTTACTCAGTCAGTGAACTTGTTCTATAGAGTATTTATTTTATATTCTTTTTTTGACAAAGAAAGATCATCTCTGTCTCATCACTGTTCCTAATTAATATAAAATTTATGCAACAATAACATTTTCTTGTTCTCTTTTTTTAATGCATTTATTTCTGCTGGTAATTTGTGGGTTAATACGTGGGATGCCTGGGATTGGGTTAAAAAGAAAAAAAGATAGCGTCTATCTGTATTGTTTCACACTTGCATTCAATAATTTAACCTTCTGTCCTCACCTCTCTTCAACATTTGTCTTCATATCCTCCTCACATGCAGATTGTTTTTCAGCCTCTCACCTCCGTAGCGAATGGACCATAAATATACTGTATATAACTGCACCTCTGTTTTCTGCATCATGAGGTTCTCTTAGTGCTTTGAGTTTGTTTTCGAATTTAGCACACCAACCCCAATGGATTTGTTTGAAGAAAATGAGCGATGTCTCCAAAATGTCTGATCAAAGCTTGGCTTAGTTGCCCAGGGGCTTCAACTCGTGTTGATAAGATGTCCAAGTGCCAGTCATGGAGCTTATGACTGCCTCGTATCTAAGCAGATTGTATATTTTAAAAGTGCTCGATATGAAGGAGGAGGAGAGGAGAGCGGAGCCATCCAGTGAAGGACATGGATGTGTTTAAGGGCTCTGGCAGCTGGGCAGAATTCTTTTATATCCTGCTATGACTGGCACTTTTATACACGCACGCAGGCATGCATACACCAGTTCGTGCTCTGTCTCTCTCTCTCTCTTTAATACGCTAACGCAACACTCGGGCCAATTATACACGCCGATATCCATTTCATCATGGCTGAACAGTGGAGAGTAACATTTAGGTACAACATTTAGATACTTGAATTTTCCTTGAGTATTTTCATTTGATTCTACTTCATACTTCAGCAGGAGATATTGTACTTTCTACTCCACTGGTTACCTCAACCTTTAAGAGTACAACACAGCCAGCATTAATCCTATGTCACAGAGGAACCTTTTTACTGCAGTACTTTTGCTTCTGATACTTCATTTTACAGTTAATACTTATGTTTCAATTGCACAACTTATACCTGTATTGGAGTATTTTCACAGTGTGGTACCAGTATTTCTACTGAGGTAAAGCATCTGAAAACTTGTGTGGGAGGCATAAAACAGAATAATAGATCAGCCCTACCTGCTATCCAAATGAACCATGAGTTAATTATTCATTCTGTTATCCTAAAACCTGCTTTACTGGCTGCCAGGTCACTTTTCGACCCAGATATCCTCAACATAGATTCTAAGGGGATTGTTGCACCACATAAATACAATGAGCAACAAGGGAGTAGGACAGATAGAAGGATGTGGCAGTAAAGGTGGTTGAGGTGATTATTTTAGCAATATATTGCCTACACCGACTAATCAAAAACATACAAACAAAACAATAAAAGGTTCATGTAGCCAGAGGGAGTTATATGGACAGTCGATCAGTGGTATACTGGCATGTGTGAAATGTCAATATTGTTTGTGGATTTGTACAATATACTGCAATAACAGCAGCATGAAATGGTCATTTTGTCATTGGCCCAGGTCAGAAGGCATTAAGATGATTGTATTGTACCAGTTTTTTTATGTCTAACTAACTGCATTGCTGACATTGTTCATAATGTGATATCCAATGAGGCGTGGGCTGATATCCGGAATTTAACATTGCAATATTTTCTAGCCCAAATGTGGCCATATCTGCATTATCGTATTGCTGGTTGTTATTTTTCTCCGCAGCCTTTAAAAGAACTGAGAGTTTGCAGCAGACCTGCAGTTTTCTGGGAGTTTGTTCCAAACATGTGGAGCATAACAACCTGTTTTACATTACCACACGCCACGGTACATTGTAGATTAAGCAAAGCATTGAAATGAAGCTTGGATTCACAGCAAAGCAGACTGTGCAAAAGTGGAAAAAAAAATATATGAAAATGAATAAACACAAAAAGTAAAAAAAATAATAATTTGGCAGAAATATGCATGTTAGGCTTTAGCAAACAGAATAAAACAGATAAAGACACACATACACATACATGAGAACATTTGTACACACACCTGTCGTAATTCACATGATCATTCTCTGTATATGAAAGAGACAGGGAATTGTCAGAATGGCTGAAGTTGAGGCCTCATATTTCAGGGCCAGTCAGCGAAGGATGACATTAACATGAGTGCTCCTGTCCCTTAAAACGCACTCTGTCTGCAACCAAACAAGAGCCCAGTCTGCAGTTTAATCAATGAGAAACTGCTTTTATTGCTTACCTATTTACAGGCTGCTTTCCCTGAGAGTCGAGGCATCTTTGTCAATAATGTATTGCACTGACAGCAACTTCCAATTAAGTTCTACCACCCTCTCTCTCTGCATGACCAGTTCCCTGTCTTCACTCCATGGAAAAAAAAAAAAAGAGGAGGGGGGTTTAGGGGGTAGAGGAGGAGGGGGGAGTTTAACACGTTTGGCACACTCTAAAAACAAATGACAGCCTACAAAACAAATGTGGCATTACAACTGAGAATTAAAAGGCTTGACATTTACCGAGGCTCATTTATATGGCAGCCCATACTTAGCTCATTGGTAGCCCCCCATTATACACTGGGCAGAATGAGAGGGGCCGGGGGCCGGGCCAGGGCTGGGGCTGGGCAAACACAGTGGGGGGAGCCGGGTTTGTGGGAGGATCGTCCTGTAGATGAATGAACACCTGGATTAATGGGGTCAGTGAGCACCAAGCTGCTGAGGAAGGAGAATCCCGGGCCAATGCAGCCATTTTACATTTCACTTTTACTGCGCGTCTCGCAGTCCGTTTTCCTCTGCTGGTTTTAGAGGGGGCAGCAGGAGGGTCCCACGGGGGCACAAGAGAGCAAAGAACAGACATTTTTGGACCGGTGTGCGGTATATAGGACATGAGCGGTGGGGGTGCTAGTTACACAGTTATGATTTTATGAACCCTCAGCCACTTCAAGGACACAACCCTCTAGGAGGAACTGCGATGAGTTTATTCTGATCCCAATCACTTTAAAATCACCTTTTTTTTTATTTTGTCACCGAATAGAAAAGCTTGTAACAGTAGAACTATGAGGCTGAAACGCATGTGTGGGGACTCATTTGAAAGGCAATATAATCTAGTTTATGAACATGTGCTCATTTTGTACGGTGCTAAAACACAACCTATAATGCATCAGCTCAAATATGAAGGAAAATGTTTTTTTTTTCTTTGGTTCTAGTCTTCAGTGAGTGGCAACAACGAGGCCATGCTCAATGTTAAAACTGTCAAAGTATGCTTTTAACGTCATGGCAACTGATTCTATACCTGTGGGCCAAACCTCAACCTGAATCAGTGGATTTTAACAGATTAAAAGTTTTAATAATACTAAAATGATCTGAACTCGCCTGAATTTTTTGAATTATTTTATTGTGATGATTGTCCTGTCTTCACATTCATCATGATTTTTTTCTGGGGGTAACCAAGGTCATTTCTTTGGATTATTTAAAACATTTGCACCTTGGTCTTTTGGGAGCCGGTAAAGGCTCAACCTGTCGCAAGAAAACCTTGACTTCTCTCTTTAAAGTGCTTCACAACGCAAGCTAAACAGGGAGGTTACTGGCCCTTTAAATGGCACTCTGAGTGCTTGGCAGGCTAATAGATGCAGTCTAAAGGTGCTAATGGATGGCAACCTGAAAAATGGTCTTATCTGAAAAGGTCCAGGACAGTTATAAATGAAATAATCGCACTGGGCACATTAATCCATGTTCATGCCCTGGGGGGAGACCTCGGTTCAGCATTTTATCTGTGTGTGAGTGCATGTACACCGTATGTGTATGTGTGCACATGCATGTCTCCATGTTTGCAAGGAACCAATGTCTATCCCCTCGTCCCCTCCTGCTTTCCTTCAATCATTTTCCTCGACAGCAAACAGCAAAGGCTTTTATTATTTTTTCTGACTTTACTTTTTAAGCTGCAACTCCAGCAGGTGCTATGACACAGGGGAAGAGAACGAGTGGGGGAAAAAAAGAACGATACAACAACAAGAATCAGAGCGAGAAAGAAATTCAAGACATTTGAGTCACAGTGTGTAATTTAGAATGGCCACTGGATGACCACAGCTAAAATGATGTAAAGTTGTTGCTCATAATGTTCCTGGAATGCCAGCCAACCCAGACTTGCAAGGGGATAGGGGCACCAGAAGGACAGGAGAAAGGCTGATCCTCATTAGTTGAATATTAGCTTCATCATCAGAGACATATGGCATATGGATAGTGCAGAGTGACATCTAGAACACTGTATTTGTTCTTCTCTCCTTTGGTGTTTGCAAGAGAAAGTTAATCACTTTGTAATGTACAAATCATCCAGCAACATACAAACTCCATATTTTCCTTTTATTATAATTCATTACCTGTGGTGGATGAAGCATTTTAATCTTTACTTGAGTAGAAGTAGAACTACTGTCATCAAAATAATACTCAATAACAAGTCCTGAATTGTTAAGGTTACATAAATACAAGAACAGAAGGAATCACAAAACAAATGTACTTTATGCCAAAGTAAAAGACTGTGTTATGTTATTGTACTATATTATACAAAATAAATCCCTCTGAAATGTAGTGGAGAAGAAATATAAAGTACCGAATGGAAATACTCAAGAAAAATACAAGTACTTGTGTAAATGTGTAATGTTTCTTCCCCCCACTGTTATTACTGTGTCATTCTATTTTACACCAAATGTGTTTACAGTGACTGGATCTGTTGTTGTCCGTTTTAAAAAAAATAGCTCTGGTGACCTTGTATTGATTATGTTAACGGTTTGATATTGGAGCACATTAATTGGTTGACTCAGGCTCTGTTCAGGAAGAGAAAGAGAGAGCCGGTGGAGATTCTGTGAAACACAGAAATCTATTTGCTGCACTGAGTCATGAATGTGTTCAACCAGCCAAGCAAGCCTTTTATATTAGGAAGAATGAGAAATGAATTAGTGTTCTCATGGAGAAACGCAATTTGTAAGTGAAAACAAACTGAATTTATAGTCAACACTGACACCTACTGGACAGAAATAAATTCTACCAACCCTAGAATCACTGCTGCATGCATGAATTCATACATAATATATTTCTCAATGTTCGAAATTCATTTACTTAATTTCATAGGAATCCCAAAAGGATACTTTTTTGTGATATCAGAAATGCAAAATATGCATAATATTAATAAATAAACTTGGAATGTGGCTGAAGTAATTAATCAAAGCAGCAATAAAGATATAATAGCAATTAAAGAGTTGATGTCATATGAATTTAAGAAGTCTGATTTTTATGCTTTGTTGTTAAGCCCCCACCCACAACCATTTCTTCAAATTCCAAGCAACCACTTTTGTGATGCAGGCTTCCTGCCCCATTATAATATTCCCGACCAAGATTCATAAATAAGCCATAAATAAAATTAGAACAATTAGATAAATTGTTCTTCAACAAAGCTCCCCCACTTCTACAGAATTCAGTTCATTACACAAATGCTTCCACAGACTGTAAACTACCCCTCATGCCGAGCAAATTGACTTTGAGGTGTAAAATGTTAAAGTGTGTAGCAAGGCTAGTGCTACGGGGTTCTCCCAGCACAGACAGGCAGGACACAAGACGGGTTGCTGCTCGCTCAAAAGCGCGTTTATTGTGCATTCAGAGTTTCTCAGGTTTCGTTGGGTCCCTTTCTCTGCTGCGTCGCCGCCGTTTACTCCTTCTCTCTCCTCCCCCCGGCTGTCACTGTGGGTGTATAAATGGGTTTTCATTAGCAGATCCTCAACAGCTGTGGAATTGTCTCACCTGACGCTGTTCCCGTGAGCCACTCCCACACGTCTCTCCCTTGCAGCCGAGCGCAGCCCACGCCCCCCTCCACATACCCCCACCGCCCGATATAGGCCGGGAGCCATCCGGCCTAACCAACTCCCCCCCCGCCCTGTGAGCGGGAGAGGAAGTCAGCCACAGCCATCTGCGCCCCCGGCCTATGGACCACCTTAAATTTAAATGGCTGTAGGGCCAAATACCAACGGGTGATCCGGGCGTTGGTGTCCTTCATGCGGTGGAGCCACTGGAGCGGGGCGTGGTCCGAACAGAGGGTGAACGGGCGTCCCAGGAGGTAATACCGCAGGGCATCGACCGCCCACCGGATAGCCAGACACTCCTTCTCCACCGTGCTATAACGTGTCTCCCTCTCCGACAGCTTCCGGCTGATGTATAGCACTGGGCAGTCGACCCCCTGCACCTCCTGGGACAAGACGGCCCCCAACCCCCTGCCCGAGGCATCGGTCTGCAAGATAAAGGGGAGAGAGAAGTTAGGTGTGTGGAGAAGTGGCTCCCCACAGAGGGCCTGTTTAACCCTCTCAAACGCCAGCTGGCACTGTTCCGTCCACTGGACCGGATCTGAGGCACCCTTTCGGGTCAGGTCAGTTAGTGGGCTGGTCAGGTCCGCGAAGTCGGGCATGAACCGCCGGTAGTAACCTGCCAGCCCTAAAAACTGCCTCACCTCTTTTTTTGTCTTGGGCCTTGGGCAGGCTGCGATTGCTGCGGTCTTGTCCACCTGAGGCCGCACCTGCCCGCCGCCCAAGTGGTACCCCAGATACCGTACCTCCCTCCGTCCAACTGCACACTTCCCCGGGTTGGCAGTGAGCCCAGCCCGTCTCAGTGACTCGAGCACCGAGGCCACCTGCCGCACATGCTCCGCCCAGCTGTTGCTGTGGATGATAACATCATCCAAATAGGCGGCAGCATATGCAGCGTGTGGCCGCAGCACTCGGTCCATGAGCCGTTGGAACGTGGCCGGGGCACCGAACAGCCCGAAGGGAAGCGTAACGAATTGGTACAACCCGTACGGAGTGGAGAAGGCCGTTTTCTCTCTGGACTCTGCAGACAAGGGAATCTGCCAGTAGCCCTTCGTCAAATCCAGTGTCGTAAAAAAGCGAGCAGTACCAAGCCGATCCAGGAGCTCGTCGACCCGGGGCATTGGGTAGGCATCGAAACGTGACGAGTCATTCACCCTGCGGTAGTCCACGCAGAACCGTATAGACCCATCCTTCTTGACGACAAGAACAATGGGGCTACACCAGGCACTGTTGGACTCTTCTATTACTCCCATCTGCAGCATTGCTGCCAATTCTGCCTGAACTATTTTTCTTTTGTGTTCAGGCAGCCGATAAGGCCGTGAACGAACAGTCACGCCTGGGCGTGTTTCTATATGGTGCTCTATGAGGTTTGTGCGTCCCGGGAGGGGGGAGAACACATCAGCAAACCGCTGTTGCAACAGGGCAACGTCTGCTCTCTGGGACCGAGTGAGATGGTTTTCACAAAGGAGCGAGGTTGGATTGGTGGAGTTTGGCACCTCAGGCCCCAACTCATCTCGCTCCTTGATCGTGGTCACCAGAGAAGCAGACTCCGCCTCCCTCCATGCTTTTAGGAGGTTGAGGTGGTAGACTTGTGTTGCTCCTCCCCTGTCGGAACGCACAACCTCATAGTCAACATCGCCCACTCGCCGTGTGACCACAAAGGGCCCTTGCCACTTCGCGAGTAATTTGGAGCTGGAAGAAGGGAGTAATACAAGCACTTTATCTCCCGGTGAAAATTGTCTCAATCTAGCCCCTCTGTTGTACAGGTGCTGCTGACGCTCCTGGGCCCTGAGCAAATTTTCCCGTGACAACTGCCCAAGTGAATGGAGTTTTGCTCTAAGGTCCAGGACGTACTGAATCTCATTTTTGCTGGGGCTCGGACCTTCCTCCCAGTTTTCTTTAACTAGGTCCAGCACCCCTCGTGGTTTTCTACCAAACAGCAGCTCAAAGGGAGAAAATCCCGTGGAGGCCTGGGGTACCTCCCGCACCGCAAACAACAGAGGGTCTAGCCACCTATCCCAATTACGCTCATCCTCGTGTATGAACTTACGAATCATGGACTTCAGAGTCTTATTCAGCCGCTCCACCAGGCCATCGGTCTGTGGGTGGTACACGCTGGTCCGAATAGACTTGATGCCCAGTAATCCATACAGTTCCCTCAGTGTGCGTGACATAAACGAGGTGCCCTGGTCAGTTAGGATTTCTTTCGGAATCCCAACTCGGGAGATGACCTGAAACAGTGCCTGTGCCACACTCTTTGCAGAGATGTTGCGCAGGGGCACCGCTTCGGGATATCGCGTTGCATAGTCCACTAGAACTAACACAAAGCGATATCCCCGTGCACTCCGGTGGAATGGCCCGATGAGGTCCATACCAATGCGCTCAAATGGGACCTCAATAAGCGGTAATGGCCGCAAAGGCGCTCTGGGGATGGCCGGTTGGTTTACCAACTGGCATTCTGGGCAAGAGGCGCACCAGCGGTGTACATCTCCCCGAATGCCAGGCCAATAGAATCGGGCCATTATCCGGTCTAGTGTTTTCTCGTATCCCATGTGACCAGCCATTGGGTTAAAGTGAGCCGCCTGGAAAACTATTTCCCGGCGGCTTTTTGGCACCAACAATTGGGTGATCTCTCCTCCTGTCTGAGTGTCACGACTCACTCGGTATAATCTGTCCCTAATCACTGAAAAGTGTGGATATGTCTGCGCCGCCCCAGGGCGCACCGTATGACCATCAATTTTTATCACTTGGTCAAAGGCAAAGCGTAGAGTATCATCACGAGAC
Source organism: Lepturacanthus savala (assembly GCA_030544235.1). NCBI lineage: Eukaryota > Metazoa > Chordata > Actinopteri > Scombriformes > Trichiuridae > Lepturacanthus > Lepturacanthus savala. The sequence continues at coordinate 6,306,630 of CM060482.1, read as the reverse complement.
TGCTCGAGTGGAAAATCTTCCGTGGAGTGTATTACGGGAGCCAGTGGGGCCTCCTGTGAAGGCCCCGCTGGTTCCCCCTCCCCGTCTGCAGCGTCGGACAACCTCGCGTCACCACTGAGAGCGGCGCACATACCACATGTCCCTGTCGGTCGTGAGCGCACCCCCACGCATTGCCCCACCACGCTGTGAAACCCAGGCCAATCGGTACCCAAAATCAGGGGGTGCGCCAGGCGGGAGCTAACCGCGGCCTTAACTCTATGCATTTTGCCCCTATACTTAATTTCCACTGGCACCACGGGATATCTGTGAACGTCCCCATGCACACACCTTATATCCACCCATGCTGCCTCCACCAAAGCCCCGGGGCGAACCAGGTTTTGGTGGATTAGGGACTGCGTGCAGCCCGAATCCACCATCGCCTGATGTACACCCCCTTGGATCCTTACCGGAACGCTGTATGTCCCCCCTGAACCGGGGGAGGGTGCCGGAGGGCCGGCGACCCGGATCACCTGGCCGACCTCCATCAGTGGGCACTCGCGACGGAAGTGTCCGGGCCGCCCGCACCTCCAGCACTCCTGCCCTGGCGTCTGAGGAGCCCCCTGTGGGTCGGGAACAGCGCCCGTGGCAGCTGGAGTCTGTGGAGTAGAGGAGAAAGAGGGTGGGTTAGAGCGGGGTTGAGGTTGGGGTGCCGCCGGGGGGAGTGCCCTCCTGCGGGGGGCCGGAGACGGGCGGGTGGCTGCTGGAGTCTGAGCCGCCGTTATGTGGCTCCGGGAGTGGACGGCCAGGTGGTCCTCTGTGAGGATGATGGCCGCGCCGAGGTCCGCTGGCCGGTGGCACCTCACCCACTCCGCCGTCCGCCCTGGCAGCCCCTCCTGGAACTGCTCCAGCACGATCTGCTCCAGCATGCGCGCCTCCCCCTCGGACTCTCCCGGCTGTAGCCACCGGACCGCTGCGTCCTTTAGTTGTTGCGCGTAGACGAACGGGCGGTCCGATGGCCCCAGCCTGGCGCTCCGGAACCGGCGGCGATGGTCTTCCGGGGAGAGCCCCAACCTCTCCAGGACCGCTCTCCTTATCCCCGCGAACGACCCCCGTGCGGCGGCGGGCAGGCTGAGAGCGGCGGTCTGAGCCTCCCCGGACAGTAGGGGAAGCAGGCGGACCGCCCACTCTTCCTCCGGCCAGCCGCACGCCGCCGCCGTGGCCTGGAACATCTCGATGTATGTCTGGGGGTCGTCCGCGGCGGACATCCTCTGCAGCGTCATCCCGGCTAGCAGGGACGGGGGAGACGACGGCGACGCGTTTGGACGGGCCAGCAGGCTCTGCAGCACCTCGGTCTGCCTCTCCGCCTGCTCCTGCATCGCCGCCAGCTGCCGCTGGTTCACCGCCGCCTGCTCCCGGTGCATGGCCGCGATCTCCCCCAGCATCTGGGCCAGCGCCGCCACCGGCTGCAGCTGCTGTGGCTCAGACATGTCCCGACTGCCTGTGCCGGTCCCTGTTCAGGCGCCAAATGTAGCAAGGCTAGTGCTACGGGGTTCTCCCAGCACAGACAGGCAGGACACAAGACGGGTTGCTGCTCGCTCAAAAGCGCGTTTATTGTGCATTCAGAGTTTCTCAGGTTTCGTTGGGTCCCTTTCTCTGCTGCGTCGCCGCCGTTTACTCCTTCTCTCTCCTCCCCCCGGCTGTCACTGTGGGTGTATAAATGGGTTTTCATTAGCAGATCCTCAACAGCTGTGGAATTGTCTCACCTGACGCTGTTCCCGTGAGCCACTCCCACACGTCTCTCCCTTGCAGCCGAGCGCAGCCCACGCCCCCCTCCACAAAGTGCAATTTCTAATGCATTGTCTCTGGTGTATTGAGTAGGATTAGCAATAGCATATTAAATTAGCATGGGTGGGGTAAGAATTGGTACACTTACAAATATAGGTTTCAAAATTACACTTGATGTACATGTCAGTTCATAAGGTCTTATGATTACCAATAGTTTGAGATTTACTGTCACAGTATGGGTATATATGTAAATTCGATGGATCAATAGATGGAAAACAGACAGAAGAAAGAATTTAGAATCCTTTCTACCCAGGAATGTTCTTTAAATTAACTAAAATCTAGTCTATTTTATTTATATAGCCCAAAATCACAAATTAGAGATTTGCTTAAAGGGGCTTTACAGTTTGTAAATCATTAACTGCACTTTAACTGCATAATGCCATTGTATTACAGTTTTATAGATCTCTATTTACTTCATCTGTAATAGAAAACCATTATTCTGTACTGGTGAAAGACAATGCTGCCACCCAGTGAGCAAAAGGTGGAAACACGCTGAAAATAATGTTTGTTCACAAAAGAAATCTTTGTGAATGATGTATGGGTTCATGCGAAGGGTTTTATCGATTGGCTGGTGATTTAATCACAGTATTCACACATGAGAACAGAACACTTTGGACGACACATACAAACTAATTTGTTTTCAAGTGTAACTCAACCTTTACACTTCTAATGTGTTCTGGGTCTCCCCCGCCAGCCTGGAATCCCTCCACAGGGAGGGTTCTCTGAGGTATCCTGATTAGATGCCTGAACCACCTCAACAGGCTTGACACTATAACTAACCTTTGTCAGATTAACATTAGAGTGTTAACACAATGGTGTCCTGGGATCACTTTGCTAATCACTTGGAACTGTTAAAGCTAACAGATGAGACCACTTGCTATTAAAGAGTATTAAGCAGAACAGCCTAAGGATGTGGTCCTATAGATTAAATTGGACAGTTTTGTGGGTTAGCCATGTACTGTACACAGATCACCTGGCATTACCCTCAACATCCCCAGGAACCTTTGTAAAAAAGAGGGCGGTAATGCTCTTACAAAGGTTGATCTTGACATGCACTGTGACAAAGTGTCAGTCTGTCCCCTCTTATTTCCAAAATAACAGAAGAGGTGTGGAGGAATTAGAAAGAGTAAGGTTGAAAATCATCCAAAGTGGAAATGAAGGAAAGGCAAATGGGCAATGCTTGGGTAAAGTTCATTCAAATGTGTGCTATTCAAATTCCTCTTAGCTAAGCTCACTGACTTCACTTCATTTAAATATATCCGAAGACTTGGAGCAAACATAATGTTGCTATGTTAAACTGGATGTGGCATACTTTCATAAAGAAACCTTTGTAGTGCTTAGGGAGTTAAGAATATGCTTCCAAATCAGTCGGCCATGAACATTAACCCTGGTCGGATGCAATGTGAAAGAGGCTCTTTGTGAATACAATTTTAATCTTTTCATCAAGTCTTTAACAAGAAGCTTGCTTATTCATCGGTAGAAAATATTATTCAAGTTGTGGTTATATTTACACAAACAGACGCATGACAAACTCAATTAATCTAACACAAAATCAGTTTGAAAAGGGAGAGGGAGAGGGTGGGGGGTAACCAAAAGCACCTTTACTCTCTGGACATTTTCCAATTAGGCTATGGCTCGCCAGCAGATCAAAGTCAGGATAATCCTAGAGTAGAATGGCGTGGTTGTTAGTATACAGACCTAAATATGTGAGTGTGAACCAATAGGGGGTAAGGCTGACAAATGGGTGTGTCAATGTGAGTTACCGGGAAGGAAGATGAGGGCGAGGAGATGAGAGTAAATGGAAGATAAGGGAGAGACAGGGAACGAAGCTGCGCTGAGTTTGTACAGGGGAATGCAAGGGAGGAGGGGAGATCCGCAGTTGGAGCACTGGTATGTGACGTCAGCGGCTTGTTGGATTGAGGTGCTATGTCCTGCTGATTTTAATCCTAACTCATTAAGGAACTGAGAGCAAGTGCTTGTGCAAGCCCTCTGGGGAGAGACAGAGAGAAAGTGACAGGAGAAAGAAGGAACACTAAACAATCCATCAAAGGAGATAAGTCGAGCTAATATACGTGAGACGGAAGGAGCGGAGAAATCAAGCATTTTTTTTCTTGCTTTTTAGTCTCATGTCTGCTTTCCATCATTACCTTTTACCTCGTTTGGCCTAAACCTTTTTACTTGCAATCTTAACCAGTGGCCTGGTCAAGCATGCCCACAAACGGAATTAACTCAGCCCTGAAGCTGCAGTTTGGCCTCATCAACTATGAGAACCGTTACCTGACGGCTGAGGCCTTTGGCTTCAAGGTGAATGCCTCAGGCATCAGTATGAAGAAGAAACAGATCTGGACCCTGGAGCAGGACGAGCAAGATGGCCCAGTAGTGTTCCTCCGCAGCCACCTTGGACGCTATCTGGCCTCTGACAAAGATGGGAAGATCACATGTGGGGCAGAGGAGCCTGACGCTGACTGCCGTTTCCTTATTGTGCCACAATCGGATGGTCGTTGGGCACTCCAATCAGAGCCTTACCTGCGTTACTTCGGAGGTGCGGCTGACTACCTGTCCTGCTTTGCTCAGGCCATTGGGGAACAAGAGCTGTGGGCCGTCCATTTGGCTTTACACCCACAGGCCAGCCTGCTCAGCGTGGCACGAAAGCGCTATGCCCATCTGTCGGCCTCTGACGGAGAGATCTCAGTGGACCGCAACATTCCCTGGGGAGTGGTCTCTCTGGTCACCTTGGTGTACCAGGAGGGCAAGTACAGCCTGAAGACCTGTGACAGCCGGTTTCTCAGCAATGACGGCAAACTGGTGAAGGAGAACACCGATGCCACTAGTTTCACATTGGAGCTGAAATCTGGCAAGCTAGCCTTCAAGGACTGTGACGGCAAATATCTGAGCCCACTGGGTCCCACAGGGACCCTGCGATCTGGTCGATGCTCTAAGCCTGGAAAAGACGAGCTGTTTGACCTTGAGGAGAGTCACCCACAAGTAGTTTTTCAAGCTGCTAATAAAAGATTTGTCTCGGTCAAGCAAGGTAATCAGATTTCACACTGTTCACAAACTGAATTATTTCATACAAAACAAATAACGGTGCTAAACTTGTGATCTCATCCAGTAGAAAAAGCATTGAAGTCCTTAAAAGCAGCCATGACCTTTACCGTTCTGAGTGAGATTGTTTGCAAATAAAGTACATTAAAGAGAACACTTTGATTTAAATAAGAAGCAATGTACATGTGTCTCATGGTGACATGAAAACAATATGGTGGACATTTAAGTGAAATGTACAGCAGTCAAAAGTTTAGACACGCCTTCTCGGCTACATTAATGATAGTGTGTCCAAACTTTTGAGTCGTAGCTAGAACCACTCTGAGAGGCTCCATGATGAGTTGTTCATTCTTTAGAAAAGAAGAAATTATGTATATTAATTAATAATATACCACTGTGATTATGATCTCCTTGAAAAAGAGACTCATCCATTTGCTCTACTATGATTTTGCAATAATCATGGAGCTAATGTAAGTCTTACAAACACTTTTAGTATGTGAGCACAAACAAGACCTTTAGAGAGGCAAATAAAAGTGTGTAGTGTGCAATCATTTGCTAATAACTCTTCAATAATTGTGCAAACAATTCAGATCAGTCATCGTCCCACATTCACTTCAATATTCTGGCTCTGTTCAACATTCTGTTTCACTGCAATTATCAGTTTTATATCCACAACAGTTTTAGGAATAAATAACCAGGATGGACAGAGCAGACCATTGTATTTTGCACCTTTAGTTATAGGAGGTAAGAGTCTAACCATATCCCATGTAAACTTGCTTAATAATAGCACAGTAGAGATCATGGTTTGCCTTCAAAAGCTGCAGATGCAGACACCAAAACAGATACAGACGTGGACAGCTGCAGACAAATCCCGATTTGAAACATGCACAAAGTCATTGTCTCTAAATATTGGATGTCCACAGAGTCTGCATGTACACCCCCTAATGACAAAATTTATGTCATGCAGAATCTCACCTACCCTCACGTACTTGTGAATGTGGAAAGTATAGCATCCACTTAAATAAGAAGAATACAGTTCGTTCCCGATTGCAGCAGTGCACTGTTGGGTGTATGAAAGTTAATTCAAATATCACACTGTAGAGTAAAGGCGGACTCAAATGAACGTCAAACAGGCTCTTTTTTTTTTTTTTACTTCTACGGTTACATGATAGTAAAGGCAATCCAGTAACATTTACAGGCTAGTGAGAGAAAACCCTGCCTTGATTGTATACATGCTGGGTGCAGAATAGTTGTCTGCCATATTGTGGTGGTAATTGTGGTAATGGGCTTTGTCATTTTCACTGTGCGTCCATTGAAGATTAAGTAGTGTGCAAATGACTCCAGGGCAGATCTGTGCCCCATGGGTGTCAAATACCACCAATGGACTTTAAGCCCTGCAGCTACTCACTCTTTACTGTCAGCCATCGAGTGGAGTACTCCATATTATGTGGATCTATAGTGGGCTGGTATGGCAATGAGGTGGCAGGACAAAATGAGCCTGCAATAAAGAGGCCTCTTGTCAGCCTGCTTGATGTGCCCTGTTTATGCATTCATGCAAATAATGAAGGAGGACATGAGAAAAATGTGTTCTCGAGCTTTTTAAAACTTTAACATACAATTAAAACAAATGAATTATATGCAGTAGTTGTAAACAACAATGCATATGCTATATTAAAGGATAGGGATGCAGCTCTTAAACTAGCTTCAGACTGATGTCCTCATATACATGAATATATACAATTCAGCTTTACAAATGTGCTGATCAGGGCAACATTTCAGCAACCTGGAACTCCAATCTCAATACAAGACAAAGAAAAATGTTAACTGTAGTGTTTGGCCTTGTGTTTTTTCCAGGAACATACTGAAAGCTGCTTAGTGGGCCCTGCAGTGCAGATTTGCATTTCACCACTCAGGGAATTACAGCGAATGAACAGGAAGGGTGGAGGGGTGACTGTAGGAGATTAGCGTTGTAACAGGCTTAAGAGAAAGGTTGAAGGATATTTCTGTGGCATCTAATTTGAACTACAGAAGAGTCAGGTTAGTTGTATGTCTGTAAATTCTCCACCACCTGACACGCCCCACCAGACAGAGTTAATACATTAAGTATATGGCACCAGGTTTGTAAGTTAGGTACAAGAGTTAAAAGAGCAGGGTACTATTTTGCAGACAGAAAAAGCACAATTTTAAGCAAATTAAGAATGTTGCTCTGTTCTCGCATTGTAGACTTGTAGGACGGGCACAAACAAAGACTATTAGATAACGATATACAGTGACGCAACACCTGTTTGTTCCGTGACTGTGTCTTATTAGTAATGACAGGTACTTTCCTGAATTGTCACACCCGTTTCACCTGACCATTTTCTGTAAAAGAACAAAACATCAGTGGCAACAAATGTAGCATGTAGGTTGTATTAGATGAGTGATGAGGGAAGACTAGAAAACCAGTAATGCTTTTTGGACTGTCCCATGACTTCCTCCAGCTATGGATGTGCCTGGTACTGCTCGAATACGTCACTGAATTTACTTTGTGAGGAGACTGGAGTCTGATTCCTGTTTACACTAGTGGATATGAATGGTAGTGATATGTGTTTTTAGCATGGACAAAGACTAATGGCGCTTTAACTCCCACAGTTCAATTATTTGGTCTGCACCAGGCAATAAAATGTTTATATACAATATATTATATTATAATCTCCAGTGTGGTTCTCTTTCACACCTGCAAACAAACCAAAATTGATTGGTGACCTTTCATCAATGTTTTCCTCCGGTAGAAATAAGTGCCAATTCTGACTCACAAGGTAAGCTATGAAATAATTTGAATCCCCTCGTTTGGACCTGAGTTTTTGTTCTCAGCAGAGGCAACGCACAAAAGTTCGTCATTTGGTGTGGAGTCAAGTGAACCAAGACCACCTCTTTTTGGAGGTCTCAGTCTGCTTGATTTAGTGCTCACCCGAGTGTGACTGATTCTTTCAAAGCAATGAAAACAAACTGGACTAATCTCCTTCGGTTTGAATGGACCGTTCGGTGCACACCAACTGCTGTTGGTGTGAAAGCACTATAATACTAAAAACTCTTAAAACAGAGACTGTTTGAAATTTAAAAATTCAGTTTGGAGTGAAAATGTAGTAGTTTTGATGTATCCTTAGACAACATCACAAAGAAGAGGTTCATTTACCCAACACGAGCCCTTGAGCAAGACCATGGCAAAGAGCCATACAAAAGAGAACAATATTAACACTTCTGTGTTAGAACTTTTGACTTATATTGAATATCAACATGAGATAACAAAAGCATTTTAAATTCAGGAAAGACGTTGAATTAATTAACGGATTGCAACATTGATGTGGGTTCAGTAGGTGTAATTAATGTGCAATCACGGTATTCATAGTAACAAGACTGAAACCATGAATGTCATTGAGTAGGCACACTGTATTGTGTAGTGCAACAACAAAGATGGCATGGGTGTAATTAAATGTTGGACTGCTATTATGCAAACAAGTGTCTTTGGCAATGCCTGGGAGAGTAAATGACATTCAAGAGGATGCAACAATTGAATCCATATTTCCTTTTAAACAAAGGCACATATATAAAAGCCGTCTCTTCTTCTCTTTTTCTCAGGAGTGAGTATTTCAGCCAATCAGGATGTGGAGACAGATATGGAGACCTTCCAGATGGAGATTGACAAGGAGAGCAAAAAGTCCATGTTCAGGACCAATGGTGGATCCTACTGGACTCTAGTAACTCATGGAGAAATCCAATCCACTGCAAAAGAAGTGTAAGTAGTTCTTGCAGCTTTACCAACAAATATCATATGTTGTACATACTTCTTACCAAAACTTCTCTCTGTCTTATTTTCAGAGAGCTCAATACAATGTTTGACATTGAGTGGCTAGGACAGCGGGTGGCACTTAAAGCAAGTAATGGGAAATATGTGTGTACAAAGAAAAACGGGCAGCTCGCAGCAGTCAGCGATAGCGTAGGTATGTGTTTTCCACTTTAAATTTAATGTGGTGAAAACGTTGGTACAGGTATAGTTTTGATGATCTATACACAGCAGATGAAAAGCTTTTATCTTTATTTACAGGTGAAGATGAATTATTCCTGATGAAACTCATCAACCGTCCCATGCTGATCCTTCGTGGAGAGAATGGTTTTGTGTGTCACCACAAGAACTCCAACACCCTGAATGCAAATCGATCCGTCTATGACATTTTTCCACTGATCTTCAAGGATGGCGCCTACAATATCAAAAGTCAGTGTTTTCACATGTGCCCAACATACATTTCTGCATTACAGTCAATCTGTATTCTGTTTGATTGTCCGCATCTACTGCAGTGATGGATAGCGATGGGCACATAGAATCATCTTTGTTGATACCAGTTCCTAATTGAAGATTAGGAAAAGATTCAGAACAAAATTTAACAGTTGTTTGGATGAGAAATGCATTTGTTTTCCATCAATATGAAATAGATATTAGAGATGGAAAAGTATTAAGTATTGATATCAATCAGTAGTATCAGTATTGGTAAAATCCTAACAATTCCTATCCCTAGCAACGGATACAAAATATTTCCAAACAAATGGCTAAAATGTATTGCACTGATCTCCTTTTGCAGGTGTGAATGACAGGTTCTGGTACATCTCTAGCAGTGGCCTGGTGTGCACAGATGGAGAGAAGCCAGAAGATTTTTTCCTTGAGTTCCTGGAACACGGACGCATTGCTATCAAGGGCTCCAATGGCAAGTACCTGCGTGGAGACCAAGGAGGCACGCTAATGGGTGATGGTTCAACTGTTGATGCATCCTCTCTTTGGGAGTATTGATCATCTTCAATCAGTGACCTGAAAGAGGCTCAAGAAGGCGGGTTGCAGGACCCACTTCTATCAGCTCGTATTAAATGGACTGACCGAGTAACATTTTCCTGCCTGTTTTTATACTAGCTGCCTGGTGCCCAGTCTGTTTTTTTTGTTTTTTAATTGGAAAGAAGTGAAGATTTTAGGAAGATGTCTGTATTTTCTTGTAAATGTGAAACATTTTGTCTTTCAAATGACAATGTCAATGCCAACATCAAGCAATACATAATGTATCGAAACGTGTAATTTCACAAATAAGGAATAAGAGAGTGGCTGTCCCAAACCCAAACTTTTAAGACCGTTCAATATAGGTACATCAACAAGTAATTTCTTAGAGGGCAGCCACACTGAGCAGAGAGGAATTTAACAAAAAGTGTTGCTGCCTAACTCCATTTGCTTTTTAATGCCTTTGACATATTTTCTGTGCAGCCTGTTCAGAAAGAATGGCCATGAATGTAAACAAAAAGAACCTTTAGTCCTTCTGATGCTGCTAAATTTCACTCGCTAAACAGACTTAATATCTTCAAAGATGAAAAAAAAAAAAAAAAAAAGAGTACATCATTCCTGAACAACTCTCAGAAACTCACTAGGTGAAAACCAATTACAAACTAGACATTTAGAGAATGCCTCTCTTTGCCAAGGCCAATGGGTCAGTCTTCCAGCTGGCAATCTTCTATCTGCAAATGTAGCACAACCAATATATGTGGCTATATTTACAAAACTATTAGGATTGTGCTCAGCTAAATCACCATTAGGCTTATTAGAGTACTAGAATTTCTAAATACAGCAGTTCTGGCCCCATCGGACCCTGTTGGCCTAGCAACTCAACCATTAACATTTCACTAACCAGCAGGAGCAGAAGTTTTACAAAAAATGGTCCTGTAGTTTTTCTGTAATCCTGTTCACCACAGTAAACAAACTTTTCCGAAGATAATAGCTACTTGGCGAAGATAACAAAAGTAGAGAGTGACAGATCACCATTAAGTTTACTTCAGAGGGGAAAAAAATGCAATACTCATTAAAAGACATACACTATATTTAATTTGGATTAGTGGACTTATCTCTGTAACTTCTGTTAACACCTTTGTTTACAGCATTTAAATTATTTAATTTAACTTTGACTATGTTCCACATGAACAGCATGATGACACTGAGTAAAAGGTAATAGACCATTGTTCTTCAAAGACAGAGAATGACTGTTGTTAATTGTGTTTTTATTTATCTTAATGGACCAGAATATAGACCAAATGAAGTAGACTGACACAAATGAACGACACCATCCCAAGAAACTCAGCTACCAGAGAGGACTTCAGGCAGTATCGTGATATAGATGTGTATCACACACAGAAATAGAGGACAGACAAGTCCAGAAACAAAATATATCAGTAGACATGTCATACATCAACAATGGGGACAAGCAAGTAATGAAAGGGGAGCACATTTAAACATTAAACATTTTGGTATTCTGCCTTGGGGCCTTAAACCATACTGCACTCTATATTCCGTCATACCTGGTTCCAAGTTCCATGTTCCATGTGAAATCATGAAAGATTATGAACAGATAAGTTTGCAAAATTGCAACTTTCTGGAATATTTTAAAACTGGCATCAGAAAACTCACTGACACTCCATTACCCACATCCCATCAATGCACTTACAAACACACTAGCCCTTAATACAATCACTTATAAGCATAATGGATTAATGCTGTAGGCTACTGTAACATTAATAATCAGCTATTTGAAGAGAAAGTGAAATGTTTGTCACCAGCAGATAAATTCAGGCAGTCTGTGTTTCATGATGAATGTCTATATTTGAACAAGCTGTATAATCTATTTCAACACATGAAATATGTTAGATAATGCCAATGTGATCACTTTAACCTTGGAACTTCAAGATTACACTTCTAGGTATTGCAGGTCTATATACCATAGGGTTGGGAATCAGAGTAACTCACTATACAGTACAATACTATCATGATACATGGCCCACAACACAATATTACCATGATCATTTAAATTCAACAATAATCAATATATTGCAAGACAATTGATCTATGACACATCATAATATATCCGTGACTAATCTGTCACTAATGTCACTAATCTTTGACCCCTCAAAAGGCAAAAGGCATTATTTTAGTATTTATTCAGTGTTTGAAGGTGTCAGTTTCACAGAATCCACAGTTCAACTCCCAGCTGGGGGCCTGTGTTGCATGTCATACCACTCTCTCTTTTTAAAATCAATATTTGCCATTAGTGTTTCAATATATTGATAAATATCATAATATATTAAAAATATTGATAATTTGTCCCACCCATAATAAACAATACAAAGCAATACAAGTATACAATTGAGTACTGACTATACACATAAGTACTAAAAGTGCAGTTAAACTAAAATTATTTCAAATGAAACAAATTCTAAATAATATTTAAAATGTAACCGGAAATACATATTTGGCCTGATGCTAAGGTATAGACCATTACTGCTGCTGGTCTATAAACAACACAGTCATATTTGTAGGCTGTGTAAAGCAATAATAAACTCATCAAACTCATCAAATTGCTGAAGCTACAATTGGCACAGATGTTGGTGTGCAGTAAAGAGGACAACCAGAATCTGTAGACATATGCTGTAGATGTCTTTCAGTTATTTCTCAGGAAAAAAATGCAATAGTTCAAGTTTAATGTCTAAATCAATGGTTTTGTGATGTAATTTGCAACTAATAGAGAAACATTTTAGTAAAGCAATGTCTAAAACGCTTGGTCACCTATGCATGCTGTGTGAGCTCTATAGAGAGCTTCTGGCCATATTTAGGATATATTTAATATACTATGTAGATGTTTGTTTTTCATTTTGTTTTCTGATATGATTTTTGAAAATGGTGATGACAATAAATACTTGACAATATCTTTGAAAACCTTGGGGTTATAGTTTTGTTTTTTTTGTCAAAATATAAAAACGTGTGAACATTTCTGGTTGTTGGAACCTTGATTGCTTGCTGTCTACATGTCAAAGTGTCCTTCAGCAGACTGAAAACCTCTGAAAGTTTATCATCTTCAAGCTAAACATCACCCGATTTAGCTGCAATTTGCTGGATGATACACAGAAAACCTTATTTCTATACTGAACCTAAGATTGTTGACATGAAGGGAAAAAATCAATCAAACAGCAGTGGGCCAAGAATTGACCCTTGAGGGACTCCATATGGATTTCTGACTTCAACTGATTCTAATTTACGATTAGAAATAGAAAAAAGATCTTCCTCTTAGATAGAAGGAAAGTCAATTAGGCACTATGCCTCGAAGGCCTGAACAGTGTTCTAGGCACTGAAGAAGAATTCTATAGTCAACCATTTTGAGGCCTGCATTGAGGTCAAGAAGTACAAGAATAGAAACTTCATGGTTGTCTGAGTTAATTTTTAAGACAACACTGACCAGAGAAGTTTAATGTACTGTGGTGAAGTCTAAACCCAGACTGGTAAATGTCAAACTAATTGTTATATGACAGATACATATGTAATTGTTGGTAGTTTGAAATTGATCTGTAGTTCTCAGGAATACATGTATCAAGAGGACTCTTTTTCATCATTGGTTTTATAATAGCATGTTTGAGACCTCTGGGGAACAGGCCTGACACGTGAGGAAATCTGTAGTGCGGGCATCTGACTGACATGGGTGGGCCCAGCCCTCAGACCACAACAGATGCACATATAAAACACAAGAACACAACACTGCTGCCACAAGACAAAGACACAGAAATAAACAGCACATGACTACAGCGTTGCATAAAGGGACACAAAAACAAACACAACTAAACAACAGCATGACCAACATGTCATTGTGTAAAGGCGTACAAATACACAGTGTGACCAGCACTGTGGCATTGCTTAAAGCCGCACAAACAACATGACCAGCAGCATTGCTAAAAAAGCACAAATGTGCACCAACCGTCAAGAACAGCAGCAGCGTTGGTTCAGACACTCCTCCAACCACCGTTGACCACAGACATCCAAATTCAAACAATACAGAGCTACACCACCATGACCTACAGCAATGAACAGAAGACACAATGAACAAGAAAATGTTCTACTCATCCAGGCTTTGTATTGGCCATTCCTTGTTAATTATGCTAATTAAGCAGGTAACTACGTTGGCTGACAGGGGCAAACATAAATAGCAAAATGCTGCAAACATAGAAATGATGCAGAACCAAAAATTATTAGTTTCGGTGATTACAGCATTTTTCTCCTGCAGTGTTTTTTTTGTTGCATTTATTGTATGTGTTTTTTATGTGTATTTTTGGTTTAGCATTGTTTCTGTGTTTGCAGCATTTTGCCGTTTGCAGTTATCAACCGCTATAGGTAACCACTTTCTGACCCACCCACCAACTTGTGTTCTGGCTCGTCATCGCTTTAAAGTTATGCATATTTGATTTAGTTTTTTATTGTTTTGGATTTGCCTTTGAATCATATATATATATATCACTGAATTAAAGTGAAAGATTATTTTTTAACCCTGCCAGGAGATTATATTTTCACTGGCATTGGTCTGTCAATTTGTTTATTTGTTAGCAAAATGGCTCAAAACCTTTTGACCAGATTTTCAGCTAATGTTTGGAATGGTACCAAGAACAGATGATTAAATTTTGTTAATCATCTGGAAGAAATCCTGGACAATTTCTGGATTGTTTGCCAACACTGTGGTAAATGGAAGCTTCAAACAGATGCCATCATTCTGGGCCACCTGGTGGTGATATCTTGCACCTGCATGGTTTATTTTCTCAGAGACACTAAGAGAGGACTTTGACTACACCTAAAAGACTTTCCATGCTTGGGGTAGGTATAATCTGTGGAGGCTGTAACTTACATATTTTGTTTGATATTTATTTATAAGCAATATCACTATGCAGTCACAAAGTTGCAGATTTCTTGTCAGAATAGCAACGTTACTTTTTATAGATTTTTTACAGACAACAGTAATGAAAATTTCCTTTCACAATAATGAGTTTATAATAAGTATAGGACAAAAATGTTGAGAAGGAGTCACAATATGCTCAGCAGAGTGTTTTTTCTAGTTCTTGATGAAACACAGTTTTGGGAAGGGCAAAGACGTAAAATGGGTCTCTACTGGCCCTGTCTGGCCTTCCCCCAATGCCGTGCCTGGTAGGGAACATTCCAGAGAGTCAGGAGGCATTAACAATCTGAAGGACATCATCTGCCAAAACAGCTAAAAGCCTTTTTTGAACAATTTGGTAGGTATTTGGTCGAGAGTACATGTTGCAGAACTTAGCTGTTGCACCACATTTTGTAGTTCAGTGTGTTCAATAAGAGCGAAGATGAGCAACATGGCTGAGTTAAAACTGTGGGAGAATAGAGGTCACAACCGCCAGCAGAGGAAGCCACAATATTAATCCTAATATGGGAAATTGTACCCTATATTTAAAGTATAAGGCAAATTCATTACATTTATCAGAGGAGCAGCTCAGCAGATTTTTGCACATATTTGCAACCGATTTATAAACTGTAAAAAACTAAGACTGAGAATTATTCAAACTTTCAGGAATAATTTAAGAGAAGAAGAACTTATAGATTTCATGTCTTTGTCGTATTTACTGAGCAGGTCCTAATAGGTATTATAATCAACCATGCGTGCAGATTTATAGCAGTCCTCTTTAGTGCCCTCACTCTTTCCACTTTCCTCCAAGGTGCTTTTTGTTTCACCAGAAGTAAACAGCTTTTATAGGCGCAATGTCATTCACAATGATATGAGCCAGGAAATGTCACGTTATATTACACTATATAAGCTTGATAAATGATAACAAAATGATGGCTGTATATTCAATCTTGGTGTGCCAGCTCAAAAGTCCTGATGTAGCTCATGTTGGCTCACTAACCTGGTGTATATGGAACTGAAGGATCATTAATAGAACTAGTTACACCTGTGCTTTTCCTGCAATATGTGGATAAACTGACTATCTATTAGGAATCTATACGATTACTTTACCACCTAAGACATAATAAATTAAATATAGTGCATTTTATAATAAATAAGTTGTGATGTCAACCAATGCCTGTTTGAAAAGGGCTGATATGATAAACAAATATTCTGTTACTATCAGAGAAACTAAGAACAATGCTTTGTAATTAAATGCAACTATTTGACTGCTGATTTTCTTATTTATGAACTGTGGTAGACAGGATTTCTTCCTTTTCTACACTGGGTGGCAGCATAGTGCTGTGAAAATGCTGAACCCAACACAGCAATCACAACCACAAATACCTGGAAATTGAATTTGTGGACACTTCCAACTCCAGTGTCTTAAAGGGAATTGGCATCAGCTGTCTCCAGCAGAACACAAAATCTTTACTGTCAAGAAAATCTGAGAATTTTACAGAATGTATAGATTGTGTTTCTTTCTTTCTCCCATGTCACCACCTCGTCCACACTAAGTACATTTACTCAAGTACTGTACTTCAATACGAAGAAGTTATGAGGTACTTCTTCCTTCTCTTTAATTCTAAAATTACACTGGCAGCAGTTTTCTTTAGAAAGCCACAGCCCATAAAAGTCCTGCTCACTGCTCACCCTGATCAGTAAACACTACTCACTGAGCTGTAGCCGTTTTAAAGGATTAACTTTATTTATTTATTTAACGTGGCTGATTTTGCTGAAGCATTCGAATTGTGTAATGTCCCCCATGGGAACGAGAGCACAAAATAATTTAGATATTGCAAACCAAGTGTAAAAACTAATTCTGAAACTAAATAAAATGTTTTTTTTATTGAAGCAACGGTCCTTTCAGACTGGAGTTTCCACTTCTGTCTGCCTGTCAGTCTGTGGGTGAAATGAAAATTGTAGACCCCTGGAGAAATGGATGACTCGAGTTAAATACGTGTTTCCCTCTGTGCTGTAGTGTACTGCAACACCTGCATAACAACATGGTGTTATTTGTGTTGGGTTTTCTTTTTTTTTCTATTTCTGTTTTAAATTAGATTTGAAAAAAACGGTTAACTAAAACAATATAAACATTAGACGGGTATTAAATTCTGATTTGTGTACCATTTTGACAAAAAAAAAAAAATCAGGGGCTATTCATGAAAAAAAACGCATGTTTTAAAACCCATAGTTAGCAGCAATGCAGTCTGCCTTCTCATACACTTAGAAGTCAATAAAAGCGGTTACATGGGGCCACGGATGGTTATTATTAACTTGGTTAACTTTCTCCTAACTTAGCTCCTGTTGCATTGGAATGATTGGCTGGTGTTTTTTCACAGGACCACCACAGATCTATATATTTACGCACAATTAAAACAGTGTTTTGTTTTTTTCCACAATGTTAAATTTCTGATTTTGATGGATTTTTATTTTCTATGGTGTGTCAGCTTGTTACAAATTGTCACATAGGTACTCTCAAAAGACAAAATATGTCTTTAAACTGCTACAAAAAAAAAACAACTTATATTAATATAATAATTTCATTTTTTTGCTTTGGTTCCACCTTTCAACCAGCTTCAGTCCTAACATATATTCATTTATTTTCAGAATTAATGGCAGTAGCATCAAAAGTTGCTGTTTTTCTGGCAGTCGTGTCTCTCTGGGAGTAACAACATAGCAATTTTAGTTACATAGTGTGTATTTTAGACTTATTATAAGAGAGGAGGATGGAATTCATGTAAATTAAAGCCCAAACAGACAAACATGTCCCTTGAGAGACATAACTCTTACCTTATGCAAAATATAATAATAATTTCATAATAATAATAATAATATAAATAATATAATATAATAATTTCAATAAAACACAAATAACAAATACACAGATGACAGAAAGGTGTAAAAGGGTGGATGCACTGTGTAGATTCAGTGTAGGAGCATCATATGCCCTTAAAATTTAAAATTCCCCTCAAAACATGTTTTATGATGCATTTAAATATCATTATAATTACATCTATTCCTTATTGATAATCCATGAATCTATAAATAAATGTACCTATATTTAATTTCAAATTGTGTGTCCTTTTTCACTGGACTAGACATTTAAGTCCATTCTCAGTTTTTGTTCACTGGAGGCTTCAATTTTCCACATCATATGTTCCCGCCGCTCAAAATTGGTTTATTGATGAGCTGAGAGAAACTTTCCACCTTCTATTCTGTCCACGAATCCACTGCAAGTCTGCCTGTCCTGGAAGATGCATCCACCCTCCGCTGCTCATCCTGATGTTCTTATTTCTCTGTTAAAGATGTTTTAGAGAGTTTTTGCTTTATTCGATTAGAGGGTCTGACGACAGGTGAAATTGCTGTGCAGACTGTAAACCCTCCAGAGATAAATCTGTATTTTCTATTTTGGTCTATACAAATAAATTTGACTCATGCGACATAATAGGTTTGTTTCTCTCATCTGGTCTGTCACTTGAGTATCTAAATATTAAAAATCATTTCAATATAGATTTGCATCTCCTCTCTCAAGCTTCTCTCCTGACAGCTTTAGGGCACGGTTTCTCATTCCTCTTTACTGAGCATCTTGAACCACGGGGCAGTTTTTATGTAACACCTACACCTTCTTATAATAAAAAATGAAAACCTCTACATTTTTATGATTGTTGTGCTGGTAATTGACCATAAAACTGTTGTATAATAATTCAACTGCAGCTCTCTATCCCTAGAGTAGTTCCACCCTACAACACATCTCAACGCCGGTTCTGTAGATATTTTCTATTTAATTCATCTTCCTTTAATTCCACTTTATTTCCTCCCATCCGAGATATTCTGGTAAATTAGAATACCCATTAAATTAAATTATCTTTCCCCAACCAGATTGCACTATTTAAAACTGGGAAGGAAAAAATGAAATAACCTTTTCCCGGTTGAACGATCATCCTCAAGCATTAAAAGGACGCCATTGGAAGATAAACAAGTCCGAAATGGCACATACTGTAACAGCCCTAAAAATCATGTGTTGAACTACCAGAAAGCAAACGATGCAAAATTCAACCTATTACTCTGAATTAATATCCAGAAACCACCACGGTTCCCAGTTTGAACTCAACACAATCTCAATGTGAATAGATACAGACACATATGAACCTCTGATGCAGCTCTGAGATCATCCTCTGATGTATTTTTAGTAGTCAATCTAGTATTTGTATTTTCATGATGTCTTTTTAATGATTTGTATCAGCTGGGGGTTAATTAACAGCAGGTCTCTGGCTCTTGTTTGATAGGGATCAAACAAACACATACAGCTCTGGAAAAAAAATAAGAGACCACTGCATTTTTTTTCTGAATTCAGCATTTCTAAATGTATTAAAGCCATTACATTCCAGCGTCTGTTGATTTCCAACACATACACACCTCATTCTGCTTAAAGAGGTACTGATTAGGTCAAACCTGAACCAACAATGTGATGGCATTTCAAATTCCTTTGCATTGTTTTAAGGTCTAAAAACATTTTTGTTATTTTGACCATTTGTCATTTTCTTGCAAAAATGCTCTAAATGATTAGGATCTTTATTTGGAATTTGGGGAAAGTGTTGTCAGTAGTTTATTCACTCTCACTCATTGACTCAAACTAAAATGTTCCTCTTGCCCAAAAACAAGTAGTAAAATCAGGAAAACTGATAACTTTGCAGTGATCTTTCCTTTTCCCAGTGCTGTAACTCTATGGATGAAACCCTGCTGCTGTGCATTAAGAAACATGATGATGACTTTATTTTCTATTTTTGTACCTTTGGGGCCTGGCACCCATCATACTTTGAGGACATTTGAGTTGAGCAGGCGAGTTCTCTTGTTTAAGCAGTGTGTGCCATTGCTCCTCTTTTCCACACAGCACCATGTCGTTTAAAGAAATCGATGCGTTTAACAGCAGGGACCGCTGATTGCTTTATAAGAAGAATTATAAATAGCCTTCCAGCACTATTCCTCCTCCTCTTAAACAACACTCTATACTCCCTGACCTTTTTAAGTCAAGTGTAGAATCCCATCCAGGACCCCACATACACACACACACCCACACACACACACACACACACACACACACACAGTGTCCTTAGTGAAATCTACTTGTAGGTTTTTTGCCATGCTGGCAAGACAAGAAGGCAATTGAGAGTCAGAACTTCCGAGCATAAGAGCATCATCAGATATAAGGATGAGATGTCTCCTGCAGCCAGACACTTTAATTCTGCTGGCGAAGGCGTTTGGAGGCTACGGTTCATGGGGATTGATGCTGTCAGGCCACTGGTGAGGGGAGGAGAGAGGGACCTTCTCCAAAGAGAAGCCTATTGGATGCACCGCATACTGACTGAGTGTTCTAGGGGAGTAAATGATGAATTGCCAGTGTCTTTGTTTTTCATGAATACGGATGGTATTACTGCTGTACATGAGGTACACATGATGGGTTTTCATTTGTACATGCATTTTCTTATTGTTAGTCTGTAAATCAGTCAGTTCCTTATCTGCTGTTGCAACAGAATGTAATAGAATTTTTCTTATGACTTCATAACTTTTCTTGCTCGTATTTGTCTTTTTCAGATGTCGTTTCAATGATTTGTATCAGATGGTTTTTAATCACCGGCAGGTCCCCAGGCACCAGTTAATATGTCTGAATACATCATATTTAATCTCTGATCCACTGAGGAAAGTCTGGGGCTGAAACCCAGTGTCCAATTTTTTTTTTCCTAAGTGCTGATTATTTTAATTTCCTTTTTGTGTATTATTTAGAATTTAAACCCATCAGGACATTTGAGTTGAGCACACCGGTTCTCTTGATTATGAGCGTTTTCCACTGTTTGCCATGTTATTTTTCTAATTTGTAACAAGAATCCGGCTTCTGGTTCGTTTCCAATAGTCTGAAGCGAACTATTATTCACCCACGATGAACGAAAACTAATTTGTAAACCCCGTCTTTAAGTAACTACAGACCAATTTGTCTCTTTTATCTACGGCTCTGGAGAAAGTAATTTCATACCAGCGCTTATCTTTTATGAATAATAATCATGTTTTTAACCGTTTCCAGTCTGGTTTTAGAGTACTTCACAGAGACAGCTGTAGGCTGTTGCAGAGCTATGGAATTCTAATAATGGTGACTAATGGTGGTGACTAATGTAGGGCTGTAGGTATGATAATTCGCGGAATTGAGTAGTCTATTCATATTGCATTGAAAAATCAAGTAATTTGATGCTACACTAACGCTAATGCTACCGTACCTTGTTTCAAGTCCACTCCAGGACTGGACGCTTTCTGCTGCATGCTGAAGCACTGACTTTTTTTTTTTGGTGGTTAGTTCGTATTTTACACTGTAAGCTTTCATTTTCTTTCAGCGTGAAATGATCCCAAACTTTAGAAAACGTCAACTCAGACGCACGACTCCATTCCGGTCTTCTTCCAGTTCATGCATGACCTTTTAATGCCTGTTATAGGTGGGCTGACTAGTTCAAAAGTGGGTTATATGAGGTGGTAGTCATTAGCAGACAAAGAGAGACCTGTCAAACTTTCGATATTCACACAGGTGTGAACATTTCACAGGGGCACATAATACTTAACTGACTGTGCCAAATCGAAAATGTATTTTGAGTTTGCAAATAAGCGTGGATTGAAAGATTTACAGATGCGGCTACGACATAAATGTCTTTTTTATGTTGGAAATGTTTGGAAATAAAAAAAAAAAGATACATTTACAAAAGTGTTTGCTTGAGTTCCTCCTGCTGTATATAAACTGCAAGTCATAATCTGTGCAGTATAGCCCAGCCACAGTAAGATACTTTCTAATTTGCCCTGACTCAAAAGTCCTGAGTAGGTGACTTTATATCCTTGAAAGAGCTACCTTTATTGCATCGTGAACTCTTTTGTCATAAACTGCAGCAGCGCTGCAGATTGATCTAAGGAAAACTGCTGTCAGCTCGACACCCGTCGAGATTCGTTTTTTTCCTGTCGCTCCCGCCTGCCTGCTGCTGCAGCGACAGCATGGCCAAGTCTCACGCACACGCCGGCTGAGTGGTGCTTTTGAGCATCTCAGAAAGGTTACCAGTGGCTGACAATTTATCGCAGCAGGTTTTCTGAAACTTCAAGGTATTTAATTAGAGCTGACAAATGTTCTGCTTGTGGTGTCCTTGAGCTTGGCATCAGAAATCAAAAGAAAAAAAAAATGCAGAAAAGAAGAGACCCTGATCATTGGGCACCTCCTTGCCAAATAAGAAATTAATGCACTACTTTATTAAGAAAGACCAAAGTGTATTATTATTTAGAGTTAATTACTTGCTCCCAGGCAAATCCAATCACATTCTGGAAGGCACTGAATTTCTTAAAAAAAAAAACTCCAATTCTTCTTTACCACTCATATTGATTAACTGTTTACTGTATTATCTTAGAGCCTGAGGAGGTATGAATGCCTTTCAACAGGCATTTTCCAGATTTATTTAATCGGACATACTAGCCCCCACTTGGTACTGACAATTTTGTAATCTCCAATAATTCACCTCCTCAGTTGTAAAATGTTCAGTTGTTGTTGAAGACTTATTTAAAAATCAATCGCAAGAGCTCTACTGGGGAGAATAAATCAAACCCTTTTTTTCTAAAGGTAGTGTCTCCTCTAATCACAGTGCAGATTTGCATATTTTACTCATTTCTTGAAGTTAGCTCATGTGCTTCCACTACATTAGAGTAGTGATAGAAAGGATCTTAACAATTGCAGACCAATTTCTTTTTCACCCGGTTTTGTCAAAATCCCAGAATCTTCCATAAACTTAACTTTAAAACATTTATTTAAAATTTCTTGGAGTCCAAATTAATTTGGTTTCAATGCCAACTATAGCAAAATCACAGCTGTTTCTAACAATATTATGATTACTTTAGACAAAAAAATAAACCTTGTGTTTCCCTTTTTGTTGATTTCTCAAAAGCCTACAACATCATTGATTACTCCTTACTTAGCAAGATTGTACAATAATGGTTTTGATAAAATGGTTTGTGACTGGTTTCATAAATTGTTTGATCGATGCCAGTCTGTGAAATCCACGATAAATCCAAGTTCCTGACAGTTTCTTTGGGGGTTCCGCAGGGTTCAGTTTTAGGCCCTGTTCAGCTTGCAGTTTGTCTTTAATGCTCTGTAGGATGCGCTTCTTAGTCTTAGGCTGGTCTTTAATACAAGCAAAACAAGATTCAAATTGTTTTCTATGGCCAGAATCATTGACTGTGATAGCGTGTCTATATCCACTGGGGGCGGTTCTAAAATTAAATGAGTTTCTGAATATAAATAACTCGCCGCCTGGCTCAATAATAAATCATATTGAGATCTTGTCTCCAAGCTGAGACCAATTTTTTTTTCTTTATAGAAATACATCAAGTTTCCCCTCTATTCAGCTGGAGAAGGATTGTTGAGACAACCTTCTTTTCAGTTTTAGACTACGGAGATATTAGTTATAGAATTGCTAACCCTAACCCTTTTTGAGAAGGCGGCTTATCCCTTCAACATGAGAGATGTGATAAACACTGGTACCTGTTTATCTTTAAGACCATTGTTGGAATGCTCTCTCGCCATATTTCAACTTTGTTAGAGTGCAACTCTGGTCTATATCTGACTCACTCAGGTGACATATTGATGCTTAAGGTTTCTTGGATTCAGACTGAACAAGGAAAATCTGAATTCTTTGTCAGTGCCCTAAACTCTTCGAATGAGTTGGAGTCTAAATATGAAACAGAGGTGTGTTCAGTTCTGAGTCTCATGTGTGTCACCACAGCTGGTGTGTTTACAGATATAATTAAGTAATATGACACAAGAGGGTGTGCTGTGTGAGTAAAAGACATCAAGACGTCATTGAAGACATCCAACAACACAAATTACACCACCATTATTGTGCAACACAGCAGCAATTCAGCACTTTAACATCTGCCACCACAGTAAAAGCACCTTATCTACAACTCTTTTATTCCGGATTTTTTTCCCCCATTTAGGGGAAGGGGGGGGTGCATAATATATCTTCTTGGTAATGTACTGTATGTGTCCCCCTGTCGAGTACTGTGTATATGTAGCTTGTGATGTGGCTAGTGTGTTGTGTTCAACTGCGATACTTGAACTTTGTAAATTGAAATTGACACCTACAGGTATAGCTGCTTGATTATGGAAAAAGTCATTATCAGCATTATTTTGGTCAGTATTGAAATCATGATTATTCAATGCATTTACTAAGCATGAATGACTTTGTGCGTTTGTTTGACTTGGTTAAACAGATTTGTTGTGTTGCCATGTGGATATCGCCTTATAACCAATCTTGCAGGTTATGTTGCTTCTGCTCCTCTAAGGTTTCTTAAAACTTAAAGTCTTCCCATATAATAGAAGGTTTCTGACCCTTTTTCTCACCCAAACACTATGCCCTCCCTCAGCTATTTCCCTCACTCTCACTGGCAACTAAGTGCCTCTCACTTGCAATCTCTCTTTCAGAAATTGTGTAAAGGAAAATGTCAAAAATTGTTTCAACTGCATTATATGAGTTTAGAGATCATTTGACATGCAAATCGAACTCGTGATCAAAATTCAGTTATCTGCACAGCCTAACCTACAGAGGACTCTACTGTCAAAAACAATCTCCTGGGTGACCAGTACCAGAGGCAGTCAAGTGTTAAGACCACAGAAAATGAGACTAAAACACCTGACAATCCGCAGAAACACAACAAACAACCTATTAAGTGCCGAAATAGGCCAATTCCCATTTGTAATCAGGAAGTGATTCCCTACCTTCTGTCAGTGTTGGCGCATCACGCTGCCCACAGGTCTTCATGTTGTCTTCCACAGTGTGGACATAATGAGTTGATTGCACCCTCAACCCTGTAGAAACCTGTAGAGGCAAGATTATAGTAATGAGCTAAAAAATCTGTGTTTTCCTTAAGTGGCGGCTGTATGGACGCACATTGAAAGCATTTCCAGCCGGCTACTTTTCAGCTTGCTTTGCTGTTATCTTGCACATTTTATCTCTGAATTTGAAATAACAATAAGAAAAAAATAGTGTGCGATATATTTTTTGCTACGCCTCCTTTCCCCCCCTCATGTGTCTCTTGGGTACATGACCACCTGTCTTTGTGGAGGGCGAGGAGGCGGGGGGCCACTGGGGAAACACACACACACACACACACACACATATATATATACAAACACACACACACAGCTGTCTGTGGCCTGCAGCCCAGTGCAGAGAAACAAGGGGAGAACACCACATGGCATACAAAGTTTATTTTGAATTGATGCAGACTCACCGCATAGTTGCCTGCATCTGCTGTTGCTCCCTCCACATCAGGTTTTTTAAAGAGTCAGAAAAACCATGGATGCTAATATTAACTAGGGCTGAGAGGAAGCAGATGGCTATTAGAGAATCGCATGGTGATTAGTTAACCTTAGCATCAACCTGAAGCCTCCACCTGCATCTCAAGACGAAATCTCATACACTCAACGGGGCATCCAGGGACTTAAAAGTTTACTCTTCAAAGTACTTTTTGAACTCCAGAAGCCAGCTTTTTGGGGGTTTTTTGACAGAAAACAGTGTGCACTTATGTATTGTGGGTCAGACACGCTTGGTAGGAGTGGTACTGGAACAAAGTTGGAGCGGGATGGAGCGGGAGATAAGGCGACGCTCCAACTAATTAAAAACTCCATCTCATCTCATCCAAAGTCCTTCTGCTCGCGTACCGCTCTGGTTGAGAAACACAATTTGTTTTGTTCAAAATAATGCTGTTGAAGTTTTCTACTTATGATAAGAGATCTTGTTCAGTTCTTAATTTGTTTAATTAGAAAAAAAAGAATGTGTGACGTACATTTTCCTTTCCTAAGGTCATCTCTCTCTCTCTCATGCACACACGCACACACACACACCATCTGGCTGCTGTTTTCACCCAGCTGGACATCATATGCACTAATGGAAAGAGTCTTAAGAGACTCCATTTGTTACAAAAAAAAATAAAAATTGTTTTTTCATTTGTTCAGTCTTTGCCGCCGTTTGTTTCAGAGAAAAAAGCTTTTTATCAATTTATGTCTTAAATACTTTGAATTTGTATCTTTATTTACAAACCCAGATGTAGAAGAGATCTTTTACCAGATTGTTTTGAGAATTATTTGACATTTAATTCTAAAGTCACCCTGTATGATTCCAGGCTAGCAAATCATCTTTCTGTCCCCAAGAATCTCATCATTCAGGTTTTTACTTTTAGTGCCATGGTGCAGAGTTGTGGAATTCTCATCAGCACCTGGTAAATATTTCTCCATCTCTGCCAATATTCAAGAACAAATAAAACAGAATGTCTGGTTTCTTTATCCTCATAATTAATTATATTCTTTCCGAGGCTGAGGTGCCGTGCGGAGCCTTAACATCGGCTTGGGGGGGGGGTGACTGCGACGTTCCAAAATGAAAATGTGCCTTTTCACAAACAGCCTTTTCTTCATAAAGCCATTAAAAAAAGAACCGGCTTCTAGACAATCTGAAAAATATCACGAATTATCACAGTTTCACCAGTTAAGGCCAGAAAAAGGAGTCTGAGCCGGCAGCACTGACAGTTTGATGTTAGACCAGAGGTAAGAAACTCAGCAACCAGCGAACTAAAAATGGAATTGGAATCATGACTAGTAATTGGTAATGATTCCTCCTCTAAGACAATACTATTGAGACCCTGGAGGTGACCAGGAGATATAAAGTATATTGGGTATATATATAAAGGTATATGAAAGGTATATTAATTGCCATGTCTAGCACTTTATAATGTATTAATAGTGTTTTCTATAATATATTGTGTGTGTTCTTGCTCTGACACAGTATCAAATAGGGACTTAGAAATGGTATTTTTATTATCTTTTATTATAATACCTTGTTTTGATTTACTGATGTTTTATTTTAAACTTAGGGGAGATACCCTTATAACCTTCTGTTCTTTTGTTTTGTTTTAATCTTGCCTGTACAATTTTTGTACTCTTATTGATGTTTCAAAGTGGAAAAAAATAAATATATAAAACGCATGACAAATGCATCAAACCAGCTGTGCTTCACAAGTCTGGGATCATCGGCAGCCAAAAGCCACTAATGCAAAATAAATGGAAGCATCAAATAAAACACACTTTAGAGCTCAACAATCCTGTTCATAGTGTTCTGTGTGTATGATGCCAATGTGCTGATGGATCATATGTGTTGTACAAGGGTGGAACGAAACAAAAAAGTTCAATGTTGTGCTCAAGGTCAACCTCTACGAATTCAAAGCAATAATTCCATTATCTTAAAAAAATGCGTCCTTTCAAAATAAAGGTCTACACTGTAAACTATTTACTGTGTTAAACGGGTCAGTGACATTTTGTGTTCATGGTGGTTTCTTGTTCATTTCATGTTTTTTTTGCAAATGTTTGACACATAAGTTTTTTGGGTTACATTACATCACATTTCTGTGACTGAGACAAACGCAGTAATGTTATGGTTAATGATTATTACAGTAGATTGCTGTATATTTTACAATAAATCACAATAGTCAAAGTATTACTCTAAAAAAAAAGTCAGAATTGAAGAATTACTGTAGTAAATCACAGTAATGAAAGAGTTACTGTATTATAATACAGTCAATCACCCAATACCATAAATTATAAACTATACTAATAATAGAATTCAATTATTTTTGTATTGTACAATTAATTACCCAATACTGTAAATGCAACTAAATATTTAATTGTTTGCTTTTTTTATTTTTCACAATAATGCAAACAGAAGTACAGTATTTCCATTGTAAAAAATAATTACAGTAACGTTCTAAATAATTGTTGCCAGTTACTGTAAATTTTACTGTAATTTAATGGTTTTACAGTGTAGGCTGCAACACCCTTACAGAACAAATTAGAAAAAAAAAAGATTTGTACCTTCTTTCTTCTGAGTTGTTTTTACTTCTACTTTTTTATTGTTAAAATAAAGAATATGGTTATTTATTCTGAAATGCTCCTCGTCTCAGGGTCAAAGAGTGCAGGACAGAACGTGAACAAAGACTCTAAAGCAGGAAAGATAGTGCAGGGTGTTCAGAGTCTGCTGCTCTGATGTCGTGCAGCAGGACGCTATCAGGATGGACCTTCTTCTCTGGTTATATCACATCACCACCTTATCATCTCCAGCTGTGAAGGTGGATAACGGAACGCCATTTCATCAAATCAAAGCAAAACTTTCAAAAAACAAAAAAAATTGAAACCCAAGTGTTTCCTTTTAGTTTCTGATTTTCACATTCATTGCTCGGATGCTGATGTCTTGGCTCGAAGGTCCAGACAGATGCTGAGAATGAGATATAATCTTTTATGCTGATTAATTAGTCCCGTCAAGGCAAAAAGTGAGATTGAGCAAAACAATAGCTTGAATAGCTTGATAACGATCATGGCACAGCAACCGCAGACTACAGAGTGAGAGGCACCTTAACACCACCAACCCGCAGGAGGGGGAAAAAAACAGGAAATCACAGATTACAGAAACAAAAGCAGCACGGTTCCAACCTCTGTGACCCAACGTGCTTCACAATTTCTCTGTTCCTTTTGAAAACAAAAAACCCAGATACTTTTATCACAACTACTGGCTTTTTTTTATGTCCAACCTCTTTGTTTGAGCCCAGACTATACTATACACCAAACTATAAGCATGCTATCATTCAAAGTTTGGGGTCACCCAGACAATTTTGAGTTTTCCATGAAAAGTCACACTTTTATTTACCACCATAAGTTGTAAAATGAATGAAAAATATAGTCAAGGCTAGAAATAATGATTTGTGACCCCACAAATGTGATGCTCCAGATACTCAACCTGCTCAAAGGAAGCTCAGTTTTATAGCTTCTCTAACCAGCTAAACATGATTGCACAAGGGTTTTCTAATCATCCATTAGCCTCCTGAGGCAATGAGCAAACACATTGTACCATTAGACCACTGGAGTGATAGTTACTGGAAATGGGCCTCAAAACACCTATGTAGATATTGATGCACCAAAAACCAGACATTTGCAGCTAGAATAGATATTTACCAAGTTAAAAATGTATAGAGTGAATTTAGTTTTAAATTATCTTCATTGAAAAAAAACTGCTTTTCTTTCAAAAATAAGGACATTTCTAAATCAGCCCAAACTTTTGAATGGTACTGTACATTATAGTAGAGTCCAGTTATGTGGGACTAACAATATAAGACTGTCAACTCGTTATTCCTGATGCTACCAAAGATAGCATATGCATGTCATACAAAGGTCAGCTGTCTGAGGAGCTGGGTGGATTAGTCTTCATGAAGACAGGAAGTGAGGGTTCGTATGTGGTCTGAACTAGACACAAAAATGAACTAATTCCATTTCTGTGTCTGGCTTATTGCATTATGCAGCCGTCTGATTCGCCGATATATCACCGATGATAAATCTGAGGAGACAGAAGTGACAGGCAATTCAACTACAAACAGGCTGCACGAGGTACAGAATAAACATCATTAATTATTAAAAAGAAGTGTGCAGCACTCTGCAGACTATTGTGTAGACGACTTTGTTTGTCCCAGTGCGTTCATGTACTGGAGCCAGCGTCTTTACACTGGTTTGGGATTTTTAGGAGGCACTGCCATGTGTTGTATTGTCTTGTGTCAAAATCAGCAGGGATACTGTTGAATTAGTGCCTGGATATATAAGAAAAAAACTGCACTGCACTGAGTAAATTACAAGTTGACTGAACTGAATATTTTATGTCCATTGTTGTCCCCACTTTTGACGAAAGCATTGTACCTTTTGCTATTTAAATAATTATGTCAGTGACAGCACTGATCTGAGGACTGTGGCTTATTCAACATGAAAGCGCACACCCACACGTGAAAATACATTGAATTGGACAATTATAAAGTGCGAGGTCAACCTTCTCCATTTTCTTTTTCCATTTTACAGCCATTGCTATCGTCAAAGGACAGCCCAGATACTGTACTTTTGCACAATTAAACCTTAGAAATAGGACGGAGAACGTGCCGCAGCCTGCAAGAGGATTGTGAGCGGCTTCAACATATCCTGGAGTACGAGCGTGGAGCTCAGTCCGGTTGAGAATTTTGTGGCAGGACTTGCAAATTGCTTTTAACTCACCCCCTCCGTGCAACTTGATGGAGCTTGGCTGTGCAGTTTTACAAGGAAGAATGGGGGAGAAACGTAGAATTCAAATGTGTAAAGCTAATAGAGACACAATATCCACAATATCCACACACTCGGGCTGTAACTGCTGCTGAAAGTGCCTCCTCTGGCTAAATAATGGCTTAAAATGGGGTGAGGGCTTATATAATTATTAAATTTGTCTTATATTATACTACTCATTAATTTTACAATTTGACGTTTATATTAGTTTTCAGCTTTAAGCTTTCCCCCTTCATAGTTTTACACCACTGTTCTTAACATTACTATAAGTGTCCTAATAATAAATATTATAATTTATTTATGTGAATATGATAGTCTCTAAAACCATGACCTTAAAATAATAGAAAATATAATAAATAAAACAAAAAATTAAAACTAATTGAATACTATGATTTCAGTGGTCTTCACAATATTGGGTGATTAACTGTAAAATAAAATACATAATATTATTTCAGTTCTATTTACAGGATTAGGTGATTTCTGTTTAATAAAATTTGATTATATATTTGGATTTCAGCTACATTTACAGTATTGGGTGATGAACTTCATTATAATACAGGAACTTTGACTACAGTGATACTTTACTACTGTGATTTATTGTAAGATATAGAGCAATCTACTCTAATAATCACCTACAGTAACATTACAGTGTTTAACACACTAAATAACTGCAGATTTCACAACAAAGTTTTATAGTGTATAAGTCACAGGGACGACTTCTTTATCTATTGATTTTAATCAAGACTTTAATAGTTTTAGCCTTTTTCAGTGCTGGAGTGTAACATTTATTCAAGTGCTGTACTTGGGTACAGATTTGAGGTACTTCTACTTTATTTGAGTATTCCCATTTGATGCTAAAGGGCTAAAAACATCATAAATAACAGTGCACACCCGGGCCATCATCTGTTTCAGCTCCTGCCATGAGGCAGGTGCTACAGAGCAATAAAATCACACAGGAACGGGTCGAAAAGCAGCTTTTTCCCTTCAGCTGTAATATCACTGAACACACACAGTCCACAGCCTGACTCCCCACATCTCTGTTATGATACTACAGCCATCAGGATACAAGACATTATCATATTCTCTATCTCTGGAATACTGAGGTTTTAATTTATTTCAATATATGCATGTATTCATTGCTCTCATTTATTGTTGTGTATTTCTTCCTAGTCACTGTTGCAATGTCCTTGTGCATGCACAATGACAATAAAGATATATTCATCCAATTTATACTCTACTACATTTATCTGATATGTTAAGCTTTAACATCTTTTCAGACGCAGATGTGACATGAAATAATCTATTTTATTATGCTTACTATTTAAATTGTCTTATTTTTCCTTTTTAAAAATGCACTTCACTTTGCATGAAAAGTGATATGTAAAGTATATTAAACACACATGTATAACACATATAACATAATAATGTATGAAGTACAACTACTACTATTAATGTACACAAATGATCCTAACATCAAAATACTCTCGCAATTACTTTTTTGTTATAGAAACAAAAAACATAATATTCTATACTACATGCATAATTTTATACTAACTGCATAATGAGGACTTTTGCGTTTGATACTTTAAGTATATTTTTTGATAATATTCTGTACTTTTACTTAATCTGAATTCAGGACTTTTACTTCTTAATGAGTAATTTTTAGACAACAGTATTTCTACTTTACTCAAAAGAGTACTTCAACCAAGACTGGATTTAACCTGAGTACTATGCATGTAAATATTATATAAGCCCACAGGGACCATTTCTCTCACTAATATTCCTATTTATTTTAATTTAGCCTTGCAGTTTTAGCCTTTTGTCAACACAAAATGGTGGGGTTATTAATTATATTTATCTATTCATTTATCTAGAGTCACTGTGATGCCGTTGAAAACAATTGTGCAGTGAAATAGTAAAGACCTGCCATTATCAGCTAACCGGATGTGAGGTTGTTTTCGAAACGAAATGTTCCGCATCGCCTCATCCAAACGCGAGCGTTTTATTTTGAAACGCCCAACCGGAAACGCGCAGCAGCATTCCCGCAACTTGACGCTCGTGGCTCAACCCAGGAGCGCTTACAGCCGCTGTGAGCTCTCAGTGCGGTGACCCCGCGGAGAAACACGCATCTCTCTCTCTTCTCTTCTGCTCACTTGTTTCCTCTCTAGATTAAACCGGAGATAATCTACGAAACGTGTTCCTGATCGGGGGTTTTTTCCACGTGTTCCGTGTTAAAGTACATGTTAGGACGCCGGTAACCATGGAGAAGCGCCACTTTACCAAAAATGATCCAGCTGGAGAGCTTTTACGCACCGTCTTGGAGCGTCGCTGCTGATTATAGGGTAGAAAGAGCGAAGAAGAAGAAGGGATTTTTTTTAAGTGTGCAGAATATTGCGCTCCACTAATTGCGCTCTGCGTGTCGGCTGCACATGATGAGGTACAGACTGGCGGTTCTGACTGCGGGGTTCACAGGTCTGCTCAGTTTCAGCCTCCTCGCTGTGGCAATTGGGACTGATTACTGGTACATCATCGACGTGAATAAACCCAACTGCACGGATCCAGAGGACCTGAGTTCCCATTCTGGACTTTGGAGGATCATTGAAGGTGCGTCGCTTGTGTTGTGCTTATTTAAATTCTTTAAAATATTCGAGGCTCGTGTTAAAATCGGCTGCACACCTTTTTTATTCCCACCCCTAAACGTGTGGAATAACTTTTATTGCTGTTTTTCATATCACGTTGAGGAGATATTATCAACATGTTCAGTCTGTTATATTTGATTAACTTGCAATTGTGGATTCAGTGAAAATAAGACCACGGGGCCTCCTATTGATCTTGATGGTGTACATTTAAAAAAAAAAAAAAAAAAAAAAAGGAAAGAGAAAATCACCCACAGTGGATGACATATGATGGTGATGGATTCTGTCATACCATGTTCATGGAACATGTTAGTCACTGGTGTTGCTGCGTTACCACCTTTATTATCTGCAGTCTATAGCTGAGGCTGTATGTGCCTTGAATTATTCCTCATCACTCCCACTGTAAGTCAGTTCAAATACAGCTTGCACTGAATCCGTTTCCTGACACTGATGTCAACGTTGGCTCAGGGACTAATCACAGGCTGCACACATGCAACAATAAATCTCCACTGGAGACGTTTTTAGTCGACCAACAGTCAACCCGCTCCACTAATCGATAAGTTGATTTCCATCGACAAATCTGTAGAATGTGAGTTTTTCCACAGGCAGTAATAGAGGAGGGCCTCTTGCCAGACAGGTGCTCGTCATGTTTCAAGGTATAACTATTTCGGGATGGAACAATGCATGAAAATTGACTAATCGGCTCCCGTTCAAATGCTGCATCCTATAATTTGCGCTGTTGTGTACACGCCTCATCTTCTGTGTGTTTGTCCAGGAAGGAGGACGCCTCCTTTCTTTCTCTTCCAGATGTTTCTTCTATTTGTTCTTTTTTTCCTGGTTAAGGGTTGTTTTTTTTAAGGGAGTTTTTCCTTATTTGATTCATAGGCCTATGATCAGGGGGGTGTTGTATTTCTGTAAAGACCTGAGGCAAATCTGTGATTTTTTTATCTTGTGCTATGCAAATAAACCCGACTTGTCTAAGACCAAACCAAATTAAATTAACTAATTGACCATGAGGGGACAGCCCTACAAATCCCAAAGCTAGGATTTTGTTTTCTCCCTTTCTGAGTGATAAGTGAATAGCAGCAGAAGCCTCTCATCTCACCTCATCTTTACCAGCCCCTGCAGGCAAAAAGGCAGGAAGCTGCAGAGACGTTTTACAAGATATTTGTGAGCACAGCTGCAATATAATCTGCTTGGCTGCTCAATTTGAGGTACAGAAGGTGTCCAATTGGATGCTGGCGGGGCCGTTCACCCAGTAAATGCCAAGGCGACATAATGTTGGAAGCTTTTCCGAGCACCGTATGGAAGCAGATCCATCTCACCAATTTAAAATCCATTAAATTTCTCGCACCGAATTGATTTTCCATGAAAATATGCACCTGAACTTTTAGCCTCCAAAATCAACTTGTTTTTATGTCTCAATGTTCATATTCAAATTCAGAGTCAAAAAATTCTAGAAAAAAGGATTTTTTCAATTTCAATTCAATTTAAAAAAAAAAAAAAAGATTTTAGACCGAATCATTTGCTTAATCTCACTTTTTAGGATCTGAATTTGGCAAATTCAGCAACTTGAGTAGATATTTGAATAAAAATATATATTTTTTTAATAATTGAATTCAGAGGCTACACAATCAGATGAATAATTTCAATGCAAACAAATCAGTACTAGAAAATCAATGGCTTTTCAAATTTCGACATCTGGCGGGACAAATTTCCCTCCATATCTCTGCATCGCACAGTCAGACGTTGAACATGTAGGACACGAAACTGCTAGTGCAGAAGTGCCACAGCAGCTCAGAGAAAAATCATGAACAGAAGTATCCAACAGTGACGGATTTTATTGGTTTAATTAAATGATAGTGAAAGGTGATCCAGTTCTTATTATACTAATAATTATCTGTGTAGCTCTATGAGAAAAAAGAAAAAAAGTGACAGTGTTTGGTCCCGGAGCTCTGTGCCATCATGCGTAACCTTTTCTTCTGACATTTTCAGGGGCAAACAGGAGTTCAGTCATCCCTTCTTTTACGGCAAACATGTCCAGCCTGACGGAGGCAGAAAGGAACCTTCTCAGTGAGTGGGTTTGTTTATTAACAGCAATAGAACTTGAGAACTGAATTGGTATTTTCAGGTTTTTCCTTTTACCCCCAGTTGCAGAAAAACATCACTGTTACAGGGTCCCAAAACGTCAGGAAAAAAAAAATCAATGCCAGACTCAAAACAACTTGTTTTGCAAGTTTGACAATGACATACAGCGACATATTAGGAGCTGTGACAGACAATATATCTCAAGTAAGGAGTCTCAAGACTCTCTGTGAGTTGATTTACACTCCCTGCTCTGCTTTTGCATAGAGCTGCATCTCTCAACCTGTTAGGGAACACTGTACCATGACAGATATGAGGGAGCAGTGGGGGGTCATTTACAGAAATGCTACCCTTCAGCTGTTGGTTTCTATGTACAAATAACACTACATTTATAGTTTTAAAGAGAGCCAATCAAAGCATGGGGTCAGGAGACGGTCATCTTGAAAGCCAATGAGGACTGATTACGAAAGTTTGACCACCTTTGGTTTGATGGACAGCAGTGCGACCCAATGGAAATTTCCCATGACGAGACCATCCAGATCTGATCTGACCATCCAGATCTGATAACCAGGGGCTTTTGTAGTGGCATGTGGGAACTGTACTACTAACAAATTGGGCATACCTTTTTTGTAAATAAACGTGGAAAGGAAAAAGGGATTGCATCTCAAGAGGTTAAAATGCTCCAAATGTTCCATTGCAGTCGGAACTCCATTGTGCAAACTAGGAAAACATGGTAGGCCACAGTAAGGTGATGTTTGATTGGATGTCTTTAGAGCATCAAAGAGAACTGCTGAGGAAATGCATTAGCTATGTGAGAGAGAGAGAGAGAGAGAGAGAGAGAGAGAAATGCCATCTGTTGTAAGTCACAACTTGTGCTTTTTAATGCAACAGCGAGGGGAATCCTGCGAGCCGTGTAGGTGTCAACTCCCAACTAATTCCCCACTCTTCCTCCTTTGCCAAAACATCTAGGGTATAAAATAAGAAGCCTTGTGCGATGCCGTCTTGCTTTGATTGGAATCAATCGGAATTCCGAGTCCAAAGGCCTTTCCACTGAGTGCAACGGAATGCGGCATCACAAATCGGGCACACCATTTTTGCAAATAAGACTGAAAGGGGATGTTGCATCTTAAGAAGTTAAATTTAAAGGCACTAAGGCTGCTCTCAGCCTCTGCAGGTGTCAACTCTACCTGTATTGTATTCCCTTTTCCATAAATTCACACAATGTGCAATGCTATCTTGCTTTGACGCCATTCCCTTCGGTTTGGGGTGCTTTGAACCTGCAAGTGCAATTGAACGCAGCATCACCAATTGGGCATACCATTTTTGCAAATAAGAAAAAGGGTGTGCATCTTAGGAGGTTCAAGTTAAACGCACTAAGATGTACAACATCACCTCTCAAAGCTCTTGCATGTGTGTGTATGTGCATACGCTGTACATCTGGGATTCTGTGTGTTTTCAGCCTTGCACAAAGTGGTGGTCATCATGTTGCCGCTCAGCCTGATCCTGCTGGTGTTCGGCTGGATCCTAGGACTCGTCAGCTCGCTTGCCTGCAGCCCCCAGTTGCTGGCTGGATCGGCAACCTATGTCCTCTTCTGCAGTAAGTCCGGTATTGTTCCTTTGTCTCAGCCTGAAGCAATAACATTCATTTAAGTGTGCGAGCTGGCCCGGAGCGAATCCTCCACTCAGTTATGTCAGTGCGTAAGATGTAGTGATTGTGTGTGTGGGCTGCACATGGTACACCTAAAGAAGCATTTGTGTGTGTGTGTGTGTGTGTGTATGTGTGTGTGTGCACTAACTAGAGAGCCATGAAAATCCAATTTTACTCCTCGCACTCGCTTCACTTTCATTCGTTCTCCAGGCGACTGCTAGAGCTTCATTTCTCAGACATTAGCAGTGCAGCACAATGATGGCCAGTGATGAGATATTGGGTAATGACTGTTGTTGTGTAAATATGATATCTTATGGTCCACTGGAGAGTTCAGTTGTACATCATACAGCTTTCATATTAAATATCTGTGCAAGAACAATAAAAAAAGTCTCATTTGACTTAATTGAATCGAGTGAGGTAATGATCTTTTAGTGGCATGTGGGGACGATGGGGATTTTAATGGCGACGGTAAGGAGCAGAACATTTATAAGTGGTAAATGGTCTGGATTTGCAAAGCATATCTCTAGCCATCCAAATAATCAAAGAAATGCTTCACACTGCAAGTGTACACATACATTCATACACTGATGGTGGTCACTGCACACAATCATTCTCACACATTCCACCGGGAGCAGTTTAGGGTTAACTATCTTGATTGAATATGTTGAACCACAGGTTGGAGGATGACTCTACCTCTGAGCCACATTAAGGCTGTGCATTTGATTGAATTTCATTCTATATTTCAAAACGATCTCCAAATGCAAATAATCTAGTTGAAACGAGAGAGTGAGAGGAATGGCAGGGAGGGCAGAGTAGTTCGATTGAGGAAAACAGTCGGAAAAGTTGTCTTATACGGGAACAATTTAGGTTGCACGAATCCGACAAGGAGCAGAAGCAACGTAATGCACAGATTTTGCTATAAAGGTGGTATAAACGACTCTGGCAACACAACAAATCTGAGCATCTCAAACAAAAGCACAAAGTCACCAATGATGAATAAAAGCAATTAAAAAAATCATTTGAATAATCATGACTTCAGTATTGACCAAAATAATTGTGATAATGATTTTTTCAGTCCTAAGCCACATCATAATGGTGCAAAGGGAACTGTTTAAAATTATTATCATGAGCAAAAACTAATGAAATAATGAAAACTATAACTGTAAAGAATATTGTGTGTTTACAAATCTAACAAATTATAGAAAAATGTCTTTATTTTACTTTAGGATAGTTGCTCAGTTGTTTTTTTAATGTTTTGTTGAGTTTTTATTACTCTTTTTTTCTCAACTTTTGGAATCTAACCCCCCGAGAAAAAAAACAATATTACAAAATGAATCAAACTAAAACTAATCAAACGAAAACTCAAATAAAACCAAGAATTATTCAAAAACAAAAAAGTTAACCTTATTAAACACGTAATTAAAACCAAACTGAAGTTGAAAACATAAAAAAATTAAACTCTTTTTTTTGGTATCATAACCTTGGTCCTGTGCACCACGTCTCTTTATGTGTTGTTTTTGTAAAAACACTCAAAAATCCAGTAGCAGTAGCATGATCTGACAAGCATGGCCTCTAAATCAGAGTTTTGACCTTCTTTTCCAAATAAAGGCTTGCTGCTGGATGGAGTGAATGCAAATAGCTTGTTGTGCTCAGAATTTAAGTTTTTTTTTTTTTTTTTAAATTAATGGTTGGTCCTTGATGAGCCTGGACATATGAAGACTCCAAACAGCCACATATTCCCAGCATGTGTATATGGACATAATTATCACAGCGTGTGTTTTCTGCTCATGATGAAGTGATTGCAGAGGAGCAATCATTCTGTTTCCAAAGGCGTCGCTGGAAATATCAGCAAAATATTTCCTTTTTTTGTTTGAAAATCGGCTATGAACAAATGGATATGTGATGCCTCATTATACGCAATGTTCTACTGATAATCAATCTTCGACTAATGAGTCTGGAAACGCCAGTTGGATCTTCTGTCTGTCCAAAAAAAGGGTGATGTATGCTCAAAAAATATAAATTGAACGGGCTACAGGTGCAGCGCTAGTATCAGTCGCCCTGATGGTGCTGGAGATTCATCTATGGGCAGAAATCCTTGTTTTGTCACAGTAAGGAGAGCTGAACCGCCGCTTCTTTAAAGATTCAGATAAAGGTGCACTTTCATCAGCAACAAGAAAGGGTTATTGTTGTGTAAATATTACATCTTCCAGGGGTAAGGAAGCCTTCAAGAAAGATAGCGGCTTGATTCGGTCTGAACTCAAAGGGAATGACTGTCTGAATCTAGATTTGGCTCCAGTTGAAGGCGAGTGCAGGAATATGTCACAGATATATAAAGTCTTGTACGTCTCCATCCTGCTGACAGCCACAGCCTCCCATGTCACACATTAGAGACAGATAATTTCATGCTTTGCGCCAGATGTTCTGTCCACATCTCTGCATCAAAAAGGTCTGCAGCACCAAGCCCTTTTACTTTCAGAGCAGCCTCTGATATGAAGCAAACAGGAATGGGGATAATGGATCTCAGCATTGTATTCTCTTTCCCACCCCCTTCTGTTGTTGTGATGCATTAGAAGGCTATTCCTGAGACGGATATTGTAGTATGAGAGACGGCCCAATAGAAATAGAAGCTTTATGTTGAGCTTTGTTTCAATAGGTCACTCCGGACCCTGAGTATCGCATCCTGCAGAATTGATAAATGTCTCTATGGATAGATGACGGTGGAGGGGGAGAAATCCTTTTTTATTTCCATCTTGGACAAGATGTACAGCTTATGTTGCTTCCTCTTGCTGCTGCAGCTCGTGGTTTTAAAAAAGCAAACCCTTCAATCTATTCTACAGTTCAAATTGCTTTTCAGGATGAGCATAATGGTCGTTTGACAAATTATCGGCTTGGTATTGATGCTTGAACAGTCACGATCCAATGTCAAGTGACAGGGAAACTACACAAGGTAGTTGCCACATACAAGTTGTCGTATGGTAGCAGTAGATAAGTCAAGGCCACACACACACACACACACACACACACACACACACACACACACACACACACACACACACACACACACACACACACACACACACACACACACACACACACACACACACACACACACACACACACACACACACACACACACACACACACACACACACACACACACACACACACACACACACACACACACACACACACACACACACACACACACACACACACACACACGCTTTGTCTCTTTTGTGGTGCAGGGAATCAGGTCTCCAAAGAGCCAAAGAAAGAGGTCAAATCCTGCGAACACTTATCAACCTCTGCATTCTTTTTTTTTTTTTTTAAACAGTCAAGAGTTTTTTTTTTCCTTTTTTTTTTATTTATTATGTGCCTCTTGTCAGAAATGTGTTTTTGTAAAACGTGTTTTGTCTCTTTGCTTTATCCCTGCCTGTGGCATGAAGCACTTTAAAGCGAGAATCTACGACGGTGGCGAGACAATACGCTTAACAAAACCTCAAATCAAAGGCAAACAAACAGTTTTGAACCAGGATTTGCTAGGAGGCTCATTTTAAAGGGTAAAAAGGGGTTTTCAGTGAGCTCAGAAAAATGTTCCACTTTCAGCAGATGAATGCGAACACAGCCTTGTTGTGTCAAACTCACACACATCCTTCAACTGTTGAAGCATGACGAAACACTGAGGACTTGAAGCACTGTCACTTTTTGACTGATATGTCTTGAAAAGGGTCCACGTCCTTGTGGCTCTTTAATAACTCATTGCAGTTGTGATACGTCTGTTCTCTTTTTGCACTTAACAGTAAAGCACCCCAGAGTGCAACAACTGTGCAGGGGTTCAGTAGAACTTTCCAATCATTGAAGGTATTTTCAACAATTCCTTCCAAAAGATGAAGATTACCGCTGTAATTTAAAGGCCATCTATAGCACTATAGACCAGGTTTTGGTTAGTCCATTCTGGGCTACTTTCTTTCTTGTGTTCCTCTTTTCTTTTGTTCCATTTTCCCTTCCTTCTCTCTTTGTCTTTCTATCTTTCCATCTTTCTGTCTTTCCTTCTTTATTTCCTCCCTCATTGTCTTTCTGTCTTTTTCTTTTTGTCTCTTTCCATCATTCTTTCTTTCTCCGATATGCACATTAAGCACATTATTTGTTAGTCACTGAGAGAGTTGTAATTCCAGGTAATCAATAATTAACGGGAGGTTAATTGAAGAGTTCTTCTCGTCAGCCCATGTCTGCAGTGATTATTATGCAAAGCATTTCATCTCTGGGAACAAGAAGTCTAAAACAATTACAACAGTACCTTCAGTTATACCAGAGCTTCTGATTGGATGAAGAAACACCTTGTTCAATTAAGACAAGTGCTTTTCTTGAAGCTGTTTTAAATCCCTAATGCCCAAGGATTACATTAATTACTTCATGTAAATGGGTTTAAGTTTTTATTATCGGATAGCATGTGAATGTTTATATGAAAAGGCGTATTTGCTAATGTGCTATTACCTTAACAACCTCTTTGTCAAATTGTAATGAGTGTAATATATCATGCTAATCATGTGGAACCTCTATGGAGGACTGAAACTGCTGGAAATAAAAGAAAGAAAATAAGAATTGTAGAAATAACTTGCTCAAGTAACAATGTGCAGGTTAATTTGAAAATAAATATATTGGTTTAACAGAGGCAGTTAATTGAGAAATTAAATAAATTAAGCAAAGTAATTAAGCACAGTAAGCAATTTGTCAAATAAATTAGTTATATTTTTTTAGTGCATAATTATTCATTTTCATATTAAACTGCACATTCATTAATTGGCCCTTGCATTTGTACAATTTCTTCTTTATTATTTTATTTATTTATTTAGTTATTGAGCCATTTGATTACACGCTGCTATTCAGATATGCCGCCATTTAGACATTGATGTCATTGATGTCTTGCAGAGTAGCGACATTAACATTTTTTAAGCGTCCTACTACTACAACATTATTTTTTCATTATTGGAGTAGCGGCAGTTTACTATTTTTTAGACAATCCTCTTTTCCAACATGAATAGGCCTAATGTTACTTAATGACTTTAGAACAGCATAAGAACCAGTGTTGTTAAATGCGGTGGAAGGAGCACAATTTAAATGTCACAAATATATTTCCAGTTTATCTACCTACCTACCTTGATGACTTATCGATCTGCTGCATTCAGCACTATAATCAATGTGTGTGTTGGTTTTGTGCAGGACTTGATGCTTGTTGAGATTAAGAACATCGAGGAACTTTGAGAGTCACACAAAGATGTGTGGGAATAGCAATACTAAAAAGTGTCAGAAAACCGGAACCAGAATAGAGACATGTCTTATAAAAAGGATGTACGAATAGCCAGCGGACCCCTATTTATGCATATTTAGTTTCAGTCCTCCATAAAGATCAATGTCCTCATGCTCAGAAATTCCATCCTAGCTCCTCAAGATGGATCCATTTTCGTTTTACATTGCAAATTCGCTTTCCATAGGTGCCATCATTGTGTTTCTGTGCCTTGACAGGTCTTTTCACCCTATCGGGGGTCAGCATCTACATCAGATATTCCAATCAGGCCATGGAAGAGTTCCAGCGGATCGTGGCCCCGGATAATCTGGCCTACGTCGACGTGGCGTTTGGCTGGTCCTTCGCCATGGCCTGGCTCTCCTACAGCCTGGAGGTGGCCACCGGCCTGCTGCTCATGCTCGCTGCCAGAATAAGTCAGACGAAGGGACATTATGACACTGGCGTAACCATCGCAATGTTATAGACGTCATGTTCTGTAAGTGAAGCTAAGATCCATGGGTTAGATGACGTTTGACTGCTTCTGCCATCTATTTGGTCATTTCTGTTGCTGGAAAAATACTTCAGAAGAGAACTGTGATAAGCTCGGTTGAGGTTCAGAAGAACAAAACGTAGATAACTGTAATCAGACACAGTGATGCTGAATAAGTGGTGTCATTGTATATGCTGGCTTGTTGTGAAGCTACCTTTCACCCGCTCAATATAATGTTCTGTCCATTGTCAGAGTCCACAATGAAAAAAAAAGACCATTCACAGTGTTATTACTGCAGAGACTGACAAGTGTTTTCTTTCTCTGGATGAGAAGTTCTTTGTGATGCTAATTTCAGTTGTGTGTTCCTGGTAAATGCGTGGTTGCTGCTGATAACTGGAACATCATGGTTCAATCCTTTTTAAGACCGTGAAAAAAACAATTTAAAACCCCCCAAAAAGTCAAAACATTTTTTGGACTGAAAAGAGAAAATTTTGACTTTTCCATTTTCCCCCCATACAAACCATTAACCAATCAGAGAATATTTCAAGCATATTAATAAGATTAATACTAAAAGTCCCCAAAAGAGCCTGTCCCAAGCCAAATGCATCTCCTGGTCTTAGCTGATACCAATCTAACAACCATGACTAACAACTATGAAAAGGTAATACGCAGCCAGACATCATCTTCTGGAGCTAGCCAACGTGATGTAAAAGCGTCTCATTGTCTAATACTGGATCTGGGTATCATACAAAATTTTTTGATACCAGATCCAATACCGATACCCTGATTTTGATACTAGTTTTTTTAACATGAACTTTGTCAAATCCATTTTAAAAAAAGCAAAAAAAAAGTTAAACTTCAGTGTTGCACAAAGTTTTACAATATAAAACATATTTTAAAAAAAACATGTTAAAAAAATAACCCATTTATGACTTGAAGTTGTCTGTTAACGTGTTTACGTATCCGTCAGCTGCAGGACGTTGGCTAGCAGCTAACATTTCAGCTTAGCTTAGCCATGTGGGGAAATGCAGATCATCACTGTTCCAGTTTATTTCACTGTTATTTCGATGTGAACTCATCAATGCTGTACACATTGTAGTCAAGAATCTTAAAACACACACACACGCACACACACTTGAGCCTGTCTCTGAACATAGCGTTTTTCCTGAATAAGCCTCTACAACGATGACGTTAAATGAACGATCACAGTCACCATGAGATTAACTCCTTAGGAACCAAAGTTTGATACTGAAAGAAGAAGAATTTTCTTGATATTCAGCAGAACTGAAGCAATTCTTTTGATGCCATAAAAGAACCCAGCCCCATCTAATACTAAGTTAATGAAATAAATACACAGACGTTTTATGGTAGGTCACTGTGTGTGAAAATTTCCCCATCAACCTTAAATGGACCATCTGCAAATTGGATACCTGCAGCTAATTTACTGTAAAATGAAGACAATTTAAAGACAACAACTTCCCAGAGACATTTAAGGAGGCACAGTAACCCTGTACATATGGTATGTGCAAAATCCTTAAAGACTCACACTTCATTCAGCAATAGATTTTCTGTGAGACAGCCTTGAAATATGTTTCTAATTTACATGGAGCAGCTTTAACCCACGACTCAAATGTGAATTCATTGCCCAGCGATATGAACCTGGGAAAAGCCATGCGATCACATCCTTTATGATGCATGCACTATCAGGCTTTTAGACTCAACAGGAACCACTATATCTTCTGTACCCCTATCATACACCGTATTTGAATACACAGGGATTTCATTCATCTGAAAACAATGCTGATTGTGCAGCAGTTTGCCAGCAAAGCATCAGTCAAGGATCGGTATAGTTCTTATACTTATAGAATTTCATAAGAGAACATCTGCTGCACTACTGCTTCTTGCGCCAGATTAATTTGCATTTCACAGCACTAGGAAAGCAATTAGCATTTTTAATTGCAGTGTAAAAAAAAAAAAAACCTCAATCAACATGCATTTGTATCGCACATCTCATAGAAAATACTCTCAATGTGATTTCACACTCGAGACATAAATTGATATAAAGATAGACAGAAAGTATCTAATGCTTGCTAGATAAGAGGAGAGAGATAATGACACAGCCTGATACGGTCAGATCTAATAATACTAGGCGTAGGAATCATCTTGGCTCAAAAATACAAAGGAGAATTTGGGCATTTTTCAAAATGGACTATTTTTCCTAAAGTGTCTATAGATCTTGAAAAATGTCTCAGTTTGGTTAAGTATTGAGCAAAAAGGTAGGTACATAAATCTGATCCCATAAATAAAAAAATGCAAAACGCAAATGTGCATACAGTGCTAAAATTCACCAGGTTCGTGCAATAAAGTCACTTGAATTATTTCCATTGTGGTTTGGGCTGGGAGGCAGGCAGGAACAGGAAGTGACATGAATGGCCTACTAATATCTCATATTTTATCACATTGAGAGTGTACAGTCATAATATAGACAATAAAAATAAAAAAAATAATAATTGTAACTAATTTGGGCTAATGTGTTTTGAGGTTTTTTTCATAGTGTTTTAATTTTTTATTTTTTCCCCCTTTTTTAGTTGAACCACTATACCAAGTTAAGCAGGTGTAATCATCCTGCCATTGAACTCAGTAAGTAGGTACTTTACTAATCCCCAAATGTAAATTTCCTCATTACAGCAGTACAACAGTGATATAGACAGACACAAATACATAAAAATAAGCAATATAAAAACCTATAAAGCAGCTATTTAAGTGCTGAGTGTACAAATGCCTGTGTGAAAAGACAT
Source organism: Lepturacanthus savala (assembly GCA_030544235.1). NCBI lineage: Eukaryota > Metazoa > Chordata > Actinopteri > Scombriformes > Trichiuridae > Lepturacanthus > Lepturacanthus savala. The sequence goes on along the minus strand of CM060482.1, from coordinate 6,261,842 downwards.
TTAGGTGTGCATCTGTGCTTGTGTGTGTATTGGGGGAGGCCGTTAGTCCAGGAATGAGTTATAAAATCTGGTGGATGTATCTCTCTGTGGAACATAGTGGCAGGAGAAGATGTTCTTCTTTATCTGGCTACAGCGTCATGGAGTAAATCAGGTGTATTGTCCAAGATAAGACCGTCCCACGGGAAAGATCACGTCTTCCTCAGCAGCTCGATGACCCTGTTGGTGTCTGTGGTTTTCATCCACCACAGACTGGTAGAAGACATTAAAGGGATAGTTCAACATTTTAAAACATTCGACCATCACCATGATTCCTATAGTCGTAGCAATAGGTGCTTTACCTTTTTTTTCCGATACCAGCTGTTTGTAGACCAGTGGAGCAGAACCGCAAACTGCTCAGCTGCTACTACGCGGCTAATGGTATTTTTCGGTTTCCCTCATAAAACTCAGCAAATACAGCAACTCCCAAATGCTGTGGCGAGTTGTTACCTACACATTCATCACGCTATGAAATACACTACTATTTTCAAGTATATTTTCAAATATAAAGCTGGATTTCATTCCCCCCAGTGGCTTACTTAAGAAAGCAGGCCTGAGAAGTTGGTTCATCTGTCATAATGTTACAGTTATCGTTTCATGGCGTGGTGAATGCGCAGGTTATAACTTGCCCACCACAGCGTTTGAGAGTTTCTGTATTGTGTATTTGCTGAATTTGATGAGGAAAACCAAAAAATACCATTAGCTGCAAAGTAGCAGCTGAGCAGCTCGTAGCTCTTGTCTGAAAACGGCTTATATCGACAAAAAAGGTTAAGCACCTCTTGCTATGTGAATCATGACAAAAAGGCAACTTTTCAAAAATGTTGAACTATCCCTTTAAGTACTGCCCTGCCCTACCAACACCAAAGGTCATCAATCCCCTGAGGAAGTGGAGTCAGCCTATTTTTTTTTATAAAGGGCCTCCACATTTGTATTCCAACTTATTATCAAGGTGCACTCCAAGGTACCTGTAGGACTACAAACCCCAAATGGAAAGAAAGCTGCTGTTTAAGCTACTGTATTCTTCCTCTATAAGCTTTTTTTTTTTTTTTTTTACCCATTGGGCTCAGACTTTCATTATCACGTTGCACTCACAAGAAAAGATATAATCATTTCCTCCAATCTCACCGGCAGCAGCTACAGGGAGATTAGTGTAGCTCCTGAGCTGAGAAGTAAAGTAAATAACTTTTAATCCCAAAACTGACACAAATTCCTGGGACATTTATCTAAGGTGTGAAACAGCTTCGTATTATCCGGTGTGACCAAAAAAAAAAAAAAAAAAAAACTAAATAAAGCTTTAAAACCATTAAAAGAATGTTGAGAAAAACACAAACCCTTTTTAGATGGCAAAGGAAAAATAATTCCTCTCTGTATTATTGTTTAACGGAAAGTCATTGTCTAATTGGGTCTCATAAAAGTGGTCTATAACCTGCCCTGTTGGCCCATCAGTCATAAACCCTCCAAATGGTGCACAAACACCCACATGGACATGAGAGTCTTAACTTTTTACCCATTGTGTTTATATTACCTTTTGTTGCCTCATATAACCTTTTATATAATTTCTAAATGAGGTCCACTTCTTTGAGAAATGCTTCATAAAACTACAACGAAGGGCAGGAGGCATCTGCCCGCAAATACTCCCGATGAAAGCCCACTCTAAAAATCAGTAAAATCAACTTTTGTTTTATTAGTTTTATTTTAAAAATGCACTTGGTGTGCAGTTCTTTTTTTCCAGAAATGGCGTGATAAAGAAAATAAATTAAATGTGTCAAGTGACGGGAGTGAAATACAGGACAAATGTTGTGGGACTTGGAGGTGGATGTGATTCGTTGTGTGTCCTCTTCCATTTTTGCCCAGGGTGTTATGATGTTGTAGGGCCAGAGACAGGCCAGATCCATCAAATGTGTCAAATAGTTACTGTTACAGATGTGTCTCTCATGGAATGTGTCAAAAGCTGTGACATTTAATTGGAGAGAAAAGCTCAGCACTTCATCAATAATAGATATTGTTGCGTCCAAGTTGACAGAGAGAGATGGATCCAGTGAATTTTTCAGAGAAAGTTCGACTGATAGTGTTTGCGTGTTCTGCTTGCAAACTTCATTCCGATCGGTAAATGCATTGAAACCTGGAAATGGGGCTGAAGATAAGTGTACTCTCTGGGACCTGAAGGTTTTTTTTTAACCAGTACAGAATATGTGCATATGTTGCTTGATGCATAGCAGTAGGTTACTACTAGATATCTTAACACAGTGTCTGTGCTGCCAATTTGCTAGGAACTACTCCTCAGCATATTGGAAATAAATAAGGCACTGTGAAAATGTAACATTTAGCACTTTGCTATGCTGTACAATTGACTGTTGACTCTTTTCACAATTGCAACACCTTGCTTATGCTTTAATAATAGATGAGTACTGTGATACAAAAGCAGTGAAAAATGCGAAAGCATTTTGTGGGCAACAGAATAAGGCCACATTGATGAAATGCTTTAAAATGTCAGTGACACTGTGTAATCACATTCCACAAAATGTCTTAAAAAATGTGTTGGGTGAGACAATATGATCCTATTAAATATGATAATATACTCATGTACTGATTATTTGTGTTATGTTCTCCATATAATTTTAAAACAAGTCTTGATAAACAGATTTCCTATAGCCACGCTGCCGGAGGGACTGCCTGCCTCTATTTGTAAATGAAGGAGTCTGCATGGAACATTGACTGCATAAAAGGTACAGACAGAAAATCAATCGGGTAAATAATTACCAGAAGTCCCAGAATAATTCAGAAATGACTGACTACAACGCACCGTGTTGTAATATTTGTTGTTTTCAAGATGTTACATACATTCAAAATCCCTCCTTGTATTTTCTATAATAGAGAGACATTGTTTTTACTTATCATTGAAAACACAAGTGAGAACAATGCTGTGAGCTGCAAATCAGGGGAAAGCAAAAGAGTCCAGGTACAATGTGCAATTTCCATTCGAGACGGTATTTGCAGAGACAGGCCCACTTCCTGCTGCAAATGATTATTAATGAACAAGACCAGGTCCCTGCATGCAAAATGTGGAATTTACATTCACTACAATAAAAAGCTGATGAACATATTCATATATTTTTAATTCAGTTTGTGCTTTTATTGGCGTCAGAATCATTTTTGATAAACTGCCTGTCACATACTGTAAAACAAACAAAAGAATGAATTGATGTTTTACATAAAAGTACACAAAAGCTTTTTGGCCAACAGATTTGACTCAAATTAACCTGACTACTTTGACGATTTTGTCATTTTAATTAAGTTTATTGATGCATAAAGAGGTTTAAGGACGCTGGACCTAGAAGTGAGAGGAAACAGCAGCTATTAGTGCCCTAAATTGAATTATTGGCCCCGAGACGTGAACCTGCTCTAAAGCCACTTCTAAATTACACTGCTCAGCGGTGTAGTAGAAGTACACAATGTATTTGCTAAGAGGGCTCATGGCAGAGATAGATGTTTTAGCATTAAAAGATGTGCTTATGTTTGCCTAAATGTGATTTGTAACATGATTTAATGTGCCCCGGCGAGTTAATCAAAATCAAACCATGAAACATTGTGTCCAGTCAGCTGTTGGTTTGGCAGCCTCCTTCCTAGTGAGGCGGTCTCTGACGGTACAGAGAGGAGAAGGCTGTAAAGAAAGAATCAAAGCACAGAGGCTCAGTCTTGCAGCCTTCCTTTTTATAAATTAGGCCTTCTGAAATCCCATTAAATGGTTATGGAACATAATAATTCAATCCGGTCCTGGAGATGAACACTGAAGTTAGTGCTAAGCCATTACTCTTTTGGGTTGTGCCCTTGTCCTTGACCAAGTGCCGTAATTTTGACTTTGACAACCTCCAGGCGTTAGGAATTTATTGAAGGAAGGGAATCCTTTTTTTTTTAATATCAGATCCGATTTCATGATCAAAATTTCTCCTTGAGTCGTTAACATGTTATAAAACGATGCATTTATAAATCAATCGTCCTGTCCTGTGGACATTTTTAAGCTCATTTTAACTCAGCAAAAATCAATAAGGAACATCATTGCTGTTTATTGTTCAAAATATTAAATATTCTCACACTCACTAACATACACAATTCATAGTATATACCCATGTCTCATAAACGTCTAAATTCTTTTTTAGCTTTTTTCCTTTGTGAGGCCTTAAAACAAAACCTTGTCTCACTTTAAAACTTTTCTGTGAAATCTGCAGTTACTCACTGTGGCAAACACAGTAATGTTAGTGTTAATTGCTGTATATTTTACAATAAATCACAGCAGAAACTCACAGCAGTAAATAATTACTGTATTACAATATAGTAGAACTGAAACAGTATTTTTTATTCAATTTTACATTTGATTCCCAAATACTGCAAATACAACTAAAATCACAGAATTTAACTGAATTTCATTGTACAATTAATCATCTAACACTGTAAATACAAATGAAACCACAGTATTTGTTGGTTTATTTTATAGTTAACACAGTACTGTAAACCAAACTACAGTAGTTCTTTCTGGATAATTACTGCCAGTTAGTTACTGTAAATTTTAAGGTTTTACATCTTATCTATCTTACTATCCATTGTCAGTGATTGCATATAAAATATTTATTTTCTTTTATCCGAGTAATTTTTAGTTTTGATGCAGAAATTAAATCATTTAGTGATTTAGTCCAGGAGTCAGCGAAAATACACATCAATACTTTATATACTGATATATATATATATATATATATATATATATATATACATATACATATACATATATACACACACACACATATACACACACACACACACACATATACACACACACACACACACACACATATCTAGAAACTTGCAGGCTAGAAGCATTTTAGTCTAGGAAACTTTCAGGCTAGAAACCTATAGGGAAAGGTTATATACAATATACATTGATTTTCTGAAGTGATGATCTAAAAGATAAAAAAGCTGATGTAAGGTATACAAAGTCAACAGCCTTATCTATTGATTCTCTATGAAACAACTGTGTTGTGCCTCGTGTTCGATGAGGTCACCGCCTCCTATCTGTAGGTCGAATAAGCCAATCAGCCGAGTGTGACAGAAAATTGAATCACCACCTCAAGGTAAGGAGTCGTTCATTTTCACATTGCTGAGAAGGATCTCGCCCTCGTGGAGAGCCAAGTTGAGAAATTGATGGAGTGTCATTAAATGAAAGTACATTTTGAGAACAGGAGATTGAGTGAAATTCAGTTATTTAGGCTACAATTTGTTTGAACATGTTCACAATGGGGAAAAAACACAAGGGGTTCAATCAGTGAATCTGACATCATGGATTACCAACCTCACATTAACACATTCTAGCAGCATTTTTAAAAGAGACATCTCACATCTGTGTTTGCACAAGTGCCACCTCATTATAATGCAATGACTTTTTATTTCTGCATAAAATACTATATTGATCTGCTACTATTAATAGCACTTGTGGGTCAGAAAAGCACAGACAATTTTTTTTAAAATATGTAATCCTGTAATCAAGAACACGTCTTTGATGATACTGTATTTCTTAGATGAAAGCCTCTCAAAAGATGCAGCACACTTTGAAGTATGCTCTGCTGATATTTTTTTGAAGAATAATAGCAACTTTTAGTGAGCTACACTACTTTACATTCTTCAGATGTGAAAGCTGCCCTGGTTAGGAATCCTACTACTGTAACGCTGCCCATAAAGAACTGACAAAAAAATGACTTTCACACAAACTTTATGAAAAATCTGCAATTCATGGGTTTGCAGGGCTCACTATGCCATCTGCTGTTGACCACTATTCACACTATTTTCACAAATAATTCCTGTTTTTTTTTTATTTTACTGCGGTATTGCACTATATATTGCAATACACCTATGTGTGGATTTAAATGTCGAATGGAAAATAACCTTTTTTGTAATAGTTATATAACTTATTACATTAAATATAGATTAATATAGAGGATTTTACATAAAAGTATGTGATCAAAGCTAATTTATAAATGTCTGTAATTTTCTGCTTGAATATTTCTATTAACATTGTTTTAGAAAATGTAATATTTAATTTTTAACAGAAGTGGAAATACCCTTATTCATCATGTCATTTCCTGCCACTAGTGGGCAGCTGAACAATCATGGGAAGTTCTAATATCACTAGTTTATGATCTGTCTTTATTAACTCAAGATATTTTTTTACAGGAAGCTGAGGTCTTCATCTCACCTCCAAGCCAAGCAGACCCAGTGAATAAAAGGTAAAAACACTGAATAAAGCATCTCAATGTTAACAATCTGTGTTTCACAGAGGCAGTTACCAGTACTTAACCAGTTACTTTATGACTTAATCTCCAGTGACTGAAATCGTTCATCTGGTTAAAGATAGTTAAAAAACAACCAAGATGTATGTATATTATATGAATATCTCTTAAAAGTGTGAAAATGAGAAGAGATTTGATTCATGTGGCCAATTCTGCTCTTTTTTCCTGACCTTTACAAGGGCCCTGATGAGTAATTCTCCAGCACTTTCATATCTGCTTCATTCTGATTCAGAACATGCTTTGTGGTAGCTCCTTAAATATTTAACCTGTTTTGACACTCCACCCACATCGCACTGCATCATTCTCCCGCCGCAATCCAGGGGCATGCGAGTCTCAAGATCGAGTGGTCTCATAAACCAAGGAGGGACTCAATCCCCGGAGGAGCATGAATAAGATGTGTATCCCCCTTACCTGAGAACCACTTGAAAAGTTAATTAGACGCGTTCCTTGCTCACACCCAGAAGAAATGGGATCATTCAATGAACTGAAGATGCCACGGATCTCATTTTCATTTGTTCCTGTCGCTGTCCCTTGTCTATGAAAATATCGGCTGTTCAGGTGATGAAACGGTAGAAATAGTCAAACAAGGACAATGGCATAAATCGTGCGTCACACAGATATGCAAACAACAGAAAAGGTCAAGCAAAGTGAACTGCAAAAACTCAGAACTCCCCTTTAAAATCCTGACATTATAAAAGTAAATTATTACACATAACTGTGGCTGAATTAAAACCACTAAATCGAATAAAATGAACAATTTAATCAGGGTCCTTTTCCCTTTATGTTTGGCAAGGTTTGATTAATGCTATGGCTCGTCTCTCAGCAGGTCCACAACTTATTATAGCAGGAAACATTTATCTTTTCTGCTTTTAATTATTGATGATCATGCAGTTCTTCATTTTTTATTGTACAATTGAAATTGGTTGTGATTATTGAAGCTTTAAAATTTGAAAATAGAAGTAAAAGTTAATAGAGACTGGTTTTATTCCAATCAATTATTCACTTCTACTACAACAGAGCACAAACCAGGCAGATGTCCAACTCATTTTTTGTGTTCAACTATCATTAATTTCATTTACTTATATAGTTTATTCAATAGGGACAATGCAAATAGTAAAATACATAATATCATGTTGACTAGCTACAAACAACTTGAAGTAACTGTTGTTTCACATAGAGATTACAGCTTCCAACTCCTGTTAGTTGGGTGTTGAGCAAAAAAAAAGAAGGACGATATCAAGGTTACATGCAGTTACAACCTAGGTGTACTATTGTTCTATAGAGTATTACAAAATAGTTAAAATTCATACAACTCAGATTTTGCTTCAGCCAACAAAAAAGTCTTACTTTATTCCCTGTAAAAACAAAGGGTTTAGAATAAAGGAGGTTTCAAAATGACTGATAGATTTGAAAGGAAAATGTTTAAATGTGACACCATTGTAATGGTAATCGTGAAAATGCCATTTGTGCTCTGCCAACAGAGACGTGACTTGGAACTTAAAATGTTTGAAAATGGCTGACAAAAGAAGCTTTTTTTATATAGAGTTCATCCTCAGTCCTTTCAGCTGAAGAGGGAGAGAACCGGACAGCCTCCCTGGCCGCTCTGGCGTTTTAAAGAGGAAAATACTCTACAGGATTCAATATGACAAAAAAAAAATACTGGGAAAAGTATGATTTCAAACGGGATGATCAAAACAAAACTGGAGGGAAAGCATAAAACGAATGATAGGAGGCATCGCATTATGTGCCCTTTCCCCAAATAGAATAGCACCACATCCTGTTAAATGAAGCTACACAATGCTGTCGGCCATGATCTGAGGGTACTGGGGAAGCAGAGAGGGCACACAAATGACTTTCTTTTCCCTCCACCTTTGGCATCTTCTTTGTGCCTGCCTCTCTTTCTCCGTCTATGCAACTGGAAATGTGTGAATTATACCTGTGGAAGACAAATGCCTTCTTATCTCCACAGTGCAGCCTCCTTCATAACGCCACCAAATCGCCAGCTACAGCAACCACGTGGGGCTTATATGGTTAAATGAAGAGGGTGTGAGGTAACTCGTCAGTGAGAAGGAGCCTTCATATTCTCTGCTACCTGGAAACACCAGGCAGCCTCGGCTGCAGTAGTTATAATATATTAATGCCTCCGAGAGACGCGGTAATCCAATAGTCCGTGATACACGTGACCTCGAGTTTGATTCAAGACAGCCCCTGAATCCTTATGATGTAAACAAAGCCAACACACTGTTTTTTCTCGTCTGAATCCAAGACGCCGGGAGCATCTCTGTCAATGTACAATCTGAAAAATTCTTAGAAGCCCCAGAGATGAGCAGCAATGAGTGAAGTGCAGCCTTGGACTCTGCAATGAGACCTCGGAGTATTGCAGGCTACAGTATAGCGAAGAAAAACACTTCATCCAAGACGAGGCTCGCAGCACAGATACAAACTGTACTTTTGATTAACCAGATTTTTATATTTGTGTTTTAAAAGGTAAATCAAATATTTTATTGATGTTGATTTTTATAAGATGGTTATTTAAACTTATTTTACAGTATTTGACAAGGTTTTTTTGTTTTGTTTTTACAATTCGTTTTTATAGTGAAGATACAACCAGGGATGGAAATCCCATCTCATTGATGCGGGGGGGACAATAAACAGTACATTTTCTGAGAATAATTTCTGGAGGGAACATAAAAAAAATACTATACGACTATACTACAATAATAATCTTTATCTTCTCCTCTCTCTTCCCAGCACTCCTTTGCAACTTGCCTTGCAGGTTTGAGCCGTCAGCAGGTTTCAAATGTTTTAAACAATGTTAATAAAATGAATAATAATAGTTCTAGCAATGTTTCATTTATATTTATGTACAAGACAAATGAGATCATGAATCAATGAGGGAAAAACGATGAAAATCTTTCATGGAGGACCTCTCTCTACTATTCTTCCTCACCTCATCAATAACCAACATCGTTAAAGCTTGTTAATGATCATTAGGTCTGATCTTAACCAGCAGACTGTGAGAAAAAGAGGCTGATTTTGGAAAAATTTTGAAGTTGTGTGATAAATGACTTACTGGCTTCTATATATTAGTTTGACTGGTTTCTTCCATGTAGCTAGCTACTAGCTGACTGTCAAAATTAGCCGTTAGCCACTAGCTCCACTCACTGGAAAACGGGTTGGGGTAGCATCATTTTTCAACAATTAAGAAACACATTGATTTACATTAGCATCGCTTGTGTTGTGTTTATTTAACATTTCTTTAAATGACTTCTACGTATTAGTTTGATTGGTTTCTTCCATGTAGCTAGGTAATAGCTCAAAATTTGCTGGCAGGCACTGGGACTTGGAGGAATAAGGGTTTGTTTTACATTTAGCAGCACTTGTGTTGTGCATTTATTTCACATTTCTTCAATATTCTAAAATATTTATTTGGGTTTACAAAGGTTTTGAGGGGGGGCAACTTTGTGGAAGGGGAGTCACGTCATCTGTTTCCCCCCAGGATTTCTGCCTATGGTTACAACACTATTTTTCGCCGTCTTGGCTGAAGTGGAAACCTGCTGTACAAATGACACCTTATCCAAAGTTGATATGGTGAGTGATGGAGCAATCCACCTGCAGCAGTCCACCTGCTGCCTCTGGAAACGGATACAGTACAAGCCCACCCACGGCAGAACCACCAGATTGGCCCCCAGAATTTATCCCCAGGCTACTGAATGAACACCCTCTACACACACATACACACACGCCAACACACAGACACACCATCCATCATCTGACGCTTCAGCCCACCTCTGTAATAGGTGTGAACTAGACCTGGTATTGTTGCAGGCTTCACAACATTTCCCCCAATTCAGTTCACGTACTATTTCTGCTGCTGAGCTGCCAGGGTTTTGTTCTGCTATATGGTGCACATTATTTATTTATAAACTTATTTTTGTTTGACGTATTCTGGACAGATTACACTACAACTTTGCTGTGAACTCTGCAGTACACAGTAACTTTGCTGTAAATCATTATTACAGTAGATTGCTGTATATTTTACAATAAATCACAGTAGTCAAAGAGTTGCTGTATTATAATACAGGTAATCACCCAATACTGAAAATACAACTAAAACCATAGCATTTAATAGATTTTTATTCTACAGTTAATCACCTAATATTGTAAATACAACTGAAATATCGTTTTTAGTACAGTACTTCTACTGTAAAATAAAAATTCTAATAACATTTTGGATTATTGCTGCTAGTTAGTAACCACAGATTTTACGGTAATGGTTTTACAGCGTATTTAGGACATTTGCTATGCCAGTGCTAAGATGGATGCTATATAATATACATTATTGATAACTGTTATTAGGAAAATGACAAGGATTGAATTGAATTATTTGGAAGATCCATTTTATGCAGAGATCCCACAATATTTCCATAAAGCAGGCCCCTCATTATTCTGGCTTTGCTGTGGTGATGATTTTCTGCAGCTTTCCACACAGTAAAAGAGCCCTTTCATTTTATCCATGATTATAAAAATATTGAATATAGCAGGCAATGTATTACACTAAAATACACTAAAAATATATTCATTTTAAATTTTACAGACCTTTCCTCAGTTTCAAAACACATGAAAATACATGAATGTACTGTGAAATGTGAAATGAGATGTCAACATTCACACAATATTCCATGTCATATAAAAGCTATAAACTGTATTTTTTATATGAGATTGTTATTTTCTGTTATTTACAATATTTAATTAGTGTCCCGGCTGACGGAATTTTTATGGTTTGTTTTTTTTTCACTGTGGTTATTTAGCAATGACCGTGAAATTAAAGCAGAAATTTGGCCTGCTGGTAGGACGCTGTGGATGAAAAAGCATACTTAAGGATTCATCATGGCCACTACAAATAATTACACAATGATTCCATGGAATAACATCCATTAGTTGTCGAGATATTTCACTCAGGACCAAAAGCGGCGGACCAGACGTTGGCAGGGCTCGCTGGAAAATGGAAGACCGAAGCACTTTGTGCAAAAATACAGAGCGACTATATATTCTGCTAGTAAATAATCATAACTAGAACATGTGCGGTGATAAAATGCAGTAACAGCCCATAAACAACCACATTAACAATTAACAGAGTGGTAAAGATTGGGCCCTAATGGTTTCTTTGTGATGAACGGGAGGGAGCTTTATCAAAAACTCTCTGCATGCGGCGAGCCTGCGGGCCAATAATTAATCATCCAGATGGTCACACATGTAAGCAAGCATCAAATTGATCAAATCCTCCTCTGGACTCACAGTACTGGGATGGAATACCACCATCCACTAGATGTCAGGATTCTACCATTCTCTAAACGTCACCTCTTTATTCAGTTTCCTCACTGGCCACCAAATGGTGTCCTTCCCTTTTTTTTTTTTTCTCTCCACCTCAAACCCCATTCATCATGCTGTCACACGTTGGAGCGCAGCACTTCCACTTTTGGCTTCATTCAGTGACATTGTGTAGGACGCTGCTTCTGTTTAATGACGGTAGTATTAGAGTTTTTCCACAGTCCGTTGCGAATGTTTGGCCTCAACTTATTTTCACATGTCCCTGAAACAAATAATTGTACTAAGCACACTGGATGGGAGAAGAGCAGAAAATATTCATTAATTGGAAAATTCATCGCAGAATCTTTTGGTTCCAGATTCTGGTTTCTTTAGTCTTTTATGACAGTAAACCGAATATCGTTAAAATGACATTCGACACTGACAATTCACAATTTGATTGATAGTAAAAAAATAAATAATTGCAGCCTTGTGAATGTAAGACAGATGTGGAAAGCAACTAAGTACATTTACTCAAGTACTGTACTTAAAATGCTTTCACATGTATTTTTTAGTGATTAGAAGCAGTATAATATGCTATAATGATATAACAGCCTGCATAATGACTTCTTTTACTTTTGATTCTTACAAAAAGGTAACACTCCTGTATTTTTACTTAAATAACATTTTCAATTTAGGTGTTACAGTGTTTCTACATTAACTCAAGTACAGGGTCTGAGTACTTTGCCCGCCACTGCCTCTATGATAATAAACTAAATCCTGGTGCAGACAGAACTTGTTGATCGCCATTCAACAATATCAGTTTGATTGACACTTCAAAGAATGGTTATTGTTGCGCCACCCTAAATGTACTCCGTTACATTAGAAGATTTGAGGAAATGATTAAAGATCATTCAAACCTAGGTGTGGGAAATTAACATGTAAAAATGACCCCATGCCAATTTTCTGTCCTAGTACACTCTGTACACTCTGTTGTTGTTGCATCTTATTACAAGGTATTATCTGTTTTGTCAGGGTGCCAGCTTGGCGGAGTGACTCTTGGCTGTCATGAGGTGGCACACGTCATGTAAGGAAATCCAAAAGGCACCATGCTTCCAGTAAGACCCAGCAGGGTGTGTGCCTTGGCAGTGTTTCCTCCCATTCTCTCCTGTTACAGTAAGGTCTGGTGCATGGTGGCGCACAGTTATATTATCAGAAAAATGTACTTAAAGTATCAAAAGAAAAAAGTACTCATACAGACTGTGTATTACAGTATATTTAATCATATTGTTTTTCATCAATAACACATAAGAGCATTTTAATGGTGTGGTTCATCAACATGGAGTAAATTTGAGAAACTCTGGGTAGATTACGTGTAAAAGATACTGCATTAGATCATATTTTATATGTAAGTGTATCACAGGATTGTTTAATGTCCTTTATATAGCTCCTATAACAGTGCACAAAACAAAAGAAAGAAAATAAATGAAGGCCCATTTGTCTTTACCTTTGTCAGATAAGTGTAAGTACAATATTTCCCTCTGGAACGTATAAATAGCATTAAATGGAAATACCTAAAAGTATAAAGTACCTCAAAACTATACTTTAGTACATGAGTAAATGTACTTTGTTACTTTCCACCAGTGCTACTAGTGATCTGAGCCCTGCGTGTCCACTCTCAGACACATTTCTTAAGTGTTATTGGCTTACACTCATATGACCCTGCTGCAGTCTCTCTCCCTTCTGCTTTTTTTTTTTTTTTTGAGAAATACCATGAAATATGTCACTTTTGAACAAGGATCTATTGTGTTACGGTTCAGGTTCACCCCCCCGATTTCTTTCTGCTGAGGATTTTTGCTGTTTTTTTTTTTTGCAACGTCGGTTAAAGTTGACTGGGGGCTTTCATGTGGAAGCCGTCGACGCCCGTGTGTCGGAAGAGGGAAAAATTCCTTTGTTCGGGGTTTAGAATGCCTTTCTGTCCCGTTATTGATCTTTTCATGTGAATGTTGAACAAAGGCCCACATTATGGTATTCTGCTGTTTCTGAACAACATCTCTCTCTCTCGGAGCTGCTCTGACTCACATACTTTACATGGTAAACAAACAAACAATCATGCAGTGTTTCCAGGGACACAACTCGTTTCCATCATGCACAGATAACATCTACTGCCTGCCATGTCTGCCGGGTCCCCGTCCCCCCCCGGTCCAGTGCCCATCAGTTGGCTCAACTGTGTGTGTGTTTGTTCCCGTAGACGTGGGTCTGCAGCCAAAACAAACAGTGCCGGCCCGGGGAGAATGATCACTATTTGGCCTTTTACCATTTCCATCTACTCTGCGTGGCCCTCCAACCACCAGCGAGGTCCCATCCCACTACGATTTAACAAAGGCACCCAAACACCTCACAATGAGGCCCCGTGCTGGCCGCCCCCGGGGGAGTTGAAGCCAAAGTCAAAGCCAAAGCGGGAAGGGCCAACATGACCTCATTGTTACTGTTCCTGCCAGTCCTCCTGCCATCCACATACGCCCCCCCCCCCTTTCCTCCTCATTCCCTCTGTCTCTGCTGTCTTCCAATAGGACAGGAGCTTAGGTCGGGGTTAGGTGAGGTGGCTACAGGCCTGACTGTAATGTAAAGAATTTTTATTTTTCCTTTTTCGTAACCCGTTTCCACACATCTGTCCAGTTCTCCCTCTCTCTCCACTCTCGGGTCTATTCTCTCATCCCTTTCTGTTCCTCCTCTTCTTCAATGGAGCCTGACTTAAACTTTACATGCCCAAGCAATGAGATATTGCAAAAATTAGATAAGGGGTCAAAACGCAGGTCAAATAAACCAGTTGCAACACAACATTTTGGTTTGTCTACCACAACTTACTGACAGGCAGTTTTTTCCTGTAAGAAGTATTCAGATCCTTTTACTTATTGTAAAAAAGATGTTCTTTAGAAGTAAAACTCCTGCATGAAAAAGTACACAAGTATTATCAGAAAAACATACTTTCAGTATTAATAGAAAAGTTCTATGACATCAGTATATTATTCTATTTTACAGTCTGTGGTTTTAACTACTTCATATAAGTTAGCTAGTTTTGCCAACCTAGGGGTCAGGCCCCCCATGGGTCAGTAGATAAAAGTGAGAGGTCATGAGAGGATTAATGGGAGAGGAAAGAAGAAAAAACAAAGTTGTTATTCACAAATCTGTTTTCACTTTTTGGACTTTTTTCCTCTAATCTTTGATTTTGGTGAAATATTGGATCGTTTCAACATTTATTGAAATGAAACCATCTGAGAGGTTTAGAGGGGGGGAAAAAAGTATTTGGTGGAGCTCTTAACAACTCAGACATGTGGAATGTGACCCTACTGCACACTAAGATGTAAAAAGACAAAAAGGTTGAAACCGCTGGTTTTCTTCTTTTACTTTTGCTGCATTTCAAAAGCTTGTTAATTTATCATTCGTTTCATATCTGCATCTAAAGTTGTCACATGAATATAGTGCAGTACAAGTACAAGTACAAGTACTTGAGTAAATGCATTTAGTTACTTTCCAGCACTGAAAATAACCAACTGCAGAACAGCATGGTCTGCAAGTTACTTACTTGAGGTTATATAAAAGTTAGTGACTCACACTTCCATCCAGCCAATAAGCTCATCTCACAAATAATTGGTTTAAAAAATTAATAAAGTGCACTCTGACTTCGTCACATCAGGTGATAAGTCTGGGCTGTTCCTAGGAAAGAGGAAGCTCATGACTCCACATCAGATCTGTTTTAGGCAGGTGGCCACAATTCGTGAGAAATTCTGAATGATGAGTTGTGTAAACAGGAATGCAGGCTTTGTGTTCTGCAATTAAACAGAAGTCTGACTGATGAAATGCCCTTTCGAGTCCAGTTCCACTTTCTTTGTTAAGACGTCAGGCTTCATTGTAACAGCAGTCTCATTCTGTGTCTAAAATTATTATAAAAGCGTCAGTCTATTGTTTAAAAGGTACTTTACTTGGGTATCTGGGTAAGACTTTGGCTGAGCAATATCATTAATTGCCTGAAATCATGAGATTTTTGGAAGCATCAGTTGTGATGGAAGATAACAAAAATGAAACGTAAAATTTTGAGGAGTTAAGAGGCTGTGTAACGTTTCTATTATGCTCCTTATCTCTAATTGTTCTATTTGTTCAAGCTCAAACACACATTACAAACTCTCCCCTTGATACAAAGACCCAATTCAACTGTCAAGGCTGAGAAATGATAAAAACTACCTAAATATTCTTCCTCGTAGAATGTCAATAGTAATTTCTCGCAAAAATAGAAGTAAATCTGACCACACACACGCACCACTTAAATCCCCTGCTACTCCCCTCCCACATAATGTGGAAAAATGTTTACCCTTTGATCTCCAGCCAAAGTAATGCAGTCAGACTGATCAGTGCAGCTCTACCTCTACAGTAATATTTCCATTACTCGTCGCCTGATAGTATTCGTCAAAAATGTCTAAGCGCTCAGATGAGGAGCTGCTGAAAGGAGCCCAAGGCAAATGTTCTTTAGGAGTTAACACTCTGCTTTGTTGGTGCCTTGAGGAAGTTGATAACGATTTATCTAATCTCTTTAGCTTTCTCTGAAACTATTACTAGTTACACTAGGTCATAAATGAAGATGACTTATTACAAGCTTGTGGGAACAAAGTCAGCCATTGACTGGTTTTGGCATGGAAAGAGTTCATGAAGGTATTAAGGTGCCAATAGGTGTCATTTTATATTGCAACACTTCATGCTTAAAAATTAACCAAAGTGTAATTACGTTACCCGTCATTACTGTATTTATAGTCTACTGAGTAAGATCAAGCCAGGCTCTTCTAAAAAAAAAAAAAACAAACCTAAAAATAAATTATCAGTTACAGAAGAAGTCTGAGACTAGTCAGTAAATGTATTTCCAAAAATGTGCTTATTTTTAGCCTGGCTTACAGCAGACAGCATCTTAATATAGACTGAGATGAGGTCTGGGAACAGTTCATTTGTTCATATTGGAGTTGTGGTTTATAATAAGTCTGTTAGTAATGAGCTGTTTATTGGGCGAATGTTTATCAAACGCGTCTGTATGTAGCTTATAGTCAATCATATAAAATATACTTGAGAGTGATGAAATAGTTTACTGCTAAAAGTTGCTAATTTTTCCAAATACACTTGTGGTCTAAACTTAGAACACTTTCTAAGGCTTTCTACTTGTATCCATCTAAACATCCAAATCATAGCCTCTTATTGATGGATAATTCATACTGGGACATACATATACAGCGGGTTGCGGTTAGCATTTCTATTGGGTATCTCTTGCATGAATCTGTAAACTACCTTACTATTTCTCTTTTCAGAATATTAGAATTTTCACCTTTTCCTCCTCTTTTCCTGCTCATCTGTCTTTCTTGCTGGAAGAAATACTAACTTTTACTGATGATGCAGCCTCTTACGTTGCATCCTCTGATTCATTCAAATGCGTCGTTCTAAAAACGGTGTTTACTTTTGCTTTTAACGAAACAAATATATGATCATCTCTGTCATGCAAGACCGCCTCGATGTCATGATAATTAGGTGGGCTTTAGGTATTTGGTTTTTCGGCTTTGTGTTAACATTTTTGCTTGCTGAAATACAGCCTAAGGCCAAAAATTCAAATAAAAATTCAACTTAAGGGAAAAAAACAGAGGTCATGACCTTTGTGTCCTCAATGGTAGTTCCTGTGTTTCATCATTGTCTTGCTCCCGTTCTGTGATTGGCTCTCTTGTCGAGGGGAAAATTGGGTCCTTGGTGTCCAGACTGAATTGCAGAGAGAAGTGAATTTGCATGCAAGGAAGGACGGGTATACCCATGCTAGCTTATTTAAGATGATAAAGCAAAATTGTATTCATTTATAATAATCATGAACTTTAGGGGTATTGAAGGGTGTTACTTCATGTTGTTAGACTTTGTACAGCTGAACAATTTAAAAAAAAAAAAAAATCAAATTGTGACATTTCTGTCAGATATTGAGATTCCATTCACCCTTCATGCTAATGCACACAGTGAACTTTCAAAAGGCGGCATATATAAATATATAAATCTCAAGATTGTATTGCATGAAATTGCAGTTTTTGATCTAAAACGATAGATCATTCAGGCCTAATACAATGGCTGAGGCAGCCCTTAGTTCAACCACCTGAGGTGCTCTCAGCTTTAGGCATAGGTATCCAACCCAATGTGGACTAAATGGAATAAGTAGCTGGATCTTCGACACAATTCTTCCTTGGAAATCCAGCTGACATCCTGACAAATAAAGTTTGATCTCTAGACCCGTGACATAGTTTGATGGAACTTTAAAGCTATTTTCAGCTGAACATTGAGGGGAAGCAGTGAGGGTGAGGATGTGTGTGTCAGTGAGTTGATTAAAAATGGAAGTGTCTCTCCCTGGTCTCCCTGCTGTCATCCGATCCACTCTGGCTGGCCGTCTGCACACACTGTGGCATTACCTCAGACCGGAGGAGCTTGAGTTTCTCAGAGTGGACACCGGGCAAGCGCAGGACAAATGGAGTCTGGCCCGTTCATTGTGCAAGAACAGCTCTTTCTCCATCAACCCAGCATCTACATCCAGTCATTTAAAAAAAAGGGGAAAAAAATGCACCCAAAGACTATCCTATCACAGTAATTTAATCGTGCAATGAGTGATGCAGTATTGTTTTTTTTTCCTTCTACTTACTAAAAAACTTCTCCAAAGGGTGTCATTTTAGTAAATGTAACTATTTGTTTTCCTTAACGTGTGAAAATCAATCTACAGACTTAAAATTTGCTTGGTGAGTAAGAAATATTCTTATATAAGCTGCAGTGGAAGTCACAGGCTGATAGAAAACATATTTGATGTTGGTTATCATTGTACTAAATGGAGGCATGATAAGGATTAACTGACCTTCATTGTGGTAGTTCATGGGAAGTGAGTGATTATAAATTGATTTTCATGTCAGCAGAGATTAGAGCTTGTTGAATTGTTTAACTTCTTAGAATTCAAAATCCCCTGATACAACAGCAGCATTTAGTTGTATACATATATCGCATGAGAAAACCTCAGCTACAACACTGAAAGTATTTTTATCTGTAGTAAAACACAATGTTACTGTTACAGTTTCAATCTATATCATCAATATCCACATCATCAATACAATAAGAAAATATCAGTAGTAGGGCTGCAACTAATCACTATTTTGATATTTAATTTAGATTTGAGCTGTTTGTGTGATTATTTAATTGTGCCCTTTATAATCTCCTTTTTAGACATTTTACACAATAAATTCATGTCTGTAATGATCCTCAGTGTGATTTCTATGAGTTTATGGACAAATAATTGATCTTTGAAATCTGATCATTCATTGAACTTCAAATTGCAGATAATTTAGCTTATTTCAAGTTTTTTTTTTCTTATTTGGGTCAGTTTGGTATTGTTTTAAGTTATAAATTATTTTTATCTGATGTAAAACAAATGTTTGCAATATTTTAGCTGTACATAACATAAATTGCTTTTGACATGTTGCAGATTTCCAGTGTTCCTGTGTTATATATTTATTATCATTTATAGCTGGAAAACTGGAAAAATAGGCCTGGAGCTTAAGTAGTTAAATCTAACTTAAAAATGGCCAACTATAGCTGACATGCTTTGGAAAATGGAGAAAAAATACCAATCTGAGCATAACAATTTCTGAAAAAAATGCACTATATTTATTCAAGCTGGAGGTTTTCACTCTAGTCCCACCTGCCAATTTCATGTGCGTCTGCTTGCATGCGTTACATCGTTTATTTTTTTTGGAGGGCGGGGAGCCGGTTTGTGCATGAGTGCATCTGTGTTTTTTTTGCACTAAAAAAAATGCCTGATGACTCATTAGAGGCGAACACTGGGCTTTGGCTGGCGTCACTGTTGATCTCCTCCGGTCAGGGTCAACCGGCGAGGCCTCCGACTACTCTCACCCCTGGGCTTGTTTGCGCAGTGAGTGAGGGCACAGCGCGTCAGGTCACCTGGTTACCATGGCTACAGTCAGTGTGGTCAGCCTTTCCTGTAAAGAGTGGAATAACAGATCCATATCCCGCTTAGCAAAGAGTCCCGGAAGACTGGGAGGAGGATTACTTTTTTTTTTTTCTCTTCTTCTTCTTTTTATGCTTTCTGAAGAACGATTTATCTATCACTTTATTTTGTCTAACATTGTTTTTTTTCTTCTGTCCTCTCCCCATTAATCATCTCACAGCCTCTCACATTTATCTGCAGACCCGTAGGAGGGGCCCGATCCCTAGGTTGGGAACCCCTGAACTAAAATAGCTAAATATACATGAAGTAGTTCAAACTGCAAAGAGTAAAAAGCTGCACTCTGACTCTTTAGTATTAAAAGCTAATAATATTATATCCACTACTCACAATAAGTTAGGAAGAGACTGGATTTCATACATTTTTAGGGTAATAAATAAATAAAAATGGTGTTTCTTCTCATTCATTATTAGTAATATCAAAGGGAACTTTTACTTATTTCACTAATATTATGATTAAATATAATATTACTAATATTATAATATTATTCCTAACTTATTGCGAGTAGTTTATATGTCAAAGGTCTGAAACAAGTACTTTTACTTGAGTAAAAATGTCCATGCAGGATTTTTAATGTTTGTTTTTTTATATATTGCTGTACTCTTGTCCTATCTGACTGTAAATGGAAGGTTCTATTTTATTGATTTGTCCAGAGTGATGTATTTTCTTACTTGGGAGTTTTACTTCAACTAATCTTCTGTATTCATGGTGGATAAAAAACAAACATCTAAAAGAAGCCGTAACCATAAAACTGTCACAAGGCCAAATTCTACTTCATCCTTACTGAGCAAGCTGTTCATGTACTTCCTTTTAATTCTGTATTGCTACATAATTCACAAGTACAATGATGTATGCTTTGTTAATATAAGCAAATGGGTTATATGGAAACTAATAACCGCAGTGACGTCTCAGGAACAAGAGGCTCCTTAGATAAATGAAGTTAGCAAATAGTGACACTTCCATACACGCACTTTGTATGAGGTAGTCACTGATATCATCATTATCATACCACCAGCTGTCCTTTACTAGATGAAATTGTGTAGATACCAACTTGACACCACATTCATTGTTAAAGAATGATAGATTTTTGTTGGATTCTAACAAATTAGTGACACATTAGCAGCACAACAGCTATTACAAGACAAATTCCTCATGATAGCATCATATAATGTGCTGCAGATGCTTTTGCATATCCTGCACTGCCTGTGACTGACCTCATACACACAGTGAATGGAAAATCTGATGATTTCGGTACTTTATACTAAGGTCTATGCAGTTTTTCAGTGCTGGCATTGCATATAGACAGTTGCACTGGATTTTAAGGCATCTCTGAGGTTTGGTTGTTGCAGTACGTGTCATCCTGGATTCCTTTGTTTCCCTAATTTCACAAGAGCCTTTGGCAAGCCTCATCGTTTTTGGGAATGGTCATGTCATCTGGGAACACACTCATCGAGGAATTTTTTTTCATGTCTATTTCGCAGAGGTTGACGCTCATGTGTGAAGGGGGCTTTGTGGGAAAGGGGCGTATCTGCGACTAAAGATAAACGTCAACTTCATTGCTCCCACTTGGGTAATCGGTTTTATTCTCCTATGGGATTATAGAGCAGAAGCAAATGAAGAATAATACCGCATTGCTTCTTAACCAGCGGCCGCCACAATATTTCTTCTCACATTCTTAAAATAGGTAATGTAAAACTATTCCTTTCCAAGTAAAAGACCTGCAGGAAAAAAACATACAAAAGTACATAAGTGTAGCAGTAAAATATACTTGAAATAATAAACTAAAACTACTCTATTAGTATTTTGTCCTCCTGATATATAATTATATAGGACCATTGTGGGATTGTTTATTCTACCACAGCAATGTGGAGCTAGTTTGAACTACTTCATTTAGTTTCAAATACTTAATATAGGCCTACTACTTTAGGCCAGTGGTTCCCAACCTAGGGGTTAGGGCCCTTCCAAATGGTCACCAGATAAATCTACAGGGTCATGAGTGGATTTACGGGGGAGAAAAGAAGAAAAGATACACAAATCTGTTTCTACTTCTTGGGGTTTTTTTCTCTAGGCTTTTATTTTTGGTTAAATATTGGATCATTTGAACATGAAATTAAACCATGTCAGAGGTTTAAAGTTTAAAAAAAACACACTTTGGTGGAGCTGTCAACAACTCGCATACAATGTGATTGAGGGTTGAAACCACTGGTCTGAATCCCCCCCACAGACTGAATCCCCCCCCCCCCCCCCCCCCCCCGAGGCAAATCTGTGATAAAATCTTTTTTTCTTTTTCATAAAAGGGCTGCTTTAAACATCCAGATGTTGTTCTCACCTTTGACCTCTCTCATTCTTCAACAGGCAGCTCACTCCGGCCTCCAGCCACTCAACTTTAAAACTGACCAGTAGGTGATTTTTGGAGAGTGAGACAAGGATTGCCAGGGATTTTCTTTCCCCTTTTCTGTCCATCTGAACATTCGCACAAAAACGTCTACAATATGTCTGTATAAACAAGAATTACTGATATGTGGTGGGGAGTCAAAACGAATAAATGACAGGAAATACTGTCTACTGAGCTTATGCGATGTGCAAAGAAGTGTAATGAGGCATTTCTTCGTGTCATATCTGACTTACTGGAATAAATGGACATTTGAATGGTGCCTGTGATATTTGGCTACCAAATGAGGTTTTCCATTTGATTTCCAGGAAAGCCAGAGGAGGGAAAGTAGTAGATTAAAATGCCATAAATCCTAACGTTGAATTAGATATGACTTTTTTAATAAGTCAAAAGTTCATAAGAGCTGAGTGGTTTAGTGATGATGCAAGCCTGTAGTTTATAGGAATCGTATGCTTTCTGGTTAACTGATGGGCTGAGTAAAAAACACTTTGAGCTTCGCAACACACTTTTTCCGGGAAGCAAGGAAAGAGGGCTTCTTCGACACAGCTCACCTGAGTCAGATTTGCATAAAGAGATGAAGTTTATGTCTTTGATGTCCAAAACCTCAAGCGTTTCACTTTCACTTCCCACAGTCTGACACTGAGTGTGACGTTACTGCTCTCGATTGCTCTCTCTCGCCATCTCCTTTGTTTTTTTTTCTTCCCCCCCATCCACCCACCCACCCACCACACACTTACGCGCAAAGTAGTAGCACACTTCTATACCAGAGCTTGCGAAGTGAGTGCATTTCATCTGCGGCCTCATTTCCTCAAAACGTCCCATACAGTGTATGCAATTCAACATCCTTGTTGTATATAGCGGTGGGTACAGTACTGTGAATATATATTTGTATAAAAGTACAAGTACTCCCCTAAAAAGAAACTTAAGTAAAAGTGAAATTACTTAAAAGTGCAAGTACTTTTGATTTAAATGTGTTTTTGGGTGTGTTGGCTCATGCAAAAAGTGAAAACAAAGCACAGATATATAGTTTTAAATGAAATGGGGCAGATATGAAAAAAATCTGTCTCTTCCTCCATTTTCATTGACCTTCACCTTTCAACTAACGAACTTGCTTCAAGGTTTTGGAGTTTTAGCTTTAGCGAAACATAGTCATACTTTTTCACCACTTTGCACCTTCAGCATCCTCTCGTGCAACACAAATCTCAAAGTTTTATCACCACCTGCGGCGTCTCCAATAGAGATTCTTCACAAATGCTGTCAGACTAGTTCAGTACTCAGTAAATAAAAGCAGAAATGGCAAATGTCGAGAAGGAAAAAGTTGATTACTGGCTCGAGAATATACTTAAAGAGTACAGATTAGTACAGATTAAAAAAAGCATTTGTTCCTCATACTCATGTGTGTCACTTGTTCCTATGCATCACATCATCAATAAAAATAACTTATTAAAATAACGAATTTATACAGAACAGAGTCATTATCTGCCAAGTGTGACAGATGAAAATAACCCTGGGAATTAATTAGTCATCGGTTAAAAGCAAAAGATTAGAAGAAGCTGAGGATATGAATAAAGCAACTTTAAAATAATGTCTAAACCATGAGTATGACTGTATTCTCATAAATCACTCACTGTATGTTCCACTATAATATGTGAGATTTAGTTGATCATGGAAATAACACAGAACCTGTGTTTAATCACAGAATCCGCCGTATTACTCAATCTCCCTCCAGGGGGTCTGATTTCCTGCATAGGTCACACCTCTAAACACAAACCACAGTGAAATGTTGTAAACTTTACAGGAACTGTGATGTCTCACTGTGCCTGACAACAAACAATGGAGTCATTCAACCTGCCTGGAGCTTTATCTGACAAAACACACACTGTAAAAAGCACTGACTTTTACAGACTTTTCCTATGAAAATAAAACTACAAAAATGGGGTATAAATGCCATTCAAACATATTTTTTTGTTTTTTTAATCAGTGATTATTACATTAAATATAGTTTAACTCATTTAAGTCCACTGTCAACTAGAGTCTATGGCTGTCATTTTCTAATCAAAATAAAAAATCTTATTAGTCATACAGTTTTTTTCCAATGACATGATGGTAGACAACTTAGGCAAAGGTTTTATACAAAAAAAAAAAGAACTTTCCAAATCCTTCCTGTCATATGACGTCAACGACTTCCTGCCCCTTTCCTCTCGAGAACATGGCAAGAAAATCCCTCCCAGAAAGCATTATTTTATGCAAATTACAATTTTGACATGTGCATATGAAGTGTTCAAGTCTCTAGAGTAACCTCCCCAAAAAAGATTTTTGTGCCTGGGATAAATAGTTCTGTTTATCTGTTTAATCTGTTTATGAACATATCTGTGCAAAGGGCAAAAGTTGCCAGGTATTAAAAAGCTATTATCTTAGTACAAAGTGGGGAAAAAAATAAATACGTAGGTGACTGATTTAATTATATGCATGGAAACTTTGAAAAAATTTTGGACCTAAATGGGTTAATATAGAAGATTTTACATAAAATTGTGTGAATAAACTCAATTTAGGAGTACATTTCTGTGATTTTTGTACAAAACGTATAGTTTTTACAGGCAAAAGGAACTATTTTTCAATAAAAAGCCAACAATTACACAGTATTTTAGCTACAGAATAGCTACTAAGATAATCATTTTCTGTGTACAATTGTGGTAAAAGACGCAAAGTTTAGAGGAACCTTATCATCCGGTAAAAAGCGGGCCTCTAGTGTTATCATCATATCCACCGCGGTTGAGACACAGGGGTCCCATCAGTGCCACTTCCTATCACTGCTGTGGGTAAGAGGAGGGGGAGGCTTTTCTGTTTTTTCAGCCTGATAACATACATATGAAAGAGAGAGAGAGAAACCTGGGGGAAGTTTCTCTGCCTTTCAACACCGATGTTTTATTAGAAAACGCCAGATGTTTCAAGATTAAGCTTTCGTCTCCACAGACGTTTAACACATCTTTTTAGAGGAAAGGATATTAAAAAAAAAAAAAAAAAAAGACAGTTTATCGCAGTTAAAGCTTCTTACACAAACAGAGATTCCTCATGAATGATTCAGACGTTGGTTGGGAAGACTCCTGATTCATTTGTTCTTTCCGAGGCACATATTTGGGGGGTTGAAGCATTTTCTTTTGAAATTGTTTTCATAAGTCTCACTCATCGGTTGTAAAAAAGTCATGCAACATGTAATGGCTGACTACCGTCTGCGTCTCTTGTTATGGGAAGTGAGGAGGAGGTTTGTAAGTGAGTGTGCCCCGTTTTGGCATGTGAGGCTTTTGATTCTTTTGCTGCCACTTCCAATCACGGATGTGTCAATATCCTGCTGATTTAGAGTTACAGGGTGTTTTGTGTGTGTGTGGGCACATGGGTTTTGAGAATGTGAATGAATTAAAAAAAGGAAAAGAAAAGACAGTGAGAGGAGAGACAGAGAGAGATAGAGAGAGAGAGAGAGAGAGAGAGAGAGAGAGAGAGAGAGAGAGAGAGAGAGACAGATTAGGATGAGTAGTTTTGCATAAAATGCGGCTGTGTTTGCTCAGGGCTCACAGGTTGTGACCAACATCTGTAGGGTTTCCTGATACGATGAGCCACGATGAGTCACACTTCTCAGAGGCCGCAATCAATTCCTTGAATTGTTACTAAGAGAACGACTCCCCTCCCTCCTCTCCTCTCCTCCCATTCTTCTATCTATGGTAGTCATTTTCTCATTCATACCGAGTGTGACAGACGAACTGCTTTGATAGCGGCTGACCCTTCGTGTTACAAAGGTTTCACAGCTTTTCTGTTCCATTTGTACATTACGCAGCCACTCAACACTCAACCCCTTGTCTGTGGCTCTGTTAGTACTGTTATGCGTATACTATTTTCTAATTTCTTCCATTGATTTAGAACAAAAATGGAAAAAAATAAATACATTTTTCCATTTCTCCTACTGTATTTTTCTATGACAATCTGGTTGTTTTAAATTGGTTACTTAAGGGCTCTATTAAAATAATGCCACCTTGGTTTATATATAAACTAAGCTGCTAAGCTTTAAAGTCCTGCTGAAATGATCCTTTTAGATTACATCCCTGGTAGGGTCGCAAAATTCTGGGAATTTTCAAAGTTGGAAACTTGGGAATTAATTCATTTACACGAATGAAGGTTGGCCCTTAACAGGAAACTTGAATATAGTTGAGGGAAATGTATTGTAGCACAATCTTGGCTAAAACAACCAGATTTAAAGGGATAGTTCAACATTTTTGAAGATCCACCCATTGTCATGATTCCCATAGTCATAGCATTTTTTTTGGTGATACAAGCTATTTCCAGACCAGCGGAGCAGAGCCGTGAGCTGCTCACTTACTACTACTACGGCTAATGGTATTTTTTGGTTTCCCTCATCAATCTCAGCAAATACACAATCCAGCAACTCCCAAATGCTGTGGTGGATGAAGCAAATACAGGTCTGGTTCATAACGTTCCGTTATTATCTCATAGCGTAGTGAACTAGGTTTTGATAAAATTATGATGTTAATATATTTGATCTATAATTGTTATTAATGTTTAACTTGCAAATATTACAAAACATATTCATAGAGTAGCTAACTAGCTGGTAATTTAGGAGCTAAATGTTGAATATTTCCAAAATTCCCAACTTCTCATGTAAATCTTTCCATGTAACGTTTCCATCGTTATGCTGTATACTCATACTGTAGAGGGCACCGTTATGGATCATCTGACAAAACTTGGTCACTACAGGAGGTAGATGAAGAGGTGTTTTAGCTAATGCTACATGATGCCAAACAATTTGACAAAAATTCAGTTTTGTCAGCATTTTTTTAAAAAGTGTTTTTTGCAATAATATAATTAATTAACCTAGAGCAAAATGGTCTTCAAAGGCTTCTTTTTGTTGATGTATTGCCTGTTTACATATTCATCAGTGAATTTAGAAATGCTGGCGTGGAGAGAGTTAAAGATGTCAGATTACAGGGAGATGGCTATGATGTCTGGTAGTAATCCCCAGTTGCTGGTAGTTAAAACGTGCATTTTTATTATTTTTTTTGGCTTCATGCCTTTATTTGACAGTACAGTAGAGACGGATGGGAAGGTGGGAGGCAGAGAGGAGGAATGACCTGCAGGAAAAGGCCGTCCGATGTGAGATTCTAATACAGGGTCACCTGTGGTGAGGACTGTAGCTTCTATATATGTGGAGGGGCCACTCTACCCATTGTGCCACTCGCTGCCCTAAATTTGCATATTAACTCAAAAAAATAATTCATGAAAGTGCCACACCATCCACTTTGACTAAACGACTTTGTTTCATCAGAATGGAAATGATGCACGGCATGTTTATAATAACACAATTGCCCATTTCCAGTTAATTGCACCAACAATGACCATTGAGTAAACATTTTTGCTGCCTTTCATCACAACGGGAAATATGACCCACTTCCTCCCTCTGCGAATGGTGTCAAAAAGTTCAAACATGTAACATGTGCACGGATCCTAGAAAATAAAGTAAAAAAAAAAAAGTTCACCCCACAGCAACATTTCTCCATTTTCAGCCATCTGCCACTGCTGGTCAGCAAGATATGGTCAACTTTTTTTTTTTTTTTTTTTAAATCAGTGCAATCAGTCACGCTCACTACTTCATATTTAATGGCATTGGTGGGGAAATCAAAAGAACTCCCATTAAAAAAAACAACTCCCCTAGACTCCCCTTAAAAAATAGATTGAAGTAAAAGTTGCATTGTGAGAAATATGCTCAAGTATATGCAAAAAACTTGGGTTAATACTACAAGTTACAAGTTCCATTTTTGGGGTTTTAGGGTGTGTAGGCTAGAGCGCTTATTGATACATCTTTCCCCCTCTCTTTCAGCATTTCCCAATCACTCCATTTATCACCCATTTCATATTGCTGGAAAACAAACTTCTTATGCAAACATCTGTACTTGGTAAATTTCCTGCAAAGAGTTTTCCAAGATTAACATTACATTTCAAACAGGCTTTATTTACTTTCACCCATTTCTCATTTTAGTGAGGAGACCTTGAACACATTATACTGTAAATTCATGTAAATAAAGTGTTTAACAAGTTAAACAGCATCTAATTCTCTTGGTTTAAACACAGTTCAGCAATGGATTGCCATTTTTAACTGATGGGATGGAATTTGCGGTTTGAGCCAAATTTTCTGCCTTGGACATTCACTGTGTGAACATGGACAACTTTATAGATAATAAAGGCGTTGAAAACAAGGTTTATATGCACAGGCTAAAGATCGTAAAGGGACTGGTTTCGCAAATACAAGAGAAACCTCAGGCTTAAAATGTTAATCTGCTTCGTGCCTTCTTGTGTACAGTACATTATTTGTGTCCTGCGCATTCTCAAGAATTTCTGCTGGGAATTACGCCTGAAAATGGAAGGAGGCGCCAACGCTGTCATAAATATTAATGTGGTTCCTGGGAAAGTCGAACGATACCATGGCTTCCAAGTAATCAACAACTGACTTTTGGCCACTGAGTTGTTTAAAAATGCAGTTTATCCATCAAACGGAAGTAGTTCAAACACCACTTGATGAAAGAGCCACAGCGCCACCTATTGTAGCGGAGTCACCCACGTCGCTGACCATTATCCAAAGGAAACAAATTCCATGTGTACTTGGGTTTTGGGACAGACCACCCGCCGAGTTGTGCAACATCGAATTTGACAAAACACAGTCCGATGGTACCATGTGACCACGATGATTGAGCAACGCTGCACATTCCCCCCCCCCAATCCTCGCATTTAGAGCAGAGCAGATCCTTACTCAGTAACAAAAGGTTAAAAATAGAAAACATAGCAAAGTAATTTAAAAAGTAAAAAGTGGATTACCAGCTTTAAACACAATTGATTAAAGAGGCTGTGCAGTTTAAAAAATGTGCCTTAGAAAGTATTTATTCATATATATATTTTTTTTCTTTTTTTGTTTCTACCAACCACTGCTTAATGCACAGCACTGTTTCAGAACTTCCTTTCAATGTATAAATTGGGCAAGTACGTTTCTAGTTAGAAACATTTTGCAAGAGTGTACTGTAATTTAGCATCGTCGTGCCAGGATACTGCGAAGATGTCGCAATGGGTTTTTTTCCTGTTTTTGACCAATGTTGCAATTATTACACGAGTTCCAGTTGTTCTGCAGTTGCACTTCCCGTATGGATATTCATCACTGCCAAGGGATGTCACTTCACTCGCAACCTTTTGTTTTTGATGCCCGTAAACCCGCGTATGGGTGTAAAGACCAAACGTGCATGGAACGTTTAGAGATAGTACGGATCCAGGCAGGATGTGCTTCCCTCCACTGTGTGCGTGTGTGTGCAGATGATGGGAATATGATACATTCCCATTTACAGTCACTGTGTGTACTTTATGACTCAACCTGCAGGAACTGGGTCTAATAATCACCTTTATTCATTCAAAGGTTTATGGAATATCAAAGACTTTTCCTTAGCCTGTGGTACATGCTTACTCAGGCAATTACAGCCATATATACATTAGAGGCCTTGAATATAGTATCCTCAACAATTACCTAATTTCTGCAAATGGCCTCCCAAGTTGATGGACGCTATTGTGTTAAATACACAGTGAATAAAAGTGGCTTTGTTTGCCTAAAGAAAAAACAGGAAGGCTTTGTGCTTTCTTCTTGTGACACGCTGGTAAACTAACAACCACTAACTCCACAGCACAAAGAAAAACAAGGAATGCAATTATGCTATTATGATAATTATTTAATGGCATGCTTTGAATGCAGAAAATTATCTTCGCACTGAATGAGGTGATTCTGAAAAGAAAACGGAGAAAGATAAAGAGGGAGAAAAGCTGTGCTAAGTCCAAGTTTCCTCCTCCAAATCTCCATATATTAAACATATGAGTCAGCACAGTGAAAATGAGCCTGTCTGCCTGTATTCTGTCCTCCACTGACCTGTGAGCTCATGTTTCTAAACTGCATGTTTACTTGGCATCACAGGCTTGGAAATGGCATTCAGCAAAGTTTTAAATATTCAAAACCCATATTGCTGAAGTTTTATTCATACTTTGTGTTTTCTCTCTCGATGGTTGCCAAGCAACATTCTGAAAGTTTCCACATGCCGGACCTCGCGGTTTCCGATACTGTGAGTCACCTCTGAAGTTTTACTTTCTTTCATAAATGCGCATCCTACTTACATAACAGTCACCAATTGCAATGGGGCAGGACTTTTATTAATTAATGAAATATATATTAATATATTGACTCATTTTTACTTCACGACAAGGCTCACTTTACCCAGCAGAACAGACCAAATGATTCAGAGGACTGCCCATTCTGAAACCCCAATAGTGAGGAAAAATGTCCCATTTGACTGAAAACCTATTAGTCCGACAGCCTGTAAACGCCCCCTAAGGTGCCCTTCTGTTGTATAAATGTGATAAGTTGCCCTCTAGACTGCCCTTCCAGTGGACAAAAACACCAAAAATCAGTATTTTCAGAGGAACAAGCCTATAGAACTATTGGAATTCCAAAATAATAGGCCCATGGCCCAATGGCATGTCACCATTCTTCAAAACTCGACGAGAGCCTAACATTTTATCACAGATATATTGGTCCCTTCTCACTCTTGCAATTCTTGCTTTGCGTTTCAGCAGCACATTCGTGCTGAAAAAAATATCCCATTTTCCCCCCGTCAGCCATAAGGTCTGTGTTTAATCTGGCACGTTGTCCGGCTAGAAAAAAAAAAAAATTAAAAACAGTGGTCATTTAACAAAAAAAAAAACCAAGAAACGTTAGTGTCTGTCGGAGGAGCTGAGCCAACAATGACAGAATACACATGGCCAGCAGCAATGTCGAATTATTATATCACATTCAAACAAGCTTGTTGATAAAATATCCTCATATAGTCATGGAATCACTCCATACAGCTCTATGATGAAGCCGGTTTGACACACGCAATAATGCTGCAATAATGGAATTCATTCATTCGAAAGGGTGTGTTTTTTTTTTTTTAATATCTCACCCTTCAATTATCCAAGACTGAGGATGATGTGTAAATGCCCTTCTGCTTCCACTTGAATATTTATGTTGTTGTTATGAGTCAATCTGTTAATCTGTAGTGACCCCATTCCTAATAAACCTTTATCACGGAATTGTGCAAACATCCTGATAACTTAAACTTAACAGCAGGTCAGACAGAGTTGAATTCAAATTAAGGATCCTTGTAAAGATAAATTGGAAACCAAACTTTTTTTTTTTTTTTTTTTAATGAGACGGATTATCTGCAGATGTCTCCTCTTAACCATGTCTCCAAAACAAATGGACCTGTTGATTAGAGGGGAAAAAAATGAATAAAGAAGTTTCACGTTAAAAATAAGCACTGCTCTCGATATCAACTTTATATTCTAAATATAGTTTATAAGGATAAAACAGTAGTTTAGTCCCTTGATTAAATTTAAAATAAAAAATTATAAATTGCTGACAACATTGAGGATAATCAAATCAAAAATATTTACCATGGGTTTAGTCATTTTTAGGACTTTTTAGTCATATTTCATATTGGTCCTTTGAAGTTGGGAAAAAGACGGTGGATGTTTTGCAGAAAACCAACTCACAATGACGTATGATTTTCGTGGCAGGTGTAGTTTTTTTGTACGCTCAAAAAGTAAACTTTTCTCAAATTCTAAATGGTTTCCACTTTTAATAGCAAGTTTTGAAGTCAACGCCAATTTGTCTCTGAATCTGGAAAGTACAACCTACGAACATGCTTCACGTGTTTCCAGAAAGACAGGTGAAACATGAATGAGTTACAGAAGCCTGTGGAACAGACGCTAGTCACTTTTCTTTCCTCAGATTTGGGGCCAAAACCACACAAAGTCCAAATAAACTAAAATAAAATGGTTAATCAACATTATACTGGCACACCAATCAATCATACTTGTAACTATTTCCATTGTTTTTTTTTCCTTTTAATTCAAACAGAAGTCCTACTAAACTACATTTGCAGTGAGTTCCGACATCTTTCACTACTGACGAAAGTTTGTAATTGCAACGGAAAGCACCTGGACCTAAATCCATTTACAGAATGGTTTTCCCGTCAAGAAAAGAAAGCGAGAGACGGGTGAAAAAATAGGGACGTTCCTTCTTCTTCAGGCCTCCATTATCAGGGCAGTGATATTTGAGTTTGTTGTGAAAGTCCGTGTGTGGGCTGTGTGAGGCCTGCCAGGGCACAGCCAACAGGGCAACGTATCGGATTGTTCCCTGCTCGCTCTGCTGCGTTTCCATGGAAGTGCGGCCGTGCAGTTTCCTGTGTGACGCGAGAGCCATGAGTGTCTCGAGTGTGCATCTCCATGGCAGCCACTTTTTTTTTTCTCTCCTTGGGACATCCTTCATGTCCTGACAGGAATTTTAGGGGGGTCTGTCTGCGCCGTCTTGTTGTTGGGTTTTTCCATGATTCGAAATATGTGACACAAGTACAAATATTTTGTCCATCTCGTTCGATACCGACGGGGGATTCATCCGCACATAACCAAAGTGAGGGATCACTTGTAATACTGTGTCAAAAAGATTAGTGCTTCACTTTAGGATTGTTTTGAAGAAAATTAACATGAGTCATTTTCATAATCATTCCCAGATATTTTCCAGGGAAAGCTGAAAAGCCCCACTTTCAAAAAGATCACGTGAGGAGCTGCCATGCCAAAGACAAATTTTAACACTCACACTTTTACTAAAAGAAAAAGCAGACAAAGAAGACATCAAATCCAGCTGGGAACATGACCCCAAAGCCCAGTGTTTTTGTAGAGGAAACCAACAAATTTTGATTTTTAAGAAGTCTAACAATCAAAATTCCTTTTTCACTGTGTATATAATACTTTCCACAGTTTAGAATTTTGTCCAAATCAGTTTTTTCATCATTCCTACAACTATTGAGGAATCATTAAATTAATCTTTAAACTTATTTGGTACAGAACATCACTGCACCAAGCTGGAAGTAGTAGCTATTTTAGATTTTTATTCATATAGTTTCATTAAATCTAACCATCAACATGTGCTCAAATAATGTGCGCAGGGCTTATATTACAAAAAACATCCTGGGCTCTGTGCGCTATAGATATATCTCAGTGACCGTGACAACTTCGGTGACATTTGGCCAATAGGTGGCGCTGTAGCAGCAGCATCCAACTATAAAGGAAGGAATCTCTATGTATGCATGATATGAATTATTATACATTTTAACTATGATTTAAACAAAAACACGAAAATGTGACTAACTAAAGATAATTTTGATGTAAAAGTTAAAAATCCTCAATATGAACACTAGTCAAATACAAGCACAGACCGTGTTCAACAATAGGTTTCAGAGAGGTTGATCGTAAGCTGAATTGTTCTTAAGTCATAATACATTTAATTTCAATCCATAACTGCTATTTGAGGTCATTTGATGCAGGGATATGCACGTATGTAGCGGTGCTGCTTGGCATGTGTTGCAGCAGGAAGTAGTCAGATGTTGCGGGCGGTTTAAAATACAAACTTGCGAATGCAATGTGGCATTTGATGAACATTTATGGACATCAGTCAGCGGTTTGAAGTCATTATTGCACATGCAGCAGCCAGTAACATAATAAATTTGCCCTTTTAAAATGTAATAGGCTAATGTTTTATTTTATTTGTAGTATATTTGGCAGGGACAATGCAGTCCACATTATTACAATCATGACATGGCTAGGCCATGACAAAACTTAATAAACAACATAATAATTTGCCAATAACATAATAAAAGTCCTGGACTGACAAGGTAATAACTTTTTTCAAAAAATGTAATAACTTATTAACTTATCGGCTCAGTTGTTACATTTGCTATTTATTGCCAGGCCAATAACGTAATAAGTTATGACATTATCAGCCCAAAGTTATTATAATTTCAGCACATTTTTCACGTTATTGGACAGTTATTGCGTTATCTGCCTATTACATTTTAAAAAAGGGTAAATTTATTACTTTATAGGCCGTTAAATTATTGGCCATTATTACGTCAGTAGCTACTCCATGCACAGAGATGCATGTGAAGCAGTGCTGCTCAGGATGGGTTGACAGAAAGGGGAATTAGTCAGATGTGGCAGATGGATCAAAAAACAAACTTAACACAATACTGCATTTCCCAACCTTTATGGACAGTGGTTATTTGTATCTACGAGTGTTCATAAGTGAAAAGTGTTCATATATTGGGGAACTGCTGTATAGATATATGGTACTTAGTGGCATATGTTTTATGCTAATTTATGATTACAGACATTAAATGCTCATATACAAAATCGATAAATTCGACACTTTACATTATGTTCTACTTCTTGTCATGTGTTTTTTGCCAGTGATCCAGGAGGGGGCCACCCTCTGCTGACACGCCGTTAGGTTATTCCTGGAAGGCGCACAAGGTCACTTCTGATCACCTGATTACCCGCTTTTCTTACAGGAAAGACCTGTTCGTTCCACCCGAATGAACTTTGGTTTCAAGTTTTTGTTCCCTTATTGTAATGTGGCTACCTAATGCACACACACACGCGTACACAGCGTAAATAGCAAAATAGAAGAAGTAGTCATGTACACATACCAGCATACCAGGCAAGTTCCCGCTCTCTCTCTTTCACAAGCAAACACAGGGACACACACATACACACAGCTGTCATTGTATACTAAGTATGTGGTTTGATGTATTGAATGGCTCAACTGTGTCAAATGATCAGAGGGTTTCCAGTAAAGCTCCCGTTTCCGGCTTATGATCCACACATGATCCAAAAATGTGGCTTTGCATCTTTTTTTTATTTTTATTTTTTGTCCTTTTAATGACTGAATCCTACTGTTTCTTCATGTTGTGTCCTCATATCAACTTCCAGCCTCCACACTGGACAGTCAGAAACTTTGTCTGTTAAAGTTGTGTTCAAAATAAAAGCGGTGTGTTTAAAAACGTGTGTAAAGCCATAATACTTATTTTTATTTTGATGTCAATTTTTGAATTACTTTACAGAATATATATATATATATGAATAGACACTTCATCCTCACAATTCCTCTGCATTTCTTTGTTTCGCCTCAGAAAACAGAATTTCTGACATCATCCCAGACGTTTTCAATGGGATTACGGTCCGGTGAATGGGTTGGCCACTCTGGAACTTAAATTTTTGGCCTGGAACCAAGATGCTGCTCATTTACTGATGTGTTTAGGGTCATTGTCTTGTTGAAACATTTCAAGGGATTTTCCCCTACGGCAAAAGGCAACATGACCTCTTCAAGTACTTTGGTATAGGCAAACTGATCCTTGATCCCTTGTCTTTGTTCCGAAGAGGATAGAGGATAGAATTTGCCAAAAAACACATCACCGGCCTAAAGAGAAACATTTTGTGGACTGATGAAAATCAGATTCTTCTTTTTGGGTCCAAGGGCCGCAGGCAGTTTGTCAGACGATCACTGAATTTAAGCCACAGTTCACTTTGAAGACAGTGAAGCATGGTGGTGCAAGTATCATGATAATGGGGAGGTTTCTCTTACTATGGTGTCAGGCCTTTTTAGCGCATAAAAGCGATCATGGATCAGTTCGCCTATATCATAATACTTATGCCCATGAAATGTGAGTTTCAACACAACAATAACCAGTAGACCTGCGCGATATATCAATTAAATTGATTAATTCGAATTTACAGTTCAGGACGATGTATTTTTATGAAAATCGATTTTTTTTATATATTATTAATATTTTTTATACGCGACCATCAAAGTGGAACTAATTGCTCTACACGGGTAAACTAGCGGGGCGCACCCAAACATTGTCGATTCACAAGCATGGCAGCGACTGAGGGAAAGCCGGAGCTTGTACCAAAGAAAGGTGTTGCTACATCGGTTATATGGAATTGGTTTGGTTTTCTTGCGTCGGACTTAGAACAAACAACTGCTCGTTGTAAGGTCTGTTCAAAAGCGGTTGCAACCAAAGGAAGCAGCACGACAAATTTATTCCAGCACCTAAAGCAGAGACATGCAGCGGAGTGGGAGAAGTGCAGCTCCCATTTGTCATCTGTTATTTGTATTTGAGCAGGACAGAGAAAAATTGATTAAAATCGGAAATCAGATTTTTTGAAAAAAAATCGGAGATTTTATTTTTAGGCCATATCGCTCAGCTCTAGGTTCCAGACCAGTTAAATTAAAGTTCTGGAGTGGCTAACCAAATCCCTGGACCTTAATTCCATTGAAAACTTGTGGGGTGGTGTCAAAATGCCGTTTCTGAGACAATACCAAGAAATACAGAGGAATTGTGAGGC
Organism: Lepturacanthus savala; assembly: GCA_030544235.1. NCBI lineage: Eukaryota > Metazoa > Chordata > Actinopteri > Scombriformes > Trichiuridae > Lepturacanthus > Lepturacanthus savala. The sequence continues at coordinate 6,225,385 of CM060482.1, read as the reverse complement.
TGAAATGCCTATTCATAGATGCCATAAGTTGCTCAATTCCATGCAACACAGATGTGAAGCAGTTCTCAGAAACCTAGTTTTGTGATTCATACGAATGCTACATCCTGAAGATATTTCAGTTTATACAGTAAATATCTGTTGGTAAAGAAAAATGCAGACGCTGCTATTTTTTTTAACAGCCTAATATTCATTTTTCTTCATTTTCTGTAAAGTAATTAGTCATGTTTTTAAACACAACGCTATTATTTTGAACACAAGTGAGCTACGTTCCTTCAGTGATTTTGGAAGGTAAATTTGTTTAATACACTGGTTGACACCACCGATTCATAGAATATCCTTCTATCAATAGGCTTAAGTCATGATCTAACATGTCATGATAAATGCATGTTGCTGAAATAGTTCTTTGCTGTGGATGCCAGATCTGGCTTTGCACTCGTCATTCAGAGGTTTGTGGTGCTTATTCAAAAAGTTGACGCAATAACTGCAAGGTACTGTCGACAAATTACACTTTTTCTTCTTGACGGTGACCAAAATTACTACTACTTTGAATTATTGGATTATTTTATTCCCATATCACAGGATCTTCTACACTGTATCTCTTGAAAGAAATAATGGATGCTGTCACCTCTCATCTGCTCACCATTATAAACACTTCCCTTCCCTCTGGATGTGTGCCCAACTTCCTTAAAATTGCATGTGTGCAGGCCACGTTGAAACCAGCTGATGTCTAAAACCTTGGCAGGATAAGACAAATGTGCTATTTTAAATGACAGAAAAAGTAAAAAAAAAAAAAAAAAAGAATGCCACATTAAGTTTAATTTGTGAATTTACTGGGTGCACCTGAATGCACTTATAGTCAAAGGTTTACAAAGATATGTAGGAGCTCAATCCATCAATCAACCCACCCATCGATGAACTGAGAGTCTGTAGCCTGTTCGGCAGCACTTTACATGAAGTAGAATTGACTGCGTCTCTTTCTTGATATCTTTTAGTCCAGTAATTTTAAGTAAAAAATAGGAGTCAACCCTAAAACAAATTGCAATAGAAGCAAACTCAACTGATTTTGTCTCTTCAACATTTTCTCAGTGAGGGAGAAAAAAAAAACAAAGAATCCCAGTAGGGGAAAGTTTAGAAAAAACAAAATATATCCCATTCATAGGCATATTATTTTTTCCTCACGTGAATATGGGTAAAATTTCTAACTTTTAGATGTCATAATGAAAATTACTGAGTTGATTACTTACATTAAGACAAACAATAAATGTATTACAAGTTTTCTAAAAATATTTGTTAACATGGGGTAATTTGCATAAATTAGCATAAATTTTCCTTTTTGACTGCAAGGTGTTCTGGTGGGAACAAAATCAGTGGAGTTTGCTTTTGTTGCAAATTATTTAACCTTTTTTCATAACATGACTGGACTATTTACATTCTTAACATTAACACCAATAGGCAGCAGCAACAGAATATAGCATGAGACGATTAGGCTCGTAAAACCAGACGATCCGAGATCTTCCCAACCACCAATTGTCTAGGGGTTTGTAATTGCAGATGCTTGGACAATAACAAACATACAGCTCTTACAGTACATCCAAGGGCTATGCCTTACCATAAGTGACGCCCTCCCTCTTTTCTATCGTTTTCTCCATAGTGAAATAACTTCTGCATGTCGCCAGAGGTCACCGCCCCACCATAAAAACTTTGGATTCGTTCTGCAAAGCTCGTTATTTTTAAATCTCTCTAAATGTTTCCACGCAGTTTTAGCAACAAAACCTGTGGGAATGTCTTCAGTCTCTAATTGAGTGAAGCGTTTGGAGGCTTTTAAGGCTACGGGACAACAAACAAGTATACGACAACCACTCTGAACCCATGTGACTCCAATAGCCAATCAGAAACCAAAACTTAGACCAAGCCAGGTAGCCCCGAGAGAAACATTCAAGACTCCAAGCACAAATTTATGAGTACTTGCATAGACGCATATATAAAATGCTGTTCCCCTCTGACCTCACAGTGTAACAACAGAAAAAAAAATATCACCACCCTATTAAAATAATGGCCTATGTCATTTTTCAAATTGTTGGGAAACCACAAAAAAACTTAATTTAAATGCAGAGAATATCATATTTATTAATCATTTAATCAAAAAGGCATTGACAGTGGATAACTGTGAACATACATAGAACATTGTGTGTCACTTATGTAACATTGAAGAATAAAGTGATTCAGGCCAATTTTTGAACAGTCTAGTGTGACTTTAGGCAACTTTACACCTGGCTTAAATTGTCCTTTCATTCCATAGTGCAAACTCAAAATTCTTACATTAGCTGGAGTTAAATTAAACACATATCAGGTCCTTTTCCATCACTTTACCAAGTCTTCTTTGTCTGTCTTTTTATTGAACAGAACTCATGTCCAACATCCAGTTATGACGACTTCTTGAAACTTGACATGTGGCAAATTTTCAGTGAAATGACACATGTTTAATAGACTGAAGATCCTAGAACTTCCTTTCTTTATATTTGGCTATATATTTATTGAATGTATTGATATGCACAGCACTTTATATCAAATTATTATTAAAGTATAACTTAGAAATTGTGATTAAACTACTATAAAGCATTATTGCCTATAGCCTTCATGATAAAACTTATGATTTAGAGCATCTTCTGCATCATGGATTATTGCTTCTTGAAGCAGCTGCCATTATGAAAGCTTGTTGAATTGGCGAGTCAGGCTTTTTTTTTATCCTGACTTGGGCAAAAAAGTAAAATGGCCATTAACCCATAGGTCACAAGGAGTATGATCCTTTCTACTGAGGATTAAGGTGATTTTATCAGAGGTGGCAGCGTCAAGAAGAGATGATTTAGGCCAAAAACTTTCAACATTTTCATCAAAAAATGCCTAGGACCATTATTTTAATAGTGCTACAATATTTAAAAACAGTTCTCTAAAAGCAACTTAAAAAAAGAATGCACAATTTGCAATATTAATGTTTCCAACATGTAGATATTTACATAATACCTGTAAACATTAAATAATGACATAACCAGCCCTTACCTTTAGCCATTAGAGATGCAGTGGAACCACCTGTTGTTTCTTTGGAAACTGTTTGAGACGCACGAGGACTGGTCACGAGCTCCTCTCGTGAGACGTCGTCGGCAGGTGATGCTGCTACTTCAAACGTTTCCGAATGTCCATGTTGAAATGTGTTGGAAACACGTAGGTAGCCGGCACGTGGTACGGGGAAAAGTACCCTTTTCCATTTGTGAGGTGGAAATTACGAGTGTGTTGCGTTCAAGTGCTTTTGTTGTCGTAGTGAAGTGAAACATAGCGGACACATAAAGGTATTTAAAATTAAAAAAACGACAATAAGTGTAAATGTTGAACAGAAGGCAATGCTTGGCATTTACGACACTTCCGCTGCCCTCCGCCATGTTGAAAGGTCAAAGTTTATCTCATCTCGTCAGCTCGTCTTTCAGTTTTCCAGCATAACTCATAGTGAGTGGTGTAATTTCGACGTCGGTTTACGATAATTACAATAGGACGTGAAGGCAACTTCTGTTTGTTTTGTTTTTTTCTCCTTGCGCAGGTATTTCAAATAAAATAAGAGAATTACATTTAAAGATATTGCGTAATATATATATATATATATATATATATATATATATATATATATATATATATATATATATATATATAATATATAAAAATATATATGAACATATATATAATATGATATGATATATATAATATGAACTTCTATTTCTATATTTCTATCCAATCTGAACACAACTCATTTATTTTATGATTGCTCATATAGTTGTACATTTTGGTAGCATTTAACTCTAAGATCAGCTGATCAGGAACTTTTAGCTGTTCCAGACTGGAAACTAAGACGTGGTGACCATACGTTTTCGGTTACAGCCCCTCTGCTGTGCAACAACCTCCTCCACTGCAGCTTTTAAGGGTCTCTGTAAAACCCACTTTTACAAGATGGCTTTCACTCATTGTAATGTTTTCCTTTTTCCATTATCACATCACTTTTATGTTTCTTTTTTATATTATTATTTTACTTATGGTGTTTTAATGCTGTTCCATTTTAAGTGTGCTTTTATTTAACATATGCACTTCCACATAGGTCACACTTTCATATGTTTTACATCTTCGACTTTGTTTTTTGACATTATATCTGCTTTTTTTGAGATTATTATACATTACATGGGTTTCTGATTTTTGTTTCTGTAAACCTGTTTAGAGAACATTTAACCCATTTAAATGTTTCCAAAGTTTTCATGCATATAAAAATATCAGTTGAGTCACTAACAATCATGTGTTGTATCTATTTCTTTTCCTATTTTGAACTATGAATTAGAAAATAGCATTTTAATGTCTGACAATTTTATTTACTAGCGGCTTGAATTATTAAATAAATATATACATGTCAGGATTGAAAATCATAATAATGTAAATGAAATGACTTTTTCTGGGAGGGTTTGTCTTCACTATGTTATCAGGAGGAAGAATCAGGAAGTTGATGATATGTCATGTGACAGGAAGCAGTAGCAAACTTAATTGTTTTTCTTAAAACCTTTTGTCTAAGTTGTCTACTATCATGTCATTAGAAAAACAAAAGCGGTATGAGTTTGATTTATTTTAAGTACACCCTCCCAGAAACAGTGGCATGATTTCTCAAAACTCTAAACACAAAATTGCAAGTCTTAAACCACTTTTTCCAAAATCTCCAAAGACCAAAATGAAAGAACAGACAAAATGTTCTTTGTTTCTTCCTCTTCCATTGATCACAACCCCTCAGGTTTGTCTGGTGACCCTTTGACAGGCCCTGACCCATAGGTTGTGAACCGATGGATTAAACGTGTAGGTCTATATGATGTAAATTAAGATGAACAGAAAATAATGATGCACATATACACAATAATTAAGAATTTAATCTAAAGATGTCAGATCAGTCAAAACAAGTACTTTTACTTTAGTACTGTAAATATATTTTCCTTTTTATTATTTAACACTTTCATGGAATGGAAAAAAGTACATTCGTGTGTATGTCACACATCATTACCTTTCATTAAGCGTCTTTACACACTAAAGGAGGCAGAGTACATTGTAGCTTTATCTGGTAATCAGAAGTCAAACTCAAAGGAAATTTCTGAGGAACTAGTGTCACGCCGGGTGCATGATTGTGTGCAGCTGTTACTTTCTGTTTGATATGCACCACAGCACGGCAGACAGGTGTAGGAGTGTCAGATTCCCCCTCAGGGTAATGTGGGCAGTTTGTAGGTAGAGGCGGTTTTTATTTACACATGTCTTGCCTGATTAGTATTTACAGCCTATTACATTAGTAGAGGAATTCCTCAGAATATAAATGAGAGTACTTGAGTACTTCTGGGTAAAAGTACACTTGCAATACTATCAGATTTCACAAGAAGTTCCTGTGTTTCTCCATTGAATATGCAGAACAGCTGAGTTCCATGGTGCTGCTTTTGCAAATATGATATCACAGGCACATGAAAGATTAGAACAATACTGTCCACAGCATATAAAGGGCTATTATTGAAGTCAAATCCCGTATTTGAGTAATATGAGAAGCAGGAATACACAATAAACATACAGTTCACATATGAATACTGTTATTTGGTTGCCATGATGATGACAATTAATGTTGCACAATGAATGGGGAGAGCATTAGCGTAAGTGTGACGGATTTACCAGTTGCGTCACTGCGCAGCACTGACAGAGACACACCCTGTTACAAAAAAGAAGTCTGACACGCTCAGTGGTGGAAAGCACGCACACACACACACACACACAAATACAGCAGTGTCATATGCTATAGTAGACGTTCCACTACCATTCAAAACCAGACACACAAATAGGTAGAATATTTATAGAGTGGACTGTTTATTCAAATAGAATGTCCATGATTCATAAAAAAATAATGGTTATATATTTCCAGTGGCCAGTTTATTTTTCCCCCCAACAGCTTTTTTCCATCACCTGCAACAGCCAGTGCTGGAAAACAGTTTAATTAACACAAGCTTGAAGTACTTGTACTCCACGTGAGTACATCCATGTAATACTGCTTTTATATTTCAACTCCTTAACATTTTAGCCTTATAACCTTTTGTCTTTTGGTGTCTTACCAAACAGCACATTTCACATGCATATGAGTTGGTAACAACTGATTTTCCCCTCTAAACTTCTCACATGGTTTCATTTTGAATAAAAGGAGCAGATATTTCACAGAAAATCAAAGATTAAAAGAAAAAGTCCAAAAAGTGAAAACATTTGTGTATCAGAACTTTGAACTTTTGTCTTCATTCCTCTCCCATTAATCATCCCACAACCCCTTGTGTTTATCTGCTGGCCCTTTGGAGGAGCCCGACCCTTAGGTTGGGAACCACCGGACTTAAGTATCAGGCCTATATGATGCATATGAAACTACACAAAGTAGCTACAAAGAAAAGTAGCTCCACCTCCTGCAGCTACGACAGGAAAACGCTGCACATTGATGCAGCAGAATTAACAATGAAATCCAGTGATGTCATACAGTAAAGTATCAGTCAGAGGGAGAAAAGAGCACTTTTACTTTGAGTAAAATCTGCCGCTAATACTTATTTGCTTGAATCTATTTCTGCATTGGTCTTTTACCTATATAGATGATCTGAATTCTTCTTCCGCCTCTGCTTATTAGTTTGCATTTATGATAAGAAAAGATACAACGCCGCTTGTTTGCAGTGTTTCCCATCAGACATGACGATCGGGAAGTGAGTCAGGGTGTCACCAGAGCGCTGCGCAGCAACGAGCTTGTGCCACATTTTTTCCACCTTACGTTATCTGCTCAGTGTTATTCGGTCGCTGATTACATTTTTCATAGAGCCCGTAATACTCGGCCGTACACGGCCCGCCGCTGTGTTTTCCCATCTTGCAACTAATGAAAGGCTCTGTTTATACGTGTGCATCGAAGTTTCTTGTTCAGGAAGCAGCCATAAATATGTCATTTCACCCCGGGGCCAGCCTACCGCTGCAGCAGGGCCCTGCCATTTTGCAGCAGTGACTCAGAGGGTGTTTTCCCGGCAACGCAAGAGGACTGTTAGGGATTTCTCCTCAGCTGACATTGTTTACATTCGCTCGCTTCACAGTTACAATAACTCCAACTGTAATTTGGTTTCTGGAAATCAAAAATAGAAAGGAAAACTCTGTGAATGCACAAGTCAGCAATATCCCTATAATACTGTCAGTTACTGCACTTAAGTACTTAAAGACTGTCATCTAAAAATACTCAATAACAAGTAGTTATTTTGGGTAGATGAAGAGTAAAAAGTTCTGCTTCATATTATATGATGCACTACTGTTCAAAAGTTTGGGCTCACCCAGACTATTTAGTATTTTCCGTGAAAAGTCACACTTTTATTTACCACCATGAGTTGTAAAATGAATTAAAATTTTTTAAAATATTTTTTTGTATTAGATTAGCCTTTTGATGCAATGAGCAAACACATTGTACCATTAGAACACTGGAGTGATGGGCCTCTATACACCTATGTAGATATTGATGCACCAAAAACCAGACAGAGTTGAAGCTAAAATGTTTATTTACCACATTAGCAATGTATATAGTGTATTTCTGATTAGTTTAATGTTATTTTCATTGAAAACACAGTGTTTTTTTTTAAATATAAGGTAATTTCTAAGTGATCCCTAACTTTTGAATATACATGAATGTTGAATACACATTATATAGCACATTTTATAAGAAGTGCAAAACTTTTAAATAAATAAAATGAAAAAATGGTCATTTTAACAGAAAAGAATATATAAATTATAACCTGTCAAATCTGCATCTGAAAATTAGTTAAAGCTGTCAGGTAAATGTATTGGAGTGAAGTATGAATAAGTGTATATACTCAAGTAAAGTATAAGTACCTCGGTACATGAATACATTTTTTTCAGTTACTTCAACCACAGCTTTTATAGAATGAAAAGACAAAACTGGAGAGTTCACAAAGATCCGTACTGAGCAGCTTTATCTAGTCACACACCACTATCAACAATGTGTTGAATGTGACTCCCACCTGTCAAACTGTTAGCTCACATCAATACCTAATTCTGCCTCTGGTGTGATTCAAAAAAGCAGCCGTACTCGTACTACAAGCGCGGTCTGAGCAAACGAGGTGTAGGTAGGGATCAGATTACGGTGCAAATCTAATTATTTCAAAGTGGCCTGTTGGTACACATATTGCTGGTTTCCAGTAAAGCTGGAGGCAGATTTTCACACTACAACAGGACCTGCTGTAGGAGTAACACTGATGACTCAAAGCATCTCTACACAATTCCATCAACTGACAGCAGATGTAAAAGTACTGAATTACTACTTTTGGAAAAATGAAGAATTGCACCACACTCATTTTGAACATTACTTGGTGGCGGCTACTTTCCTATAGAGGTGGAAAGTAACTGAGTACTGTATTTGATGCAATATTCAGGGAATTGCACAGCACTGATGATGCTACTTTATATTTCAACTCCGCCACATTTCAGAGGAGGATATTGTACTGTATTTTAAGATAAATTAATATGATTTAATACCCTCTTTTCTTTTAAAAATGTTGTATGCATTTATGTGAAAGGTTCCAAATATTAAAATGCAGTAATATTAAGATGAATCCACCCAGATTCATCCATTCACAGGCCATGCTGCAGTGCAGCCACTGCAAGGAGCTTTCTATTGTTGGAGGGTCTGACTCTGTCCTGGTGGCACCTGGAAGCTGCAATGGATCCTGTCACCTCATCCTCCACATGCAGCATGAATCAATATATTTCCGTTATTCTAATTAATGTCATACTCAACTCTTTTCCTGTTCTAAACGTATTGTATTCCATCCTGTGCAGAAATCATCTATTGCAGCCTGTCCGTCCTGGAAGAGGGATGCTCCTCTCTTTCTCTTGCTTAGGTTTCTTCCTCTTTGGGTTTTTTTTAGGGAGTTTTTGGTGTCTTTGTGATTTTTCCGAGCTATACAAAAAAAATTTACTTGAAAAAGTATCTTGAACTGGGTCCGCATTGATAAACCTAAAACATTAAAAAAAAAAGCTCTCACATGAATTTAGTATATAGAAACAAACAGTATAAAACATAGTCTGTGTAATGATAACTTTAGCTTTTTATACCATAAGTAGATTTTGCTGATAATACTTACTTTTACTTAAGTAACATTTTCCATTACGGATTATTACGTACTATTACTATTACAAGTAAAAGGATTCTAATACTTTGTCCACCGCTGGCAAACCGGGCCTATTAGCCCCATTAATCTTTAGTGTTTTTTCCTGTTCTAGGAGTATTGTTTCCTTGAAACCTGCGCTCTGGGAAACATGCGATAAGATTAAAATAGCCCAAGCTTGTTTTAAAAGAACAATTTAACAGCCAGAAGTGCCCATGCACAATCTCGCTAGGTAATGGCTTACAGTATAATCACAGGGTCTAATTTTGTAGCATTCCCTCATATTCCTGCCACATCTGCTTTTTCTCAGTTCTTGGAAACGCCGTCCTGAAGCAAAGCAGAACAGGAATCCAACATATAAGGAAGTGTGTGCAGAGAGGGAGAGAGCGGAGGACTCAGGTGTAATGAGGTGGAGGTTTATAGCTCTGCAGCCAGGCCCTGTAGTAGCTTACGGGGGAGTGGAGCTCTAACAGTAAGAGGAACAGGAGGAGCGTGACCGGAGAAGAGTCTGGGAGGGCGGGACTTGCGGGGCCCGCAGTGACTCACCGCCTCTCCCCGGTTGACTCTTGATATCTGGCATCTGGAGCTCATTGATGACGGCTCCATGGCAACCAGCAGTTGTGGAATTGTAAACAGACCGAGGGACTGGAAAGACGAGCGGGAAGCAGGCTTTCGCTGTTTCTCCACTGCTGCACTGGAGAACTCCAAAGTGGGGCCGTGCGCTCGCCGTGTGCGCACGTGCTGAAGTCAAATGAGGCCAAATGACCAGACTCATACAGGACACTCACAGGAAAGGCCTTAAGCCCTTATGTTGAGTATTGATCTGTGGCTTTCTGCAGCACTGAAGTGTCACTGAGGCTGTAATTTCAAGAAAATAAATATGTCAGTTAGTGACTTTTTGGCACCAAAACTCTTATCTCAGAATGTTACATGAGCTTTTACCTGATAACATCCATCCCATCTATTTTTTTAATACCTTCTCCATGTTTTACTGCACTTTCTCCTCGTTTTCTTTGTTTTATTCTGTTATAATTTCTTAAAATGATTCTGTTTTATATTTATGTGGATGTAAAGCGGTTTGGGTGCTATACAAATAAAATAAAATGCATTATTATTATTATTAATTGTGTCAAAACGCTCCATGACCTTTTATGCCCAGATGTGCCAGCACTTACATCAGCGGTTACAACATAACTGCCATGCCAGCAGTTCCTCCAGTCTAGACTAAATGTGTCTTGCTACCTCAACAACTTCCTTTAAATCTCTGCTTAAAACACATTTTTATAAGCGTGCATGTTTTGCAGGAATCTGTGTTTGAGTGCCATGTCACTTTTTTTAAAACTTTGCTTTCAATCACTTGCTATATGCTATATGGGAATATGCTACACATATTCCCACCTTCCCAATTTAGTTTCCAAAATGTTGTGGTTTGTTTGTGGTTCTTGAGGACAGTTATTAAAAGTTGCTGCATGATGATGACTAGAGGTTAAAAGGGCAGGATTTGCGACACAAGAAAAGGTTATTCTTATGTCACCTGTGCATTCTGAGAAGGTTATGTAGAAAAAAAAACATGCACAGCATTCTTAGAACATTGTGGGAAGGTTGTTTTCTAGAAGGCTGCCAGTGGGGGAGGAAGGAAGGAAGGAAGGAACAAAGGGTTATTGCTTTTTTGTTCGTTTTTTTCATGAACCTCTTTGCAACACTGTTTCAAAAGTGAAAAATAAAGAAATAACGGTTATTAATATTACTATCATTATGCTTTGGAACAATACAATACAACAATATATGCATATATACTACAAAACCTGGGCGACACGGTGGAGCAGGGGTTAGCGCTGTTGCCTCACAGCAAGAAGGTCGCAGGTTCAAGACCTCCTTGGTCCTGGGTCTGGGACCTTTCTGTGTGGAGTTTGCATGTTCTCCCCGTGTCTGCGTGGGTTTTCACCAGGTACTCCGGCTTCCTCCCACAGTCCAAAAACATGCTCAGGTTAATTGGCAACTCTAAATTGCCTGTAGGTGTGAGTGTGTGAGTGAATGGTGTGTGTGCCCCACGATTGGCTGGCGACCATCTGGGGTGTATCCCTGCCTCTCGCCGTAACGCGCTGGGATAGGCTCCAGCAGACCATGTGACCCTAATGAGGAATAAGCAGGTATAGAAAATGACTGACTACAAAACATGTACTGGAATCACAACAAAATGGGCCTCTTTTAGTTGGATTTCCCTAGACTTGGACTGTAAGAAGTGGTTCACCGTGCACCTTAAGCTTCCTCATAGTTTGCATCATTAATGTCTAAAACACTATCAGCTGCACTGGCACTTTGAGAGACAAAATGAGCAGTTTTAACTGTGTGTGTGGACTGTTAACACACTTATTTATAGGTTCATTTCTGCTGCTAATAATTGGAAGACATTAGCTCTTTCCAGCTAATTAGGCCCTGCATTAGCCAATTCAAAGTGTCAAGTGCAGTAGTTCATGTATTGTTCTGCTTTCTACTTCTCTGGAACTAGAACTGTTGCCCTGATACAGTTCACAGCCACTAGTACACAATGTATATGTAAATTGGATGAACCTATGTTTAGAACAAAAATAACATTTCGCTGGATGTGTTTGACTATGCAAAATTAACTGACGTCAATTCTCTTTTCCACCTATATATATATATATATATATATATATATATATATATATATATATTCAATCAAGTTGGCAGGTCCTGAAGTCCTTTCCCAATTTAATAGAATATTAGATAGAATATTAAGGCATTATAATTGTATGTGAAATCATTATCTAAAAGAAAGTGCAATATTTCCATCTGAAAGGTAGTAGAGTTAGTATAAAGTAGCCTCAATGACTGAAAAGTGTAAAGTACTTAAGTAAATGTACTTAGTTACTTTCCACCGCTGAATTTCACAGAGCTAAACAGTTAATAATTGTGAGGTCATTATTTGTGGTGCGCTTTCAAGAAAGCGCTTATCTGTTTGGCAGATGTGCCTGATTGTTACCGGAGAATTTCAATAAAATATATTATTAATGGAGTCAGACACTTGACGTGGCCACATTCTAAATCAATTTGAACACAAATGTGAAAAACAAGGATAAATTTAAAACAGCAGGCACCAGTTGTCTTGACTGTGGACACATCGACAAATTGGTGACATTAAGCAGGAGTCCACAAAATCCCACATCCTACTTCATTCAACAAGAGGCTGAGTGGATTTTCCCATTTTATCATTAATCTAACAGGGTCAGGGTCAGGCTGGGATAAATACGAATTAACACTTATTTCCTGTAAATGATCTCATTTCTATAAGAACATTGGTGTATTCAAATGAATGTAAAAGTAACATAGAGCTTATAATATTCACTGTAAATCTTTGCTGTAAAGTTTTTACTGTAAACGATTATTACAGTAGATGTGACAATAAACCACAGTAGTGAAGAATTACTGTAGTTAAAGGGTTACTGCATTATAATACAGTTAATCACCTAATACTGTAACTACAACTGAAATAACAATATTTAATTATTTTTATTGAACAATTAATCACCCAATACTGTAAATTAAACTGATATTACAGTATTTAACTGATTGCTGTTTTAAGTTAATCACATAATACTGTAAATTCAACTGAAATCACATTATTTAATGAGTTTTTTACTGTGCATTTAATTGTACTGTAAATACAAAACTGAAATGTTTAATTGATTTTCTTTTTTTATTTTACACTTAATCACCTAATACAGCAAATACAGCTGAAATAACAGCATTTATTTGTTTTATTTTTGTTCTTGTTTTTATTTTACCTTAAAGGTACAGTATTGTAAACAGAAGTACAGTACTGTAAAAAAAAATAAATAAATAAATTACTACAGTATCTTTCTGGATAACTGCTGCCAGTAAGTTACTGTAAATTTAAAGGTAACAGATTTACAGTGTTCATACTGTTGAAAACAAACACAAACTATTTCAAGTGTATTAGAAGAAAGAAATGACAGACAAACTATTCCCCAACCTCTGTGAGTTCTATGTTTTACATCAAATGTGACATGTCTGAACACATGCGTGGGCCCACAGGTATTGTTCAGATGTAGGCCTCAGACGCAGCAGCAGGTCGGGGGCGTTGCTTTGATGACAAATTCGTGGCTCGCCTCCAAACGCTCTGACTCTGCAGCGCTTCTCTAGAATCACATGGTCGATTACCAGAGAATTTCTGCAGAGCCACAAAGAGGCCAGCGTGCTTTTAATAGCCCTCCACTGAAGTATTCAGGGCTTGATGTCTTGAGCAATAACACTTTTAAAAATGTTATTATATGCGGGACAATAAAACTTCAGCTCACACACAACGTTCCCATTAGGTTCCCAGAAAGTTCTTTTCAGGTTTCTGCTTTGCAAAACTTAAAGGTAACATTCTAATATCAGCATGAAGTAATACTGTCGTTTCCCCTGAGTTTCCCAGCTGGTGATTTACATAACCTTCCCACAATGTTCAAATGTGCAAATGTTTTTGCTCAACATAACCTTCCCAGAATGTTCTGGGAACGTAATAATGTTGATTTTTATAAGAAAACAGGGAACTGCTAAGGGTAAATTCAAACAACACCTCTTGGAAACTTTCTCGAAACTTAAGTTTTTTGCATCAGAAAATGTAAAATGTACATCAAAAATTTCGCCATGTCCAACTTATAGAGAACATTACGCAGTAATGTTTAATAAACCGACAACCAACAGACAAACCTCCCAAGAATGTTATTGGAACTCTATCCTTTTTTCACCAGAAAGTTGATTCATGCATTTCCCCAAATCCTTCGTCGTTCCATGTAATAAGGATCGCTTCTTCAGAATTTTGTACTGTGTAACATAAACCCTCCAAAGTAATATCGCAGCCTCCTCTCGAGCGACATATTTGTGAATGCTACTATGGTACTAAGTATTTTAATGGAACCATGTTTCTATCAACACACACACATATTCAGCAAGAGAAAAAACAGTGTTCTGGACCACTCACTGGAGCACAAATTACCTCAGAGACCCTTTATCTCTCTGAAACCTCTGCACTGAGCCCTATTGGCTGAGAGGAGGGAGTAAAGTGCTGTGGAAGCAGGTAGAGCAGTAGCTCCTTCCTGTAATTATGCTGGATGTGGAGCTTATTGCAGATTCCCGTTCATCCATCATTTTAGTAGCGTGCAGTAAATGTGCACGACTTCCCCGACTCCAGTCTCTCTCCATGCGAGCTTGCATGCTACAGTGTGGATATGAGGAATCCGTTTTATAGACTTTGACAGCTGCATGTGTCATAAATTATAAGAAAAATAAAATATTTTTCCCATCAAACCTGTTTTTCTTCCTTCTGAAGACCTTATTAGCAATATGCAGAAAAATACTGATGTGGTTTCTACTGCCACAAAGCGGGCTTTAACATTTTATGAAGGTAACGACATATGGAAACGAATATTGTTATTACACCAAATATGGAAATATTAAATCCTTATTTTTATGATAACACAGATTCCAACAAATAAACTGTTCAGTCCAAGAACAGAGATTCTAATAGGATTACCTGGACCATCAGACCAGCTCTTATAACTGTCATCCTCTGTAGTCTGTAGTTTCATAAACATGTCATCGGTTCAGAATCGTGAAAGTAATGATTACAAAAGTCTCAAATAAATCTAAAATGTGAATCCTGTGGTTCTTTTGAGTTGTTAAACAGGGCCCTAAACACAAGATTAGCCTTTCAACGCCATTTTCACCTATTTCGCTTTTGCATAGACAAAAGTAACAGCTTAGAACAGAAGAATTGCAAGGTCAAAATACATGTATGAGGATCTCATTTAACCCTTGAGCCATATTTGATTAGCAGTAACGAGGCCGTGCTAACAATTATGACAAACACCACATGCCATTTACATCGTGTCAACGACACCTGTGTCCAATTTGAGGCCTGTGGGCTAAACTTCATGGGAGCTTGGCAGTTTTTAGTTCAGTGTGTCACAGGCTTCCTCCTAAAAGGTCTGATTTGGTTTGCACCGCTGATCCAGTGGAATTTTAACAGGTTAATATCTTAAAATAGACAAAAAAAAATCATTTACTGTTGCAAAAAAAAAAAACCTTGCCAGATTCCCAAAAGGAACATAAGAAGATAACATTTTCAACTTTCTCTCACTCTCACACTTACAGATGAAAACCAGACAGCTTTCCTTTTTTTTTTTTCTTAGTTCCAAGAAGCACAGGATATTTTCTAAATATTTTGAACAATAATTCTCAGTGAGTAGGGAAAGTGCTCATAATTTACAGCTGCAGCTGCTTCTGGAGGAGGAATTTCCTGATGAGAGGCTCTGTTGGTTCGCACTATCTGCAGCAGCCTCGGCTTTTCTGTTTAAGTCGAGTTGCTGTGAGCAGGTGAACAGGCGAGCGGGTTGTTGTGGTTCAACTTAAGAACACGCTGTTCCAGAGAGTTGGCCGCTCGGCGTTTGATTACAGGATAAGGGCATTACCATGTGCCACTTGTCTCTGAATTCCTGTGCGCTTAAGTACACATTGACAGATTTTTACCTAGGTGTGTGTGTGTGTGTGTGCGTGCGTGCGTGTTTATTTACAGGCCAATTCTGAGAATTCTTTATAACATCAGTTCACGATAAGCAGACTGCTGCATCACTCTACATGTGAGAGCGTGTTAGGTCATGTTAACACCTACATTACAGAGAAGCCAGTGAGTCACACATAGCTCATACTTCTTTAGAAGCCCGGCTGCTCGACTTCTTTGTTAGAGGTGAAAAAAAAAAAAGCTCAGCTCAGAAAACCGGCGCTTTGTTTGAAGCAGGAGGTTGTAGCATGCTCTAACCTCCTGTATGTGATCATAAATTGATAATATGTTGAGAAAATGTGCGTTAGCGTGCCTTTAAAGATGCAGGGTTGCGTACAGAAGTGTTTTCCCCATCAGGACGTGGCTTTTAGGAAGAAAAGAGAAACCCCAGAAGACAAAATACTAAGAACGTCCACGTCTTTTTGTGGTGCCACCCACTTTTACTCAGCAACATGTAAATACTATTTTCACCAGAGGGGGGGACCAAGTAGTCACATGCTTTACCTAGAAATACTGTCCTCAAGTAAAAGTCCTCAATTGAAAAAGTATAGAAGTATTATCAGCAAAAGTAAAGGGCATACACAGTGCAGAGCAAATTTTATAAAAGAAAGTGACAATATAATAAATATATTGGTTTTATGTTAAAATATTAAAATATGCATCTGAAAAGTAACTAAAGGTGTCAGGAAATGTATAAATGTGTTGTAGAAAGTGCAATATTTCCCTCTGAAATGTAGTGGAGTGGAAGTATAAAGTTGCATCAATTCATAATACTCAAGTAAAATAGGCTACAATTACCTAAAAAAAGTGTTATGTACCTGAGTAAATGTACTTTGTGTTGTATTTGACCTCAGATTGTACTTGGTTACTTTCCACCACTGATTTTTCACCAGAAAACAAAATCAAACAGTGAGATCTCAAGTCATAGAAAAATAGTGCTCTTTATTATAAATTACTGAAATGTTCATACGAATATAAATAAGTGCAAAGTCGTATCAGTCTGCTTGCTTCGTCAAACTTCTCAAATATCTTCAAGCATCCACAGCCAGAGGTTTGGCTGGCAAAAAAGTACATCTTTATAAAAGACAGCACAAAAAAAAACAAAAAAAAACAAACAAACAGATTAACCATTTCATCTTCACTCATGTAAACATTGTTTTTTTAAGGACAAGACAGTCAAATAAGATACATTGGAACTCTTCTCCTCGCTAGGGGAGAATGAGAGATACCATAGTTAATACATTCATTTGTAAAGCAGGGACCGTCCTGTCTGTGCCACAAACACTACCACATATCATTTGGTGTATGTTTCCTTTAACCACTGGTGCCATGTTCTCTCTTGGGATTTCACAGCTCAGCAGTGGCTCTGTTCTCCTTCTCTCAAGTAAGACCCTGTAGGATTCAGTCGTGTTGGGCTTCCAACAAACTGTTGTCTAAGCTCAGGCAAGTTTGGCATGAAATCCTTCCTCTAAAACAGTGGTTCCCAACCCATTTTTTTTGGACTGTGACCCCTTAAAATGAAAAAAAAGCCTGCCCAGGACCAGATAAATTTAAAAAAGGCAATTATTCAGTAACCAAAATAGTCGCTGATGAATCTTAATCTAACTTTGCAACTCCATTTTGCTTTATTTGAACAACCTTTAGAGGTTTGAGGAGTCAAAAATACAGAAATCCATGAGCAAAAAAATTCTGATGTGTCCAAAATATTGAGTTTTTCTATATCCTATTCTGTTTCATCAACTTGTGACCTCTTTTGATTAGTCCAGCGACCCCTTGTGGAGGGAGTCCCGACCTGCCAGGTTTGGGAACCGCTGCTCTGAAGTATCAGACACATTTTTCTCTCTCTCTCTTCGTCAAATGTCTTACAGGGTTTTGTCTTCTCGTAATGCGTCCCGCTTGCTGTCAACTCAAGTTTCCGTTCGTCTGCGAATTCCCAGCTGGTGAGAGATCCCGGCAAGATTATCATCCAACGTCAGCGAAAAAAAAAAAAAAAAAGACCAGTCTGGCTCTTTAATGAATGGATGGTTTCTGACAGCCTGGCGGTACGCTGGTTAGCAGCAGCAGCAGCAGAGGGAACCTGTGTGTCATCAGGCTGCAGACAGCTGACTGAGCCTCACTTCAGTTTTCAGTAATTCGTACGTCATCAGTGAGACAGAGGAGGATGCTGGGGTTAAGATTACAGCAGTGATCTCTTTCCCTTGGCCTTTCTTTTTTTTCCTTGTGTGAATTAGTCCTCAATCTGTCTCTTTCCTGAAATGTGCACCTTGAGAGACCTTGGGGCCACTTTTCTATGAGATCCGCCATGCGCATCTTGATAAACCCGCTCCTTTTCTTTTGGACAAGCTCAATCCTAGGTCTCAACTCCCTGGAACGCGGTCGAGACGTTCCTCGTTGGACTCTTTTCTTAAGTCTCTGCCCCCTTATGGGCATCAGTCCAGTTTCCACCTTAGATGGGAGCATCGTACTCTTGGAGGAATTCCTTCAGAGGGTGAGGAAGCTGGTCTCTTTTGGTCGAAATGTCCAAATGTCCGTTGACGGTCTTCCTGCACAGGTGCTGCAAGGAGGACAGGTTACAGGAGAGAGGTCTGAGGAGCTCCAGGGGGATCTTCTCCCCACCGGAGTAGATGTAGTAAATATTCCCAGTACGGCTGTTCCCTTTGCTCTGAGGCATGTAGTAGTGGACCAGCTTGAGGATGCAGTCGAAGTGGGGCACAGACTGGATGTTCTTGGGGTCCGTCTGCAGGTAGAACGAGGCCGTCTCGCACTGGATGCGCAGGTTCTTGGTGCCCGACGCCGTCTTGACGCTGAGCGTGAACAGGTGCCGGTTGTCGGAGCTGTCCCGGATCAGGAAGGTGCCGGCGCTCTCCGACGCCAGCATGGCGTTGGCCTCCTTCCCGTTGATGGGACCCCAGTAGAAGCCGCTTTCCTGGAGCTTGTGGAGCGTGGCGTGCACCATCTGGTACTGCGTCTTGGAGGAGAAGGTCTTGTAACGGTGAGGCAGCCGCATGTTGGAGTCCAAGAGGCCGCTGCTCATTGCGTTGTCAAACTTGCTGTGAGTTACCATGGCGCTGTGGCCGCACTCGAGGCAGCCCCTTGGGGGGGGAGCACTGGGTGCCGCGGCAGACACGTGAAGAAGAGACGACGGGGAAGGTCACGCCGAGGGTGTCCGGTCCGGGGTTGAGCACGAGGGCACAGTCCGGAAATGAAACACCTGAAGGCATCAAGAGAGGGGAGGAGAGTTGAGCGTGGGAATTATACATTGATGGGAAGTAACTAAGTACATTTACTCAAGTACAATATATGCTGATGTGTACTTTGTGTGAAAGGTACCAAGTATCATGATGCTGTACTACTACTACTAATCTACCCAAAGTATCTCAAACTGGCTCCAAAATGCACTCCCATGTATTTAGTGATTAAAATAAGTAGAAATAAGTAACATTTTAAATTCAGGACAGGATTATTTCCTATGCCAGTATTTCCCATTAAAGTATGTGAAGCACTTTGTCCACCACTGGAAACACGCCACTAAAAGACATGTCAAAGTTTAACTACACACTGACAGAATGTAATATACTTTCTCTATTGGAAACGTCGCTTATTTTTCCAGATGTGGAAGTTCTGTATACATCAGGCGTTAATCAGCCCCAGATGATGGTGGTGGTGATGATGATGATCCTGAACGCGCTTTATTTCTACAAAAGAAACTCCTATGTGTCTAATATATTATATATAGAACTTTGAGACGTTTATAATTTTTTAAAAAATCCTCCAATTAAGGTTTTGGCGATTTCAGGAGTGGGGATTTTATTTTGTGTAATCTGCCCTCGGGACTCAGGCACCACGGTCAGTTCCAGTAAAGACAACGTAATCCTGATTGCGAAATTTGCATTACCGGCTTCACCAAAAAACAAATAAAATACAAAATAATAATAAAAAAAAACTCAATTGGGTTGAATTCTGTTATATATTTCAAATATATAACTCTAGCTGTACATAGGCTACTTGGTAATATCATGTCAACTAAAAAAAAAGACCAATCCTTACCTTTAATGTTTCTCCAAAACTCTTTTAAAATGTAATCCCAAGTGTTGCGGGCGCTGCGTAAAATTAAAGGATGTTCACAGTTGGTCCAGCGCCTGACAGATTGTTGTTGTTGTTTTTTTTTTTTTGGTCTTAAAAAAAGACTGTAAAAGTTCTTTGGCAACAAAACTTGAGGTTGTAAAGTCTCGGGTAGAGCGTTGAAGCTGAATGAGAGGCTGCTGCCGCGAGCCGTGAGTTATAAGTGACGCCGGAGCGGTGGGAGAGCAGCGCCGCTTCAGCGTTAGCCCCGCCCCTTTCCAGTAAAGTAAGCCCAGGATTCTGCTAAAGTCCCCGCCCACTTCCCTCCCCCCCCTCCCCTCACTGTTTCTCACTCACACAGCCCCACTGTATTTACCTGTAACCACAGCTACTTCTCGATATGCCTTGCAGTCATTTCTAATCTATAGATTGTAATATTTTATTTTGACAAATACAAGAACAACAAAAAACAAACATCTGTATAACCAGATGTGTCTAACCCGTCTGATTAATCAGATATATTCGTCATAGCCAGTCTTCTTCTTCTTTTTTTTCTTTTTCTGTAACAGTTCCGCTTTAAAAATACGAGGTAATGATTCAGTCTTAGCTGGGACTGTGTAATCGGTTTCTGAGAAATTCAGTTACCAGCGCTACTTCCCCATAGAGGGCGCCAGATTTTTTAGGGGAACTGCATTTGCACGTTATTATAAGGCTTTATTCCCCAGTAGTAACAGCTGGTATCCAAGGGCAACTATTTGATTATGGTGAATTCTTTTGTTTCCCCACCCCCAGGGAGGGAAAAGAGCATATTTGGGGATAAACGTGTAGTAATACTCTAAGATCTGAGATCTAAATTAGAAACAGGTAGGAAATAGCTTTCAAATGTGTTAACCTGTAGGCCTAATTAAATATTTTTCACTGTGTCATGTACATGTGACTACACAGCAAATATGGTGTCGAAACCAGTTTCCATCTGCTTTTTATATACGTATGAAACACACATCTGAAATTAAATAAAGTTCCCTTCCTGTGACAGAAGTTTATTTCTCGTTTTAGCATTTAGAGAAAGAGAGAGAGAGTTCTAATACTTTGTGAATTTAAAGGAAATATGTAGTTAACATGTTACTGTCTCAAAGAAATATAAGTATATAAAGTAGTAGCATGTTAACGACATTAAAGTGTATTTACAGCAAGATCTAATATTTCTTATATAGTCACATTTCCTTTGAAATTACAGTATTACAAATATATATATATATATATATATATATATATATATATATATATATATATATATATATATATATAGTTCTAATACTCTAAGTTCAAAGGAAATATGACTATAAAAAATAAATAAAAGACATTCAACTGTAAAGTGACAAGCCTATTGTTAATTGTCCAAACTGTTTAGTCATACTATTACATTTATTTCAGCATTATCAAAGGTCAGTTATGGAGAATCCAGTGTTGAAAAAGTGTTATTTTTTTATCTAGAGCTGCACCCCTTGCTGTGGTAACCAGAGACCTTCCCTTTTTCTTCCTGTTCTAATACTTATTTTGACATTTCAAAGGAAATGTGACTACAGATCCCTGATGCGAGGACAGTCAAATCTTTGGCAACACGCTAGTGACTGTGTGTGCATCACCTTCCCTCCCTGCTGACTCAGCCATGACCACCACTATTCGCCTTAGGTGGATACTGTACTGTGCATTCATTCACCTCAGGCGATGGTGTCATGTCAAGCTTTGCCTTCCTTTAACAAGCAATTACTCATCAGTACGAGACAGTGGCTATTTTTTTTTTAACAATGACGCTTACAGAAAATGAGAAGCTAAGCAAAACTGAAAACTTTGGTTGGGTTTTGGTAAATGTGGCGGAGGAATAAATATTCAGGTGGATCATTTACTGAAGTAAACGTGTCAATACTAGAATGTTAAAAGTAAAAGTCATTCATTATCCTATAGAAGTAAAAAAAAAAGTCCCTTTATAGAAGTATTACCAGCTATATATCTGTAAAAGTACTTGTTTTCCAGAACATTGGGTTGTGACTAATATATAAAATACCTTTAAAAGTTAATGTAAAAGTAGCATTTGAATTATATATGACATAGTCAGTCTGAGGGATCTAGAGATGATAGATTAGGTGAGAAATAAGAAAAAAAAAACCTCTTTGGGACACTAGCAGTTATTTAACATGGTGAAACTCTTATATCTGAAGCAGATATAACTATTCTGATATTTTGTAAGAGGCCACACGCCAACAAGTTAATGAACTAATCTTTAACAATGCTGTGGAATTGATAAACACATCATCAAGTTATTATTTTTTCAATGAAGATAAATTTAAACTCATCAGAAATATACTCTATACATTACTTAAGTGTTAAATGACTATTCTAGCTGCAAATGTCTGGTTTGTGGTGCAATATCTACATAGGTGTATAGAGGCCCATTTCCAGCAACTATCAGTCCAGTGTTCTAATGGAACAATGTGTTTGCTCACTGCATCAAAAGGTTAATGGAATAAAGTATAGTATAAGGAAGCATAAAATGAAAATACTCGAATACCTTGAAATTGTACCTAATTAAAAAAATGATAATTGAGTGAATTCAGTACATTCCATTCCACCACTGCTGGTAAATGCAGCTGTGTCCACTGGCGTGACGCAGGTGTTGTCTGATTCAGGCTCACAGCAGGAATTGGGGGAAGCCTCATAACTGGCCACTCGTTCCCAGAACTCTATTGTATCATCACTGTGAGGCATGGATTTAGCATCCAGCAACTCCCCCAGGGGCCACAACGGGAGTCACTGGAAATGGGGCAATAAGTCGGCTCAGGCTGTGGGGGAAGGGGAGGTCCACGTCTCCATGGTAACCACTATGCACATCATTACGGCATGCTGACTCTGCTTTTCGACGTGTACGTGCATGCTGTAATTTTCCTAGTGATTTTTGATCTAGAGGAATATAGGGATCCTACAGCTGGGAAGGAAGATGGTTTAAGAAAAAAAAAGTCTTGTAAGCACCACCCCCCCCCTCCAAAAAAAAAAAATCACCACCCAGACGTCAAGTCGACAAAAATATAATAAACAAACCAAAGTCGTTGTGTACTTAACCAGGAGGTCAACCCTCAAACGGCCGGTCAAGTCGAGGTGGTTGACGAACCAAGTGACCTGGAGCTGAGACAGCATCGCTGCTCTGTTGCTGCAGCGCGCCGCGGGACGCTGGCCAAACATCTGAGGCTCATGGTGTGAGGCTTGGCAACGGCAGATTTGGCTGCATATGAGTGTGTAGCCTGTTCGTTTTTTTTATTTTTAGTAGTTTGCAGATTCCACTTGAAATCGAAAGCTAAAATCACCTTTTATCCATGTTTTGATGCTTCTAAATGTGGGTTTCAGCCAGTGGTGGATGAAGGACTTAGATCCTTTACTGTAGTAAAAAGAAGAAATTCTGTCCAAAAAAAAAAAAAAGTACAAATCATGAAATAAAAATGTTAATTCAGAGTATTATCAGCAAAATGTACTTAAAGTATCATAGGTAAAACTAGTCATTATCAGACTGTGTTATAGTATTATAGTATATTTTACTATTATTTTAATCACATGTGAGAGCATATTTACAGCAGTCATCAACAGAAATACTCAATAAAAGGTAAAAAATCCTAAATTGAAAATGTTATTTGAGTAAAAGTACAGAAGTATTATCTTCAAAATGTACTTTAATGTAAGTATGAAAAGTAAAAGTACTCATTATATAGACTGTGTCATATTATGATCTATTATACTACTTATTTTAATGACTGAATACATGTGATGACATGTTAATATTTCAGCTTATTAATATGAAGCCAATTTGAGATACTTATAGATTATAGTAATAGTACTGCATCATAATAATTGTAAAATTTCACACAAAGTGCATAGCAGATTTAAAAATGTGTGTGATAATGAAATATAATATAAATAATTGAATATTAAAGCACATTATATATAGAAATCATCCATCTGGAGCCAATTTAAATGCTAAATACTGCATCACATTTTATTATGTGTAAGTTTTTTTCACAAAGTGCATAATACATTTAAAAAGAAGCCTCAGATGGAAATACACAGCACAAAGTAAAAGTACCACAAAACTGAACTAAAGTACTACGCTACTTAATTACTTTCCACCGCTGCAGTCCAACAATATTCCACTCTGACACAAACATTAAGGAGTTTTTTTTCCTTTTTTTTCAAATCTCCAGCTTCATTCACATGCAAAGCCGAAAGGATTCTTCAGAGTTTAGTGGATGAGACGTGGTCTCTCATGATCTTTGGTCTAAACCGCTGTTTAGCTGAGAGAAGCAGCTGTTTAGGTTTTCCCACACTGACTCAGAAATTTACTTTAGCTCATGGTTCCCGTAAACCCACCGGGTATAAGGGGGGAAAAAAGCAAAAACCTCTCAACGGGAAAGATTGGTGAAAAACAGAAAAAAAAAATGTTATTCGACAAAATATTTTTGAGCTGCCTGGTGCAGCAGAATTTCACTGAGCGGGGCAACCTCGTAGCGCTGTATGTTTTGCCGATTTGATGAAATTAGAAGTAATGTCGAACACACTGTTTGCACAGCTGAACACTGGGAGCCCCGAGTTCAGGTAGAGTCCAAAAAACATCTCAGCAAATATTGTTTCTATATTGAATATCATCTGCTATCGTGGGGGTTTTATTAAACAGAACATCATCCCCAACCTTCTGAAAGGGCCCATATTTTACACTTTTCATGGGTTTTATTTGAGTTCAATCAAGTACTTTTTCTCAAGTACTCTATTTGAAGTAGTATTTCCATCTGATACTACTTTATACTCCCATTTCACTATATTTCAGAGGGAAATATCATACTTTCTACTCCACTCCACCAAAACCTCAATGTTTGTGTCAGAGTGGAATATTAATGGACTGCATTAGTGGAAAGTAATGAAGTAACTTAGTACTTAAGAACAGTTTTGTGGTACTTGTACTTTCTACTGTGTATTTCCATCTAAGGCTACTTTATACTACCTCTACTACATTTTAGAAGGAAATATTGTCCATTAGATTTATTTACTAGCTTTTGTTACTTTTCACATAAAGATATGATATAAAATATAGAATATATTATTCTATATATTTTATAGAATATATTTTAATATTCTTACTGGTTCAATCCACATTCTTTTTTTTTAAATGTGTTTGTGTAAAAACCGCTTTTTAACATGTTCATATAATAAAACATGATGCAGTATTTAGTATTTAAATGGGCTCCACATTGATGATTTCTATATATAATCTCTATATTTTATAGTATATATAATTTAAAATTTTCTATATAGAATTTCTATACATAATATGCTTTAATATATTTCATTATCACACTTCTTTTTAAAAATTTGCAATGCACTTTGTGTGAAAGGTTCCAATTATTATGATGCAGTACTAGTACTATAATCTACACTAAGTATCTCAAATTGGCTTCATGTTGATAAACTGCAACATTAAAATGCTCTCATGTGTATTTAGTGATTACAATAATAGTAAAATACACAATGAGCACTTTTACTTTTGATACTTTAAGTACATTTAGCTGATAATACTTATATTATTTATATATTTTTATTTGTTATTCAGCATTTCTGAACAAACTGAAACAATGAAATGTTCTCACATGCCTTTAGTAATTAAGTAATATAATATGCCATAATAATGACAGTCTGCATAATGAGTAATTTTACTTTTGATACATACATTACACTACATTTTGCAGATAATACACTTCTGTACTTTTAGTCAAGCAACATTTTCAATTTAGGGCTTTTTACTTATCATGGCAGTGTTTCACCTGTTAAATGATCTAGTACTTACTAGAGTACTAAAGAGTTCTTCAACCACTGCTGTAAATATCGAGCCATGCTCTAATGTGACAGACGCCAAACGACCTGTTCATTTGAAATCTCCAGAGTCTACTTTGAGAGAGGAGACATAAAACTTTATTGTGATGATTACTTTGGTTGCTAAAACCGACGATATATATCTTAGCCGGGGGATATCAAAGCTTCAAATAAAATCCCAGGAAAATGTTAAATATATGGCACCTTTAAACTTTATTGGAGGAATGGTCCGCGAGAGGCAACGCGGCCGTCGCCCATGCTCACTTTCGCTGTAAAATTCTAATCAGGCAGATTGTAGTGGAACTGAGACTGATGAGCCGAGATATGCGGGGAGGTTACTGGCATATCAGTCAATCTATTTCCTGTTAACTCGTTCTCATCAGAACATGTAAACCAGATACAGGTATCAGCTGTTTTGTTGTCACTTTGTTGACTGATTGCACCATTGCCACTGAGAGACGCATGACTGTAACTTCCTTGTTGGTTGAGAAAGGCCACTTCTGGTGTCAGTCGGTAATAATTTCCTGGTAACTCTCGCTCACTCTCTCAGCCTATCTCATTCTGTGTCTGGCTGTGTCTGGCTGTGTGTGTGTGCGTTTCTGTCAATACCGTCCTTTGTGTGCTTTTTTGGAAAATGATGGGAAGTGTCATACGTGACCACCACAGATGGAAATGAAGCCACAAAAGGCCCTCGCACGGTTTTTCACAACTCATTCCCCACAAAAAAAAATACTCGCAACAAACTCAAAACTAGGCCTCCGAGGTATCGGGGTTTTAAACAAAATCCCTATAGTCATGTGTTGTGTGTCGACTAAACATTTTACTCTAATCGTTTGTGACGTGTGGAGTGATGCCAGGAATTCTTTCAAGAATGCAGTGTTCAGTGCCAGAGACGCTTCACGCTCGTTGTGCAACTCCGTTAGACCAAAGAGAAATTCCTGTAAATTTACAGGGAAGAACACTTTGTTTTTATTTGTTTCTCATCTGTAGGGTAGGAAGTAGGAAGTGACTGCGCTGTCAGGAAAATTCCAAATAAGATCTTGTCTCATCTTGCCCGTTTCCCCTTAATGACTCAAATTTAATATGAATATGAAATTTCTTCTTAAATTCAGCTCCTGAGAAACAGCCTTCCTCTTGTGTCGGATTCTGATTTAAGTGATTGAACATGCTTACATGGAAAAGTATTCAGCAGTATTAAGTAAAACTTGATATTTTAGTACACAACATTGTTATATTAGATTGTTCATTTGGCTGCTACTTCATCTCGTTTAATATTATTCGTATAGGACTACTAACTTAGTTCAGTGGTTCCCAACCGAGGGTTCAGGCCTCTATAAAGGGTCAGCAGATAAATATGAGGGGTCATCAAATGATTAATAGGACATGAAAGAAGAAAAAATTAAGTTCTGATGCTTTTTGTGAGCAAAAAAAACTATGTGTTGTATTTAAAAGCGTTCTTATATTATCCATTGTGTCAAATCTGCATATGAAAAGTAAAACTCTCAGATAAATGTGGTGAAAGTAGAGTATTTCTCTCTAAAATGGAGTAGAAGTAGCATCAAATGGAAATTTGAGGGATCATCAAATGATTAATCAGAGAGGAAAGAAGAAAAAAGGAATTTCCGAGGCTTTTTGTAAGCAAAAGTTTTCACTTGTAACTGTTTGTTGTATTTAAAAAGCTTATATTAAATTATCCATTGTGTCAAATCTGCATCTGAAAAGTTAAACTCTCAGATACATGTGGAGAAAGTACAGTATTTCCCGCTGAAATGGAGTAGGAAATACCCAAGTAAAGTGCCAGTATCTCAAAACTGCACTGCTGAACACTGCTCAGTATATAATAACTGGTCTATGCATTGATCCACTTTGGCATTTCGAACTAACCAGCAAACAATGGAGCAGAAAAGGTGCTGAAGTCCAAGTTGCAGCTCATCCATGGCGTTATCTGCACAGATGTGAAATGTGTTTTCTGTGTCTTGTGTTGTTTCCTGCTCCTTCGGTCTTTCTTTAGCACATTAAGGAAATATCCAACAAAAACAAGGCCAGGCACGGAGGACACATGGAGAGGGAAAAAAAAAATGTTATTCACGGTTTTCCAGAAAGTGCTTAATATGAAAACAGACGCATGCTCTCCGACTCATTAACGAGGGCAAAGGGGACGTTTGATCCTCGCAGATAAAGTACAAACACTGAACCTGCATCCGTGTTCTTCTAGACAACAGTGATTTATTCTGTTCTCTTCTAAAAGCTTCAACCCGCCTGTTTTGACCAGCGTGACTCAGACGGCCTTCCAGTACGACCGGATTAATCCAACTCCAGTTAAATTGCACTTGTTATTACATTTGTCTGTTACAAAGCTGCTTTCTGGAAAACCTGTAGTCAGTAGGCAGCACAATTATAAAAACGTCATCTATTTGTGCGGCGGTAGAACTTGGTCCATTTGGCGTTCGGTTCTGCTCAAAGACCTGAGAACTGGACCTCTGCCTGTTTGTGCAGCTTGATGAAAGTTGAGATACATTTAGTTCACTTTTTATGCGACTTTGTGGTTTTTATATAGCTGAAGTGAACAGAGACCAGCATTGACTTTTATGCATATATCCACTAGATAACCTCAGCTATAACACTAAATAAACTATTTTTATCTGTAGTAAAACACAATGTTACTGTAAAAGTATCAATATAACCCCAATATACTTAGAAGAGGTGTAAAACCATAGGGAGATGGTTGTTGCTGTTTAAAACCACAAATATATCTACTTAGCGATCACAGCTTCAAATAAAACCAAGGTAAAGTGTAAATAATAGGATTGTTAAGGCCCCTACACATTCACCACACTTGAAAGTGGCATCAGTCTCCTCATCGAATGCTTGGTAAGAATACAAATTAATGCCAATAAATTACTTTAACCTTTTAAAATCCAAAAAAAAAACCCTGATACAACAGCAGAATTGATTTTTATGCATATATTGCATGAGAAAACCTCAACTACAAAACAAAATAAAGTATTCTTTATCTGCAGTAAAACACAATGTTACTGTGATAGTGAAACTAATTTGATATATTTAGATTTGCGCCGTTTATTTGGGTCCTTTAAAATCTCCTTATTAAACATCTTTTCAGTGTGATTTCTGTCAATTTATTCAGAAATAATTAATCTTTGTACTTTTATTATCTTTAATCTCTTATTATTGAACTTTGCATCACAGATAATTAGTTTAAAGAAGTTATTTCAAGTTTATTGTTTCTTGATTTGGGTCAGTTAGGTTTTGCTTTGAGTTTTAAATAAAGTATTTGTATATTTTTACTTTTTTTTTTTGCAATATTCTAGGGATATTTGCCCTGCAACAGCAACATACATTGATTCTGACACTTCTGTAGTCACCTCACATGTAGATTTCTTTTGATACCAGGTTTAACTACAATAACCTTTGTGGTTGTAGAGATTTTCCATATTTATTGTCATTTATAGCAGGAAAACTGAAAAAAAGGCCCGGGGCTGAAGTGGTTAAATCTCGGCGGGGGAAAGAGAGGAAAAGTGGCGTCTGCTGCCTGACCTCCATCGTCATTCCCGCTGCTGAGTTGCCCTTGAGCAAGGCCTTTAACACCGGCTGCCGCAGTTAGAGCTGCTGCAGTGGCAGCGGATCAAAAACTGTGGTTATGCTGAGCAGGTGTGAGTGAGTGAATGCGATCGGGGCGTTTCTGCAAAAAAAACAGGCTTCCTCTGAGAGAAACCTGCCTGAAAAAACAAAGGTTGAAACAAAATGTAGAGGAAAGCACAACCTTTTTTTTAATTTTCCATTTCAGTGCTGGATTTTTGACATGTTTTATATCTACATATAATCCCAGTCTATCTGTCAGTCTTGCATATAAAAAAAAAAAAAAAATCATTAGGTTGTCCTTTTTGATGATTGGCACTTGATGATCCGAAAAGGTGTGAAAATCCCGTAAAAGTTGGCCAAGTAACCCAGCGTAAAAAAAATGCCAGGCGCACGCACCACTTAGCATTCCTGCCTGCATATCACATGAAGAGACTATTTCTGGCAGGCGAGCAACAGTCGCCGTCACAGCTGTCTTCCTGGAAGAACTAAAAGCAGATAGCGGAGCGCATTTCACACCCACCGCAAACTTATCCAATGGAAGTTTTTTTTTTTTTATCACGAGAACTAATATTTTCATTCGGCACAATACGGTCAAGGGACCTTTATCTTGTGTGAAAGTTGGGACTTTTATAGCAACTTCCTCTCTTTTTTTAATGACGTCGTTTCTGGCATTAGTTGACATTGGCTCTGCCGGGTAAATTGTTCACTTCCAGGCACCGTTCCAATATTTACACCAAACTGCAGCCGGTGCCAATTCTGCTCCTATCTGGAGGGTTCAGGGGGGGGGAGGCAGTCAGGGCCTGTTGATGTGACAACAGCGGGGCTCTTTCACAATTTTCATTCACGTATCACCGTTTTTAATTTTTCCCGGCAGAAGGCCCTGGACACAGTGAGAGGAATGTGATGTGCTATTGTGATAAGGTTACAACTAGGAGAGCATGCGGGTCAACGTTTTTCAAGGCGAGTGGGAGTGAGCTGGGGAGTTTTTTTTTTTTTTTTTTTTTTGCATGGGACTATTACTGAGATCCCCCATGGGCTTGTTTCAAAACCCCTTTTTCTTTCCAAATCGCATACAGCTGACACAATGTGGCAATGACTGTTTTGACATTCAGCGCAACAATGTGAAAATGGATACAGGAAATGCACGCGTTCGAGGAAACATGTGATTGGGTCAGCTGGACTGCACAGTCATGGTGTTGCGGAAGAAGTTAAATAAAGAAGTGAACGTCACAGACGTCACCGGGGCCCTGGCTCCCAGTGTGTCATTAGTTTTCCAAAACCGGCAGCCACATCGCGCTCTGGATGCGGTTGCTAAGCACATGGCACCTCCGACATTTACTGGAAAGTGGCAGTTCCAAAGCCGTTTGAGATTATAGTGTGTGTATATCACAGCTGATCCACAGCACTCCGCGTCCTATTCATCACTCCCAGGGAATTACAGGCATGAGAAAAGGATCCTTAAAAGGAAAGAAATACATCAAAGTATTAAACCGTTCTGTTAATTGCAGAGATTCCAGTGCATGCAAGAGCGTGTGTTTACTTTTAACCAAAGCCCCAGGCCTATTTTTCAGTTTTCTTGCTATAAATGATAAGAAATGTGGAATATCTCTACAAACACAAAGGTTCTGTACTTAAAAATGGCATCAAAGAAACATGTGAGGTGACTATAGAGGTGTCAGAATCAATTTACGTTACTGTGACAGAGCAAATATAGTTAGAATATAGCAAAAACCTAACATTGTGTTTTACTACAGATAAATATGCTTCATTTAAAACTTAAAACGAGAACAAACTGATCCAAATCAGGAAAAAAAAAACTTGATTCAATTAAATTATCTGCAAGTTTAATGATTAATAAGATAAGAGTTCAAAGATCAATTATTTGTTTATAAAATCTTAGAAATCACAATGAGGATCATTCCAGAAGATGAAGAATATATTCTGTAAGATGTTTAAAAAGGAGATTATAAAGGAGCCAATTATATAAGCACACAAACATCTTAAATCTAAATTAAATATGAAAAAGGTGGTTAGTTGCAGCCCTACTACTGGTGTTATATTAAACTATTTTCTCATTGTAAATGTGGTAAATGTGTAGCATAGGACCTTAACAATCCTATTATTTATACTTGGTTTTATTTGAAGCAGTGATCCCTAACAAGATATATCTGTCATCTCCTTATACATCTTTTCTCAGGGCTGCATTTCCCAGAAATAATGTTTGTTTGGTATTTAGGCTCATAAATTAGGATTTAATATAACAAGTGTCATCATAATCATCTTTATCATTGTAATATTGCAGCAGATGAAGCCGATATATCAACTGCTGATCTCTTTAAGGGAATACTGGACTTTATGTGACGTATTTAGCGCCGTGCACTTACACAGATGTGACGGAGTTACTGAAGTGGAGGCGGAGCAGCTCTCCAGCGTAGTTTATCCCAGTTAAGCTGAGAGTGATGTAATGTTTATAGAATAAATGTTGAGCTCATGCCGTTAAAGTCAAGCCTGGTTATTCACCTCATGATTTGCTTCACACAGGAACACCCCTTTGGATCAGTCATTTTCATTGAAGTTAATATTAAACTCCCTGTGACATATGCGCTGCAGATGTAAATCTATGAGATACACATTTGTTACAATGATCAGCCTCATGTTGGTCTTATATGGTAAAACTGATGGAATGAGGAAGGAAAACCTCAAGCTAAGAGAGAAGCTGGGAAACAGCTCATCAGTTTAAGAAAAGAGCAAAAGGCAGCTTTTTTTATATCATTAATATTAATTGACCTCTCCTCTGATTGGCTGATTTGGATAGTAGCTGGTTTTAGGACACACTTTCTGAATATTTTTTTTTTTTAAACATGGGGCAGGGTTTATATAACACCTGGAGCTTCTTGTAATCAAAAAGATATTAAAAACTACATTTCTTTTATTTAATTTGATTTAACCTCTATTTAACCAGGTTAGCTTGATGAGATGCAAAATCTCTTTTTCAAATTGACCTGGCCAAGAGGCAGCAAAACTTTTACAGTGCGATTTGTAACATAAATAGGATTTTACAAAAATATCCAAAATTATCCAAAGTTATAAAGGCCATTTCTGCAATTTAGGACCTTTAAAAGTGCAATGTGTCTGATATTAGCAACAAACTGCAGCTCGCTGGAGAGAAAACTAACTGTGAAAAATGAAAAATAAAGGAAACTGCCATGTGCAGGATTACAATCTTCACCTCTTTGAGCTCCTTTTGCCGCCTGCCAACTGAAATAAGTATGTGAGGTCATACCACCGTGATGGTACAGTACAGCGTGTGAGGCTGCGTCTGCTGGAAAATGCACATCAACGTGTGCCACGTTCCCTGTGTGTGAGAAAAAAAAAAAAAAAAAAGGCAGCGTCCAGAAAACTGCTGTCTCGACCATTCGGGTTGCATCATGGCAGATAATATGATTGATCCGACGCCGCCTGCCCTCTCTCGGCCCGCGACCGTCCCGTTTGTCAGTATCGAATGCTTGGAGACAGAGGAGCCAATGACATAATCGGGATCTTCGAAAAAATGGTCTTCCCACAAACCCTGGAAATAGCAGGCTGATGTCATCAGGCGGAGGCTAATAAATCTGTCTGCGCTATAATAGCAGGTCGCTTGAAAGATGCCGTTCAGCGAGATCACCTTGTTTCAGTGTGGAGGCCAAAAAACATACATATGCATTGTGTCTGCTCCTCACACATACACACACATGCACGCATTCCGTATGCAAACTGTGTAATGTGCTGGTTATCGGCATGTTACCGCACACACACACATACACAAGCACACACACACTTCCTCTATCACACAGTAGTAGCAACCTGATCCTGAGCTGTGCCAGTAAGCAGAGCGGGACATTTCCGGATAGATTTAGTGTGTACGTGCACAGTTCTCTCTCACACACACACCAACACACAGGCGCACACACACACCAGGTTTGTGGGCACTGTTCAGATAAGAACACTGATAGCGGCCCGCGATAGGTGCCAGGGCCAGAGGACGAGGATGTTTTTTGGCCGATTTATCTGGAAGATGTACTGTAATTCTAGAGCAGCCTAATCTTGATTGCCAGTTTCCCCCGCCTCACCCCCCACCCACCCCTCCACCGATAAATCGCCCTCATGCACCGCATTGTTTAAAAGGAGGGGGGGGGCCTGACTCAGTCGCAGATGTTTGAAGGAGACTACCCAGGATGCATCAGTCACCCGGAGGAAAGCTTTGATCCGAGCGAGTCCCTCAATCAGTAAACGCTTCCATATGAGGCTTTCGATGACCTCGCACCGTGATGCACTTCATGGCACAATGAAGTCATATCAAGAGGGACCATAAACCTACAGAAGTAGCCCTGAATAGAGCCATTGTCGGCGGTGCAGGTGGGCTCCTGTTCTCCTGAGTCGCGGCTTTCATCTACTCGGGTTCACGATCGGTGAGCGAGTTCGCGTCCTTGTTTCAGAAAAGCTGAATTATTTATCCGAACCTACGCGTTTCTCATTCTCTGTCCTCTCTCAGCACAGCCTCGTGTTGTCAGTCTACAAACTCCTACACTCAGAGACATAAACAGCGAGCCCAGTGTCCCATGGAAAGGCCCAAGCAGAGGCCTGCACAGTGCAATAAGAGACCACTGCATTGTTTTTTCCCGAAATCAGGATCTCTACATGTATTCCAGCCATCCCATTCCAGCGTCTGTTGAATTCCAACACATGAACACCTCATTCTGCTTAACAAATGAAGCCTTTAAGTCTATGACTGTCATTTTATACTTAAAATAAAAAAATCTAAATGTTACTCCTACAGCTTGATAGTAGACAACATTAAGTTTCCAAGTGCTTCCTGTCACATGACGTCGTCAACTTCCTGCTGACATGTATGTATGTCTTTATTCATTCAAGTCTCTAGAATAATCATCCAAAATAGAATTTTGTACATGCAATAAATAGATTTTTGTTTATGGGCATATTTGTGCAAGCAGCAACTATAACAGCCATTAAATGCTATTTTCTGCAAAGAAAAGAGTACAAAATGCTAAAAAAAAATAGATGCATAACATGATTCAACTGATATAAGAATATGCATGAAGTCTTTGAAAAAGACTTATATGGGTTAAAGGAGTGGAATAAAGTCACCCCAAAACAACGGTAAAGACTAGTGACATGAAAGCTGTGATTAAAAATAAGGGTTATTGCACCAAATATTGATTTCTGAACTCTTCTTAAGTGTAAACATCAGTATTATGCTGTTTTAAAATGAATTTGATCTTTGCATTTTCTTTGCATTGTTTGAGGTCTGAAAACATTGCATCTTTTTTGTTATTTTGACTATTTGTCATTTTCTGCAAATAAATGATAAGACTTTTATTTCAGATTTGGGGGAAATGTTGTCAGTAGTTTATAGACTCAAACAAAAATGTTCCTTTTGCCCAAACACATACCTACAAGTAGTAAAATCTGAAAAACGGATCATTTTGCAGTTGTTTCTCTAATTGCACGCTTCCCTCTGAGGTGGGGGCCTTCCTTCCACTAGGAAGCCCTGACCTTCACACACAGCGCTTCAATTATTTTCCAACTGCTATTTCCAATTGTGATTTATTTATCACATGAGAAAATAGAAACAAAAGAGGCGTCGCGTTAAGCCGGTCCTGGATCGGACATCACAGGGGCCCTTTTTCCTCGTCGAGGCATTTCCTTTTGTCCCCTTTAACCGGGCACTCCCTGCAGACAGGAAATTCTTGGCTTCCAACCCCCGGCCTACTTCTCTCCCCTGTATTCCCGTCCCTGGGCTACGAGGCGGGTACAGCCTGTCCCAACCTCCGACCTGCACATAAACAAACAGTCCGTCACGTTCCAGGAGACGTTCCCGCTTATCCAGCTCACGCCGGTTCTCATCTTGATTTTGGCAGCGGGGCCGTAATTATCTGGCTCCGCGAGAAGCCACATTATCAGGTGGGAGAGTAACTGAGTACGTTTACTCGAGTGCTGTTCTTAGAGCAGGATTTTGCTCTAAGAACAGCAAAGGGAATTTTTTTTTGCATTTATCTGACAGCTTTTGTGACCCTTTTGATTGCAGGTTTGACACAATCGGATAATGTGAAAAGCTTTTAAAATAAAACACATGCTACATAGTTTTTGTCTTACAAACAGTGTGTAGTTTGGTCAATTTCACATGTCCATGAGTTGTTAACAGCTCCATTAAATACTGATTTTTCCCTCTAAACTTCAGCTTTTCATGCACTTTTACTTGTATTGAAGTATTTTTACATCACTGCATTGGAACTTTGACTCAAATAAAGGGCCTGAGTGCTGTAATTCTCCCAACAAAGTTAATAATATAGGGGGTTTCTTCATTAAGATTCGAGATGAATCGTTAAAAGCCCTGCACTGCTTCTTTTCACACCACATTAAAAAAAAAAACTACAGAGTTTCCCAGAATGAGAGCCACCCACAGTTCAATGAATGTGCAGAAAAATCCCACATTCACATTTTCCCACTGGGACAAACAAAGCTCTGTCTTGTTCACATAGTCACTCTGCAGCGCTGCATCAGCAAGTTCACCGCCAAAAATATTGTATACAAGAAAAAAAAAAAAAAGTCGGTTGGCCTTTCCAGTAAATCTAATTGATGTTGCACCAGACAGGAGTCTGTCGATCTCTCTGCTCCCGATTCTGTTCGGTCAAATTCAATTTCTTTAACAGATTCAGGAACAGAATACTTGGGATTTAGATTCACGGCTGTTACATAATTTCTTGCATGTAATCCAGGAATGCCAGTAAGTGCGGTTATTATGCTGTCTAATCATTGACAGGAGCTTTTATTAGCTGCACATGACCCTGTTCATCATTTAGAGCTTCGTTTGTAGAACTTTATCTGTCATCAAGTCAAGCTGCAGCCAGGCGGAGCCTAACGGGACATGTTTCCTTGCACATTTCCTTGAAATAAACAAAAGTTATTATATCTATAACAAGATATATCCATGGTTTTAAGAAGCAACGATCATCTCCACATAGTTTAACATCTGCCCTCAAGCTTCTCTCTGCAGCTTTAGAAGAAACAAGTCATCATGTGTCGTATTTATGGGCCTCTCCTCTGATTGGCTGATTTAATGGCTGCAAATCCGTTTTATTGGATGTCAGAGTTTCCAGCAAGTTCACCAAAAATAAATAAATAAATACTAACATTTCACCAAAATGCCCCAAATACACAGAATTTCCTTATTTGAGTTTGACCAATTTGCTCCTTTTCCTCCCTGAGGTATAGTGTATATTCACATGTTCAATAAGGCATAAACTGTACATATTGGAAGCCAATTAAATAATTTCTGCACAATTATCTTGAATTATTCCACTGGCAGATAATTTTTTAATTGTTTTCCAAAATTTGGTCGATGACATTTTCTTAAAACAAGATAAAATTGACCAAAATCAGAAGAAAAAACCTTGAAATAAGGACAATTCTCTAATAGAATAAGATAGAATAAGACTTACATTGTACATATTGTACCAAATACAATATGTTTTCACTTGTTAATATTTCATTTTTGACCGACTCTGAATGGGGGATGTGCATTGACTGTATAGTCCTGACGGCTGGTTTGAAGGCACAGCTTTACTGCAAAATGGTAAAGCTGGTAAAAAAACATAAATAATTTGTTGCAAATTCCAATATTGAGGAAGATTATCTTGAATCCCAATTTTGGTCAGTGACATTTTCTTAAAACAGGATGAAATTGACCAAAATCAAGAGAAATAAATGACAGAAAATGAAGATAAATTAAGATAATTCTACTTAATATTGTACTTATTGTACCAAATACAAGATATTTTCACTTCTTAATATTTAATTTTTGAAATTTTTTGAACAACTGTGAATAGGGGGGTGGGCACTGATTGTACAGTTGTGATGTCACAACTTCACAAAAGTCCTAAAAGCTGTTTTTAAGGCTCATTTTCCAAATATGGGCTATGTGCATTTCTCTGTGGATTCGGGGCAGTATTTAACACTTTAAAACCTTCTCATAATCAAAAGCATCTTAAAATCTTCTTACCATATGGCAGCTTCAACAAGAAGAAATCTGTTAAACGCTTTTAAGGAAAACAGAGCTCACTGACAGATTGAGGATGCCTCCGCTCCCGCCAGCGGGCCCTGAACTACTAATTGCACAACGTTTCGCATGCAGCAGCGTTTTAGTGCTCAGATGTGAAAACCATTTTGTTTTTGCGGGACATTTTCAAAACTTACACAACTGCGTGTTTGTGGGGTGAAATTCTTTGGACTGCGAAACTCAACCGAATCTTAAATCA
Organism: Lepturacanthus savala; assembly: GCA_030544235.1. Taxonomy (NCBI): domain Eukaryota; kingdom Metazoa; phylum Chordata; class Actinopteri; order Scombriformes; family Trichiuridae; genus Lepturacanthus; species Lepturacanthus savala. The sequence goes on along the minus strand of CM060482.1, from coordinate 6,187,679 downwards.
TAGTTTTTTGTTGTGCGTTCATTACATTTTTTTTATTCCCTGCGCTGAGCACAAGTCAAAGTTTTATTGCTTTTTTTCACCATAGTGATAACCGCACCTTCAATATTCCCTGATATACTGCTGCTTTTCTACGGTCATATGAGTGTGTGTGTGTGTGTCAGGAGAGATAGAGGCAGGGGGAGGGGGGGAGACAGACTTTGTTGTGGCTGCTTTGTAACTCCCTTTCTCAGAAACCCTGAGGATGAACTGAGTGTCCCTCAGCAGCAGCAGCAGCAGCAGCAGCAAAAGTGGATTCCTGGAGTGATTTGAGAAGGGATTTACTTTTCCAGTAAAACAACAGCACATCTGTCAACATCTTGAAGCGTATATGCACCTAAAACAAAAAATGCAGCAAAACACCTCATAACAATTCAGAGAGTATGAGCTGCAAAAAAGGGCTCCTTTCTGTCTGGAAACAGACGGGATATGGTTTTTACCAATTGGCCGTGACAGCCCGTCTTTTTATTGTTGTCCAAGAACAATGATGACGCACGTGATTGGCAGCTTTTAACCCCCAGAAAACGCCCGCTTCAAAAGGCATTTTCACATGATTAACATGGTAATTGCATGCAAAAAAAAACAACAAAAAAAAAACGAAGAGACAAGAGGGACCTGTTAAAAGCGAAATGCCATGCAGCTGTGAGCTGGTTTTTGGGCTGTGTTGCATTTATGTTTGCGTGACAGTTGTTTGTGTGTGTGTGTGTGTGTGTGTGACCCCCCCCCCACGCCTGTACATGTGTAACATTCTTTACCCACGTTCCTGTACGAGAAAAAAAAAAGCCTCCTCCTCCTCGTGCCAGCCGAGGTCAGGTCCGGACACCGTGGGGTGCACCCTTCTCCTGCCGTGGTGGGCCAAGGGGGAGGCAAAGAGGGGAGGGTGTGTGTGTGTGTGTGTGTGTGTGTGTGCAGGGAGGGGGGGGGGGAGGAGGACTTCCAGCGCTTCTGGGAAACAGTCTGGGCCTAATTGGAGCCTGACTGGTCTCACATGTCTCCACTTACTGCAGGAGACCGAGGATCCCGCTGCCTGCTCTATGAGGGAGAGAGGGAGAGCTGCTGCTGTAGGCCCGGGCCTTTCCCCTTCATCAGCAGAACCACAGGAGGAGGCCTGACATGACGCCATGAGCTAGCGCTGCGGTCTATGGCGTGTTTTTCATGCTCAGAGGTCAGGTACGCCCGGACCGAGCCGTGCAACTTCACTGTTTTTTTTTTAAATATAAGTCTCAAAATAATTGAAATCGATGAATCCTTCCATGTCAAAAAGTATTCCCATTATAGATGGAAATCCCAGGGGGGACACAGGGGGCATGAGCCTTACCAAAAATCTGTTTTAAACAGAAATAAATCATTTTGAATATTGAAGAAATGTTAAATGAACATAAAAAACACAAGCGCTGCTAATGTAAATCAATTTGTTTCTTAATTGTTGAAAAATTCTGTCGCCTCCCCCCTTCCCCATTCCTCAAAGTGGTTTGGTCCAGTTGCTGTTTTCCAGTGGGCGGGGCCAGTGGCTAACGGCTAATTTTAACAGTAAGCTAGTAGCTAGCTATATGGGAGAAACCAAATCACATCACCACTTGTTTTAAAATGTGTCCAAAATCAGACTTTTTTAACATTCTGCTGGTTAAGATCAGAGCTAATGATCATTAACGAACTCTAACAATGGAAGTTACCATAGTAACAGCTACTATGTTTATTGTCCTCCTCATCCATGAAATGATATTTTCGCCCCTGATTCAGATCCTTTACTTTGATAAAAAAAAACACCAATAGAGTGATTTCGTGATAATCAATTACATGTTCCCAGTCAAATTTGATCGTTCCATGAAGACTTGTGTTCGATTTCTTTTTATCAACATAACTTCTTGTGAACATTGCAGGTTTTGAACTTCTATTTGTTATTTGTTCTAAACATTTCTGGATTATTTTGACTATAACAAATATTCAGATGAAACATACTCTACCGATCAAAAGTTTGGGGTCACCCAGACAGTTTAGTGTTTTCCATGAAAAGGCTCACATTTATTTACCACCATGAGGTGGAAAATTAGATTCCATTAGCCTTCTGACACTGGACTGATAGTTGCTGGAAATGGGCCTCTACATACATACACCCATGTAGATGTTTCACCAAAAACCAGACATTTGCAGCTAGAATAGTCATTTACCACAGTAGCAATGTATAGAGTGTATTTCTGATTAGTTTAAAGTTATATATTTTAGAAAAAAAATGCTTTTCTTTCAAAAATAAGGACATTTCTAAGTGACCCCAAACTTTTAAACAGTAGTGTAGTTTATCACAGACTACTCAGTTACCAAGGACATTAGTATTGGAACCATTTAAAACACAGGATGTGTGTGAGAGTTAAATGTCTTATATTACTCCCTCATAACCGGTCATTGTTGAAAAAAAGTTGAATAAAACATGCAAAATTTTATGTGAATTAATACAATTTCTTGTGTGATGAAATCCTCTCTGTGACATGAAATCTTAGGTGAATGAGCAACAAAAGCTTTAAAACGTTTTAGATTTATAACATAACATGAGTAAAAGTACATGAGCATTAGTAAGCAGCAAAAATGCACAAGCAAAACGAGCTTGAACTCTTAAGACGTGTGAAATGTGACCCCACCGCTGCACCACGCTGCCTGGAAGACGTCAAAGGCTAAAAAGTCAGGGTTGTTGACAAGTCACAGCTGTCATCTGATGCCTCTGTCAGTAAAACAACGTCTACTACTTTATTGCCTGAGAAGAAGAAAAAATATATTTGCAATAAGAAGATAAAATTAACTCTGAGTACTTGAGTAAACGTACGTAGTTACTTCCCCCCCTGCACAACAGTTTGTTCCAGAGATCTCCTTACGAGCACAGCATGTGCAGCCACCTCCTATTGTTCCCTTTTAACTCATTCTGGTTTTAAGGCTGTTGAAAAAAACCCTCTTTTTTCCTGTGTTACGATCAGTATATCATATTTCCTTTCTCCTGCAGCACGTACAAGTACTTCAAGTACACCGTCTTTGTGTATGCCAGCCTCAAAGAAATACAAGAAGTGAAAAAAAAGGAGGGCAGATGCTAAAAACAAAGACTTTCCTGCTGCTTCACCGCGACCGCCACACATTCTCCAGCTTTTTTTTTCTCTCTCTCTCTCTCTCCTTTTTCTTTTTTTTTCTTCTGTTGTTGTTCTTCTTGCCATGGCTACATGCCTCTTACTTCCCATCAGCCAGGGTCACCTCTTTGGCCCCGCTCTGTAATTCTCAAAAGACGTCATTATCATCCTGTTTTACAGCAGCTTGTTGCAAAAATATTGTTTGACTTCAAGTTGTGCAAAGAAGATTACAGGCAATTTCCCGTCCGCTTTGTTACTTTTCTCACAGGCAAAAAAAAAAACTCTAGTAATTTTAATATCAGAACGCACAGATGGAAAACAGGAATCTCTCTCTTTTTTTTCGGAATATGTCTTTTCTATGCACATCTGGATCAAATTGTGATTGGAAACTTGAGGGAAAAAATATCATACAAACGTCAACGCGCACCTATTCATTTAGCCCCCATTAGGTTCTGCTGTCAAACAAATAAAAAATTGAATCTTTTACAGATCACAAAGTTTCTGAAAGCTGTTTAAACATGTCAGATAAACACAAGACTCGACTTGAACCGTCCACAGCTTCGCAACATCGCTGCAGCTTTCCCTGCAAGTGTATTTGTACCTGAGGGATTCGGCCACGTTGCTTTAATTTAATGGTTATTTGATAGATACGAGAAATTCGTATGCAACCCAGCACGGCGTTTATCGCTTCTGCAATTAGAGTTAAACCATGTAGTACGTGTAGAATTCATCGCGCATGCACTCACACAGACATGCAAATAAAAACATGTGCACATCTGCATCTGCACAATGCATGTCCTCCATGTGCATAACTACATGATTTGATCAGCTGTTTTTTTTAAATCACTTCAGTTTGGTTTTTAAATTGGCCGTTGGTCTGTTTTAGGTTGAATAGGCAGCACATTCCAAGTGTGAGCTCCTTTTATAGAAAAGGACGTCTGGGAATAGGGGATATTTCTGGTATGACACTTTACAGTTCCCTGCAGTGGTATTTCAATCCAAGGCCTTGTAACAGTTGCAGCATGTCACACAGAACGCCCGACGCCTCCAGTCGATATGTCGTACGTATTTGTAGTAGAAACGTGTTGGGAGTTTTGCTCGGCGTAGGAAGTTTGATGTTAAATTGACTAATTGGAGGGCAACAGAGAGGCTCGGTTTTACAACTTCCCCCCACCAAGGAAAGGTTTTGGTAACCCGGGGCTGCAACCCGCACGTCCGTCCTTGCGTGCGTCGGCGTCTGATGTTAAAACACTGAACGTTCTGGTGTTTCCCAACAGCGCTTTCTGTGGTAACGCAGGAAACCGCACACAACCCCCCCCCTGCAGGATGAGAGTCACGCCGTTTCTTAACACAAATCTGATAACTTGGCGTTTTCTCCTGCACTTGATGACCGTCCGTCTCGCAGCATCCACATCCACACAGCCTCTGCCTGCTTCCTGCACGGCCGTTCCATTGAGAAAAAGTCATTTCTATTGATTGCTTTTCCAGGCATCATTTAATATGATACATATTCACTTGTAAATATCGACCTTTCCCCGCTGCGCCAACATTCGTGCCATAAATACTTTAAAAGCAAGCTCACAAAAATGCTATGAAAGGCTATGAAGCTGTAAATAAAGATTTGAAACAGTGACGGGGGATCGGATTTCGCTATAGGGGGTAAATGTGGTTTAGAGTGATGCAAACTTTGAATATCCTGAGTTGTGTCTACATGTAAGTCAGAGCAGAGGGAAGTGATTCAATTTCAAGGCTGCCCTCAAGTAGAAATAGTGTTTAGCATTCATGGACGTCCAGCAGTTTGGCCTCAATTAACCTGTTATTTCATCAGGGATTGATTAGGCAGGACCGTAACTCAGCTGTTGTTATTAATGAGCTGTAACATTGAATTACTAATTAAGGTCTGTTCAGCAGAAGGCCTCAACAGGCCTTAGCAAACACTGCCACCTGCTGGAATAAGTGGGTCTAACAGGAGCTCAAGGTTACCTTAAAGGTCCCATGCACTCTAACGTTCTTGTTTTTTTTCTTCTAATTTCTCCCCTTTTAATCAAGTGCTTTTAAATTATCTCACTTGTTTTTTATTTTAATGTATTGATTTTTAATCTTATTTAATTTTAATTGAAATTTCCCCCTTTCAATAAAAAGTAAAGCACTTTGAATTACCTTGTTAATGTGCTATACAAAAAAAGTTGCCTTGGTTTTATATAGCTCTAGATTCTAGGCGTTCTATAAATACTATATTATATACTAATTCTATAAATACTCTCCCAAGTTTAAAAATCCACAGACAATTGCACACAGTCCATTTATAGAAATAAGTAATTCAAGATAATTGTACTCACTATTAGATAAATAAGATATTAGTTTTGTTATATCAGATATGTTAAATTTTGCAGTGAAACCGAGCCATAAAACTAATTTTTGGGATGTCAGTGAAGTTGTGATGTCACAACTATACATGTCACTGACCCTAGTGCCATTCAGAAGAGAGGCTCATTAATATTAATGACAGGACAAAACTACCTTTTTCTTTCTAGAGATGCAGAGAGGCTGAGATCGGAGATATTAAACTATATTGCGATACTTTACTTGAGTAGAAAAAAGTAGAAATACTGTCAAAATACACTCAATAAGTAAAAGTCTTAAAAATGTTACATAAGAATGTGGGAGCAATGTTTTAGTTTATCAACGATGCCTTATGTAGATTAATAGTAATAGCACTGCATCATAATATCTACATTATATTAAACTTAAAGAGGGACAATTTAATATAATGTAGATACATAATATTCTAGTCATTTGTTGTCAAGTATTATTTCTCTTTAAATCACAACTTTATGTAAACTTCATGAAAAGTGTAAAACACGGGACCTTTAATGTTCTATAAAAGACTTCACATGTGTTTGTGACAAATCTGCCTTTATTTCAGCTTGATTAAATGGGCAACAACTGAAACCTCAAATCAAACATTATTGAACTGAATAGCATAAAAAAAACAAACTAAGAAACAAAATGAAGACAAAATACCCACTATACATTAAAGTATGTACAACTTTTGATAAATAAACCAATACTGTCTAGAATTATGATTGTTTTGCATGTTTCCTTATTTCTCTAGGATTAGTGCGCTGAGAGGAGCGAGAAGCAGGAAAACAGAAAGCGAGGAGAGCAGAGAGCAGGCACAGATGAGAGAGAGGACACGACTGTAGACAAAAAGTAGAAAAGACAACTGCTCGATGCACAATCCAGTACAAAAAAAAAAAAATTGCGCCTTTGATGCAGTTTTAGCTATTTGACAGGATGACCCCTTCTGACATCCTGCCCTCCATCATTTGGTTCATCACAGCACACTGTTTATAAAGTAGTTTTGTATCATCACACATCAAACTTTAGAATCCTGAGATGGGGACAACCCACTTTTTCTTTTATTCCAGGCATAGCTTCATTTCCAGGTGCTGCTTTAAAGCATCTACAACAAGTCGTAATAAGTTTTATTATGGAAGTAAACCTGTCGAACAAGAACATGAAATTTAAAAGCTGTTGAATTTCTCGTTTTAGCCTCTTGACAGATTTACTTTCAAACTTTATGCATAAACAATCTGAAGCGCAGAGAAGTAAGAGCAGCCGTTTCAAAAGTACAGTATTGTACAATTTATTTATGAGGTTAGGCTGGAGGCTGAATATGACCTTTGTTTTACCATTAAATAGGTAACCCTCTACAAAAAGAAGAACACAAAAAAAAGGGGGGAAATGTTGCTCGACGGGGTAAAGAAAACTGAATTACTGTCGCTAACCAGCAGCATTTCTCAACACATTTCCTCTAAAGCGCCAGGCACTGTGCAGCAGTAACCGCTCTAAACAATTAAATTGCTTTTTTATATGATACAGTAACAGAAAGTGGGGGGGAAATGTGGGAAGAGAAAAATCTAAAGTTCTTGTTTTCCAGACCCCAAAAAGAGGCCGGTGTGGGGGAGGGGGGGGGTGATAAGACGCTCGTCCTTTTAAAAGAGACTAATCCCAGGGATGCATCTCCAGGACCTTCAGGAAATGAACAGTCAGAGCCATATATCCAACTCTGAGACCCTGTCCAGACAAGCAGACCACCACACTGCAGCTTCACATTCACCAAAAAAAACAAAAAACAAAAAAAAACACAACTCTTCAGTCTGGGACACAGACGGGGCTTTCATTCCTCTGCAGGATCCATGTCGACCCCAACACGGAACATTTCACAACACGGTTACAATCTCCTGAGTGGCAACTTTTTCGACAGAGAAGTTTTTGTTTATATATTTTTTCTTTTTTCCTATAAAATCACTAACAGTTGGCAAATCGACCCCCTCCCACCCTCCCTTCAGTTTATGTTGCAAGACCTTTTTTTTCCCCATTTCTTTTTTTTTTTACAAAAAAGCGAACAAACAGAAATGACCGGAGAGCCATCGACAGTAAAAGCTGTAAAAATAGACACGTATTACCCAAACATATTAAAGCACGTCAGAAAAGGTTGTTGACTTTTCTTTCAGGAGAGCGAGGAGTATTTAGGTTTTTTGGGGGGGTGCCACACTTGGGTCAGACCTGCTGAGTTTAAACGGCGTGTGCTAAGAGGGGACTGCATGAGTGTGTGTGTGTGATGAGGATTACAGCCCGAGGAGAAGGTTCCCTTTTGGGCCTCGTAGACGAGAGAGCACACATAAAGCTGAGAGAGGAAGAGACATTCAGACAGGAGGTTTCGAGGAGAGGACTGGTATCATGCTTCCGAAGCCAGACCTAGTACGTGTCCTAGAGAAAATCCCCCCATGGAGAGGTGTGAGGCAGATGCCAGCAGCGGCCTCTGCCCTGGTCCAGATCCCACCCCGTCCCTATATCCCCCTCCCCCGCCCCCCTCATCTTTGTCAAGTGCAACGTCCGGAGCTCCGAGCGGCTCTAGTGCCTCTTCATGGACGACACCTTCTTCTTCCTGGCTGCCAGCATCTCGTAGAAAGGGTCCCTGCTGATGGCGGCTCTGTGGACGCAGGAAAAGCAACATGTCAGGAACCAGCAGGACGGCTTAATGTTCAAACTGCTGCAAGAAAGTTCGTTGCAATTAGGGATGGAGATTAGGTTATTTACCGATACCTTATTTGAGCCTAAATACAAGTCTTTATACTACAAAAGCTGAAATATTAACAGGTGAAGATATAATTGTGATTTTGGTACAATTAGCCCAACATAGAGTAGAATTATCTTATTCCACTGTCAGATAATGTAGCTTATTTCTGTTGTTTTCCTGATTTGGGTCAATTGGGTCTTGTTTTAAGGAAAGTTAATGGTTTTAGGATTTTCTCCCTTCATATCTGCCAGTGGAATAAGATAATTTTGCTCCATATTGGACTAATTGTACCAAAAACAAGATATTTTCATCTGGTGAGATTTAAGTTGTTTTTTCTTATTATTATTCAGTGGAAACACAAACAAATCCTCATTAATGTGTATGATTATTATCATTAAAACTAGAATTGAAAAAAAAACTTTTACTACACTAGTTTTATTACTCTAAAACCAAACCGAAAACTAAACTGAAGACAGAAAAAAAACTTTTTGTTCAAGTTTCTCTCCACTATTAATTCTCCTAATCCTCATTTTACTAAGCAGACCTTGAACACATCATAATGTAAACTTATAACACCTTTTGTAACTAGCTAACAAGCTCATCTCCTACCAAGATTTAACAGAGATTTCAACATTGTATTAGTATTTTAAAGTATTTTTTAACTTCTGGGAGGTTTGGGTGCTTACCACAGCTACTGTGATTGGAGGAGGAAGATGATCCCGCTGCAGCCGCCAGAGTTTTTCAACCCGGAGACAGTCGAAGGGAACTTAATGCGTTTTAGCAACTTTGCAATGTTTGCAAAGCAAACAACGTGATTCTTCTTCGATTAGTTTACCGCCAGTTATCTGGCGATTCAATTTTATTGCAAAATGCTTGATTAGACAATCAGCGTAAGTCTGTGTACCAGTGATTTATTTATAATGATGTAACTTTGGACTTAGGACGAAAGGTTAATACTCAACGGTATCGATAAGCTCCAAACTTATTGATTTGTTGGTGTCAAAAAATGTGGAACGGGTTCCTGACCAGTCCAGGGTTTCAATCTCCATCCCCATTTGCACTCTGGTTTAATAATTGTAAGAAAAGGTGTTACTTGATGCTGTTCATCCATTCGTCTTTCTCTTCAGCGGTGGGGGCGGAGATTCGGTAGAAGGTGTGGTTGCCCTCGACGACGCGTCCGTCAGCCTCCGTCTTGCAGGCTTTTATCACCTGGTCCTTGTTGTCAGGGATGAAAAGCTCAAAGGAGTTCTACAAGGAGGAGAAGTGTAAGAACCATATGGTTAACACAATGAACACAGCAGGATTTAGAGCTGGGGGATTTTGTTTCAATTAAACAGATTTTTTTTTTTACATTTCTTTTGTTTTAAGGAGTTTTTTATGGGATTTCTCATAATTTATATACAATCAAGATTTTACTTTTACTCTAGTTTCTGGCAGACCTGAATGTTTGAATTATTGATTTAGATAAATAACCTGTAATTTCAGGCAAAAGTGATCTTGAGATCATCAAATCTGTGAACTACATTTTTTTTATCTACATTTAAAATCAATTCTTGACTTTAGTTTTCATTCTTGCATTAGAGTTATGGCATTTATTGTTTAACCACTTAAGCCCCAGACTTATTTTACAGTTTTCCTGCTATATATGATAATATATATGGACCATTTCTACAACCACAAAGGTTATATACTCAAACCTGGTATAAAAAGAAATCTACAACATGTGAGGTGACTAAAGAAGTGTCAGAATCAATTTATGTTGCTGTGACAGAGCAAATATAGTTAGAATACTGCAAACAAAATCAAAACATTTGTTTTCCTATAGATGCAAATAATTTAAAACTAAATCAAAGTGATGCAAATCAGAAAAAAGAAAAAAAAAGCAGAATTATCAGCAATGCAAAGTTCAATGCGTAATAAGATAAAAGTCCAAAGACCATTTCATTTGTCCATAAAATCATAGAAATCACACTGAGTATAAAGATAAGGGGTTGTAGCTGAGGGTTTCTCTTGTAATATATGAATAAAACTCAATGCTGCCACCCTATCAGTGGGTTTGAAGATTTTAACAGCTTAATGGTATGATGCAAGTTTCTGTGATGCTTGTAAATGTTGTTGGGCACTGGAACTTTATGTTAAGAAAATCAGTGAATGAAATTTAAATATCTGTCACAATTCATTCAAGCCCTACTCCTGTACTGCCATTTGAAACTGGTTCAAGTAAAATCAAATGTGACTTGTGTAGTAAAAGAATGAACCAGTAGAGGGAGCTGTGCTTACAGGCTTCTTGTCCTCCACCTCCCTGATACTCAGGTTCTCCAGTGGGATGATTCCTCTGGGCTCTTTGTCCTGCACAGAAATAAACAAATAAATAAAAGGAAGAAGAAGAACGACATAGATCCGCTCACAGGAAATCAACAGACCCTCAGCGTGACTGAGGAGCCGAGCCGTACTCACTGTGGTGTACTCAAAGTAGTACAGACAGTTGTCTGTGAGGATGAACCATCTCCTCTTCCAGGTTTTTACTCGTCCTCCTGTGGAGCAAACAGCCGGCGTCAGAGAGGCAAGCGGATCGCAGCGAGAAAGAGAGAGAGACGAGCACCGAAGCACCGGGTCGAGCAGCAGACAGGCAGACAGATGTATGAGCAGACAGACAGATGACGGCTCCAGAGGACTCCCTGATCCACCACCATGCGCTCACCCATCACCACAACTGCATCTCTTTCACCTGTCTGGCTTTCTTGTATTTGGGAGTAAAGAAATTGTTTAAAAAAAAAAGAAAAAAAAAGGTCCTGGATCATCTATTGAATCCCAGTTGATGAAAACCATATCAAGGCTAAATGGAGTGGATGATGAACCCTTATTGCTCCTTAAAGGCCCCGTGAAATGGAAGTTTTGTGACTTACTCCCCAGTGAAACAAATGATTTGAGGTTTGAGCAGTAACAAAGAGCTTTGAAACAAATCACATCTCACATTGATTGAACTGCATAAAAGTGGATGGAGCTTAGCATTTAATTTGCAGGTTTTGATTTAAATAATTAACAATGTTTATTGGATGAAAAGGAAGAGAAAAAAATGCATTTTTCCATTTCATTGGGCCTTTAAACGACAGTCTCTGTCTCTCCTTAGTTTCAGATCTATGAACTTAATGAACTAACACCTAAATGAAGTTACTAGAAGGCAATCTATATATATATATATATATATATATAGATAAAAAAAACAAACTGAGGAGTAAGTGAGAGGTCATTTTTACATCTTGGGGTTAGGTTCTCACCTATTTCACTCTGGTTAACTCTGTGCTCACTGAACCATAGCTGACCTCTGACCCCTTTTGTCACCCATACTTCCTGCAGGGGGGGAAACCTGATCACAGGAGCAGATGGCAGGCTCTCTCTTAGAGCACGGGATGCCAACAAACCGAGCGGGACAGGAAGCTTAGCGCCTGCAGCTACGCTGAGCTCCTCTACAGGCATCTCAGACTTGAATTTCCTGTTTTTGGCTTTGCTCCGTAACTTCTCAGTTATTTAGAAGCAGAGCGGGGGAACTGAGCCTCTTCCTAATCATGACAAAAATCTAGACTCTGCTATCCCACCACCAGTGTTAGTAAAAAAAAAAAAAAGCTGCGATGTGAAACCCATCTACCATGATAGACAGCTAAGTGGATGTTTTTCAGCACATGTAGACACGGAGAACACACTTGTCGTATCATATAACAGCCTCAGCGCTGTATATGATATCCCATCATGTCACAGATGATAGGTCAAACACTTCAGTCTATACTGGTTATTATCTAGGACACACTTCACTCGACAGGCAGAGATGCCACATCTCCGCGCGTCAGCGTGTTTTTTTTGCGACAGATAAGCGGACTGGACAGAAAACACGATGGCGGAGTCACACAGCTGACGGCCGGAGAGTTTGATTGGGTTTGGAAGGGTTTGTGATTGGTTTTGACGGTCACGTCAGCTCCCGTCGCTCTTCAGAGAAAGAGGGATGACCTTTTGCCTCCCGTGCAAGAATGTCTGGGACGAGGCGGGACGTCCCAGCGGATTGTTGCAGGGGTGCGGGTGGTGCTAGGCCGGAGAGGAGCTGAAAGTGGAGGGGAGTCACCCATGCAAGACTGGGCTGTGGGAGGCTGGGCGAGTGGAGGTAAGGAGGGAACGGGTTGCTTTTTGAATCATTTTTCAGTTGTGGTTATGTTTTCTTGTTGTTCTGTGAGCCCCTTGCAAAATCATTAGTAACAGCCATTCTTCTAACCAAATGAAACCATGTTGCTTTTTAGTTTTTGTGCAAAAAAAGAATAAAAAAAAAAATCAATCACATTCAATTAATTACCACCAAAAAAATCTTATTTTGGAATAGGAAAGGTGCACAAATTATAAGAAGGCACTGTTACTAACAAGGTTCCTACACATTCCTGTAAAAAAATAAAATTCCAGACTCCTTAGTAGATCATTCAGATCATATTTGGTCTAAGTCTATGGAACGGAGGATAACGCAGCCATAAAAGGTTTACTTTTCTGATGATCACTACATAACTCCATGCTCAGACAAGCCTAATATTTAGACATTTGTGGTACTATGAAAGAGAATTCAACAATATCTTTGAATGACATATGGTTTGAATTATATATACCAGAAAACAAAAATGGGGCAAAAAACTAATATTTTTCATACTTTTATAGATCTGGAGATAAATATATTTCTGCACTGCGTAGGAACCGTGTACTAATCATCTGAAATTGGAGTATATATTATATATAAAGTGTGCATGAATCATTTGAACAATGCAAGAATCCCTTTTGTCACACTCCTCTGCCCACGCTTCACTCCCACAGTTCGGTCCAGTCCGGTCTAGCAGCCAAACTGAGTCACAGCCACATCGTTGCCCGTCAGATCCATTTTTTCAGCACGAGATAAGGAGAGCAGATTGTTGAAAAGGTGCAGTATTCCTTTTCCATGCAGCCAGAGAGCAAACGACAATAAGCCAATGGGTTCATGCTCAATTTGGAGAGCGAAGCGGAGTCCTTTGGTTGTGCTCGCTGTATGGAGAGAAAGGTATAGTGCAGCTTCCAAAAAAAAAACAGATCAAAGAGAGTGACCACCACAGCGTACAGAGAAAAAGAGGGTCAAGTAGAGTGGTCACAAAGCATCGGCTCCCCGAGCCGAGCCCACGAGGTGTCAAACGCACCCCGGCGACCGTCGCGGCAGCCACCCACAGAGATAAAGGTGTGGGGTGGGGGGAGAAAAAAAAACACCCAGCTCAATGAGAGACTCAGACAAACAAACATCAAAAGGTTTAAAATGATTCTATGGAGAGACAAACAATACAAATAAAAACCTACACACAAAAAAAAACCCTTAAAAAAAATGAGGAAGAGAACAAAAGCATGGCGGATCACCAAAAAAAGCACCTGAGAGCTGAGAGATGGACTAGTGTTTGGGAAGAGCAGGCGTACATACCTCCTGAGGAAAGACAACAGCCAAAATCATGGGAACAAACAAACAAACGAAGAGGAAAAGAAAACAAAAAAAATCAAATTAAATGATAAGGAATTATTGCACCACAGTTTCCAAGGAGGCTTTGATGCACTGCTTTACAGCTCTGTTGTTTTTTTTTAAGTTGGAGGGAAAAAAAATGGATTTACTATAGAAATGAGTCAACAGATTTTTGAAACATCTGCTGTTGTAGTTTTAGTCCACATGGAGGAGCTCTACTCAATGTGAACTCGTCACATTTACTGTAAAGCACTACATTCAATGATTACCCCCATGTAGGTCAATTTGCTATTTCATCCAATTATTTACCTTCCACCCTGATTGCTTTACAGTTTGGAGTCATGGGAGAAAAGAGTCGTTCTACCTCAGTGTAGTCGGGTTGTAAAGATTCACAGCAATTGGAAGATTCACTTTAGATATTCATGCTTTTAAAAAGAAAAAACCATTGTGAATCTGTACAATAGATAGAGATGTCAGAGGAAACAGAGGATGGAGAGTTGGGGAGTTCAGGATTGTGTTTTTCTACCAGTTAAAGTACCAGCTGAAAAAAGCCATTCATGTCCAAATGTCATTAGGGGGAATTACAAATGCCATTTTTTTATTCCAAGGACTGCTGTGAGTTTTCACAATGTGACAAACTCTGAACTTTAAATGTTTGATAAAATTCCCTCCCTGTGAGGACCGAAATGTCCTCTCGAATATATGTAAAGTATGTTCATTTACATACTCTGTGTTGCCATGAAAGTCATGTATTTGTGTGTGGGTTCTTGTCTTAAATAATTCAAAAGGCCTCCACATAGGGTGGTCTGATCTCAAGGCCGCATTCATTAAACATTTAAGCGAGTAGAGAAGTCTTCAGATATCTCGGGTCAACACACAGCACCGTAACACTCAACACGTAACTCACAGGTTAATGACCTCAGGGGAGACGTTGATTATCACTTTATAACAGGCTGATTCTGACCCCATGTGTGCTGCTTTACAAAGTCGTCTATCACAGGAGCTATGCTGATGAGAATGTAATTAATTATGTGCCCAAATATCTGTGTCACTCACCCAGTTTTAGCAGCCAGCCCTCTCTGTCTGGATTGAAGAAAGTGTGTGTGAGGTCGTTGCCGTCGTCCTCCGGGATTTTGAAAGGCTCGTTCTTGATGCTTTCGTAGAGATTCTACAAGGACACCAAGCAGGTTTGGGATTAGGAAGGATTAGAAAAGTGCAGGGGTCACACAAGGAGGAAAATTACTGAAGAAACAGTATGGCAGCGCTCCTCACCCTGAGCAGGTCTTCAGGTAAGTCTCCTCCATCGTTGATTCCTCTGTTCATGGAGATGAATCTTTCCACAGTCGGCTTGTCCTTTACATTCGGGTTGTGGAGGCTGGTGTTCAGCATGATGATGGCAAATGACAGGATGTAACAAGTGTCTGTAACATACACACACAGACAGACACACAAACACTCACCATGTGATCACACAGAGAGATGTGAGCTTTACGAGTGAGCAAAAGGTCGCCGTTTACCATAAAACGGCTGCCAGTGTTTAATGTGACATTTTAAATATGAATGTAAATGAGCGGCGCTGAAAGGATGCACTTTGGGGAGCATGGTCTAACGCAGAGAGACGGATAGGCAAAAGCTTTGTGAGCGGGAGTGAAAGGCTGCGCGTGGGTGGCTAAATATGCACGAGCGTTTCTGAACATACATGCTCGCGTGCGAGTATGCTAAAAGACGACATGGCGGGTACGCCGCTGACGCAGCAGCACTTTATCTGGCTGTTACAGAGTCCCATCATGCATTATGCACGTCCATCTGCGTTCGTGTTAGAGGCAGCCGTCTACAGGCCAGACGGTATAAAACACAGGTCACCCCAGCAGACTGCCTGTCTGCTGAATTAAACTGTTTAGATATGACCCGTACAGCCCATTAAAAACACAAATTAAGAGTTAAGTTTGGAGTTTTAATAAGAGTAACTATATTTATTAATCTGAAGTCCTTTAGTACTCATACATTCACAGCTCTTTGGATTTCTGTAAATTTAGGCTTCCATCAAAATGTGAAGACTGTCTGCCTTACCTGTGGACTGGAACACGCCAGGGTTGCATTGGCAGTAGCGCTGGGCGAAGGCCTCCATCATGCGGTCGATCTTCTGGGCTTCTCCCGGTAGCCGAAAGCTCCACAGGAACTGTCTGTCAGGGGACACGGCTCAGTCGTCAGCCACACACTCTCAGATACTGTGAGAAAGCTCGATCTATTTTGTGACTGAAACGGACAGCTGCAGCTTTCCATGTCACACATAGCTTTGCATAAAAAGGGGCCAAAGCTGTGAGTGCAGGTGCAGGCTTACCTTAGGGCCTGAACCAGGTTAAGGTCTGTGAACTCATGCAGCTCCACAAAGGCATGCAGGACTTGGATATTAAACTCATCTCTGTAGGAGACACAAAAAGGGCAAATTCTTACTGGTAAACATGTGAAAAACAAAAATAAATGGAGATTGTGACCAACTGGAACGTTTTTCTCAAAGCTCTACATAAATGCCTAATTATTGTTGCCTTATTTGAAATACAGACATCAGGCACGTGTCTGAGGACCAGCTCTAGATGTAATCTGACACGCGGCCTTGAGACGTCTGTGAGATACAATGGAAGAGGATAAAGGCAAGGTAAGTTTATTTGTATAGCACATTTCCCAACAAGGTAATTCATAGTGTTTTACATAAATCATTAAAAGCATCAAGATGCAATTTAAAAACAGTTTAACAGATTAAAATAGGAACAAATTCTAAAACTGTAAATAAGAACTATCAGAAAAATTTAAATTTGATTAAAAATAAAAAATTGAAATTAAAAACCCTAAACCAAGCGAGGTTTAATTTAAAAACAGTTTAAACACACCCCACCCGCTTCATTTATCTTCCAATCTCGATCATGACATCATCCCCGACCTTCATGCCCTTCAGAGTAAATGATCTGCCCTGTGGGATGCTGGGATGCTC
Organism: Lepturacanthus savala; assembly: GCA_030544235.1. Lineage (NCBI taxonomy): Eukaryota > Metazoa > Chordata > Actinopteri > Scombriformes > Trichiuridae > Lepturacanthus > Lepturacanthus savala. Next base: position 6,170,958 of record CM060482.1, on the reverse strand, counting down.
TAAGGAGCTCTCGTTAACAGAGTCATCTCATTCCCAGTGGACTAAGTGGACCAATCCTCTCTCCCCGAGCTGTTCCGACCCCCTCCTTAGAAAAAATCAGGAGCACGCATGGAGTTTGATAACAATCAGACAGATAGCATCCACCAAACGATCAGACCTTGCAGACCACACCCCGACTGACACTGCCTCCACAACACCAAGCACGGCGTGACTTCCTGTGTTTTGTGTTTACTCTTCAGTCGAGCTTCAATGACCTTCCAAGACGTACATTCTCAGGCTGTGACTCTCGATCACATTACATATGAATAAGTTAGATAATGAAAGACAGATGGGAGGTGATGAGTAACGGTCGTCGTCTTGAGAGGATAGTCTGAATGTGGAACCAATAATCTCTGTTTGGGAAGGATGGGTGTGTCTGACCGAGAGGAAGTGGAGCAATACGGAAAATATGCGCGCTAGAAGAGGGTCTTTGCGTTTCGGGGCTCATATCAACCACGGCTGGACGTGCGTTTGATATAATCTATGATACAGGGAGATAGTTATACAGAGAGTTTAACGCCACATCTGTCCACATCCGTTACCTCTCTCCGAGGTAATCTCCGATAGCGGTTTTGTTGAGGCCCTCGCCCTTGTAGAGGAACTGAGCGATGTCGTCGCTGGTGTTCTTCAACAGGTCGTTCTCTATCAGGAACTGGATCCCCTGTAAGAAAAGACATGGCCCCAGGTTACATCCCTGTCCATCATATCATGCAGGACATATTAAATGACATGTTTTCTCGTCACTTCCACCTACCTTCTTGGGGTCCATGTTGAATTTCTTACGGCCCATGGCCACCTGTTTGTTCCTCTGCATATTTTTCCTGGAATAACAGAGTGTTAGGTTGCTGTTAGTTGTTCTTGACTTGAAAATACATAAAAAAGGTCTCAAAATTATGAGACTGGAATGGTTTATGTGGAATATGAATAGTGATGAATAGCATATGAATAGTAATGCAACAATTACAGAATTATCAGTTATTTTCTTGTTTCGTTATTCACTGCAGGCCCAAACCCAAGTTTGAAACAAATAAAATCAGCAAATATTCACATGTGAAAATCAGCAATTTTCATTTTCTGTTACTTTATCACTAGACTAATCATTTCAGCTCTACCAGTTTCCAACCAGTTTTAGCAGCAAAAGCTGGATAATTGTCTTCAGTCTGTATTTAAGCATGGCTTTAGAGACAGACTTGTGAGTTTCATTCAGATCCAACAAAATCCAACATACCGACAGTCTGTCATCTTATTGACTCAAACGGGAGCTAAAGCTTGTTTCAGTAAGTTCATTCATTTCCCGTATGTATCTTTCCCATTAACGTCTTTCACTTGTCTGGCACCGGTCTGGCTTTTTTCCGCCTTCGGCTGTGATGACAAAGCACCGACGAGGCGTTTAACGTCGTTCATATGGGAACGGCTCATTTCTCAGGCCTCAAGCAATTCAGAGGTCAAAGTGTGCCCCGAGAGTCCGCCGTTGCCATGGTTACACCTCCATCTCCAGCCAGTGAGAGGTCACCGCTTCTTCCCTCTGATTCACTTGCGCCTGCATTCCTTTGGCTTTTGTTTGCCAAGCTGCAACACTTAATGATGTGGATTCCCCCACAAAAGAGGAGTACAGCTGAGCATCGTCTAACCGTCACGTTTTGTAATGGATCGTAGGAAACTCTGATTGCGAGAAGGTACTGTAAGCCTTAATGGGTTTTTAGATCCAAGAGAAAGTGCTTTAGAAATATTCAGTAGCTGATGGGATCCCTATCCACTTGAGTAGAGCAAACCCGAGCACTCCCTCCCCAGGGACCATCCATTGTCTGCTTTCGCCCGTCCGCCCACTGCATTATTCAATGAGGCCTCCCATCATGGGGGGCGTGCCTGATGAAACATTTAAACTGCCTTAAAAGCATAGGCAATTTGGCTGTTTGGTGTGACGGGTAATAGAAGGCAAACAAACCAATTTAGACAACAGAGGGGGAGGAAATGTGTGTGTGTGTGTTTGTGTAATAGTGCTTACCTCTCCTCAGTGGAACCCAGGTTCTCAATCTCACTCGTGACTTCTGCTATCTCATCCTTCAGCCGCTGCAGAGAAGACAGGAGCGTTAGTGGGGAATGTGATGATGTGTTATGGATAAATGAATTCATTATCTCGGCCTCCCATATCAATAGCAGGGTGTGACCATCTCTGAAGGCTATCACCCCTGAATCATTTCTGTTCATCCATCAGGCGAGTGGGCCCTTTATCACACAAATACTCACATCAGAGTCAACAAAGAGAAGGGAGTCATTTAGCTCGCCCCGGTTCTCAAAAACCTGATGGAAACTGTCGATATCTCATATCAGAGGATGTGTGTTTTGAGTGCGTTTCTCTCCCAAACAATCCACTCGGTCTGAATGTGATTAGGCAGAGGAAATTCAAGGATAACCTCAATACAAATGGGAGTAAGAAAGCGTAAAAGTGGATTATATTTTGTGTCACGTTTTTAGCGATTATTGGCCTCGGAGGCGGATTTAGTCAATCGAGCCAGACCTGCTGGTGCCTGCCTGGCGGGGTAAGAGCACTGCAGACTGCAGAGGATGGAGAGAGAGTGAAGGCAGAAGTATGGAATAATAGAGTGTTGCATAAGAAAAGTCTTGTATACAGTTGTTGATCATGAGAAGCCTCAACCCTGCGAAGAAAGGCTACAATCACGGAACCTCTCCATTCATATCCAGCCTACACTTCTATCCTATCATTTCTCAGGCATAATACCCGGCCCGAACCACAAAGACAACATCTGTGTTTTTCAAGGCCTGTGTAATCACAACACATTCCTCAGACGCTTGCTTCTGCAAACAAAGACCGTGCTCATATAGGAAAGTGGGTGGTAGGGGGCCTTGACATGCGGGAGCGGCGGAGGTGGTGGGCGTGGGAGTCGGTGAGGAGGAGAGAGAGGGGTCAGTGTGCAGACCACGGAGCTTTAGGAGAGGACGGGGGGGGCTGGTAGAGGTGGCTCATAAAAGAGTGGGTGTCAGATCACGCCTCCGATGTTTGTCTGTCAGGGCCGAGGAAGTGGAGTAGCCCACTGGGATGTCAGACTCTACCGTATCTCTTTGGCGTATGGAACCAGTTAAAGAGTCCATCAGCTGCACTCTACGGTCAAAGCAACAGCCGAAAGAATCTTCAAATGAACGAATTTTCGAATTTTGCTGAAGTGCAAAATCGGGCCGATTTGAATCCAGGCTCACACTGGAAATCAGGGAAATGACGGATACTCTAGTGGATTAACCCTAACCCTAACCCTACTGCATTAGCACATTCCTTCAAAAGAGCAAAATTCAGTTTTATCCGTTTGCTTGTCTTATTTTATCTTATATTCCAAACCGCATTTCAATAAACCATTAAAAAGAGATAACATATCTAAATAGAGATCTGTGTTGAATAGCAAAATAAAAAACTGACACAGTACTCTGAGGAAGCGTGTACTTGGAAGGAAATACCTCGCATTCCACTCAGGGTGAAACGGTTTGAAAAGGGGGGATTTATACAAACTAGGCAGCAAAAAGTGGACAGAAGAATTAAAAGCAGAGGAGCTACAAGGGAAGTGGTTCAAGACTCTGGACCTGTTAGGTCAAAAAATATAGACCTTCTTTGCCTTACAAGCCACTAAATCTAAGGCATGATCATTTTAATGTTTTAAATGTTTTATGATTTGTCCTGCTGTAATAAAAAAAAGTGTATATTGATTTGAGCAGCATCATTTTTAGGAAATGTACACACAGTTATGGCGAAACAAAAACTAAGCTGTGCTGTAGTTGGGTAAAACAGTTCAAATTTGAATTTTGTCTTTTCACAAAACTGTTAAATATTGAGTAACTTGGCAAGAAAAAAAAATCCGCAAAACTATAATTAAATAAGCTTAAAATGGGATTTTCAGCAATCACATGAAGTACTAAATACAGTATGTAAGTGGGTGTTAGGTCTTTTTTTGTTATGAATATTGGTAGATTGTATTCCCAGTTTTCCTTGTTCATTCATCATCTTATAAAGGTTTATTTTTAAAAAAATTCTAGAGGGGATTCTTTTTTTTGGAGGTTTCTTACCTCTCCTGGACAGTTTTGTTTTGCTTCAAATTATTTGTTTGCCTTTATACAGAGTCATAATTTCAGGGGTGCAACAGTACAGGTGGCTCATGGTACGGTCTGCACCTTAGTTTCATTACATATTTGATTTCTCTCAAATTATTTATTCATTTAGCCTCTCAGAACAACTTCCCAAAAATTACAGTACTTAATAGCATAATATTTAAAATAAACACTTTGTTACCAAGCACGAGGATTCAATAAACTAAAATAGTACTGTAGACTTACCTTTGTTTCCTTGCTACTGCTATTACACCATAGCATAAAATATGTCTAAAAAATTCAAACACACAGAAATGCAAATAACACTGTTAAAGTGCAAAAAAAAGAAAAGAAATTTAGAAGTGAACATAAGAGGCTACTTTTAGGATGTGCCGACATTGGCATGAGCCATTTATTCCTCTGCTATTGTGACTTTTTTGTAAGAATTCCATTCACTCATTCATTCAAACATGCAGGCCACAGCTTTCACATTCCATCTCAATACTACCTGAATGTCCTCCAGCAGCTCCTGCTTACGCCGGCGGATATTCTCCAGCTCCTGCTGCTCCTCTGGAGTGAGGTCGTCCGGCACTGTGGAGAGGAGAGAGATGAAGGGTTAGGACGGTGCCACCTTTATAATTTCCTCTGCATACCTATCCTTCCCTTAAGGCATGTCCCTTAGTGTATCTCAGTGGACCGAAATAACATGGACATCAGAGGAGAGGTTTTAGTCGTGGCTGAGTGAACCTTTCCCGTTGTTACAAACTCGACCAGCGTGTGAACATCGACACCAGCAGCAGCAGCAGCAGCCAGGTGCACTTTAAGGATCTTTTCAAACAGCTCAAGTCAGCCGAGCAGCAATGCACATCAGCGCCAGAGGAGCACAAACGTGACAGGTCTCAAAGCGCCGTCAGTCCTCCTGTCACTCACACTGTAAGCTGGTATAATTAGCTTTGTCTGTGCCAAAGACTGAGGGGCGAGCGACGTGTCCTGATTGATGAACGAATCATTTGTGTTGCTCTGTACGTTTGATGAATCTTGCAACCACCACAAATTACTCTCTTACTCTTATAAGAAAGAAATAACTCTATAGCAAATAGCAAAAGCCCCCAACCTGTGACCTCTCCTCCTTCCCTCATTACCTCAGCAGCAGGGTTCAAAGGTTGATTTTGTGGATCTCTGTGAACGGTTAACAAGGTAATGGTTATTAGGTGATGGATGCTGAGGAGAGCATCTTCCACACAAGGTCTTATATTACTCAGTCCAAGACTCTCTATGATACAAACAATGACCCTTGACAGTCCCCTTTTCCCCTTTGACCTTTCCCTGTCATCTCTTCATTCCCTACACAATGTTGGTCCCACATAATCCTAGTGATGAATAGAGTTCTAAGTGTGAGTGGGCTAATCTCTATTGCAAAATGTATCTGTAGGGTCAGAGGAATGAAGGGGACTAAAGCAAAACAAAATTTGGAAAAGGAAGGATGTAAAGAAATTGTGATCTTCACTGTTTTTTGAGCCACATATACACGGTTCTAAAATTAGCCAGAAACAAAGATAATGCTAATAAATATATACTACTCACAATAAGCTATGGAAATCGTAAGAGACTCTGTGGATTTCATACATTTTTGGGGTAATAAATATTAAACCAATGCAAATGGCGTTTCTTCTTATCCACTATTAGAAAATATTTAACTTTTACTTATTTCATTAAGCTAAATAGGAAAATCACGCATGTAAATAATATCCCTAACTTAATGTGAGTAGTGAAAATATAAACTGGCTTTTCACCTCTCCAGAATGTAAAAGAGATCCTGAGGAAATAGCTATATGCTGCATAACTGAGCACTTATTTTAATAACACAAGGCATGCCAACCTAAACATCTTGAGGCACATGTCCATGACATCCACTGGAATGTCTGCTAATATTCGACACAGGGATAATAGACAATGGATGGAGGTTCCATAACGAGCAGCTCACAGCGAGCCGTTCAGGAGACCGTAAGCTCCACAACAAAGACACGTTGTCTTCCCGTCTTGTTTTCAGACGGCCGGGGGAGAGCAGCAAGTCTACTCGAGGTTGACCTTTCACACGTCATACCTCACAGCCTACGGTGTCACAGGGCCGCATCCATCCCAAAATGTTCCGGGTTGCCGTGGAAACCGTGGCTAGCGCAGCACAACTATTTTTCTGCTTACGGGAGGGTGCCAACATGATGATGTAGAGCAAAGGGACAACTAGATAAATAGTAGTTCAACCGATTGAGAGCAGCTCATATCGGTGGAGATGTTAATGTTTTAGATGCAGGCTGGGATCAGTGGTGGAAAAAGTACTCCGATACTTTACTTGGCAGTAAAAATACCACAATTTGGAAAATTGGGCTTATGCATCAGTATTCTATTGTTATCTAATTTTTATGACTATATAAAAAGTTTATTTGTTCAGTAAAGTTTAGACACATGCATTTTCTAGAAACTTTTTCTCAAACCCCTTTGGGTTTTGTTAATTTGAAAGTTTAGAGGAACCATCAACTCAGACAACTGAAACGTGATGAAACAACGCAGTTTGGGATCTTACTGCAATGCAACTTAGACGCTCATCCTATTTCAGGTAAAATAAACCTGTCAAATAAATGTAAAGGAGTAGAAAGCACAATATTTCCTTCTAGAATGTAGTGAAGTGGAAAGTATAAAGTAGCATCAAATGGAAATACTCAAGTACAAGTACCTCACAATTGTACTAAGTATTGTGCTGAAACATCTGAGAACATGTGTGTATCTTCTTGCATTTAATAAACTCGTCTCCCGATCGAACGGGCGAGTTAACGTCACGATGAGTGAACCCAGAGCACAAACACCGACGACAGGGAGGATGAGTTTAAAGCAGGAAGTCGTTTCTCTTTCTGGGAGTATGATGTCAGGCTGGGCGGCAGGCCGACGCTTGAAAGGAGCCGTTTCTTCACAAAACGCAGGACAGCAACAGCCGCAGCATTCCTGCCTTAGAAGAAGATGTCAAAGTGAAGATCTGATAGGGGTGCGGGACTGCAGAGAGGACTATAATTTGATGCTTGAGGAGGATAGAAAGAAACTGAGCAGAATAGCATTCGAGGATGGGAACCATCTGTTCGTCTGAGCACAAACAAGGGGCTTGAACAAAAATATTTTTACAAAAAGGTCCTGCATTTTAAAAAAAAGTGTGACGTCATCCACATGAGTTATTCATGGAACCGATCAGATGCCCGGCTCCACCCAAAATAACAGAGACCACATCAGGGAAGGGAAAGGCCCCGTATTGCTTGTGCCCGAGTGTGGGTGTCATTTCCCAGAAAGCAGAGGGGGGAACCCTCATCCACTTAACTAAATGCTGCACGCTGCTTATTTCGCCGACTGTCTGGGAGCGCTGCTGCTTGGCTGTGGTTCAGTGAACCTCTGCGTCGGCAGCGGCCAATGAAAAGAGGCCATCATCAGAGGACAAAAAAAAAGAAATAGAGAGGAAGCGAGAATGAGGGGGAGAAAGTGAGGAGATGAGACGGGGGAAATGAGGTGAAGGCAGAGTGATGGAGAGTTTCTAAAGAAATGAAAGAGTGTTGTTTTAGCGAAATAGAATTACTGACGCTCCGTTTAACCCATTGATGTCCACAATGGACAGTGTGGTGTGCGTTTATTAATGGTTGAGATGCCTCAAAAAGGAAACAGAGGTCATTTCTTTCTCAGAATACATGTGTCCTTAAATGGTATTTGGAATTTTTTTTATATATATATATAATTAGTTCTTACTTGAGTCTATCTGGCCATTAATTGGATGAACAATTTGAAGATGTGATCACAGGATATCTCCACTATTTTTGTGTGAAATTAGTTCCATATCAATAAACTATGTATGGCATCTCTAAAAGCACAAGTATTCATATCAAATGACTAGCACCATTGGATTCAAAACAACCTCAGTTTAAATTGTGTAAATCTGATATTAAGAATGTCAAATTAATGTTATACTTCTCTAGTTTTGTTACTACCTTTACATACCAAATTGAATAGCCAGCTATAATGTGTTAACGCACCAGCTCTTACTGATAAGTTTGTATTCAATATGACGGGAAATGCTTTTGCCTTCCATTCACTGGTGTTCATCTCCCTTGTCTATATCTGTGTTTTAGAGCCTTTCAGCTGCCTCTATTGCAGCATGTATGTGCAGCGATTTCCAAAGGCCTCCACCCACGCTCTCTCTCTCTCCCCTTTAGATTCATGTTGCCTGGAAAACGGGTCATTCAGGGGAATCACACGCACATGCAGGCGTGCATGCACAGAGCTGTAGTCGTGCACAGAGGCAAGGATACAGTCATATGCAAAACACACACACCGGCGCCCAATGTGCTTTTTTCTTTCAGCTTTCAACACCCAACAGCATCTGACTGGAACTGTTCAGACTCTACTGTAGAAAACAAACCCATCATATACCGTAACAAACGTCAAGATCACGTCACTTTCAGTTTGAATTAGAGATTATTCTTTTAAAGTAGCGGTGTAACGAAACCAGGCCAATCACTTATAGTATCAAAAGAATGATTTGATTTGAATAGGTTGCTGAGACCAAGGTGGTGGAAAGTGGTTTGGGAACGCGAGTGGAGAGAAGATGATTTGCATTAAAGTCAGACACAAGTACTCCATTCCCAAATCTGGGACATTATAATCTGAGCTTTGTTCTCCTGCTCCCTGGCCCTCATTACTCCTGAGTGCCATTAAACCCAAATTTAGGACTCGAGACACTAAATATGTTCCCCCTGCGTGTAATCACGGTGCCCACTCCGGAACTTCAGTGCATCCCTTCAACGTTTTATGCAACCTTTTTTTATGTAACCGAGCTTTAAATGTTTTAATGCTTCACTTGAGCCTCAAATGTTTTAATGCTTCACTTGAGCCCCAAATATAAAAAGACTTTAACTGTATTTTTATGTCCTCGTGTTGTTGCTTTTGCACCACAGTGACCAGCTTCAGAATTCCTAGATGGGCGAAGCGGTTTTTAAGCGAGGGCTGGGTCAGCGGCAAGCGCCAGGGAGGTGACATCAAGGGAGATACCAATTATAGCTCCCTCTCCCAGAGCGGCCGAGGCCCACTAATACACATCCTGATTGCTATCCTGGCAGGAGAGGCAGACGTCTCATTTCCACCCAAGATCACTTGAAGAACTCTCCTTGGAAAATAAGGAAATTAGAATTCTGAGTGCTTGTAGGATCTCTTAACCCCCCCCTCTCCCGTCCTCCCTGCAGATGTGACCCATTTTAAGGGAGCTCCTCTTAGCTCAAGAGGAAATAAAAAAAAAATTTGTTTATACGGCGATGATTTCAACACAAAACAGGAAGCTTGTGTTGTGTTTGGGCCTTTCGTTAACATGACAACGGCGTTGCGGGGTCCTGAAAACGCTGGTTTTACACGATAATGTGGAATCTTGGTTCCTCACAGCAGCAGATGGAGATATTCACACCATAACGTTGGCTAAGGGAATATGTGAAATAAAACACATGCATTTTCCAGCCACGTGTGTGTGTGCGCATGATTACGTTTTGATGAGGTTCGTGCACCGATCAAGACGGATGAATGACACTGGCACTGTGGCAGCACTCGCTCCCTGCATGAGCTCCTTCATCTGTTGTGTCTACAGCTCTTTTTCCTCCATCTGGCCCTCAGACACCGTCCATTATGCTTGATTACTCCTTTTCTTCCACCATAATTTCTCCTTTCATCTGCCACCATCTTTCTTTACAACCCCCCCCCCCTACATTCTCTCTTTCAAGACGATCTTATCTCCAACATTCAACTGAGATCATCAGTATTTAAAGGCAGTAATTGCTGCTGTACATCCTTTGTCCTCATAGTTACAATGACAGTTCCCTTTAAATTCGCTAAACACACCCACGGTCCCTGTAGGCGCCAATCAATGGATCCCTGGCCTAAACCAATAAGAGCGGCGGCTCTAACGAGAAGCAGTCCACTTCATAATGAGGTTTAATGCATTCAGCACAAAAAACACACACCAACAATCGATTATGTGAACTGGGACGGACAAACCAACACACAGAAAAGTACATCAAGGTCTATTAAATGGCTCTGAGCTTTCTGATCTTTCCAGCTGCTCGCCGATCTCTGATCCGAGGCTGAATCTCATTACTGGAGTAAATCCCTAAGGGGAATCTTCTTGCTCATACATATTTGAAAGCGCACACTCACGCACCTTAAGCCTCTGGACCAGATGACCTGTATCAAAGCAGGGCGAGGGCTGTGGAAGAATGCCAGTCGGTAAACGTGGGCACCGAATGAACCTCACCTTTGACCTGCCAGTGTCTGAACAGAAACGAATAGAAAAAAACACAGGCTAGGCCAGTTATGGATCAAAAAATCCACAAAGCGTCCAACCTGACCTGGCCCGGAGGGTAGGAGGAGGCTGACCGTGGGGACTGAGAGGGGACAGACACCGGGAGAAGAAGCCGTTGTTTGGCCGGGGAGGTGTGGGATGGCGAGTGGCAGGAGAACACAGAAACTGTGGGAAGAGCGGTGGGATGACCACAGCTCTTCCTTTGTGTCTACGAGTGGCCTCTCGTCACATTCCTCAACTAGAGGCTGACGGCTGGAGCATCCTCAGCTTTACTTCTTAGTCAAGGCTCTAATAGTTGGTAACCCCAGCTTCCTGAAACCATCAAAATCAATACTTCTGGGCCATTTAATGGCTTGATGAAGTCTTTTAAAGTTGTGGTCATAAAGGTTTCGCCTCTGACTGAACTTGTATTATTATTACCCAGATATAGGATCCTAGAGAGCCTATCTACCATCCCATTATAGGCACAGACACACCTCATCCCCACTGACAGCACCACACAGCCTCGTGTTCATCTCAACATCTCAAGTGTCTTTAGCTTTAACCACAATGCAACAAGCCATAAAACCAGGTCAGGCTGGAGAATGACAGGACAGCTCAGACAGAACCAGGAGGACTTTATATGATTCCTGTTCACAATTTGATTCTCAATGATCTAACAAGCATGCTTTACCTCCAGCTTTCATCCTCAGCACTGTCAAAGTGAGTCCCACATGGCAAGTACCGAAGTTAACAGGCTTCATAGGGAAATAACACAAAGATCTCATGAACAAACAAAATCAGCGAATTACTCTCGAAGTGAAAACAAAACTAACCCGAGTGGGAATTCCTCCGATATGTCAGATTTCTGTCTTCGCTGAATCACTCCTCATATAGATTTAAAAAAAGAATCCAGCAGTTCTTTGCAGTCCTCTTTTTTTTTTATTTTTCCTGTCAGCTCCTGTGGCTTAACGACGATGAGATGGACGTCCACATGTCGAGCGGCAGAGAGAGAAGGAGCCGGCTCCTCCGGTCGGTGAGAGCGGTACTGACCGCCAAGTTCTCTCAGCTATCAGCTCCAAGCTGCTCACAGCACACTGACACAGTCACTACCTCCCTCTCTCTCTGTCTGTCTGTTTGGCTGTCACTAACATTAACATGAAGACTCCACCCAGTGGTCATTCCCTTCTCTGCCTGCTCTCACACAGGAAAATATAGACTTAACCACATGATTTCTTACAAATACTACAATATTCCAAAAAACAGCACAGTAGGGTCCCTACCAAAACTTCTGTAAAATATATTAATATCATTTTCCACTTTATTTTTGGTTAAATCTCCATCTGCCCGACTGAATATTCATTCATTTTTTCAGAATTGTAATCCTTTAAGTGACAGATATTAGAATGATGATCCCATATTGTAGAAAAGAGAGATTTTAATATATTATAAGAAGCTCTAGATATTTTATGGATACGACCTCATGTTTCAAAAAGATTCAATCCATAGGAAATGCCCATTTGTATCAATACGCAAAAGCTGTCAGCCATCAAGACTTCCATGAAATTGTGATGTCACAACTACACAGTCACCACCCATCCCTCATTCACAGCCATTAAAATCAGCCAATCAGAAGAAAGGCTCATCAATATTAATGAGACAGAAACCAAATGACCTGTTCTTTGTGAAGCTCCAGAGAGGAACTGGAAATGTGTAAAAAAAAATATGGGACATTTTAAACACATAAGCCCAAAAATAAAGATTATGTTAAAATATGTCATTTAAAAGGATAATTAATTATCTATGCATAATCTTTGCCCAATAACTGGAGAGCTAACATGTTAAAAAAAGAAGTCATAAAAACTTGACTCTTTATAATCTCCCATTGAGAAGAGGTGATAAGCTCCTACATGAATCAGCACTTCAGGCCAGGTCTTGTCACTCCTGACTGGTCATACGACCGGTCATGCCATCATTATCACCTATAATAAAAAACAATAGAGTCTGTGCTGAAGACAATTGTGTCTTCTTTTCATTTAAGGAGAGAGCAACAGCATCATCCGAGCTAACGATGACAGACACTATGGAAGTTTTCCAGCATTCTCGCCCGTCGTGTCCTGAGAGGTGAGTTCTTACAGCGTGAGTGAGCGCTCGCCTCATGTCTGTACAGTCTGATGAGTCAACCTGGAGCCCTCTGCTGTGCTGTCTGCACTCTGCAGTCACGCAGATGTCAGGGCTTCCTCTGACTAGCGCCGGTTTATGGGATCCACGTGTTGCGCAGCTGTGACAAGGGATGCTTTAAATCCTACCTTAGAGGATAGAGATAAAAACTCCTTCTAGGATTGCCAAAGATCCTTATGAGAAAATTGGAACATGACTAAGTAAAGCTCAAAAGTACACTTCAAAATTTGAAATCTTAACAAGTTAAAATATCTTCTTTTTGCTACAAGTAGTCCAATATAGAGTAGAATTATCTTATTTATTTATTCTTTTTCCAATAACTCCATGTGGAATAATCTATTCATCTACCTCATACCATGTGCACTTTTACAATAACCATGAAGCAATAACAAATGTTGTCATTTTTAAAGTTTTCCTATGACAGTGTTTATTTTATTATAATTATTATTTTTACATAATGCTCTTTTGTTTGTGTGTCTTATCTTTTTTAACAGTGCTGTAAGTGATGGGACGGATGTCGCATCTTATCTAATTTATTGCACCGACAGATCATTTTGATTATTTCTTCATCTTTATATTTATTTTTTTGGGGTGATTTTAGTCAATTTATTTTTGCTTTTTTAAGAAAGTGTTCATCTTCTTCAAACAAGACCAAATTGACCCAAATCAGGGGAAAAAATTAAACATTTTCTGCCAGTGCAATAAGATAATTCTATTCAATATAGGACTATTTGTACCAAAACCAAGATAGTTTCACTTGTAATTTTGCTTAATTTTAAAGTTGTTTTTTTTCATGATTTTAGTCAATTTAATCCTTTTTCCTTTTAAAGAAAATGTCATGTTATAAGAAACAATACCAAATAAACCCCCATAAACCCAGCAAAATTATCTTCTAGTGTAATATTGGACTATTTGCACCAAAAATAGGATATTTTCACTTGTTAAGATTTAAGTTTTTGCAGTGTAGGCAAATATGGACGTGTGGTGATTATTTTTCAAGGCGAATGAACGTTGTTCAATTTAAAAGAATTTCAGAGCTACATAGAGGTAAAATAAAAAAAAAAATCAAAAGAAACAGCAGAAATAAACTAAATTTAATATAAAAACATCAATATTCTTCCTTTCCTCTTCCTTTAATTGCCTTCTGAGCTTTTACTTTCATCCTGAGACCCCTCGCGCGAACCCCTGAAATGACCAATTCCAAGAAATGATGGTTGTAGTAATTATTTAACCCTGTTGCGTTAAAGTGGGTCATGTGTGAGTCAGAGCGTAGTCACAGGCTTTAAATGACACAGAGGAAGGCTGAACCCTGCCACTCCCCCTGGGAGCACGTTAGTTCACAGTTAAAGGGTCTGCTCGCCGGTGTGAAGGAATGGAATGTTGGGAGCGGAGGATGTGACTGGGTGGGAACTGGAGCCGGAGAACGTATAGCGAGGCCTGCCGCCGCACACACAGCTTCCAGTCTAATGCAAACACACTGACGACTCCACAGCATAAACATCCTGCAGCTGCGTGCGTGCGTGCGTGCGTGCGTGCGTGCGTGCGCACACACACACACAACCCATCAGTATTGGGAACACAAGATCAGCTTTCGCTTAAATAATCCCCATTCTGGTATATTGGCTTTTATCAACATTAAATTGTTTTTAATAGGACAATGTAGGGGCCGTTCTGTGTTGATCCTGAAAAGCGGAAGAGCTATTTCTACCCACAATGCACGCCTTTGTTCTCTGATGCGGTCGGCCTTGATTCTTATCAGGGGGTTGGTCCAACTATCAACATCCTCCCTCGCCAATGAAACACGCACGCATGCGCACACACACACGCACACGTCTAAAAAACACACAGGAGTAGGCTCATTTTTCTCTTTTTTGCTTTTCAGTTTCTACTAACCTGCAGCTTTTTCACTTCTCCTAGCATCTTTATTTATGTCGAGAACATAGCCCACACACCGCCTGTGCCATGTCATTTCCCGTCGAGCATTTTGTCAGCTTCTCGGCTTCCTGTTTGCAAGCTGTTGTTTCTACAGAGCCGCGTAGGAGCGAAACCTGCAGCTCGAACCCACCCATCCTGTGGGAAAGGGAACAACATGGCCACTCATCCTTCTTCTTTCTGACTTTCTTCGGCCCTGTCGCAACACGACGGTGCGGGTGACTCCGACGACTCGGCACGCAGGGAGAGATTGTTCGCATTCTTCTGTGGAGCTGGGTCTATCTCGTTGTCGAAAGCCATTCTCTCAGAAAGAGATGACACCAAAACCGCAGACAATAACTATTCCCTCTCATTTATCACGTCAACAAGAAACCAGGAATTATAAGTATCTGCTTTTCCGTGTCAGGAACTGCTTTCAATTGTGCCTAATTTTCCTGCAGCACAAACAAATTTTTACACAAATCAGACTATTCAGGTTACTAGACCGCATATGGAAACCGACTTACACTAGTGCTATGTTTGATAGGCAAATCAGAATATATTTGAATTTCTGGGCTCAGTCAACAGATCAACGGATCAAATAACTCCAGGCGTGTCTGTACCTGCTGCAGACAAACCTGAAAAGTCACTGAAAATCAGTGCTGGGAGAGGAGACAGAACAATGAACTGGAGGCTAAACTGCACAAGATAAGGGGGAAAAAATAGATAGAAATCGACCTGAGAGACTTTGGTTTCCATTGACCAATGAAAAGAAAAGCTCAGCGACGCGTGACTGTTTAAGTCTCCAGGATTCTAAAACACTGAGGCCTGGCTAATCTAGTGTGGAGCACAGAGGATAAGGCTGTGTGGTGGTGTGATGATAACACGCTTAATAGAGAAAACACAGCTTTCAGTTAAACATCTGGAACTGTGTTAAAAGTCAACGTGATGACATTTTGAGCAAGTCAGGTAAACACTCATGTAACAGGAAGGCAGCAACATGAGCAACAACCAGCAGCTTTAAGACTCAGAAATGAGATTTTTGGTTAAAACGATAACGAGAAGTCATCCAACTCAGAGGTTTTGAGAGTGGAGACCCCCAGAGGTCCTTGAGGTGGTCCCCGGCAAAAAGTGGAATCATTTATTTTAACAACAAGTCCATCTATAAGTAACAAAATGACACTTCTGTTATGGGTTCCATACACTTACTTTAATATCTAAAAGAAAAATCTTATCAGATGGGGATTAATATGCTTTTTTCTACAGTTATCTTGTGACATGAAAATATATCCAATTAGTTAATTTGATTTAACTTCTCACTTTTTAAAAGTTATTGTATTATAATGCAATTTATTGTAATGATACTAGGGTAATATTAAGACTGACAGTAATATCTCTGAGTTCTGGTTACTTATGACAGGCAAATATTATTTTTGACATATTAGAGTCCGAGAGATTATTTGATTGGAGGTCTTAAATTTCAGTTATATTTTAAAGTACTTTCTTCCTTGCTTTCATACACAGTTTAATCTAATCTAGTGTATTTAAACGAGGTGGGAATGACTGGGTAATTCACAATACTATCACAATATTCTGTGATAAACAATGAATATCTGCTATTTAACCCATTGAAGCCTATGAGCCTTTAAGTCTATGACTGTCATTTTAAAGTTAAAAAAATGAATAGAATAATCCCCCAAATAAGAATTTTGTACATGGAATAGATAGATGTTTATTTATGGGCATATTTGTGCAAGAGGAAACTATAACAGCCATTAAAATGCTATTTTCTGCAAAGAAAAGAGTACAAAATGGAAAAAATAGATGCATAACATGATTGTTAATGACTCAACTAATATAATTATATGCATGAAATCTTTAAAAAAATAAAACCTTAAATGGGTTAAATGGCTTGACTTATTGACCTAGGATGTGATATTTTACATTGATTGTTATGCTGACAATAAAGACGTTTTGATTTTGATTGTAAAAAGTAAATAACCTGATTAAAACTCATCAACATCAAACTCATGATTGTATTCCAACGTAACTCACTTTGCTTCTTTCACTGACTGATGACACCACCCTATCTGCTGTCTGGTAAACAGACATTCATCAAATCGCATTACAGAGGTGAATATGCAGGCGGAATGGACAGGAGAGCCTGCAAGCGCTGCAGAAAGGAGGCTAAAATATGATTATGGGGAGAGGATGACGATTATCAAACCGCCGGGGCATTAGTGCCAGGCAGGGCACATTGTTCTGCAGGGCCCATTAGGGCTCTCAGCGCTGCTCATTAGGGAACCATTAGTGACAACTACTTTAACTCCCCAGACCACCCACCGCTAAATGGCAGAGACAAATGGACGCTCCTCTCTTGCTCTCATCTTCTGCGCCCTGTAAAAACAATGCAGCAGTGTGCCAGGCCAGGAGGAGGAGGAGGAGGAGGCCAGCAGCGTGTAAAGTTCTCCCTCTCCATCAGCAGCAGAACAAAAGGAGCAGCAGCAGCATATAACAGGATCAGTCAGTCAGACGTCCACTGTTCTCTAACACGATTAGCAGCGACGCAAAGCAGGGGTGATGATTACTGCTGCGGCGCTAAAACCCAGCCAAACACACGGAGAGCATCAGGAAAGCAGGAGGCTGCAGTTACCGTAACATACTTTGTCGTGATGAAAACAAACAATCTTTTGTAAAAAGAACGTTTAAGTCAATACAGCTGCCGGAACGGGCTCCTGTGGGAATAATAACATCAACAACCTCTTTAAAAAAAAAAAGGGAGGGATAATAAAGGACATGAATAATAGAGTGTGTTGCTGCTATGCTGGAGGAGGTGACTGGCTGCTCTCACACCTGTTGCTGCTGCTGATTCAGCGTTTGCTGATAAATGACACTGAGGATTTTCTCTTCAAGGCCAAAGCTTAAAACTGTGTCAAAACTTATGCACCGAAGGCCCAGTTATAAATGACTTAGTGAAGTTTAGAGCAGAATTGCACATTTTAAAATGGCAGCTTGCAGTCCAATTCAGAGGTACTTGTATATAGGTGCTGCCACTACATTGATCTGATCTGTATTTTACTAAATAGGCAGTTTTCTTTTCTTAATCTGCTACTACAGTAGTAGTACATTTACTCAAGTACAATTTTGAGGTGCTGTTGCATTTATCAGACAGCTTTAGTGACTTTTTAGATGAAGACTTCAATACTTTGCATCATATTAGTTAAATGATGCTTTAAGATTGTTTTTTTATATATTTTACTTATATAATTTAACATTCCATCATATATATTCAACTAAATAGTCAGTTTTATTTGATAAATTTGCTATCACAATAGTAGTACATTTACGCAACTACTGTAATGTATTTCAATACATTTGAGTATATTAAAGTATATCAAAGTATATCAAGTATATCAAATAGGCTTCACATTAATGAACTAATACATTAAAAAGCTCTCATGAGTAAATTAATAGTATAATATACTATAATATACTAGAGTACTTTAAGTTTTGATACTTTCAAGTACATTTTGCTTATAATACTTATGTATTTAAGAAACATTTCAATTAAAGACCTGGAAGAGTATTTTTTAGAAACAATATTTCTACTTCAGTAAAGGATCTGAGTAGTTTGTTCACCACTGCTGACATTTTATGCCAATAATCAATAACGTAGTAAACACACAAATATACAGGCTCCTTATATAATTGTATATTGGCGACAGAAATGATAAATCACGTTATGTACTTTTAAGATGAAACACATCGAGTCAGTGAACGCAACACTGTCAACAAGGCCACAGAGACGTTTGTTTTCCTGTTTTAAACACACCGGTAACAGCGTCCTCACGAATATTCAGACTTCAAACTCAACTTCTCAAAACTAGTTTCCAACTAATAAACAGCTCCGTGGAGTCGAGAAACCGATATTTAGCCGAAGAAACATGCATTTCCTTGATAAGTTCACTCACCTACGCCGTCTTCTGACTTTAACACCATGCTGCCTGTCCCGAGACTCGCAGGTTCCGACTTCACCAAAGTTTTAAAAAGGTTTCCGAGCGTCGAAAGTTTGACCGGATACTAAATAATATCGATATATTTGTTTAATTTAGTTTTACTTTGTATCTAATCCACTGGGTGCAGGGTTTTCCTCGGTAAATGAAGGGTGGCTCTGTGTCGACAGCTCAAGGGAGTGGTTAGAAGAGACGACTCACGAAGGACTTTAACCGCCCGTTAATGCTGCGGTATTTATACATGCCACTTCCGGTACGCACTTTCACAATAAAACTCATTATGAGCGAACGTAAACAGACCGCGGTTGAATCGATTTGATATTGGATATTGGACAGATTCAAAGACGCTCATTTAACTTGTGATACATATCACAGATTTTTTTCAAATAACTTGTGACATCTTCATGGTCATCCAGATATATATATCACAAGACAGTAATTATTTAAAATATTATACTATAAACTGATTTAATGCATTTTTGTAATTAAAACACTCATTTCACTTGTGATACACATAGCCGATTATTTTCAAATAACTTGTAACGTCTTCAGAAACATCCAGGCTCTGGATAGTGTATATGTCACTATCTGAGACATACTGTACATTACACGTTAAACAAGTATTTTCATTACAAAAATGCATTAAATCAGCTCATACTGTGATTTTGTGTTATATATACCCCCGATGATTATGTATATGTCACAAGTTGCTTGAAAAGAATCAGTGATATAGATCACAAGTTAAATGAGTGTGAGGGCTGCAACTAATGATTATTTTGATAATTGATAATTCATCTATCAATTATTAAAACCTTTAAACAAATAATTGTTTGGTTCATAAATACAATACTGTTTCCCAACGCTGAATCTACAACATAAGGTTTTGTTTCATCAGTTTATTACTACAGAAGACTAAAGAAACCAGAAAATAATTTGAGAAGCTGGAACCAGAGAATTGGGAAAATTGACTCAAATCAAGCAATTGATTATCAAAATAGTTAATAGTTAATGTTATAGTTGATTATTATACTAATTATTAATTGATTATATGACAAATATAACAAAATATAAAAATCATTACATACTTTTTTTTATAAATAGACACTGGGTAGCATGAAAAAACATGTTGCCATACAGTCCAAACCTTAATAAGCTATCATTTTAGACTTTAATTTTGAAAAAATAAGTAAATAAGTGCTCTATATCCGGTAATAGTTGCCTATCTCTTTGTAATTGACGTTACTGAGAATGAAGGTGCAGCAAATGGGTCGGATGACGCGTTTGCCGCCTGTACCCGCACGCGCACACACACACACACACACACACACACGCAGAAACACGCGCGTGCTGCTGGGAAAGGTTGAGTGGGGGCAGGGAGAGTGATTGACACAGAAAAAGCTACTAAAGTTCACTGCTGCTTCAGCCTGTTTGCTGCTTCACCACATCCTGCCAACAGCAGACAGACGTTTTTAGTTCAGAAACAAAACATGTTCAAACACCTGTTGCCTATTTGAAAATATCAAAATCACTGCAGCCTACATTCATATAGGCGCTTTAAGCCTGTAAAGGAACTCATTTGTTACTGCAGTAATATCAGTGGTGGAAATTTACTACTTACAAAAGTACATTTACTCAAATACTGTACATAAGTACAATTTTGAGGTACTCGTACTACTTGATTATTTACATCTAATGATGCAGATGTTGTACTTTTATTGTACTTTCTACTCGACTAAACTTATTTTACAGCTTTCTACAAGTTCTGAAGAGTTTATGTATGTTATGTATAGTTGTTAGTATTTTTTTATATTAGTTGTATATATTTTTCCTATATTAATTTATGTGTGCACTTTATGGTGAAGCTTTAAATCTCATTGTACCTTGTATAATGACAATAAAGGCTTTCTATTCTCTTCTATTAATGAACTGAAACATTACAATGCTCTCAATGTGTTATGTTTGTAGTTGTAGGACAAAGAAAGTGGACATCTGAGCTTATTTGAAGATGTTTTTAAGCAATTAAAACAAGTGCTATAATATACTATAATAATATAGTCAGCATAATGGGTATATTCACTTTTGATACTTTAGTGAAAAAAACTATTTTTTAATTATCATAAAGAACATTTCAGAGGTTTAGGCCTGAGTTGTTTGTTGTTACACAGTCATTATTGCACAACTCCAACAAGAAAACCGTGCAGACAGATGCGTCAATAATGGTGAAACCGGTTCTACCGAATCTTGGTGAAACTGTGCAAAACCACTTGACGTCACCTTTTCTTCATCCTCTTAGAAATAAACAACTCATCTTTCTTTAATTTATTACTTTGGTGTTTCATCCTGGCCCACAGACAGACCGTATATTCACATTTTATGCTGCCTGTGATCAAAGGTGCACCTGATGTTTCTTGGCTGCATATTTCGGGGGAAAATGTGAGGGCCGCAGACAGTGTTGCTACCCGGCTCTCCAGTCCCTTGTTAAAACTGAATAAATCAGGCTGCTATTTGTATAACACCTGCATGAATGTGCTGCTGTCAGAAAGGAAAGGGCCGTGCCTGTCCCTGCCTGTTAATGAATACAGGAGGGCCGACAGAGGAATGCCACGCTGACAACCAGTGAAAGAGGCCAGGTAGAGGGAGAAAACAGCTCCTCTCTGTTTTTCTCTCTCCTATTCTATCTATCTGCAGTATCTATACAGAATGGGCCTTTAGCTTGGTCCCCCCAGAAGTGCTGCTTGCAGCATTGTCAGGGACGTAGAACATGTGTCCATTCCAAGTACTCTTACTTGAGAACCACACATCCAATCCACTTCACACTCAACACTGCACTCCCTTGGGTCTTCAACAATACACCCACCAAGTCTAAAGATGATCTGATGGACAATTCTCTAGATATGCAATAGACTGACAAACACACAGACAGACCCCTTCCTTTATAATTACCTGATGGTGCTACAGCACCACTTATTAACTGAACGGCACCAAAGTTGTCACAGTCACTCAGACACCATATCTGCATACGTTTACCAAATGAGGTTGCAATAGCACCAAGCATTCACAAGATAGGGCATTTTTTTGTAATGTAAGCCCTGCCCCAACATTTGCACAATTTGTTAAGGTCAGCTACAGAAAACTGTGTGGAAGATTAAAATTTGGTTATGATGGCTTTTGTCCCTCTTACTGGCAGTGAGTAAGAAGGCCATAACCTGCAAATGGCTGCAACAACAGCCTCCTTTGATACAGTAGATGATTGGATTGTTTATGTCAAAAGACAAGTGATAACAAGGAGGGCAACCTTATTGGGGTATTTCTGTTAGTATCTGTAAACTACGTCTTTTCCTTTTAGTTTGAATTTTTTTTTCCAACTCCATGCAATGCACATTTATAAGGTTCTTTTCTCAAAATAAACCCCATTCTGTATTGCTCTGAAAACAATTAAAGAAAACAAAAAATGTGGTTATGATTGCTCAAAATTTGTAGGAATGAGTGATTGGTTGTCGAGATACGCAACACAAATAGAAGAACAAGGAATCCTAGAATTATATAGATGCACTCTGAGAAAACAATGTGCACGCGGCTGGATGTCTGCATGTATTTCAATAGTTTTTAGTAGCCAAAAACAAATGAGACCAAACATAGGGATTCATGCCTTTACTGTGGATATTGGCTCAGAGAGTTAAATCACCAGGACGTGTTAGAATGAAAAGCCCTACAGACTGCACAGCCACTTCAACTGAGGGGCTCTACTTGATGCTGCAGTCCATGAATGCCTCAGTTGTGTTGGCCAAACTCAACAAGTGACAATGTAGTCTGTGTGAAGTGAACCGTCTTCACATAAAGGTCCAATTCATTGTTACCAGTTCATCCATCCCCTCCCTCCGGGCGCTGCTGTAAATCTGCACTAAAGCCCCGAACAAGTGAAACCAGGGAACCGATTGACCTCTAAACGAAATGATCGTAAGCCGATATCAACAGATGAAGTGAACTGTTGTCTGCAAACTTCCTGATGTACACAAAAGACGTGCAGAACTGACGCTCCAACGAATGCGATGTTAACTCGAGTGTTTATGCATAAGGCAAATCAGCGTCATGCCAGATTATAAAGTACAAAAGAGCTTCTTGGTCTGTTTAAAAAGATGCTGCTGATTAGTAGCTTCAATGAATTCAACAAATTCCTCTGGAGAACATTTTTCCTCTCTGTTGTTCTGTTGTTTAGTTTAGTTGTTTAGTTACTTTTCAGAAGAATTCATTATTTAACAGCAACTAAATAGATGTTAATATTGTATTCTCTATAGTCATCTTTTAAATGGTTACTGTTTTCGTGTTTTATGTACATTGTATGACAGGTGCCAACTTTTCTAATGTAGTACTATTATTATTATTATTCTCAAAGTATCTGCAATTGTCTCCATGTATTATTCTTGTGGGCATCTTAGCTTGTTTGAAGGTGTTTTTAGGTGATAAAACACGTGGTATAATATCCAACTGTTGTTTATTAAAAGGGCTGTCAACGCTTTGAAAATAGCTAGTAACAGGTGACGATCAAAATATATAATACAACAAAAACAGTGACAAAGAAAACTATGAAGTGCCAAAACTAATGTATCAACACCTCTATGACACAGTTTCTACAAAATAAAGAACAATATGTTCTTTTAAATTGAGTATTCCCGTGTAATGTCCTTTGAGATCACACACAGTTTTCTCTTTTTACAATAGAGAAGTGAGTCGAGTTAAAAAACAAGACAAAGCTCCTTTTGACAATGAGCCAGCAGCACGGGAAACCCTCTAAATCAGCGATGAATAGCTCTAGGCCTGCTTGTATAATGAAGTATCTGTTGTTCAGGCTTGTCTCTCTGCCTCCGTCTGCTGGCTCACTGTGATCTAACTTACTGACTTTAAAGAGTGAATCAGCAGGAGAGAATGTGTATTATTATTATTTGCCTACTTCACTGACGTTTACACTGATATAATAAAGCATAAAACTGGCTTCAAATTGTAACACCTACTCAACACTTTAAAGAGATATGTCCTGCATTATAGAACATCACCTCCATCAAGTTGTGGTACTTGTAGAGAGAGAGAGAAAAAGGAAAGAAAACTGATGCAGCTGAGGCTGAGAGAAACAGCAACTCCACAGTGTTTCTTTGTTACATCCCTTATGTTTCTTCAAGCAAGTAGAAGGAAAACACAGTGACATTTACATTAGACATTTACTTGAGGTGTTTGTGTTCCACTTGGATATTTCCTTGTCGTGCTACATTATATTTCCACATCACTACTTCCCTCTAAACTTCTCACATGGTTTCATTTAAAAGAAAAAAAGAAAAGTTTAAAAGATCCAATATTTCATCAAAAAAAATCCAAGAGAAGAATTCCAACAGATTTGTGCGTGTTTGAAATTATGAGCAAATCATTTCTATCCATTGTATGAGAAGAAATGACAACAGTGACCCCTGCTGAGCATTTCTATTCATTACAGTCCTGCAGAATTGAGGAGAGACCAGAGACAGGATTAAAAAATGACAATAGGAAAATTTGAAATGACAATTCTGTCCTATACAAGTGGAAAAAATGTGCCCTCTCAAGTGAAAATATGCTGCAAGTTCCCTTTTTTTTATTGTTGCCCCTGCCCTTTAAAAAGTCTGTGCACAGCACTGCATGTAGGGGAACTAAATCACTGTTACTGTGACACAGATTTACCATAAAGTAGTTCCTTAAAGAGTAGAAATAAAAAGCCTGATTCATATATTACTGAAACATAAAATACAGGACAATGTTACTTAATTACCTCCATTAAGGCCTCGTATTTCTAAATATTTTTGCTCAGTTTGCTGCAGGCTTGTTGAAAAATAGGTGTCAGAAATGACTCTTTATGTTACCAAGACATCCATGGTAAACATTCTTTGGTATAATCTGTGACAGGAGTATTGTTGCTCCACATGTGACTCATCACACAGGCTGACACTTTCCTTTTTCAGGTGCAGCCAGCGGTAATGAGACCTCTGGACTGATCCGTCCTGTAATTTTCCAGGACTGTGGACTTTGAATGATTAATTAGAGTCTTATAATAAATGCCACCATAAATCCAGCCATAGTGTCACTCCTCCTATGTATATGTGAGCGAATGGGCGGCTTATCCCTTTAATAATTATGAAGGGATAATTCATTATAAATGTACACGCTGTTGTTAAATAATACAGAATCTTCACTGTACATGCAGTGTGTCTTTTACTTTCTAAGCCACTCGTTTAACATTTTTCAATCACAGTTTTTTTTTGCTATTGTATTAGCATAAAAACACTGGGCTGGAGTAAAGTCTGTATATTATAACAGTGTGTTATGCTAATGAATAAAGGAATAGGCAGGCCATAAAGCAGAAACTTAGCCACCCAGTATTTTTGCTCCACAACACCTACGCTTTACACACATTTACACACAGATATACTGCAGTCAGGAGCTCATCAGTTACAGGAAGAGGGGGTGAAACTCAGAGAGCTGCTGATGAACAGCTAAGATCCTGTTGGTCCAGTACAAGTAATTCAGCCTCAGGCTCCACTCTCAGACATTGTGCAATTCATACAAATCTGCATTTGACACAGTCACACCAACAAATCATTGCCTTGATAAACTATACGGCCCGACGAGCGCGTAAATCACTGTAAAACATCGTCTGTAGTCGCGTTTTTTTTCCTCGTCAGTCGCTTCAGCACATTTCTCAAAACTATTTTTTCTGAAGTTCTGAAGATGTAGGGTGGTGGACAGGTGCAAAACCAAAAACACATAAAACAAATTCAACTAAAAATACTGCAGGGGGGGAAATGCTGCAATAACAGAAATGAAGCAGAAACAAAGACTAACAAGCAAGGTAAAAAAAAAATAAATAAAAATCACTGCTAACAGTCAACCTGAATGTAACCTGAACAGGTATGAATTTACACCAGTTCTGCTATCAATCCAATTCAACAGGAGGGTGTTCAACTGTGTGAGCGGGTGTTAGTGTGTGTGTTGTTAGTGTGTGTGTGTGAGCAGGTGCATGTAAGTGACTGGAGGAGGAGAATGTGCAACATTTGTAACTTTTAATCCATATTTCAGAATAAAGTTACGGTCATTGGCACAAAAGACAACACATTTAAATTGTGTAAAGCGAGTCAAAATGTTTAAATGTTCTTCCAGTTTGCGCTGGACTCTGCTAGTTTGTACCATGTGTCCTAATTTTCAACCATCAATCGACAATTAAATGAAAGAAACTGAGAAAAGCCATAATTATGCAAGAGTATGACTAATAAGCAGTCAGGAGGAACCACAAAACAAAGCCGCTGAGGAATTTTAAGGCTGCAGCGTGTATATCCTGCGTTTACAGTGCAACAAACACGGTTCTACACTGAAAAACATCATTTCCTTTCCGTGTTTACCAGCCTGACTCCGCTTGGTTCATTTCATGCCATTTTATCAAGATAATAGCTGAAAAACCTAGAAAAAAAATCCTCCCATGACAAGAGAAATATCTTTTTTTGGCTTACAGAGCCGTGTGGATTTGATCTGCCTCTGTTCTGATTCCCACACACTCCTCTTTGAAGTAGCTCAGTGGCAGACTCTCTCTGATTCAGCACCAAAACCCACACATCAATCCAGTGGAAAACATCTCTGTTTTCACCTAAATTTTGTAAGGTAGCAAAGTAAATGTGAATCTGTATAAGATATCTACGTTGATTAAGTGTGTACGGTGAGCTTACTGGTCAATCAGGCCTAGTATCCCATAATTCTTAATCCTCTATTGCATAAAATATCATTTACACATGGAAAAAAAAGAAAGTTTTTATTACATAAATAAGAAAAAGTTGTAAACATAATCTCAGGATAGTTTCATGCTCTGTAAGTCAATGGGACTCCATTAGGAAGTGGGAATTTTCCATATTTGCATATTGTTGCCATATGGAAAAAAAGTAAAACATCAAAATTGAATGAAATTGCAATAAAATTCAAGTATATTGAACTTATTTGGTGAAATTTTGCCACATCCTAATTTACTCAAATGTTAAATGTCTATGAGCAAAAGGGAATGGCAAATAGGACATCCTGGTCATGTGACCTCATACATTTTTCAAAATAAAAGCCCCCTTTTCACAACTGTAAAAACATAGATTTTATCTCACAGTTTTTTAGAAAAAATAAGATAAAATAATTGATGCCATATGGCGTCATTAGAGGGTTAAATAAAAATACACTAATTAGGTTTATTTTCTCAGGGTTTTTTTTTCTTAATTTGAAATAGCTACTGGATAATTTTACTTCTTCAGGCTGGATTGAATCAAACAATCTGAGTCATAACTCTCCCAAACCCCCAAAAAGTTTAGAAAGCCGCTGCCATAATCACATTAGCATCCTCACCAACCGTCACCGCTGCACCACACCCTCCTTTACAGGAAAAAAAGCTGATTCAGCAAATAAACACTGAGTGCTGCTGACGGGGCCGTTTGCAAACAGTTGTGTGCGTGTCCTCGGCTGCTGCCTGATCCCACATCGCTGTACTTTCCAAGTCAGTGAACACACACCTGCCTCCCAGCGCCGACAGGCCCTCTGCTAATATTAATCAGCTCAATAACCATCATGTCTGCTTTCGGCCTGCACCCTGGCCGCTCTCACTCTAAATTAGACATGTGGAGTCACACTCACACACGGCTGTGAAGGCTCAGCTCGCTGTAACATTTACAGCCGGAAAAGGGCGATGGCATAACACATGTACAAGAACCTAATTAATTTAGATGAAACAAAGGGAGTTACTGAAACATGGAGACCGTGGCAGATTGACTCATTTCCCTTCAGGCATGAGGTCAGCAAGAGAAGGAGCCAAGTGAGGGTTTTTTTCTTGATTTTCATGTCAAGTAGAATGCAGCTTTATTTCAGGGTATGAGATTTAACTGTGCTGCTGATTGGATATTGACTCGCTGGTTGACCCGTGAGATGAGTCACTTGTATGATTCATGATTAAAAACAGACACCAACACTTGCAATATGGTGTCCATTCTCTACCCCACCCCCCTGAAAGAGGTCCTAAAATGTTAAGGCTGCCATTGCAACATGAATGTGCAGTTTGTAGTTTGTGGCGGTCTCTGGTGGTGAGGTTGTACATTGCAGCCAATTAGGTACCACATGCTTACAGGAGAATCTATTTAAAAATGTATATATTGTTATAACAATAATGACAATTTTCCTTTAAAATTATGTTTTTCACAGTAACATGATTTTCATGTTATTTTACATTAGACATGAACATCCACAATAAACATGTTTCACAGTACAGTATGTTGTATTATTACCTCCACCAAGGAGATTATGTTTTAGCCGGCGTTTGTTTGCTAATTATCTGTCTGTTTGTTAGCAACATAACTCAAAAAGTTTTGGTTGGAGTTTCATCAAATTTTCAGCCAATGTTGGAAACAGTGCTATGAACAGATAATTAAATTTTCATTACTATGTGTATGCGTGTATTTAAAGTTAGGACAACAATGTTGGGTAGGAATCACAATTATAAATGCTTGCCAAAGGTCTATGCTCTCAGAGCTTCTAGTTAATAATAATAATATAGTAGTATTTGTAGTACACTATATTGTATTGTAATTTTATTGATATTGATATATTGATATTCATATATTTTGAAATACAGGAAAACCTGTAAAAGAAAAAAAGGAAAATATCTGTAAAAATACAGATTCACTCAATTTTACAGACTGTAGCAAAAGAATCACATTCTCAAATTGTAACCAACACTGTTATATCTATATATGTTATATAACTATAACCTACTTGAAAACACTGATGATGACTTTGCTCTTTGAGGCATATTTATTGCTGTTTCCAGAATCTGCTGTCACCACATCACCATGAACCAGAAAATACTTCCTCCTCAAAATATCCCAAAACTAATCAAGTCCCCTCCTTTTGTGACTCTGCTGATTCGGGGGTTTTGAAATCACGTTGGCGCTTCCTCCTTTCTACAACTCAGGTCAGCTGATTCACCACAACCCGGCGAAGTCATGTCAACACAGACTCAAACACTCCCGACACGTCGCAGTATAACGTAATGAGGCTGCACTTAAATAACAAGAAAACAGCCTGAAACAACAGGCACCGCTCAGATACTACAGAGCAGAAGAACAAATCTGGGAATATGGAGACAGATGGTGAATTTGAAACAAATTCTTCAAGAGGCCGACGACGTCTTACAGCCGCTCTGCTCCCGACTGCTGCTCCATCTGTAATTAAAGTGGAGAGTGCTGAGAGCTGCTCATCCAGGTTTAAGGCTGGATTTACACAATGGAGCTGAGTTGCAGCAGAGTTGCGTGGTGTAAAGTCCTACGCAGCAGAGGAAACCTGCCTGAAACTCAGCCGCAACAGTTGCAGCACGCCACTCGTTGAGACTGCTTTTGAGTATCCAATCAAAATGCTTAAGTAACGTGACACATGATAACATGCAACAGCTGGTGCATGAGAACTGAAAAACAGTGACTCATTTTAGGTTCCTTCCTCTTCCAGCATAGTATTAATGAAAGTAAAGTATTAATGCACAGGTAGCTCTAGGACAGTGGTTCTGAAAGTGAGGTCCAGGGACCCTCTGGGTGATTCCCCAGCAAAAAGAGGAATCATTTATTTCAATCCTCTATTGCACAAATGTGTTGACAAAAGTGTTGCCAAATGTCAAATGAACAATTATTTGATTTTAATTTTTCTAAAAAGCTGTGATATAAAATCTTTTTTTCACAGTTAGATGTATAAAGGGGGCTTTTATTTTTGAAGGACGATTTATGAGGTCACATGACCAGGATATCCTGTTTGTTCATGGACATTTGACATGACTTATAACCAAAGGTTGTCTTTTAGTCACTTATATCCATAAGTAACACAATGACATTTCTGTCATAGGTTTCATTCACTTTCTATAATATGGAAAAGCAAAAACTCTTATCAAATAGGGGTCCATGGTCTAATTTGTGTCAGTTTAAGGGTCCTTGACATAAAAAACACTGAGAACCACCGATCTAGGAGACATAATAATGAAATTGAAACCAGATATTGCAAGAAGAAAAACATGACACAATACATCTGAAATAAATTTATGCAGCGAGAAAACCATATGCAAGGTCTAGCACCTTTAGGATGGTTTTCTCGCTGCATTTGTTACAATGACACTTGCTTGACCTGCTTCATATAAGGAGAAGAACAAGAAAACAAAAACATTCAAACATTTATTGAGTAGGATAAACCCTGTGAGAGGAATCCTCTTGTTTTCAAGGGGGTCCTAAATGAGCTAAAACAAACGCAATCAACAATCTACAAATTATAAATCTGATAAAATATCATCAGAAATCACTTTAACTAAAAATAAGAAAAGTACATTTAAACCTATGAAATGATGGCGTTTTAAACAGTGTGTAGCAAATCAAAATGCACCAATCCAGCTAGATTTAGTGAAATAAACTAGTGTTGCATAAGATTTGATCCTTTTTCAAATACTTCTTGTAACTGTCAGGTTTCATGCAACTTATGACCTGAAACTAGTGTCACTATGTGATCTCCAGTAAACAACACAATAGTTATCAAAGCACGGTGGACATTAAGCGACATTCTCATGTCCGGCACTGCAGAGCCGGGCATTGGCAAAAAAGCTTCTTTTTTTTTTTTTTCAAAAAACATCAGTGTGTCATTCTGCGTGGGCGACGAGTGGCGTTCGTGTGGATGTGGACGTGTGACCTGCTGGAGATTTAGATCCGCTCAGTATCGAATTAACATGAGCTCTCTCTCTCTCTCTCTGGGTGTTTGCACAGAGCCACAAGTAGCGCTTTCTATTTCTGTCTGAACGTTATCATCGGCTCGATGTTTGTGCCAAGAACATACCGGCGACCAGCGAGCATAACGCGCAGGTTATCCAAAGAAACTCATGAGAGGTCATTCGAAACTAATCATGAGGGATGCCAGCCTACTGCAATGCAGTCTAAGATCACAAGGCCCCGACGGGTTTTGGAGTTTTCTTTTACCTGGAGCTTGCTGGAGCGCCTCCACAGTCGGACACAAGAAGGTCTGAAAGCTGGACACGCAAAGTTCACTCACTGTCCCCATGGCGGCAGGATTCCTGTCAGTGAGGTCTCCGACAGCGGCTGTTTGAGTGTCCCAGCCGGCCTAATGACTCAGACTGAGATGGAAGGAAAAGGGAAGTCACACCCGGGGCCTCTCAGTCTCCCCCCGTCCCCCCTCCACTGTGGCTTCTCCTGATAAGTCCCCCCCTGTGCTCCCAGGTGTTCAGTCCATGGAGCGTCTCCAAGTATAAAGATCCTGCTCCCTTTCGGTGGGATTCAAGGGCTGAATCCTCCGCTCCCCCCCCCGGCAAATCTACCTCTCTAGCTCACCTACTTTCTCTTCCCCCTCCGATTAGAATGTGCAACTTGCAAGAAGGCTGAGATCACTTCTGCTTTTCCTCCCTGTTCCCCTTTTGTGCTCGTGTCTCAGCCTCCCTCTATCCTCCTCTGCTCTCTCTCTCTCTCTCTCTCTCTCTCTCTCTCTCTTTCCCACTTGCACTCTCTTGCTACTTTACACACAAACTCAAGCTGACATTCTCTCACTGCACACACACACAAATGGAAAAGTTCAGTATAGTAAACAGCTCTGGAAAAAAAAATAAGACACTGCTGCATTTTTTTTTTCTGAAACCAGCATCTCGACATGTATTCCAGCCATTCTATTCCAGTGTCTGTTGAATTCCAACACATGCACACACACAGGAGTGGAATAAAGTCATCCAAGAACAATGGTAAAGACTTGTGGAGAGCATGACAAGACACATAAAAGCTGGGATTCGAAAAATAAGGATCATTGCACCAAATATTGATTTCTGAACTTAATTATAAACATCAGTATTATGTTGTTTTAAAATGAATTTGATCTTGTTCCTATGCATTGTTTGAGGTCTGAAAACATTGTATCTTTTATATTATTTTGACCATTTGTCGTTGTCTAACAAATAAATCAAATAAATGCTCTAAATGATAACATTTTATTAGGAATTTAAGGGAAAACTAAAATGTTCCTTTAGTGCACATACCTATAAATAGTAAAATCAGAAAAACTGATCATTTTGAGGTGGCCTCTTATTTTTTTCCAGAGCTATATGTTGGCTCAAGTTTATTCTATACCATCAATGGAGGTTTTTGGCTATTTTATGGAGGTAAAATATCGCCATTTCTTAGTGAATTGAGTTCATAACAAGATAAAATGAAATAACGTAAGATAAATTAAGATAATCCTTGATTTGATGGATAATGAAGAAATGTAAAGCACATACCTAAAGTAGTAAAAAGTAATGATAAGAAGTGCACAAGAAAAATCAATTAAGAAATCAATTAATTTTCCTTTGATGAGAATCATGTTGAGCTACCAGTGAAGTAACAGGGCGAGCCCACTCCACGGCTCTGGAGTTCCGTCTCCACCATCTGTTGCTTTTTAGCCCCTAGTCACTCATCATTTTTGGCTTCAATAACCTTACACACGAAATCAAGATTTCATTGTTGCCTGGCAACGGGTTGGAAGTAATGATTCGCTCCCGGGCAAAAAAACCAATGTGAGCCATTTGTTTTGATTAGATTATTTTCACCTCTATTGTAGTTATTCGCCAAGAATGCGATCACAATCCAGGGTCAGAGGAACACACACACACACATGCACACACACTCGCGATAGAATTAACTGTCACAGACGCGTTCATAATCGATGAGGATTGATTTCACTTCGGACTATCACTTCCTCTTCAGAGCAAAGCAGGAGCCGTCCCTCCACTCTTGAACTGGTGCAGGTCCTGCCTGTCACTCTGCATTAACCTGACTGTCAGTCACACACAGAGCTGCCGGCACCATAGCAACAGCCTCGCTCCTTCAGTCTTTAATTAACATGTCATATCTGCCCTTTCTGTCAATCACCAGCGTGCCGGCAGCAACTCAGGCTGATTGACAATTACCAAAGCAGTTAGGTTGATCATATACTGCAGCGTGTTGGTTCATTGCAGGAGGACCAAGTGTCTCAAACTGACCCCTGTGTGAAAGTCACTTTGTTCTCCGCACTTAGCGAGACTTTGTCTCAGGCTGTGAACGACAGTTGACGTCAGGCCTAAACCATCAATTGTTTTAGATGTAAGTTTGCTTGTAAATGCTGCTGAAATCAGGAAATCACCCAGAAAAATGACAATTCAGTTTTTTCTTAAAATCCTTCAGCCCTTGTTGAAGTCATCGACACGATATGTGAAATTTTTTAGACAACTGTCTTACTTATGCACAACATTTGCTGCATTTGAATGTTTTAGCACATTCAGGCAAAAAAACATGTACAATTATCAGGTTGTGATCAAAATAGATTGTAACAGATAGATAGATAGATAGATAGATAGATAGATAGATAGATAGATAGATAGATAGATAGATAGATAGATAGATAGATAAATTCATTGCTGTAAACGGAATAATTTCAGTCAAGTGGCCACACAGCCAACCCTAAGAGCCCTAATGAAAGCCATAAGGGCAAATTAGCCACAGCAATAATAGTTCATTTGAATCCATTACGAGTAGTATTGCCTCATAAGGACCTGTGGGTTATTTTAAGTGAAGCCCTCCACCGTGCTGCTCTGCATGCAGCCTCTGACAGCTCGGAGCAGCCCTGGCAGATCCGAATGGTAGGGTACATACACAACCATCAATTATACAGCATCTTCTGCTGTTGGAGCTTTGCTTGAATATTTGATGGCGCAGAGCTCGTGCGGTTCTGGAGATTTGTCTGAAACTGTCCAAAAAAAAAACAGTGTTAAATTAACCGGTTGCGTCACTGCCTGTCATTCTTGTGTTTTGGATTTATTTTATTTTTTTTCGGTTGTTTTGCTGTGTTTCTTTTTCTCCTATGCCCTGTTTTCCCTCCACCCCTGCCTCGAATCACATTATTATCCCTGCCCCCTGTGTTTCTCTCAGCTCCTCTCCATCCCCCGACTAGTGCAGACTGTAAGTTCTGTTTTTAGTTCAGCGTAGATCATGAACGTCATGTTTCAGTTTTTTGTTATTCGACATGAACATATTGTCTGGCTGCAGTTTTTCATGTTCCTCTCCACCTTCTCCACTGCATCATAATAGGTCGACTTGGACTTGAACTTTAATACACATTTTTTAACTTGTGAAACATGTTTAAGTAAATCCTGCCAAACATGCTTGACTCTATTGAATGGAAATATTCAGCACTATTCAGCAAACCCACTATAGCACATTGATGATACTGTATTAATTCAGATTCAGATGATGATCTGGAGCTGATCCTGCAATCTCTACTTTCAGTAAAAGAGAAAAAAGCAGCCAAAATTGATGTTAAAAAGTGATGTAAATGTGCACCTGATATTATGAGGCAAACATCTGCATTCAGTAGAATCATTTTTAACCCTATAAAGCCATACTTATAATATATAATACATTAACTTTTAAGGCCTTTCCATCATGAGTACAATATTTTTCTTATTTTATATTTTCCATCTTTGCCTGAACAAGGAGAGAAAGTGTTTTCAGGACGACCATCATGCAAAATAAAGAGGTTGCAAACCAAAAAATGAGCCAAACTAAATGAAAGGTTGCTCTTCCACCTTATCAGTTCCATTGGCAAACAAGCTTGTGTTTTACATGTTTTTGTTTGTTAAAAAACAACCAAAATGATAATTGATTTTTTTTGTGTGTGTCTTTATGTCTGAAGGACCAATAAAGACTCAATTATGTCAATTATATCATGGTTCAGACTTTACAGGGTTAACTGGACTTTACTTGAGTAGTTGTACATACATGCCACCAGGTGGAGATAGCGTGCAACAACACTTTTGACTTCCCAAGTCACACAGCAGGTGATGTTCACCACACAGCGGATTTCAGGTTTAATTCGCCTGAGATGTGTGTAGGTTGACAACCGACCAGGAAATTCATATGAATCCATATAAATATTACAGGCAAGAAAACTCTTAGCTCCAGCAGAAAAATAGTCAAGGAAATCAAGTCGTATGTCTCTCTTCAAACATCCAGAGAGGTAGAGAAGTTTCCTGTGTGACAGACAGAGTTTCCCCACTCGGATATGCAGCCTGCAGAGAGCTTGATGTGTGTTGGTGGAGCGACAGCAGCTTCTAATGTGAGCATCACCTCCAGTGACTAACTCCTGGCTGGATGGGAGCAGAGCTCAGCCCAATATAATAATACTCACTGCTAAGGACAGAGATTAATGCTAAATATAGACTGAATTAACGTCTTACTGTTAGTAAGTTGCAGCGTCCTTTGTCTAAGAGCTTTAATATACTGCTTCTCTTTATCTCTTCTGTATGAATTTGAATTATTTAGAGAATCGTCGGTTTATTTTTAGACTGTTTTTTTTTCCAGGGTTAAGTATTAAAAATAACTGCAGCGGGATGTCAGGTTCGTATCTGCTTTGTAGTGACAGACTTTTTTAGTTTTAATCTTTTTGATTTCATTCCTATGTATGACTTCTCGAATATGCGGTTTTATTCATGAGGTAAATTCAAGTGAAGAAAACATTGCTGAGGAGTTCGGGACTTACTTTAACAGCTCTATTCATATACAACTCTTTCAACAATCTTCAGATTTTCATCCTCCTAAATTTCTCACTTGCAGAGGTCAGATTTTAGTAAGATACAGATACAAAAAATGAAATGGCTTTTCCCACCTGGCAGGAAGCTGGTTATCTATTAAATGTCAAAAACGGATGCTGAAAAGACCATTTAATTGCTGCTTTTCCCCATATATTTGTGTCCATATATATATATATATATATATATATATATATATATATAATAATATTTTACTAGTCATTTACACACTTACGTGTGCTTTTATTTTGAAATTATTATTGTTTGTTGTTCTTATTAGAGTTTGTTACTATTAGTCACTAATAGTATTAATAGTGTCACTATTTTCTGTAAGTTTTTGTGTTTTCTACAGTATTGTGAAGTTTTAGCATTATTCAGATGGAGGCTTCAAGTAAGCCCTTTGTTTTCTGTATTTAATATTATTATTTGTCATTTTTTGTGTTTTTAAATTATGCAAAGAAATCTCATGATTTTTTTTTTAAATAGGTCAAATCATTACTGCAATGGTCTACTGAGATTTGGCTGCTTCTGCTCTGAGCCAAGGAGCTGAGGAGCTTAAGCGTAGTAAAACCACCACATCACATGAGTGATAGAAAGGCTTCATCAAGGCTGATAGTCAGTCTTCTTTGTTCTACACCCCACCACCAAGTTTCAGGAAAATCAGCCCAGTAGTTTTCATGGAATCATGTTCAAAGTTAAACAAACAGCACTTAAATTATTAATTAATTAAAATATTTCCTCACCAGCACCAAATTCTGGGCCCTGTACACACCTAATGTCAGTGGGTCCCTAACGAAAGCATGCGAGCAGAAGATATTTAAAAAAGACCAAGCTACAATCAGATGAGATCATATTGATGACTGGTTCTTTTATTCACTACCTTATATGATGCTTTTGGCCTCTATTCAGTGTGATGTCACACTCGTAACTGGCTGCTGTCTGTGGGTGGACTAAACTATTTTGTGGAGGGGGGGATCCCAAGAATGTCCAATATAGTACTGTGGCACAAGGTTCATTCTTCATGATGTTATCAATGTATTTGACCATATTACATTATGACACTCGTAAACAAAAAAAAATCTGGATTTAATGGGCCCTGGGTAGTCAGGTCCACTTTTTCCCTGCAGGTCAGCAGAAGAAGAAGTATGTTCTTCTTCTTCTTCTTCTCATATATGAATGAATGAATGAAGTTTATCAATGATGACAACACGGGAAAAAAACATAAAACACCACCAGAAAAACATTAACATTTCACACAAAACCAATAATCATGTGTTGGACAATGACTGAAAAGGCAGAAGCAAACTGTTCAGCCTGATGAAGGGTTGTTGAAGCCTACCAACCAAAGGTTGGCTACCAACCTCCAGAAAAGCCAAGAAACTATAACAGAAAAGCACAGTAACGGCAAAATTGCAAAGAAACACTGACATATAATCAATCAAACGATGAAAATGTTCCCTTCTTTCCAATTTCAATCACTTTTTTGAATGTTTTTAAAGTCAATCGCTCAGCCCTGAAGGAGTGGTCCGACCGAGAAGAGAGATTGACACCCATAACCACAGCTCCCACACGTACACGCCGCTTTAGTGCACCACGCCTGTGCACACTGTTTCCTTTGTGTGCACACATTTCACTATGCAAAGAGAAACTGACACAGGCAGCAAAGCTTCCCTGACAAAATAAAAGATAAAAACAAAAAAAAGACACGTCGACACCCTGCTGCTCGAAAAGCCTTTTGAAGTGGAGTCTCGAAGCAGAGCCGCACCCCGGTGAATCCCTAGACGGACGGTTTAGGGCACCAACACCTAGCAACGGGTGCAGAAACGTAGCGTGGTGATCCTGTCATTAATCTTAAGAAGGTGACTTTAACACAATGTCACTGCAATGCTATAAACACACACACACTATCCTGATACACTGCAAGTCCCAACATGAATATGACCATTTTTGTTGTTGCATAACTCGTCATTAATAATAAAATGAAGCTGTACTGAAATAAAATGAGCCAGGTTTGGACAGAGAACAGATTACCTCCATCCTCTCGTCTTTTCTGGCTTCGTTTATGCTGAGCACTCACGGCGCTCAGGGTCAGAGGGAAATTTTATGACTTATACTTATTCATTCAGACTCACATGCCAGCAATTTGACTAAAGAGGTGTCGGGTACAGTCGGAGTGGTATTTGACTGTGCTGGGAGCTCCAGCACGTCCCCGGTGCATCACACTTTGGCAGATAATCGTATAATCTTCGACTGATTCTTCAGCTCAATGGTGACTAGGAAACTACTGACAAAGGAAGACAACCGGGGATAAATACAAGAATGTTGCTTGTTCAGGGGAGAAAAAAACATGATTTTTGGGATTTCCAGAGAGGCACAGATCACTACTAGTTCTAAGACCCAAACTACATGAATCTGGATGTTTTCATTCCCCGGTTAAAAAAAAAAATCTCCTTCCACACACCGATCCTATCGACAAATATCTCAAACCACACGGAAACCTCACCGCGAATACGATCTGAGGTTCTCCCGGTCGTGCTGATGTAACTTTTACTATACTAACTTATCACTATTATGCATTAATAGTGACAATTGGTAGTATATAGCTTCTTGATTTTTGAAATTGCACCAGAAATATTGCATTTAAATTTGCATTTTTTCACATTTTTCTGACCCTAACCCCTGGACCACAGGGGATGGTGTGTACCTTGCCATACGTCACCTTAAAGTGAAATGATGCCACTGGTTCAGAAGCTGAATTGGATAGAAATGTCAGTCAGTCATTTTCTATACCTGCTTATTCCTCATTAGGGTCGCAGGGGTCTGCTGGAGCCAATCCCAGCGCATTACAGCAAGAGGCAGGGATACACCCCAGATGGTCGCCAGCCAATCGTGGGGCACACACACCATTCACTCACACACTCACACCTACAGGCAATTTAGAGTCACCAATTAACCTCAGCATGTTTTTGGACTGTGGGAGGAAGCCGGAGCACCCGGTGAAAACCCACACAGACACGGGGAGAACATGCAAACTCCTGGATAGAAATGTTTGTGGATTAAAAGAAATGGATTTGTGTAGTTGGGAACTTGGCAAATTTTGAGCAATCGCCACCAAAGTTGAACCAAGAACACCTCTGGACCAAGCAGGAAAAAGGTCCTGTTTCATAGTTTTGATATTCCATTACAGATTTGCTGTTGCTGACACTCAAAGTGTTCTCAAATGCTGTTAGCAGGGCTTATATTACAAAAGATAATACATCTCCTGAACACTTTGTGCTACTGCAAACACATTTTGTTGGACATGTGTACACATGATATCTGACCTTGATAAATCTGGTCTCATTTGTCGTATAGGTGGTGTGTATAACTGAGACATGTATCCAGATACCTCCAAAACCCTTCATCAGATCATCTTCACACTTGGTGGGTGTATCGCCGAGGACCCGGGGGAGCGCGGCGTGGAGTGTGAAGTGGATCTGACGAGTGGTTTGTGGCGAGCAGCACTGGTACTACATCAAAACTAAAAAACAAACCTTTTATATGTGACAGGGAGAGACGAGGAGCAGCAGCAGCAGCAGCTGCCCTCCCTCCTTTTAACGGAGCGACGGTTGAAATCTCGCAATGAGGCCATTGCCTGTGGTTCTATTTTGAGATGCATTAGGCACGCAGAAAACTAAACTGCTATATAATTGAGATGAATCCTCCACATCATAGCCGCAGCTAAAAAACCATCAGCTAATCACGGCCTGGCACCTATAGGTGGTGTCAGCCAAGACGTGGTGTTTCCTGTACAGACGTGATTTGGCGATAAGGGCCTTAGAAGCAGGCACTTTGGTGAAAAAAACTGTGTCATCTAAAGATCCTGCGCAACTCTTACAACTTGGCAAAGTCTCTCTGGATGCAGCCAAGATATTTATGCACGCTGTGACATGTTGGAGGAACTGCTGCGAAAACCAAAGTCTTTCTAAAGCTTAAAATATCCATCATTATACCACACACAGACACCAATGCAGAAATATAACACACACACAGGCTGTATTCTACTGTGCTGCTCCTTCTGCTCATTTATGAAATGCATTTTGTCTCATCGATTCCTGACACTTTAATATAATATTGTTGTAACATTCATGCCAATAAAGCTTATTTAAATTAAACTGAATTGATTGAATTGGAGCGTTCCATAGCACAGGAGTGGGACAGTCAGCATTCTGTGAGTGGAAAGTGGAACGCCCTACCTGCAGCTCCATCACCACTTTTTACGACTCAACTCTGTAACCGCTGACTAGGTTTTTATCTCAGTTTCATTCTCATGCGCACAAATTTAATCTCTCTTTATTTTCTAATTTGTCAGGCATATATTTACAGTTCTATTTTCTCATGATGACGTGCTACTAACACTGTATTTTTTCTTGTCTTTAGATATTTATTGTGCTGCAGATGAGCATTATGTCTGCACTGTAAAACTTTGCTGTAAAATCTGCAGCTATTTACTGTGTTAAACACACATTATTACAGTAGATTGATGTATTTTTTTTACAATAAATCACAGTAGTGTAAGTATTACTGTGGAAAATCAGAGTCAAAGAGTTCACTCAATCACCCAATACTGTAAATTCAACTGAAATCACAGAGTCTAATAGATTTTTATTCTACATTTAATCAACAAATACTGTAAATTCAACTGAAATGACTTATTATTTGACTTTTATTGTACAATTAATCATCTAATACTGAAAATACAACTGAAATCACAGAATTTAATTGATTTTTATTATACAACTAATCAACGAATACTGTCATAGTATTGAATTGATTTTTACTGTACAATCAATCACCCACTAATGTAAATACCTCTAAAACCACAGTATTTATGTATTTATTTGTTTATTTTACAGTAAAGACAATACTGTAAATGGAAGTACAGTACTTCTACTGTAAAATAATAATTATAGTAACTTTCTGCCAGTTAGTTACTATAGATTTGAAGGTGTTTTACAGAAGTATAGGATGAATCTGGTGCAGTCTACACACTCCCTACATATAAAATCATGTAGTGTGGCTCTGGCTGTGAACACCACAGACACCTGTTCTTACACCGACACAAAAATACCTTCAAACACTTCATTTCCTGTGTTCGCGTGTTACATAAACACTTGGCTGCAATCTGAGGGTTGTCTCCAGGAGTTTGAACATGAACATCTACGCTGTGACAGCACGAACATGACTGAAGACAGTAGCAGTGCTAAAAAAAAATAAATAATAATAATAATAATAAAAAAATGTTAAAAAAAGCGCATGCAGCCACGGTTCAGTTTTGATGAATCATGAAGTCAAAGTGTGCTGAAGACAAACCGTAGTTCTCCCCCTCCATCCTGGTGGTCCTGATGCTGCTGCAGGAGTCTCCGTCCGGGGAGGATCGCCGAGCTGCAACCCGGATACCTTCTTCCCTTCTTCCCTTCTTCCCTTCTTCCCTTCTTCCCTTCCTCCCCCTCTCTCTGTCTCTAGTCTCCTCTTCGCTTCCCTCCCAGGTCTCAACTTGTTTTTCTCCCCCCTGAACGCTCCAGCTCACCCTGAGGTGCCACTTTTGAAGGCTGTTGTTGCGTCGTTTGTCGCTATAGTTCTGCCTTTTCCTTTAAATGCTGCTGCTGCTGCTATTGCTGCTGCTGCTGCTGCTGCTATGAATCCAGCCGGTGCTGAGCCACATGCTGGCTCCGCCCCTCCCAGATGTGATGTCACATTCTCTAGAAGTTCTCCTTAAACAACTTCGCTGGTATAGATGTTATGAGTCACCACTGGAACAAGAAGCATGGGAGGAATCACTGAGGGAAATCACACCTATAGAGGACAATTTATTAGGATTCATTGGAAAACTGTTTGGCTCCTTCCACATAATTTGCTATCTCCAACAAAAGTCAAGAAATTCAATATAAAATTATAAATAACATTTGAATGTCTGGGCTACATATCAAGATTTATTTTAAAAAAATGATGTCAAATATTATATAGTATATATAATTTATATAACAGGTCAATTTTCCTATATATATTTCTTTTAATCGAAAACTTTATCTCTTTTCATTCCAAGATCCTAATTAATTCAGAAGCTGTATGATGTATTATTATATTGTATAAAAAATAAACAACACCTAACTAATTTAATTATTTTAATTGCCATATTTCATATATATAGATATATTCTCCAAAGCTCAATCTTTCTTTCCTGTGTTTGAGACTGAATTTAAAAAATATAATAATTGTATTAAAGTAATTGAAGAAATGCTTATATACTACTAACATACTTGCAGAAACATTTAGAGATGTAGTTAGAAATGTAATTTACCCTGCCTGTTTTTTTTAACTATGATAATATGTATATATCTTGATACAGTGACCCTTCTTATTTTCTTATTTTATCTGAATTTCTTGATTCATTTATATATGAGATACCATTGTTAGTATATTGTTCATCATGTCTATGTCTGATTATTATGTTTCCACTTCACATGAGATTCATAAAGTTTCATACTGAACCAGGATTAGCTCCAAACCAGATGTGATGTCACACATCCTGCTCAAAGATTACAACCCTTTTATCTCTGATCTTCAGTGAGCTCAGACAAACTTTCAAACTGTCTTCTGGTGCCAAACTCTGCACATACTGTACACACTGTACACACACATACACACACACCATTCTGCAGAGTGAAACTCAAACATCCAACTGAATGAAGAAGCAAAACTAGTTTTTTAGACTGGAGAGGGACTTTAAATAATTTAATTCCATTAAATAGCAATTAAATGGTTTCTTCATTGTACTTTCTAGGTTCTCTATGGGGGACTGAAACTGATATAAGCAAACGTCCCTATTTAATTTCTATCTAGTGTATAAAAAGTTGGACCACCCATGACAGCCCCCACCCCCATATTAGTGTAATGAGTGGGCTGAAAATTAAATAATTAGCTACATTTATGTGCAAAGGGAAATAATACATTCAAAGGAAAATTAAATTAAGTCAGTCCCACATCATGCAGCTCTGATAAGGAATTTCTGATCTCACATCAGGCGTTTTGCTAAAACTAACAAAAACTAAATATGCTGTGATGTTACTGATAGAGGTGTGGCCACCCAGGGGTGCAACGCATCAACTCATGCAGCAGCAGGTTTCTGCCTTTTTGTTGATTA
Organism: Lepturacanthus savala; assembly: GCA_030544235.1. Taxonomy (NCBI): domain Eukaryota; kingdom Metazoa; phylum Chordata; class Actinopteri; order Scombriformes; family Trichiuridae; genus Lepturacanthus; species Lepturacanthus savala. The sequence continues at coordinate 6,128,527 of CM060482.1, read as the reverse complement.
GTTTTTTAATTCTATGAATTTTGATGCAGCCCCGTTTTGAAATATCACATCAATTACAGACTTGTTTCCCCCAGTGTATTCTGCCACCGTACACTGTAAAAAAAAATGTTTTTATAGATTTCTGTAATTTTCAGATTTTTCCTATATTTCAAAAACTACAAAAATGTCTGATTATGCTTTAGTGGGATATAATTTTATCATTAAATAGAGAATATAACATAAAATGTTTAAAGTTAAGATTTTATTTCAGTCATTTTAGCCTGATTATAGCACTCACTACATTTTTAAAGGAAATGTACGAGTTTTGATAGGTGGAAATATTTAAAAGCCCCTAAAATATACAAGATTTAAAATTAAAACTATAAACTTGATTTTAGGTGCAGGAAATGGAAACCGTGTGCTATCTAAATTAAACTAAACTGAAAAGCCAGGAGAAGACACGAACAACACACAACCATCTCACAAAAAGTCACAACTTTATTGCACCTTTAAAGTCAACTATAGTGTGGTAAGAGCCTCTTTCATTATGAAAGGGTCTCCGCCCTGGTCAGAAAAGGTGGTGCAAACATGTGGACCGTCCATTCGCACCGGTAATTGTTCCTCCGTCGGCTCGAGAGTCACACGCCCTACGTCCCGCTTCACAGCCGACAAACGCGTCCTATGGATTGCGGAGCGCCGCGGCCTCCGTCGTACCCAACACACTACAGTGACATAGGAGAGGTCTCGCATGGAAACAGACGACTCTCTTATACACAAATGAACAAACACGTTTGCAAATAAATTCTCAAGTTAACATCCACCGACTGATCCGAGTATTAGTAGCACATTAAAGATCTGTGTCTTTTCTTCTTTAAATTATATATTCATAACATTAAATCCTATAACTTTATAGCCAAATTCAAGGCAACATCTCTAGAATGAAAAGAAATGCGATGGGCAAATCTTTACAGCGGTGGGAGGAAACACGGGTAGCACAAGATGGACTGTACACTCTTCTACACTGGCACAAGCGTTTTTGATCGTTTTGGATTTCTCTGCTCATCTGTGCCCGGGTTCGGTGCCAGATGATCCCAGTGGTTTCCACACCTGAAATACTTGTATAAAACAGTTTCTACATGATGTACAAGGTGCAAAATGGTGGTCCAGGGAGAGGGGGACTGGTCTGAATATGGAACAGGGGGGATCTGATCGGAGATGAGAGACAGGATACAGGATATCTGGGTTCCTGAGTCTTAGCCCAGTTTCTAGGTGACCAGCATGACAATCAGAAAAATTGCATAGAGATATAAGATAACACGGGGAAAAGAAAGTATTAGCATGTGGCTGTCCCATTCTAACACAGTGCCTGAAGTAGAAAATTTAACCCTTTTATTTCAGTACGTTGGTGGAGAACAAGTCGGCGGCGAGGTTTGTTACAGAGGATGAAACAGCTCACATCTCCAGACAAAAAAGGCTTCTGAACGAACTGATGAGATGAGCTACGGAGTTAAATAGCTGCACAGTAGAAAAACAACTGCTCTCGTACGAGTTCTTCCAACAAGCCCCCACAACAACTGCATCAGAAAAGAAGAACGTCAAGGTAAACACATAGATATGTCAATGTCAGCGATTCCACAAACATTCGAGTGGTTTCTGAAATAAAATGTGTGAGCAAAATATGGTACATAACCAAAAGTCTGCAGAAATAAAAATAATTTTTAAAAAGAATCTGGACCAATTTTGACAAGCATATTTTAAGAAAGTGGTAGCAATTATAAACCTTACTTTATGCAGCCAAAATTTGGTCCTTTAAAAAAAAGAAAAAAAAGAAGAAAAACAAAATCAAGCCACATGGCACAGACACAGCAGTAAAATAAAAACGGCAGATTAAAAGCTGTAAAATAAATCATACAGAAATCTAAAATAAAATATGTTTTAATGAATACATAATTCTGGATCTTTGCGATTTGGTATAGAATACTACCAGGAGAAAGAAAGGCCACTTTTTTTTTCCAACAGCCAAAGTGATGCAGGTTCCTTTTTTTTTTTTTAACCAACTGTTTACAGATAGGGTAAAAAAAACACTCAATTTCAAAGAAGCTCAGGATTATGGGCCTCAAAGGATGCCACAGGATGACACAGAAGTGTAAGGGAGTTCAGTTAAATACTGCATGCATAGAAAAGCTTGAGCCACTGGATTAAAAAAGGGGGGATATGAGTGGACAAATCCTGCTGGCCAATATATTACTGAAGCCCGAAGACAACATTTCATATTAATTACTTCAAAATTTAGATTCAAGGGGCTGTCAGTCAGGCTGTTGATGCAGTCTGCTGTTGGCTCATATGTAATTCAGGAACTTCAGTCTGAACTGAACACAGAACAGAGAGATTAAAAAAAGGAAAAAAGGGGGGTTTAGGGTCCAGAAGTTTGGTATACAGTATTGTCGTCTCAATTTCCAGACGCCATGACCTCAACAGCAACCTGGACCGTCAGCGACGGACTCCGAACACTCTTTTCCCTCCTGGTGTTACGGACCATTTGCTTCTTCTGTCCTGGATCTTCTGGAAGATGTTGCTCCCGCTTCTCCACTTCTCTCTTTTATAGTTTTTCACTTTTTTCACCTGTAAGTAAAAGCAGAGTAGAAAGGGTCAGTGTATGATTTGCAACCAGGCAGCTAAATCTGTGCTAGGTTTTGCATGTTATAGGTAGGATCACCTTTCCCCTGTCGAAGTCTTCATCCCACTCATCGATCACAGTGTCGCACTTGGCATGGCGGACATCTTCAATGGCGTCTCTACTGACAGCAGAAACGTCTCCATCCCAACTGAGGACTAGAAAACACAAATAAAACCTATAAATGCAAATTAAAGCAACTGTTGTCCTTAATATACTGACCAATTTTCTGTATATAGAAATAGTGACACATTTATCAATATTATATTATGAAGTACTTCCATACATTATCATAGCAGCAATATTATGATGCAGTTTTATTACTATTAATCCACCTAAAGTATCTCAAATTGCCTCCACATTGATAAACTAAAACAGTGGCTCTCAAAGTGGGGTCTAGGGACCCCCAGGGGTCCTTGAGGTGGTTCCAGGGGGTCCCCAGCAAAAAATTCATACACTTTAATATCTAAAAGCAAAAATCTTAGATGGGGTCCCTGGGGTCCGTTGACATGAAAATAATACAAGTCTCCATGAGTACTTAATAATACTTCTGTACTTTTACTTAGGAAACATTTTCAATTTAGGACTTTTACTTGTTATTGACTATCTTTTTGACGTCAGTATTTATAATTTCACTCAAATAAAGTATGAGTACTAATATAAAATTATTATGCTCCAAATATCTAGAACAAACTTCAGAAAACAGCAGCCATTCTGCAACTTTTACACCAAGATATTTTTCACCATTTTTTTTAATATATATCTGCTGCTTTCAGCCTGAGCCCAACTGCTGAACAACGGCTCAAACGTCCCCGTGGCTGCTGTCTCACCGTTGGCTCCGTAGGCCTTATCTGTGGCGTTTCTGAGCAGCTCCTCCACCACGTCGCTCGTCTTTTTCCCGTCCCAGGCTGCAGGAGCTGCGGCTCGAGTCGGGGTGTCCCCTCCTCCCGGTGCACATCCCTCAGCTGCTGCTGCCGGTTTACGTTTGTAGCCGTCCTTCACCTGGCTGTCCCACACTACCACCGTGGCTGGATTCAGTTAAAAAAGACAAAAAAAAACCCACATAAAACAGAGATTAAATTTGGTATTCAAATCAAATTTTGGTCTTTGCTTGTTCTCTACAAGTAAATGCACGCCCGCCCGCTTACCTGTGCTTTGTTTGCTTATTTTGGCATCCTCTACAGTGGTGGAAGGGGGCTCCGCTGCTTCAGGCTCGTCTGGGCGCCGCCTGCTCTCCTCCCACTGTCTCACCTCTTCTTTTAGCCTTTTCTTCTTCATCTTTAATTTCTTTTTCAACATTATCAAATCCCCTGTGTCGTTCTGAACAACTGCAGCCTTTGACTCGGAACTCCTGTTGAGGACAGGGTTAATTTATATGGGTTAATATAGAAAGAAAGACTGTGCACACATAAAAGTCTTAGGGTTTAAGCACCTGCTTTCAAGTCAAGCACTTTGACAGTGGATTAATTAAGACGTAACAAATGAATGGAAACATGTACAAGTAGAAAAGTACTTATTTTCCTTTCATGATGTCTGTCTGTAACAGGCTAGCCTCACTGTGGAAGTTTCTACAAGTGTCTGATGGTTGGACAGAAGCACAGTTGGATAAAAGAGCCAGCTGGTTGTTATAGAAACAAGTTGTGTGCCCTTGTTTTTTCTAAATTCTGAGCCTGGCAACATTTTGATGAATAGAAATAAAGAATAGTGGACATGGACTCTCACATGGAAGATAATCTGCTTCAGATTATGAAATTTAAAAGCCTTTGAACCTTTTTTTTTTGTATATTTTAACTCAGAATCAATAGCAACATGATTATATAAGTTATATAAGTTTTCAATGAAAAGAAATTCAGTGCTAGAAATTCAACAGCTTTTAACACTTCGATATCTGGTTAAACAGATTTACTTCCATAAAAACAAATTAAATGAGCTTTTATCCTGAACCCACCTTTCTGCTGCAGAGCAGGCTGCCGTTTCTTCCTGCAGAGCCTCCTCTAGTTGCATCCTCTTTTTCTTTTTTTTCTTCTTCTTCAACAACACAGAGTCCTTTCTTTGTTCTTCCCGATTCGACTTACACTGCGTTGGTGTCGCGGCGGCGGCAAACTGAGGTTTTTCTTTCGGCTGCTCGGCATCTGGACGGGATGTTAGACTCCACATCCCTCCCTGGCACCAATCCTCCTCCTGATTGGACGGGTCCAGGTGAGACGGGACACACTCTCTCCCCTTCGCTTTCTCTTCGTCCTCATCCCTCTTTCGCTTTTTCTTTTTCTTCTTCCTCTTCTTTTCGCTAGCCGTTTCCACATGGTTGGAAATGGCTAGCGACCGCAGCCCCGCTGTAGCCGGGGCTGCGGTTGCGGCCGCCTCCGTGTCGGCCTCCACCTCCGAATGGCGCCGCTTCTTCTTCTTTTTCTTCTTTTGGCTGACCTTTTGGGCCAGAGGGCTGTTGAGGTCTGGTTCTTGGACTGCGGAGCTGAGGTTGTTGGAAGACTTTGGGCTCTTTGGGCCGGGACTGTGAAGCCCGTTGGTTTTAAGAGAAAGGCTGGCGTGTGGCTTCTGAAGTGTAGAGAGAAGGGGCTGTTTCTGAGGGCTCTGCTGTTTGAAGGATCCGCTGAGGTGGGTAAAAGGCGATGACTGGACTTTATGTGAATGGAATGGACCAGCTCTGTGAAAAAGGACAAAAGTCGATGGGGTCACTGCAACGCTGTTCTTTTGATAACAAATAATAAATATAATATTGAGATATCGTTTAGCTGAAATTACTATTACAATAGTATTGAAAGGGAGTGAAAGCAAAAAAGGGTTGGATTAAAACTTAAACTGTCCAAAACTAAAAAAAACTACTGTAAATTACAAAATAATCGGTTTTAATTATGTGCCTTGATTCTGTTAAATGATGTTAAAAGGACACCCTCTCAGGTAATGTCGCTTAATCTCAATGGCTCCAGTGCAGCGAAAAAATAAAAATTATGACATGAAATTCAAACTTTCCGTCGTAAAATATGCAGAGAAAAACTCAGGAGAAGCACCAGTGAGAATTTGACTACAGTATTGTAATCTGACTTTTGAAAAATACAAGTTATACAGTAGTAATACTGGTTTAATAAAAGAATTTGAGTAAATTACTATTGTATTGTGTATTTTTTTCCCCAGGAAGGAACTGTCCCAAATTGCCGCCTAGTCTTAAAAAAACCAAACAAAAATAATAATAATAATAATAATATAAAAAATAAACCAAAATATCTATATTTTCAATATTTTTCCATGCATTTGTGGTAAGATGGGGCTACTTCTTACCTGTGAGTGTGTGTAGGTGAGGCAAAGGTGAGGGGGTTAAGTTGATTTGGATGCGTGGGGTCTCTGGACAGCTGGCGTGGCAAAGGGGGCAGAGCATCAATGCTGCTCGGACTCCGGCTGCGAGCCTGCAGTTATCGACATAAATAAAAACTTGGTGGTCTAAAGAAAATAGCCATGAATGTGACAAAAAAATAAGGAAGAGAATCAAATGAGGAAGGGGGACGATTTAAAAAGGGATGGCAGGAAAAGATGGAGGGAGGGAAAACAAAGAGGAAAGGGTATGGCAGAGAAGAATTAGAAATGGTTAGAAAAAAAGAACAAACTAAAGGAAAAGAAGACAAACTCTAAACAAGTGCTACTATGTGGTTGATTAGACAGGCACGCTGGAGAAATAACACATTACATACAGCAGGAAACAAGCTAGAAAGTAGGGGTGTCACAATACCAGAAATTTAGAAGTCGATATCAATACCAGACAAATTCCAGATTCTCGATATCCAATTCGATAGCACGGTAAAAAAACAAAAAATGAATCCCATGTACTACAAGATACATCCCTTTTATTAAAAAAATATATATTAAAAAACAGTCACCTAAAAAACAGTCTGTTTATGCCTTTGAGCTCTAGGTGCTACAGATGCCTCTAGAAAGCAAATTGTACTTAAGTGCTTTATTCTAAATGTAATTCATGTTTTCAATCCTCTCTTCTTTTACCATATAAATATGGTGTAGTGATAAGTGTAACGAATTTGAAAAGACTAGGAGGTGGCCGCATTCAAATAAAATGCAAAGAAATACAGTTCTATCACTTATTAAAAATCACCTTCACCGTCCAAAGACGTACACACTCCAGCTTCTCTCTACTTGGTTTGAGCCTGCAGTGCTGAGGTCAAGGCTGTGCAGCAGTTCATTTCATTCCCTTTTTTGTGCCCGAGTTTTTATTTTTGCCTTTTTTTTTTCCTTGTACAAGACTTTTTTTTTGCCTGGCCCTAATACACCTTTGTACATTTGTCTAACTGCTTGTCTGATATTTATTCTGTTGTTTTGGTGGTACTTGCAGGACCTAGAAAAATGTGTACCTTCACATTTTCAGAATTTTGTCATCGACTTGGAACGGAAAGTTGCGGTTCTCGTGACATCCCTACTAGAAAGAGGAGAGTTTCACTTCAAATAAAACTATTTTTTAAACCAACAGTCAAATTTGGGATAGCAGTGTGGAGTGGGACGACAGGAAATCAAGGTATAATGAGCTTGCACTGAGGCAGGAAGTGGTGCTGCAGCAGCTGAGGATGGAAGTAAAGTTCACCTTCTTGGCCGACAGGGCCAGCTTCTTGGCAGGTGGAGGGGACATGGTGCTGGTGGCTTCAGATGAGATGTTGTTGAGGGTCGGGGGTTTCATTTTCGCCGTCTTCTGCTCCTCGGTGCTCTGAGAGCGCTCTACACTCTTGGCTGGAGACGCCAGGCCGTTGGAGCCTTTCCGAGGGGTGGAGGGAGTCTCTCCTACCGGAGCACTTTTAGGACCCATGGAGTCCTGGCCGATAGAAAAACAGAAAAAGGCAAATCACAGGCTGGGGTTATGGAATTGTAAAGCCACACTTGTCAAGAAATGGATTCCATAAAAAAAGAAAAATCTATAAGCATTGTATAAATTGGTAGTACATTTTTCATATGGCTGAGTGATTTGGCCTTTAAAGGGATAGTTCAACATTTTCCCATAGTCACAGCAATGGCTGCTTTTTTTTGTTGACATGAACTGGTTCCAATTAGCTGCTCAGCTCCTTTTATGTAGCTAATGGTATTTTTTGGTTTCCCTCGTCAAACTCGGCAAATACACAATCCATCAACTCCTAAACATTGTGGTGGACGAGTTGTGAATTTTCAAAAATTAGCACTATTGCTTTAAAAGAAAATCTTCAACTCTTATGAAATTCAACACTCAACCCTAACTGATAATCTGTTTATGGGTCAGTTACAAATACCTTTTTTTTTGTACAAAATTCACTAGAATGTGTGATTTTTTGACCCCAATGTCAAACGTAACCAAAAAAGACATTACATTTTAAATATTTAATCCACCTATAATATAAAACTTGTTGATGTCATGAATACAGCTTGTTATTAATTCATATATAACCCATCAACATTACCTTTGAGTCAGTGGTGTCGGCAGAGGAAGAGTCAGACAAAGATTTGAATGAGGTAGACGCTGCCATGCCTCTGCCCTCGCCACCTTGCTTTTTATCTCCCTCCGTCCTGCCGACCCCATTGTTGGGCGGGGTGGGGGTGCTGCTGCGGGACTGCGCTTGGCTCTGGGGGGAGGGCTTCTTCAGCTTCTTGAACGGCTCCTCGATGACCGTCGGTCCACCCGGCAGCTTGGGCGGCCCGTTGGAGGACGATGACGTCCAGTTGGAAAGCCGAGGCTGCGGCTGAGAGCCAACGCCGTTCCTTGAGACGGGCAGGCCCAGACCGCCATCCATGGACTGGATCTTACGAAGCTGGGCAGGCTCCAGTTTCTGTTGAGTGAAGTGCAAATTGTATTAAAATAAAAATTGTTTCCAGTGGACTTAAAACCGAGTTCGTCTTAATATTTCACAAGTTTGTGGCGTCTCGCACCTTCGTGACCTGCGGTGAGGAGAGAGGCCCGTTCAGGTTGGCCCTCTTTATCTGTTCAGACGACAGGCTGTTCTTCCCAGAATGCAACATTCCCTGCTTGGTGGACTGGCCGTCTGCGTTCTTCTTGGTTTCAGGGATCCTTTAATAAAACAGCCACGATGCCTCATTTAATTATATATCCAGGGGCAACAGACAATAGCGTTTTTGATCTCTCGCAGTGTCTCACCTCAGGTAGAAAAGCACGTAGGCCTGCTGGTTCAAGACCACTTTGATGTTACTAGAGTGCACCATTGAATCATTCATTTGGTACCATTGACCGTTGCTCGCCTAAGAGAAAGCGGAGATAAGGTTTTAAAATAAAGCAAGAAGTCCACAACATTCTATATCATTATCTACACATGCACTGTAAGAAACATTTTAATATTGTTAGGCAATGTTGATCATCAATGAGCAGTAATGTTGCATCAATATGACACAGTACCTTAATTCTATATAAGGCATTTTATCTAAAATCTATCTAAAAAGAAATGTTATTACCCTGATATAAATTGACATATAGCACGAATGAACATGTTTTTCATATTTCCTACCATGAAGCCTACAGTTGTTTTAAGAGATTGAATTAAATAAAAAAAAAAGTGAAATTTAGGCACAAAACTTCAGGGAACTTTTACTCATTTTATTCAAATTCAGACCAAATGAAAAGCACTCATGTAAATAATATCCCTGACTTATTGTGAGAAGTGTAAATGTTACTATCCCTTTTTAATTTTGTGACTTTTTGTAACCATTTGCTGCAATATAATATCTCATTTAAATGTTTTTAGTTTGGGATGCACTGAAATGAAAATTTGTGGCCAAAGCAGAATGAAATTAAATGCTTGGCCAAATACCGAACATCAAATGCAGTTAGGTTTTTACATTTTTCATGTTTTTCAAAGAAAAACTTCCAGTAAGCTCACATCCAAGAATTACTGTCTGCTCGCTATTGTGTAACGGGCTTAATGTGCTCCAAAAGGTTAAGAAAGCCAATGTCCTCCACAAAACACTAAATGGTTGATAAACCACTTAAATGGCTTTTATATGACAAATTAAAGCAGTAGTGCTAGCTTTTTGCAGAGGAATCCCCACTAGATAGATTGGGGGTTTCAATTCTACCCCACTAGGTAGAATTATGGTTTGCACACATTGCAAACCACAATTCTATTCTTGCTCTCCAACACTTCTATAATATAATATTGCCACACTGGTGATATTTTAAGGACAGCACCAGGTCACTGTACGTTGTTTGATTGCATCACACGCTACTATTTGGCCTTGCTTTTAACTTATTCCACTGAAGTATTCCAAGTATTCCAAAGCAAAGTAACCAAAAGCAAAGCAAAACCAAAGCAAGTATTCCAAGTATTCCAGTATTCCATAAGTATTCCACTTATTCCGGATTGTGGCGCTTTTTGTAAAATTCTGCTGAATATCTTTGGTTTCAGAATATTTGGTGCGTCCTTATTCTAAATCAAAGTTGCTGTGTAACTCCCTTGAAAACAAGATGCCTCATCTCAGGTTGTCAATCTGTAGATTTTGAGATGATAATAATAATAAAATGACGAGTACGGTCTCACCTTGACATAGCAGTAGTAGTGGCCAGCGTGACAACTGTAGCCAGAGTGCACCAGAACAGCGTAGAGGCCGTACATAACAGGGTCACCTGAGCTCTGAGACATGTAAGGGCGGATGTTCAGAAATTCTGGGTATCCAACGTCCTGGATAGAGAAAGAGGAGCAGGAAATATGAGACACACTCGGGAGTGAGATGCCGCTTCCGAAATAGCCAACGATGTGAAAATGAGTCGTTAACCTTTGTTATTTTCCCTCCACTGAAGTTGGCGAACCTCTTCAACGAGACGGTCAGGACATTAGATGTTCGATGGACTGTGAAGCGCTTGGTTGCTGGCACTTTCTTTTTGCACCTGGAGAGAAAGAGGGGGGGGGAGAATGAAAAGAAACTAAAAGGCTCTCTGATGTAAAAACAAAGCGATAAAAACTTTTTATGTTTACGATTTATGTTTTCGGACTAGATAAGCGGCACTCACTTGGCACACATGTAGGCATTCTCTCCACTTAATACGTCTGGTTTCACAAACAGCTCCAGGGCTCGGACAATGTTTGCTGCTTGCTGAAAAGGCAAAGACAGAAACGCTCAGTATTGCTTAAAAATAAAAAAATAAAAACTAAATTGACATAAAATATTTCCGTGGTAATACAAGATCCACAAGGTCTTGCAAAACATACCCGTATCTCTACAGCGATGTCCAGGTAAGGATCATACGTGTCTGACACACTTTTACAAATAGAGCATTTCACTGCAGGACAAGAAAACATTACTGGTTAGAGTCTCTTGAAGCCATTTCTGTGTAAAAAAAAAAAAAAAAAAAGAAAAAAACTGTTAAAGTGATATTTCATAAAAATCATTGTACTTCCTGTGAAACATGAACTTCAAAATATCACGTCTCACTCGGATCATACCTTGACAGGAAATGCATTTCTCACTTTTTTTTTTTTAATTCATTGCCTGTGGTGAAAATTTGCATGTATTTTTTTCTGCCTAAAACTTCCTGGAATTGATTCATCTCCATAATGACAACCTCCCATATTAAACAGGTACGCATTATTTTAGGTATAATCACCATTTGTACCTTAACAGAATTTTAAAAATGGAACCAATAACTTACAGATTCAGAAATCAAGAAGTGCACTATTTCTGATGGTGGAATAGATGGACTAAATATGTGGATCACATAAATAGTGAATGATTCAGTGTTTTTGAAGAGACTTGGAGCCAATTTTATTTTGTGTTTGCATCATTTTATTCCATCTTATTTTGCTTTGTTTGTTTTTTTTTTTGTCCCCCGACATTATACTTAGCCTAGACTGCAAAGGACATTAATCAATAACTCGATATCTAAAGGCAACAAAATGTGGAAATACAGAACAGCACACAGCTCCAGGAGAAATCTTTGAGCAAAGTCAATACCTCTTGACCTGAGGTAACCTCCAAAGATCTGGTGAACCAGCGTTGTGGCCTGGGTCTGCCTGTCAAGCCTGCAGAAAGGAAGAAGACGGTCACCAAAATAACATTCAAATCTGTTTATTAATCAATCACTTCCTAATAAAGCCTTACTTAGGGTAGCCGTTGAGACAGGCTTTCTGCATGGCATCGATGGTGTATCGCAAAAACTCGTGGGCATCTTCCTGGCTCCCGAAGCGAAAATGCCTTGCAATTTCTATGGAGGACAAAAGTGCATATTAGTTTCCTGCCAGGTTTTCTGCAAAGCCACACTGCAGTAACTCAGTAATTCATAACCTCACAGCTTCCTGTTTTAATTACAAAAGGATGTTTGTGATTCAAAAGAACATGCGTGGGCGTTGAATGTTTGTTCTATAAAAGCAGTGAGAAGACCGTTACTTCCATTGTTTACTATACCGCTGATACTACAGTCTTTAAAATATAAATGTTTGCAGGTTAAACGGATATGACCATTTATGATGAAAATTCATGCCAATTGGGCACTTTTTTTAAAACAAAATCAGTTTGTTTAAACAAAGGAAGAGTATGTAGGATTTTGCTAAAAAAGCAATAAAAACACTCATCTCTTATGAGTGTGTGGAGGTGTGTATCTGCAGAGACCCTGCTGCCCTCTGCCTGTATTTTCTGCTTTATTAATTAACTTGGTTTCTATCCAAATAGATTGAAGTTTTAGAGCCGAATTTGTGAAATGATAGAAAAAAGAAAATGTGAGGAATGTGATGCCCATTCGTTATTGTTTTGCGATTGCGGGAGAGGTCGCCTTGAGAGCGAGAATGTATCCATGGCAACAGTTGAGACTCAGCTGATACCCAACAGCTGATCATGGATAATTTACTGGTGATGAATCTATCGGTTCTGAAGAGAACATCATCTATGATTTTCCTACACTGACACAGAGTTTTTAAAAAAAAAACTAGTGTAGTGTAAAGTCACGTGACAAACCATGACATCACATCTGGCTCAGTCAAGATATATTTGCAAAACCTATATTTCCACAGCCAAAAGCTGCATTTTCCTTTTATTAATATGCTGAAAAATTCATGCCCTCCAAATCCTGAAAACCTTTATGCAAATTTCCAGCCTTTTTTTCTGAAATTCTGGTGTTAATTTTTGAAAATGCGAATTAAAAAAAAAAAAAGGTGGATGAAAACACAATTACTACTACTTTCCACATCACTGCTGCGCTCAAATGACATTAAAGAACACCCTCTTGGGTAATGTTGCTAAATTGTTGACCACGAAAAACTAAAAAGTATGACATGAAATTCAAACTTTCTGTCAGAAAATATGCAGAGCAAATATTGGGAGAAGCAGCTGTGAGACCTTTAACTACAGTACTGTAATCGGACTTTTGAAAAGTCAATTTTCATATTTCCCCAGTTTTGCCGAGCAAGATTTTTGTCAGGAAGGAATTAAACAAACACCTGATCTAAGTTACTGAAACGAAACTCCCCGGCTATTATATGGTAATTTCCAGTATGTATGGAGGAATTAAACATTTTATTTCTGTTTCACTGTATCACCAGCTGGACTTCCCTTTTACTTTCACTCCTGTGTCTTGGCTTTCTCAGAGCAGGAGTGGAGGGGCCAATTTTAAATGCTTAAATGCTGTGTTTACAATCAGAAACCCACAAATCCTGCATCCTATACCTTTAATGTGTTTCAAAGGTTAAAGACTATCATCGATACTTACAGCTGCCCTCTAATGTTAGTACCGCATGCATCTCAGATGTGCGGGTCAACAATGAGCTCATGAAACGCTTATGGTCACTTAGTGACTTCAGCAGACCGATGTCTCATTTAAAAGCTAATGTAGCTCGAAACCCCTTTGGCTCTACTGTTATTTCCTAATGGACAAAAGAGGAGAGGATGAGCTGGTGGAATCATAATGTGGTCATCACCACATTCCCAGCATAGCATCCCTGCACATTTACATCAATGACTCACCCCTTAGAGGGGGAAAGAAAAAGGAATAAGATACATTGCACTAATGACGCATTCAGGGCACTTCGCAGAAGGGAGGAGGACAACTATCTTGAAGATATGAAGTCTGTGAGCATAAAATCAGAGGGGTCAGCTTTTGTTTGTGAAACCCTGGCTGTGAGATCCTGGGGTGATTTTTTTATGCGATGACATTGTGCTCTATTTGTATTTTCGGATGGGTGGGCTGCGCAAAAAAAAAAAAGCAGAGAATTTTCATTGTATGCATTTATAGCTGTAGTGGCAGATTTCTAGTTGCTAGGGAGTGCACCGTTTAAAGAAAAATGAAAAGGGACACCGTAAAACACCTGCAGGACGTTTCAGGGGTCCCGTTGAAAAGAATAGGGAAAAAAGAAAAAAAGGTGGACTGTACATTTTTTGTGCTAAAGCTGCTCCTCTCAGCCCGCAGTCACAAGGAGACAGAGAGGGCATCGGAGAAGGAGGGAGGGAGGGATGAAGGGAGGAGCAGAAAAAAAAAAGAAGAGGCGCAGGAGGTGGAGACATGATTGCAGCAGTACATAAGAAAGTAGCGAGCAGGTAGGGTGGGGGAACAGGGTGCAGGGAGGGGGCTGGAGCACAGCCCCCTCTCTTCATGTCAAGGTGCAAACCCACGCCTCTTCTCTTCATCTCATTCACAGCCTGCAGCCTCACCGCTCCACTTATGTTGCTGCAGTGACTGGCTGCTGTCACATGGGACGTCGTGGCCGGCGTTGCGTCATCGTGCCTCTGGCGGCGCTCAACCGAAAAACCTGGTGTCTGCGACTCCTGACACAACCTACACTGAGACGAGGGGGAAACTCGTGGAAAAGGAAAGGCTCTTACTTTTCAGGTCTCTGATGAAGGAGACGGGCTTGATGGCATTGCCTGTGTTGGCGAAGGCTTGGATGATGTGGTTCTGCATTATACAGATCATACAAAAGCCTGACTGGTGACCTGGAACATGGAAGACAACGCCATGGAAGTGTTACGTCATTTTCATTTCATGACTAAATTGCAACAGGAAAACACTAAAATATGACTTTAATTAAATGTAAGAGCATCAGAAGAAAACAAACAGTACATCATAAGAGAAATCATGCTGAGGTCAGTATTCAGATACAGAAAAACATGACTGTCCATCACAGAGTTACTGTGAAACATGGCCAGAGTAAAATATATTAGATTAGAGAGAAGACTTGTGTTTTTTTACAGAAATATACTACTCTCAATAAGTTAGGGGTATTGTTATTTACATGAGTGCTTTTCCTATTTGGTCTGAATGTTAATGAAATAAGTAAAAGTGCCCTTTGATATTACTAATAATGAACTATAATAAATAGGATTTTCATTACTTTAATAATTGTCACCCCCAAAATGTATGAAATTCTTTGAGTCTCTCACAATATCCCTAATTTATTGTAAGTAGTGTCCTTTACAAAAGATGCTGTATTGATGTTTATGTTGAAAAACATCAGGGATTTTAAATCTGAATCTCAAATCTCTCTTTATATTTTCCTCTTATTTTATTGTGTGCTGCTTAATCATAGATATTTATTGATGCTCTTTCCATCTTGGCTATCCGCTTTGCTGCAATTGCCCCCATTGTGGGACTAATAAAGGATTATCCTATAAGAAAAATTAATTACTAACCACTTTGTGGGGGGTCTGGTACATGATCATGGAAAAAAATACCTCTTTTTGTTTAACCCAAGAATTTTTCAGGGAGAATTGCTAAATAGTTTGACACAAAGTTCTAACATGATAACAGCATTAATGTGAAGCTTTCATTAGGAAGGTTTTGTTCTTTGTGACATCAGCATTTTTAAGCTTTACCAAAGAATCGCACTGTTGTGGAAAAAAACAAATTAAGGCAAACATAAAAGAAAACGAAAAAAACATTCCCGCTTTAATGATTTTTTTTATACTGACCTACATTAAGCAGTTAAGCTCATGACTGATGAACATATTTTGATTAAGATATAATTTAAATTAAGAGTTTGTATTGGATCAGGAATTCGACTTGAGGAAAAAAAACTAATAAATTTGCCGAAAACAAAATGCTTTTTTTAATTAGTTTAACTATAGCCTACTGAAATGTGATGATAAAAAAAAAATTAGGTTTTCCCAAAATAATTCATTAAGTAAAACGTACAATGACACAAAGTGGAAAGCAGCTGTTCTTTTAGTTTATTTGGGGAACATTAAAAAAAATAATGAAATTTCCTGTAACAAATTTGGTTTTTAAATTCGTTAAACTATAGTCTATTTCGATGCTATATTACAAATGAGGTCATGCTAAAATAATTCATTAAGTTGGGTAAAATGTACAATGAACCAAAGTAGAAAGCAGCTGTTCTCTTTTTGTTTTTTGGGGTGCATAACATTTTCCAAATTAACCTACAGCACTCAATTTGAGTGTTTAAAGTGTTTTCGTTTTTTGTGGCTTGCTACAAAAGGTTAATCAGCAAATCATGTATTGAGTGTTTTAAAGCTTGATTAGTTTAGTTTACTTGTTTTGAACATGTAAAACAAAAGAAAAGAGAGAAAAAGAGAAAATTAAAGAGAAAAAGAAAAGGATAATACAATCATTTAACACCTATTTACATGTTCAAAGAGGAGTAGGGAGAAGTGTACACTTATTAAATCCTACCCTTCTATCACTCATATGCAAATAATAGTTTTATTTTTATTCATTACAATAATATTAGTACCAATAATCATAATATTCATGTAATACTTATTTATATTGATAATATCAATGATATAATAATCACAATTCCATAGTAACACCAATATCAACTAAAGTACAACAGTTAATATAGTTATGTATGTTTATGCAAATCATGTAACATGAAAAACTGGAGTGTTCTGGATTCTTCTCCCTGTATTTAATATATTATGTTTATACAGGGGCGACACGGTGGCGCAGGGGTTAGCGCTGTTGCCTCACAGCAAGAAGGTCACAGGTTCAAGACCTCCTTGGTCCAGGGTCTGGGACCTTTCTGTGTGGAGTTTGCATGTTCTCCCCGTGTCTGCGTGGGTTTTCACCAGGTACTCCGGCTTCCTCCCACAGTCCAAACACATGCTGAGGTTAATTGGCAACTCTAAATTGCCCATAGGTGTGAGTGTGTGAGTGAATGGTGTGTGTGCCCCACGATTGGCTGGCGACCATCTGGGGTGTATCCCTGCCTCTCGCCGTAACGCGCTGGGATTGGCTCCAGCAGACCCCTGCGATCCTAATGAGGAATAAGCAGGTATAGAAAATGACTGACTGACTGTTTATACAGGCTTTTAAAGTGAATCATGTTTGAACATTCTTTTAGTTCCATGTTAAAACTATTTCACAGTTTAGCCCCTGCAACTGATAGATATTTTTTTCTGATTGTATGAATGTTTTGAGTTTTAAAAAGTTGAATTTTCCCCTTAAATGATAGACTCCCTCTCTTTGCTGGAATATTTTTCTATGTCAAGTATCTCAAATTAAACTTCATGTCAACAAATTGAAGCATTCGTTTATTTTGCTGTTTTTCCCTCTTCTTCTTATTCTGCTTTGAATTCCTCAGTTTACTTTCAGCCACACATGCGGGCAACAGTAGCACGATAGAAGTAATTTCCCCACACTTTAAAAATTGTGCCCAGTGTTAAGAAAACTGCGATGCTGGCATGATTCAAGTACTCACAGGCACGGCTGTGCTCCTTTGAGAGTAAGTAGTTGGCGAGTGGCGGGGTGTAGGTGAGACACTGCACTGTGGAGTTGAGGAAGCAGGTGTTTCCCAGGTTGTGGAGGCCGGCTCCCACCCTGTACACCCGCTCCCATTTAAGAGTGAGCTTGTTCCCTGGAAAGAGCATCTTCTGTGGGGCAGGGATCCCATCGCTCTGACCCCCGACCACATTCTCAGAGACTGGAGGATAAGGTGCAGTCCATTATGTGACAGGAAAAATGAATGGAAAACATCAAAGTCTGCCAAATTCTCACTTCAATTTGAGAGCTTACCTTGCCTCTTTATTGGGGCAGGCTCTGTTGCCTTCTGTCCTGTAGCGCCCTCATTCCTGGGATTGAGGATCACATACTTGTTCTTCAGGCTGTCCAGCTGGTAGGAGAAGCCTTTGCTGGCCGGCTCGAACTCGATCTTCTGCAAAAGGACCTTCTTGGCGGAAGAGGCCAACAGTTTGTTGAGGTCGCCCTCATCGCCCGTCTCCTTTCGACCAGGTTTTAATGCCTCCTTGAGTTTATCCACTATCGGCATTGTTGAAACATCACTGAGGGAAAAGACAGAACGTGTGTCAGTGTCACAAAGTTCTTTACATAAAACATTAAAAAGTGTCAGGATACTAGTGAAAAACAGTTGATTAAAGGGGGAAAAGAAATCACAAATTTAGAATAAAATAATCAGAAGTTAAAAGGGGAATTAAAAATTTAAATAAAAACAAAGTTACAGTGCAGTAAAAAATAATTAAGAAATGACAGCAGCTATTTATTTTATTCATCAGCATTCACCTCATTTTTCAACTGTTTTATTTATCTTATTGTTGAACTACAAATGTGTTTGCATAGGCCTGAACAACTTGGTAATCATTTATTTTTAGTAGCTTAATAGAGAAAATATTTCTTTACAGAAACAAAAAACAAAATTTAAATAAAAAGTTGTACATTAGCTCGTTTTACCCAATTACTC
Organism: Lepturacanthus savala; assembly: GCA_030544235.1. Classification (NCBI taxonomy): domain Eukaryota; kingdom Metazoa; phylum Chordata; class Actinopteri; order Scombriformes; family Trichiuridae; genus Lepturacanthus; species Lepturacanthus savala. The sequence continues at coordinate 6,110,248 of CM060482.1, read as the reverse complement.
CAAAGGGATTAAAAAAAAAAGTCGTAGCTTCACTGGACCGAAAAAAAAACCTTCAGTTGATCAAATAAACATTTAACTCATTTAATCATTTAATTGCCTATTAATGCTCATTCCTGGTTAATTGGGTCCCTCTCCAGTCCTTATATCCTGGCATGGCTCTACATACATATACATACACACACGCGCGCACACATACTGTAAGGACTGTGGATCACAGGAACCAGCTGGGTCTTGGCAGCAATCCCCACAGTTATGCAAGACGTCAGACATCGGTAACATAGGGTGGGGGAAGAGTATGTATGAGATGTCAGTGCACATAAGGTGTTACCAGCTGCTGTTATCTCAATTCTGCCAAATGTCATGTTGTGGTTTCTTCTCTTAAACTGTACGCCATCAATTTGTTTAATCAAGGTTACCAGTTGAAAAAAAGATCCACTAACATGACAGGTGATGCTTGTGAAACGAAGTGAGGATTTGCCTTGGCTGACTACTGCCCCTTTAAATACAGTGTAGCTGAGCGCACTAAAAAAGGACCATTTCAGTGTAGATAACAGTGTGTGCACATTTCCACAACAAGCGTCCGTCTGCCAGAGTCAGCCGAGTGAATGACTTCTGACGTGCTATTTTCTACAAAAAGGCAGCAGGCTGCGAAACATGTTCAAACGCCAGCCTGAGTCGCGAGTAAAGTGATCCTTCAATTTCCCATTGCCTCAATATACTCAAGACCGGTGCCCTGAACTACACAAGCCCTCAGAATAAAAAAAAAAAAGAAAAAAGAAAAGTGACAGCATTAGGCTACACCATGTCGGCTAGATGTCACAAAGTAAAACATCAAAAGGCACGGAGCACGCCACGACGTCATGAGGAGGGAACGGGGGCTTGGAACATGCATTGTGTATGTGCAAGGACACGCTGACCTTCACGTGCTGCTGATACTGAAACAACTAAGAATGACACAGCCCGCGGGGACACAGCTGACTGCAGAGATGAGAGTGTTAGGACGGTGTTGATGCACTCACCACAACGCAAGGAGTTTATTATGTCACTGAAGGAGTCATGGGCATTAGAAAAACAAACAAAACTAAAAAAAAATGTAGGTGAGCAAAGGCAATAATTCTATTGGTGCAAAGAACAAAGGAAGCTTCCAATGCATGGATACAGTATAGTTTTGTAGAGTGAGGGATAAAAATGCTTAAAAAAACCTCCTGATCAGCAGAAAATTTTGATAACTGAATATTTTAGTAATTTTAAACAAAAAGGCCAAATATATACATGTTTTTTTGGTACATACATGATGGTTACCTGAATATGTATGATAATACACAAATAGCAGAGAAAATGATCAGAGTATTAATAGTTACTTGCAGCTGTCCTGAACTGTCACTCCGGCTTACATCATATCTGGATTTTTGTTGGATATTTTGAGAAATAAAGGGCTCGGGGGCACCTTGTGTGAGATCTGAGAACAGAATCAAACATCAGACAATCTCAACAGACATCACCTTCTGATGCAGATGGTTTAATCGTTTTTTTCATATTCTGTTGCACTTAAGAATATTTCTATCGGCTCAATTATCATTCCAATTCTCTTCTTATTTTACTTACTGTGTCAGCTGCTGCATTAATATCACCTCATGTCTAAAACACAAAATCCATATTGTTAAAGCATTTGAAGTATTATGAGTAATGACTGTGCAATGAATATGTAATGAGTCCTACTATAACACTGGTTAGAAACGTCTTTTTTTTGGCACATTTAATGCCATTGTGGGCTCTCTCCTACCACTCTCTACCCTTTATTCTTGCACATATACTGACCACACACTTTCTGTCTTCATTTTATATTATAGCCTTAATAGTCCTATTTTATTTATATTTACTTTGACTCATGCTTGCACAGTTTCCGCCATGTGGATCAATAGTCTTCTACGGATGAAAATGCAATTGCAGGCCAAACATAAGCTAATTAAAAAGGTAGCTAGTACAATAGGGCAGAACAATGATGACATTATGTGTGTAGTATTAATTACAATTTAAATTATTAGCCTATCAACAACATTTAGGGGCAATAATTTTCTCTATTAGACTTTTTTTTTCTAATTTCCAGCTTTTCAAATGTGAAGACCTTTGTAAATGATTTTAGGTTACTTATCTCCATTAGAGCTGTGACAATTAGATTAATCTATTAGTTCTCAACTAGTAAATTATTCGCCAACTATTTTAATAATCCATCTGTCAATTTTGGCAACTTTTCCTGGTTTTAAAGGCTGCATTCCAGTAAATCTCATGTAATAGTCAGAACTCACCAGACTGGTTTTCCTTAGGTTAAAAGAGTTATCAGAGCTGCAAAATGCTCACACAAATAACGCTAATAAAGATATACCACAAATAACGTAACTTGTTTACTATATATAAAAGGTTGATATTCATATTATTTAGATGTTCTAACCTTTACCAAGTTTCTTTTATTATATCCACATTACTGAATTTAATTAATTTGTGTTACTATTATTGTCTTTTAAAGCACTTTGAACCGCATTCCTGTATTAAAGGCACAATACAAAACGAGTATTATTAATATTACATTAAACAATATTACATTATAATCTGAATTATCCACTCATGATTTGTGAGGAGCATTGGACATTAGGGGGAGCACCTGAACGCAACACCGCTAACGTAACGTTAATGCTGTTCTAAAATCCCTCCGCCGCTATAACTCAACCGATTAGCAGCGCGGTATTACCGATAACGATTGTTATTGATTGGTAATTATCGTTATCAACCCGTTTGAGCAGACAGGTGTCATTTTTTACACCAGCTGGACTCAACTCACCGGGCCAGTCATTACAGCTAGCTGACATGCTAAGTTGCTAATCTCGATACAGCTTAATGTTGACCTAAACACTCGCGAGGTTAGAGGCAAAACTTCGTCGTTACTTCGATAAGTGCACTATTTCTCCGAGGTTTCGCGGCTACCGTCTTCCTGCCGCAATTTGCGTCGTTTTCTGCCTTTTCACGCTTGACAGCAATAGTAGCGAATTAGCATGCGAGCTAACTTAACGTGGCGAAAGCCCCCCAGTTCAATGCTGCAATGTGGGTTAGCATATCATCCAGGTGGCTAGCTATCCCCTCCGCTTCCACACAGCCGCCACATCCTGTCCGCGACTTTACCGATGTCGTGGTGGAAACGCTCCGTTCTACGAACACCACACATTTTTAAAAAAGACGTTTGTGAGCTCACCTTTCGTTCAACCGTCCAAAATCGTTGACAGTAGAGGGGTCCGCTTCCTCAGCTGTAGCACTTGAGTCTGGTATTTTCGCCCATGCTGCATTATGAGAGGGCGGGGACGGCGATGACTGGCAGAGATCAAGGGCCAATCAGAGAACAGGTCATGCCGTAAGCAGAAAGGTTCAGCCAATCAGCGTTTAGACTGACGCAGCGCTGTCAGGACACGTGACTTCCAGACAGCGCTGTTTACCATTGATGCAATTATGAATGTTATCACTTTTTAATGGGACATCAAAGGGCGCCGACACATGCTCTCGTGCGTGTTGCACATGTATCGTAGGTGTGTGTCATGTGCTGAAGAAAATTAGACCCCAGAGATGTTTGCTTATATGCAGTAGTGGAATGTAACCAAGTACATTTACTCCAGTACTGGACTTCAGTATAATTTTGAATTTATAATTATACTTATTGGATAATTATGGACATATTGTACTTTTTACTCCACTGCATTTATCCTAACAATTTGTACATATAGTAATATAATGATGCGTTTTGAATGACACTGCATTATTAAATAAAAAAATTCCAAACTTCTTGGTTATTAAAGAGACATTTTTTAAAAAAGGCAGAACTGTTTTTTTCTATTATTATTACCTACCTAATCTATAATATTAAAGACCCTTCTAAAGTAGTAAAAAAAAATACTTTTACTTAAGTATTTTAAATAACACATTTGTTTTTACTATTACTATTACTAATGAAGTATTTTTTTTACATTTTGGTATTAATACTGAGTATTTCTTTCAAAACTGATTTGCTTACATGAAAATCTCCCTTTCCTAATGTGGATGTCATTTTTGGATAAAATGTCAGTTGAGTCCGTTCTATTACTAGTAGTAGAACGGACTACTAGTAGTCAGTAGTCCGTTCAAAATAATGTCAAGGGTGTGTGTGCAGTAGCTTTGTGCAAAATGTGTTTCATTTTTGATTAATGTCTTTAAATGATGTGTTGTAACACTGCGATAAATTGTCACTTCCCATCATGTTAGATGATGGCACAGCATCTTTGTGCATTTTGGGCGCCTGTGGAGGAATGTCTGTGACTTGTTAAAACTCCACTAGGCGGCAGCACATGATTGTTGTAGTGTTTCGCTTCAGTTCCTGAAATACTGATTTAATACTGATTTAAGTGAAAATGATACATGGTACTTAAATTTGTTTTTATTCTGCTGCTTGCTCTATGACGTGTTTTCCTGTCTTTTTTCACCCTGCAATTAAAGGACCAGTTCACAATTTCTTCAAGTATGGGTTAAAACAACTGTCACATGCCCAAATAAACATTGAAACATTGAAGTTTTTCTTGCAATAATCATTCCTCCTGTTCATACTTGCCGCTAGAAGATTCCCCTTATAATGCACTTTCAATGTAAGTGAATGTAAGCCTCCTTCTGTTCAGAAATGCATTTAAAAGTTTACCCAAAGTTAATATAGAGCTTCAGGTGTCCAAATGGGCCAAATAAACAAGAAATCTTTCAACACTGCAGTGTTTTCAGTGCCAAATTCCCTCTTTTTGTTGCTACACTTCCACAGCAGTTCAACAGGGAAAGACAAAGAGTGAAAGACTCTAAACTGTCTGTAACGCAGACTGTTCAAGCCTCATATAAGCTTCGGATAAACTCTTGAATGCATTTTTGCACATAATGACAAAGTGTGGACGAAATGTGGACTTTGGCCCTCATCATGTACATTAAAATCGCATAGAAGGGGGATTTCTTAACAGCAGCAATGCTTACAGCAAGGAAAACCATGTTCTGTGTTCATATGGAGACCTGACAGACACATTAGAATCATTTTGAACTTATCCTTTCAAACACAACTCATTATAGCTAGTGACTTAAAAGATTCTTATCATTTGCGATGATCTACTGGAGCAACGAAATGAAAGCGACGAGTGCAAAGCGCTTCAAAACAGGGTTTGGCATTTAATATAATAGTCAAATGTACAGTATTGTTTCAGTTGGTTGTGCATGCAAAAATCACCTTCTCTTAAAAAAAAAGTCTCATGTGAAACCAGCACAAGACATCACGGTACTCGACTAGAGTTTCAAATGAAGAATCTTTTTACACTCTCATATTGAAGTCAAATGACATTTCATTTCCATGGCTCTACAAGAGTGTGTCATTGATTACAATAATATGTTCTTTATTTCACCGGCTTAAAATGACAAGCCAATTTGACCTTAAATGCACATAAACTGTATTTTATACTTCTGTAAAATATTATTCTTTAAAAAATACCAATGGTGTCGTTGGTCACAAAAGTAGAACAATGTGGGCTTTTTTTTTTCCAACAGAATATGATGAATCATATAACATCCTTAAATAAAATAAGTTCTTACACTAAAGCATTACAAAGAGAAGAGCTGTACTATATAAAAAAAATACAAAACTGAGGATTCAATCCTCTTTTTCCAGACATTTTAAAGACAATAGACTGCTGTGGCAATTGTGTTCAAAGTGCATTCTTGTCTATTCAGGATTATTTAGGGAAAAAAAAACAAAAGCAAAAAAAGCACTGATTGTATATTAACATAACACTCTAACTCCAAACAGGTCTGCCACATATTCAAATAAAAATGAAAAAAAAAATAAAGAGGGGGGAAGATTTTGCATACTCAGCACAAGAAGGGAATCTAAAGCGGGACGCGCAAGAGGCGGCAATTCCTCTTTGCGATAGCTCTGCTGTCACAAAATCAGGATGCTGATTCACAGAATTGCCATACTTTCAGTAATGGGTATGTATGCGTGTTTCATATTAGAAATTATAGTTCACTTTAAACAATATCTTTGGTTAAACAGGAACAAAAAAAAAAGATGTTATGAGCAGTAATAGTTAATTGTGAGGATTCCTTTTTATGTCAGCTGAAGGAAAAGTGGTTCATGAGGAAGGGTTTTGAAGTCAGGAAGGTGCTGAATTCATAAGACCGTTGATTAAAAAACAGAATGTGTCCTGCAAATAAAAACCTTTTTTTTACAACCTCATCACAGAGAATTTACCCTGTGCCTTTCTTAATGATTAAAAAAAAACAAAATAGCAATTTGACTGGTGGATTTATTAGTATTTTCTCTCTTTTTTTGGTATTGATATCTTGTATTTCAACTGCAGTCATCCTCAGACGTAGTGGTGGAGTTAAGGGTCTTCGATGTCCAGGAAATCCTTTTTGGGCTGGGCCGCCCCTCTGTACCAGGCACAAGAGTCATCGCTCCTCTTGATGCAGGCGTAGTGCTGGGCCTGCTGTCCGCTGTATGACTTCTCGATCACCCAGTCTGTCCACAGGCACTCTGCCGGGCTGCTGATCATGCACGGGATGGAGGCGCATTGGGTGATCTGAGGATCGGGGACAAGAGACAGAGATCAGCGCTTTAAACTCACAACAGGCACATAAATCTTTCACAATCAATCCGTTTCCTCTAGTTTCTGGAAATGATGAAATAGCAACTTCTATGGATGACGTATTCAGATCCTTTACTTGAGTAAAAGTAGAAATACTGTCATCAAAAAACATTACTACAAGTAAAATGCCTGAACTGAAAATACTACTTAACCTGTTAAAATACAAAACCCTCTTATACATGGACAGGATTGAGTTTTATGCTTATAACACATGAGAAAACCTCAGCTCCAACACTAAATAAAGTATGTTTGTCTGTAGTAAAACACAATGTTACTGTTCCAGCATCAATATACATCATCAATATCTACATCATCAATACAATAAGCAAATAGTTTAATATAATATCAGTAGTAGGGCTGCAAATAACCAGTATTTTTGATATTTAATTTATATTTAAGCTGTTTGTGTGATTATTTAATTGGGTCACTTACAATCTCCTTTTTAAACATCTTAAAGAATATATTCTTTATGTTCTGTAATACTCCTCAGTGTAATTCAGTTTGGTCTTGTTTTACAGTTTTAAATAAAGTATTTTTATCTGTATATATTTTTTTCAATATTCAAACTATATTTGCTTTGCAACAGCAACATAAATTGATTCTGACTCTTCTGTAGTCACCTCACATGTAGATTTCTTTTGATACCAAGTTTAAGTACAATAACCTTTGTGGGTCTAGAGATATTCTATATTTATTATCATTTATAGCAGGAAAATGGAAAAAAAATAGACCTGGAGTTTAAGTGGTTATGATCAATTAAGTACACATGCTTCAAAATTGTTCAGTTCTTAAGTAAATGTATTTAATTACATTGATTCTAGAGTTTTACCTTGCATTCGCAGCCCATCTCGTAGCGCTGAATCAGGTTCTTCTTCTGGGTGGCGCTCATGCCCTCCCAGGGCTCAATGAAGTCACACAGTTTGATATTCATCTTCCCATCAGTCCCCAGTTTGCCTGCAGTGGAGCGTAGTAGAGGCAGTGAGATGAGATGAATATGCAGATGCAGCAAAGGAATACACACTGAAAAACTGAAATCTTAACCAGTGATTGTTTCTGGTACAGTTAGTCCAATATTGAGTGGAATTATCTTATTGCACTGACAGATAATTTGGTTTATTTCATATCTTTTCCTAATTGTAAATTTATAAAAAAAAAAAAAATACAAAATTCAGGATTTGAATCTCCTTTACAGACATCATTAAAGACATTATGACTGCTGTGGCAATTCAGTTTAAAGACCATTCTTGTCTATTCAGGATTATTTAGTAATATTCAGTAGTATTATCTTAATGCACTGGCAGATCATTTTGCTTATTTCACATTTTTAATGATTTAATCTTTTTTTAAGAATATGTAAGTCAAGACCAAATTAACCCAAATCAGACAACATAGCTGTACTATATCTTAAAAAATACAAAATTGAGAATTCAAACCTCTTTTTTAGACATTTCTCATTAAAGACAATATGACTGCTGTGAAAAAAAACATAATAACAATAATAAACTAAATTAACTGCCAGTGCAATAAGATCATTCAAGAAAATATTGGACTATTTGTACCAAAAACAATAGTATAATAAAAACAATGATATTTTCACTTGTTAATACTTCAGTTTTTGCAGTGCACATTGTATATTTCCTGCCCGGGGCATGCGATGTTGGTGTGGAGGTTTACCTGTGATGAGATACTCCTTCTTGGCGGTGGTGTCCAGAGTCACTCCGCACACTGCAGAGTTGGGTGCAGTGTAGACAGCATCAAACTCCTGGTTAGGACCTTTGAACATCTGACAAGTCAAACAGAGAGAGAGAGAAAAAAAAACACCTTCAGATTCACATCGGAATGAAGTGTTTGCCGCACAGACGTGAAGGAGCTTCATTCATTCCTACCTTGATCTGCTTGATGTCATACTTGATCTGTTTGATGGGGTTGCCATAGATGTCGTTGCCAACTTCGACCTCCTGGTTCCCAACCACCTTTGCCCTGATAACTGGAAAGAAAAACAACTCACGTTAGGATTGAATGTACTTGAAGCTTTTTTTTAAATTTTATTTGAAAGTCAAAGACTATTGTCATGTAAAAAAACGAACTGGATCCGAGTCCCCCCCCCTCCCCGCCTGTATCTGATCTAAGCCCTGCCCGGGTCTGGCATGCCGAGGTTGGCCGCAGCACATTGCTGTGGCTTGGATTCGGGGAGAGTGCGTGTGCCAGGTGCTGGGAGGACAGAGTCACATGAGTGTTTCATCAGCTGCAATCAGAGGGAGGAATGCATGCTGCCTGCTCCCGGGCTCCTGGAGGAGGAAGCCAGTCAGCAATCTTTAAAAAAAAAAAAAACTAGAATGAACTAGAAGGCTCCGCTTGCCCCCAGGCCTCTCTGCCGGCCTGCCTCTCTGTCTGGATAGAGAGGTGCTGACATGCAAATCAGCCCCTCTCTCTTTCTCTTTTTTCCCATGCAGACTTTCCTCCCCCTTTTCTCTTTAAGTTCCAGATTCCTCCAGATTCGGGAGAGGTTTGGACGGGAGGGGTGGGGAGAAAAATATAACGGTTCAAGTGGAAAAACATTATCGGGGCCAAACGGATGAGCCTTTGAGCTGCAGCGAGGCCAAATACCGAGTGTTCAACAAAAAAAAAAAAGAGGAAAAAAATATGACTGCATGAAAAATATTGTTGCACAAACATTTCCTCTTTCATGTGAGCCCAGATGCTTAAACAGCATTGATCATATGCTGGTCAAGCTGAATACCTATTGATTACCGTACAGTCATGGGACTACTTTATCACAAAAAAAAGAATCACATTTAAAAAACGGGGTTAGCAAAACAGCTAATGTTAACCAGATGTTCCCTCTGAAGTCCCAGTTCCTGAGGTGGCAGCTACCGACTGCCTCAGTCCATCACTGGCCTGCTTCCTGACCAAATAAGATCAAGCTCTTTTCGCTCGCTTTTTTTTTTGGTAAGACTTAAGGTATGAAGCTGCGAGCCACATGTGCCCTAATTCGATGACAATGGAGGCTTAGAGAACATCTCCTTTTAAGGGTCTAAAGGGTTTGACAAAAAGGGAACAAGGGAGGGAAAAAAAAGGGAGAACGCGCACAGATGGAGAGAGTGATGTGAGCGGCGAGGATAGATGGGTTCTGCAGAGAGAGAGACGAGAGAATAGGAGACACATCGCAGAGGTAGAGTTATCCCGGAAGAGACGGCCGCTGTCACAGACATGCACGTTGGCAGGGAGAAGAGCAGGAAGAAAGAGAGAGGTGGGATTTAGACTTTGGAGCCAGGAAAATGTGAAAAGATACTGAGTCATGCGAGCTGCAGGACTGCTCTGACATGCAGTAGCAGCTATATTCAAATACAAGGTCACTGATACACAGTGGAGGAAAGTACTCAAGTACACTTACTTGAGTACTGTAATTAAGAACAATGTATATAATGTACTTTACTTGAGTATTTCTATCTAATCCACTGTTTTTATTTGCAGCTTTGACAGCTAGACATGGATTAATGCACTTTACTATTCTATTGTCTTTCAAATTATATTAAATGGTCACTGTTTTCTCTTTTAAATTTGCACTTTGCATTTGACAAGTGACAAATATTATGGTTAAAAACTACTTTTACTCAAGTAAAAGACCTGAGCACTTTCGTATAAACTGAATTATTCTCTTTATAATGATCTTGGTTTAATCATCAATCCCTACAAAACACTGAAGCATGCTGTGTTGTTGTGCAGAAACTCTCAAACTTCTCTGACTACAATGTGGATTAGTGGTAATCCCCTTTGCCTGAGTGTGCAGAATCACACACACACACACACACACACACAGATCATTTCTCCTCCTACTAGCGTTAAGTAGGGCAGGTGAAAATATGTAGAATATCCAAAAAAAGGAAATATGTAGCTTATGGGAGTAATAATATATGATTTGAGCTTTTTCCAAAACGCCTGCTGAGGCTACTTTGGCTTCATATGCAACTTCAGAGAAAACGGTGCTGTGAATAATAGTGGCTAACTCTTTAAATAGCATTCAGCAAACTGCAAAAAGTCAATTCAAGTCAAAAACTTGCACAAAAAGGTTACGTGTGCCTTTTTTTCCATCTGTTAAAAGTGTGGTTCCAGCTATTTAAAGTCCCCCCTCCACTCAAAAATGTGTTTTTCTTCTTGTTCTGATGTTTGAGCTTCACTGTGCAGAATGATGTATGTGCAGAGTTTGAGACTTTAAAAAGCCTGTTTTACCATTTATCTGCTGTAAAGTGGAAAGTTTCTCTGGGCTCATTGAAAATCAGACTTTTAAGGGGCGGGCCTACGAGCGTGATTAGTGACATCACACATAGTTTGGAACCATTCGTGGTCAAAAATAGAACTCGTAAAAACGTAATATAAAAACCTGAAGTCTCCAGTCGACAACAAGAACAAACTTTACAGTGAAGGAAATCTGAAATGAATATTTGCATATTCATAGAATCAAGCTTTTAAAGGAAGGAGAAAGAATGGATGCCATTTTAAGGATTTTAACAGCAGAAATATACATTTTTTGTAGAAAGGGCATCCCAAAACACACTAATTGTTCCAATTTGGAATGAACTGTTCCATGGCAGTTCCACTGAAGCGTTAACTGGTTGCTTGAGTTGATAAAGCAAATATGGCATTCTATTATTTTAAGTGATTTAGAAATATGACTTCATTTTAGCAGTATAGAAAATTCTCACACAGGGCACGGTGATGTTTACTGGAACAGGCTGACCCAGCTTTTATAAAAAAATCACAAGTTTGAGAAAACTGAGGGTTAAGTGAACCATCTAATTTTCCAGTTACTCAAAACAATAAACACATTATTTTGCATGTAGTATTGTGGTCATGGGAGTGCTTTAAGAAAACAAAGAGAAAAGGAGAAGAAAGCAAAATGCATGTCATGTAATTGGAGGGCCTGGGCGTCCATTTCCTCCCCGAAAAGCCGCAAAGTGGTCGCACTTTGGATGAGAAAAAGCTAAACTACGAATTTAAAGGGCTCCTCTGTTGATCCGCTCCATGATACGTGGATTACTCCTTTGTTTTCTTTGAACAATTGTGTTCTTTTCAGTATCTGAAACCCGTGTCGGTGCATAAATATGCCAACAGTTTGTCTTTCTGGAACCTTTTAAAATGACCACCAGGGGGCGAAGTACTTAGATCCTCAAAAGTAGAAATATCATGGGAAAATACAGTATAATACGGTAAAATAGCACTGCATCGTAATATTTGCTGCATAGCAAATTTCTTTTAACTCATTGAAGCCTATGGGTCTTTAAGTCTACAACTGTCAATTTTAAACTTAAAATAAAAAATCTAAATGTTATTCGTATGTTTTTTTTTTGTCTTTTCTTATGACATGATAGTAGACAACTTAGACAAAGGGTTTTAAGCAAAAAAAAAAGAATGACCTCAGAAAGAGGTCATTTTATTTAGATTATTACGATTTTCAACCCTGACATGTAAATATCTATTTAATCATTCAAGTCTGTAGAATAATCCCTAAAAAATAATTTTGTACATGGGATAAGTAGGTTTTTGTTTATAGGAATATTTGTGCCAACAGCAACTATAATAGCCATTAAAATGGTATTTTCTGCAAAGAAAACTATATAAAATGGAAAGAAATATATACAAACATGATTGTTAGTGACTAGTGATTAAGACAATGATATAATGGCATATAGATAATAGAAGTATATTAGTTTCATGTGCAATTTTGAAATCTTGATCTGAAAAGTGACTAAAGCAGGCACTGGATCTATTGGAATTAATATAGCATACTACATATACTATATATAGAAATAGGTAAGAAGGTAAGTACTGGACTGATAGTTGCTGGATATGGGCCTCTATACACCCATGTAGAAATTGCACCAAAAAAACATTTACAGCCCAAATAGTCATTTACCACATCAGCAATGCATAGAGTATTTCTGATTAGTTTGAAGTTATCTATATTAAAAAAAACAATGCTTTTCTTTAAAAAAAAAGAAAAGCAAAAGCAAAAAAAGGAAATTTCTAGGTGACCCCAAACTTTTGAACAGTACTGTATGTAATGTTTTAATGTTAAACGTACAAATGCATAGGTTATTCTCTGATTTGCATTAAAAGTGAATGTTTCTTCACAAAAAAAAATCACGTGATTTTGGCTTCTGGAGAGCACATAAAACCCAAACTCTCCGTGCAGGATAGATGCGAGGAGGCGTTATCATTTCCCAGCAGCTGCAGCCAGAGCTCGCACACATTCAACCTGGCTGACACATTCGACCCGTGGCACAGAACGGAGGGAAATCTGGTTTTAATGTCAGCTCTGTTGACACAGCTTGCAGCGCTGTGTTTATGCCGGAAGTGGACGTTAAGGCCAGCTTCCCCCCCCCCTTTTCAAAGATCTCGAACGATTTTCTCCAAAAAAGCTGCATAGGTGCTGCCTGTAATCACAGAGAGAACTGTGAAATAAACAGTGAATGCATAACGAGAGCAGCATACGACCGCCCGGCATTCCTCGGCCTCAGCCAAAGAACCCGGGGGATGGATTTCAATTTATGAGGAAAGATTTTTTTTTTTTTTTTGCTCCTGCTCTTTCTGTTTTAACAAGATAAATGGAAGAAGATGTTTACACCTAAAAGCTGACCTGGTGGTTTTTTGTTTTGTTTACTAGGAAGAAGTGTCGACTGGAGCGGAGGCGGACACCGGTTCAAACTATAATTTAAAAAAAAAAAATCTACCTCCAGTCTTTTTAAAATCTTGAATTCTCAGGAAGAAAATAAAAGTACCTAGGATGAACTTCAAATAGAAGCTCAATCATCGCGCCTAAATGTCAAACTTTGACAGTTCTCCTCACTTCTTTACTTGAGATGGATGAAATTTACAAGCCCTCTTCGTCTTGAGTAATTTTCCATACAGTTTCCAGACACTCTGACTCTAAAGTCTGTGTGACCCAAGTAATACTTTCACTTCTGTAAACGGTTTTCTCAATAATGAGGGAAGGAAATTTCTCACTGTGCAGTCACAGTCTCATCCTAATAATACTCTGCTTTTTTGAACGCATAATGTTAATTATCTGCAGATCTGAGGATTGTAGAGCAGAGAATAAGTTTAAGGAAGAAGGCGAAAGAATAAAAAGGTGCGTTGCCAACACGTAAGTGTTTCTCCATAAAGTGAAACACACTCATTTATTGTCTACTCAGCAGCCGGTCATCATGCAAGTTGAGCAAATATTGAACCGCTTGAGTTGCACTTTTATATTGGTACCAGATTCCTGACGAGGCGGAATCAAGAAGCTTTTTACCAGATGATGTGATAGTTGAAGTTGTGTAGGAAGGTCTATCCATGGTGCTGAAGCGGGGATAACGGGGGTCGTCTTAGGATCTGACCTGGGGAACTGTGATATTTGAATTCTGTCCAATATGAAAGAAAGAAGAGGTAGGACAACCTAGGGACGGGTACAGAGAACTGGTGTTTTTTTGGTTCCAGTTCCAAATTGGAAAGTTATGGAAAAGTTTTGACAAATCGCACAGAATTACACACCGAGGTTCCTTGGTTCCCCAGCAATAAACCCACCAAAAGCATAGTTGATCCGATGAACTGCCATCGAGATATGCGAGAAACACTGAGATCCCTTTCCCAGCCAAACTAAAGTATCTCCTGATAACTTTTGAATGCAACAAGAAATAGCGCCCCGGTGGATTTTTTTTAAATTTCCTTCCTTTCATTAGCTACCTGGCTGCAATCGAAGCACCGATCTTAAAAAATGATCCCGAAGAAAAGGTTAAAGCAACAGCTCAGGAAAAAAATGTGATTTTCCCCTTTACGGTAAACCCTGCAGCAGGATAGTGTGGTTTCTTCATCCTCCAGCGCCATGGAATCCAATGGTAAAGAGAAACCTTTGAATCAAGTCAGCTTCTGTATACATACCACACACTCAGCCAGCTCACAAACCAAGAAAAAGACCCAATTTAAATAGCCAGACAAGCCGGTCACTGTTGAGACTCTCGTTAGCTCACGGCCTGTGTTGAAGGCAGCAACAAGCGGCGTTCTGTAGCAGGTAAGATAGAAGGGAAACTATCCACAAGGCCTTCGATTGCAATTGAAAAGCCATTTATCAGCCTTTGAAGGTCCCATATGGTAGAAAGTGACATTTTGACATCTAGGACTGGGTGTTGCCATGTATAAAAACAGTCCTGTTACAGAACTCAATCCACACAGCCTGTATTCAGAAACTGTGCCTTAAATCCAGCCACCGGGACTTCTGCGATGCTGTGATGTCACAACTGTACAGCCGCCACCCATCCTCCAATTCAAATCAATCAATTAATGGAGAGGCTGTGAAACTATGTTGAAATGACTTTTGGTTCTCAAAAACAGCAAATTGTAGGAGACATAATGAAATTCCAGGTCAAATGGTTATGTTGCAGTTTTACTATGACACTATTCATTATATGTTATAGTTGTTGGAAAATACCAACAACTAGATTATAAACAGTTCATTAAATTATTTTATCCTACTTATACATTTAAAGCAAGAGTAACAGTCTCTTTAATCAGTCAACAGGCAGTGGTAGAAAGTAACTAAGTACATTTATTATTATTATATCTATTAAATTGTCACTCTTTTTTTAATTTCCAATGCAATTTGTGTGAAAGTTGGCAAATATGATGCTGTATTTTTTTTACTATTAATCTACCCAATGTATCTATAATAGTCTTCATATTGATAAAGTAAATTATTATAATGCTCTCATATGTATTTAGACATTAAGACATCATATAACACAATCTGCATAAGGAGTTTTACTTTTACTTTTGTTATTTTAAGTAGTTTTTTGTTGCTAATACTTAAGTAAAATCTTTAATTCAGCAATCTTACTTGTTATCAAGTAGGTTTTTAAGAAGTAAAAGACCTGAATGCTTCACTATACTCTCAGTAACAGGCGACTGATGTTGAAAAGTTGGGAGCAAATATTTGACACTTGGTGCCTGTGTTTTCCTGCACTGCAGATCAAAAGCTCAAATTACCGCAAAGTACATGATGTTCACCGATGTTCACCATCAGGACCCGAGAATCACAACAGAAGATTAAAGAAACAGCGAGGGGAGGAGGAGGGAAATGGAAAAAACACACACACACACACAGACAGAAAATTCCAGTCCATCCTCCTCCGCCTCCTGTAATTGTAAACACCAGAGTAGCTGTGCGGAGTCTCCCTTTCTCGTCACTTTACGCTTATTTCTTGTCAAACGTGAATTTCTCTCCACTTACCGACGTCTGAGCTGCAGAACGCCTGCTGGGGATGCGCAGGGGAGCAGCTGCAGGCTTCTGCGATTTCCTCCACTCGCCACAGAAAGAGGATGGCCAGAGTGACAAAACTACTGCTCACCATCTTCGAAAGCTTAGTTGATTTAAACAGGATTTTGGAAAAAAAAAAAGTATCAAGGAAGTTGTGCAGTCCTGTAAAAAAACAAGGCAGAAAAATACAAAAACAAAAGGGAAAATCAAAAGCGTCCAGCAGCTGCTTCAGACAGGTCCACTTGTCAGAGTATGAGATGCACAAGGTATGAGAAGCAGTTCATTCCTGTTCAGGGTTCAGCTCTAGACCGCACCGCCTCCACATCTGTTTTCCTGTAACTGTTCAGGAGCTTTTTATAACAGCTGGCAGGCAGCAGACACCGCCCCCTGCTGTTATCAGCCCCGCCCCCCGCGGTTATCAGACTCCTCCTCTTATCTCAACCAGTGAGCAGAGACCCGAGAACTCTGGCAGGGGTGGATGAAGCAATCAGATGATTTACTTGAGTAATAGTTGAAATATAAATATATAAATATAGAATAGAATAGAATAGAATAGTCTTTTATTGCCACCATGCACCACAATAGGAAAAGATGTAGATGTACAAGAGGTGTCCAAGAAATTATTTTATTTTATTTAACACACAAGGGATACCATAGGGTGAGAAACTATACAACGTGTATACAACAGGGTATTCAGTTTAAAAAAATAGACATAAAATGTTTAAAATAGTAGAAAACTTTTATATATATATATATATATATATATATATATATATATATATATATATATATATATATATATATACAACTGAAAAGGTACCATGAAGTGTAAACTGGTCAAAACTGTAAAAACTCTATGGGTAGTATAAGAAAAGCAGCGCAACAGAATAAATATACATTATAAATATAGACTAAAAGCAGTGAAATTATCAAGTGTCATGATTAAGTACTCATTATTCAGATTGTGTTAAGTTAATATAGTGTGTTGTGTTTTTAATCACAAAATACGCATGAGCGTGTTTTAATGTTTTAGTTTATCAATGTGCACTTTCAGATTTGTGTAGGTTAATACTATTAGTACTGCATTATAATATTTCATCTTTTACAGTAACTGCAGGAAAATTGGAGAATTTAATATAATATAGATAAAAGAATATTAAAGTATATTATTTTCTGTAAAATAGTAAAATATTCATCTGAAACATATAAAAGTGCCAACAATCTGTATCTGTGAAAATAC
Source organism: Lepturacanthus savala (assembly GCA_030544235.1). Lineage (NCBI taxonomy): Eukaryota > Metazoa > Chordata > Actinopteri > Scombriformes > Trichiuridae > Lepturacanthus > Lepturacanthus savala. Next base: position 6,093,030 of record CM060482.1, on the reverse strand, counting down.
AGTGAAGGGGAAGTTACATCAAATGGAATTTCCTTCTATTCCAGTGAAGTCTGGCATCATCCATCGCAGATACTGGAAAGTGGATGATGCTGAACATGTGGTATGCAAACATGCAGGGTTGATTTTAGGCTATTTTTATGGGTGTTTGGGCACCACTGTGAATTAGCTCAGCACCCCCCCAAGCTCAGCACATTTTAAAAATATTATACTATGCAAAAAACGTTGAAAATTAGTGCAACTGCGCAGTTATTTCACTCTGCCCCTGCACAATACTCTGCTGGGACCGAATCTGGCAACCCTGTGTATCTGGCAACCGTGCTTTAGAATGAGGCTTGTGACCATTTACAAATGTACTAGTTAATAAAAGAATATAAAATAATGTGCCTCTGTGAGCACCGGGGGATGAGCACCCCTAAAGACCAGATGCTAAAATCACCCGCGCATGATTGCCTTCATGTCCGTTTATCAGCTTTGACCTCAACCTTAGTATTTATGCACCCTGACACGTTCACCCTGACAAGTTCTCGTCAGGGATAATAAAATGTCACCTTGACATTGACCTTAGAGGAGAGGTCAGGGGTCAGCGGGTCAGTAAAAACATTCAGATTCCTCCTTTTTTTTCTCGAAACACTGAAAATCCACAGAATGCGATCTCCATCCTTTTGCCCTTCAGTCTGTGGTAATACCAGTAACCACATATGAAATCACAGTGTTTCGTGGCAATATGCTTTGTTCCTCCTAAATTGTATTGCGCAATTGTGTCGTTTATGGTGTAAGAGCTCAAATTTAATTTAATTTTTATTATCTTTCATAATATTTTAAATATTTTTTTTCAGTTTGAGAGTTGAGACTTGAGTAAATATATATATATATATATATATATATATATATATATATATATATATATATATATAGTTTTTAAATGTAACATGTACATAAACTCATAATAAGCATATATAGAGTACTGATGATGAGATGCTTTACTTGAGTAAAAAACAGTAGAAATACTATTGTACTCAACTGTTGTACTGCAGACTGTAAAAAATAATCCAACTAATAATGTAGAATGTAAATGTAGTGAAGTAGAAAGTACAGTATTAGTATAAGTAGCATCTAGTAGTAGTAGTAGCATACCTCAAACTTGTACTCAAGTAGAATACTGTAACTCAGTGCAGAAGGGTTAAACTCTGTCACCATCTGTCACAGATTCTGGAAAGTGGATGTTGACACAAACGTAGTACGCATGTATGACTTCCTGTTTTTTGACCTCAGCCTTGGTACTTATGCCCCTTAACACACAAATTTCCCAAATGGACATAATAAAGTGTTACCTTAACGTTGACCTTAGAGGAGAGGACAGGGGGTCACTAAACATTCAGATTCCCCTTTTTTTTGCAACACTGTAAACCCACAGAACATGACCTCCATTTGATCTCCATCCTTTTGTCCTTCTGTTTGTGGTCATAGTAACAGTAACCACAAACAAAATGATAGAGCAGTGATATGTTTCTCTTAAATTGTATCATAGAATTGTGTAAGAGCTCTAATTCAATTTAACTTTGTTTTTTAATATATTTAATATTTCATCTCAGTTTTGAAACATAACATGCACATAAACTCATAATAAGCAGTAGATGAAATACTCAGATCCTTTACTTGAGTAAAAGTAGAAATACGGTTGACTTGACTTTTTTTGGTATTTAAAGTATCAAAAGTAAGAATACTCATAATGCAGACTGTGTTATTATATTATCTCATCTCATCTTCTACACCCGCTAATTCCTCATTAGGGTAATTTCTGGAGCAATTTAGATTCACCAATTAACCTCAGCATGCTTTTGGACTGTGGGAGGAAGCCGGAGTACCCGGTGAAAACCCACGCAGACACGGGGAGAACATGCAAACTCCACACAGAAAGGTCCCAGACCCCGGACCAAGGAGGTCTTGAACCTGTGACCTTCTTGCTGTGAGGCAACAGCCTAACCCCTGCACCACCGTGTCACCCATATTATATTATATTATATTATATTGGAACCAATTGAGATTCTTTGATTATCATATATCATATAACAAACATATAGATATATTGAGTAAAAAAAGTAGAATTGACTTGACTTCAATATATTTTGAAAGAGAATAGACAGAAAAGCAGTAATGGATCAATTGGAAATCACATTCTGTGGATTTTCACATTTAGTGATTTTACTTTAGTGACTTTTCAGATAAAGATTTGACATGTGCAAAAGGTGTACAAGATGCTGTTTAAAGTGTATTGTAATGTATATATATATATATATATATACATAACATAACCCCTTGGAGGTGCCCGACCCCTAGTGTATGTTTGTTTAATACACTTTAAATATATGAATATAGATAGATAGATAGATAGATAGATAGATAGATCTTATTTTAGTAAAAAAGTAGAAATACTGTTGTATTGACTCAACTTTAATAGTTTTGAAAAGTAACATGTAACATATATATATATAGGAGGAGAGGTCAAGGGGTCAGCAGGTCAGTAACAACATTCAGATTCCCCTTTTTTTCAACTGAAACACAGAAAATCCACAGAACGAGACCTCCATCTGATCTCCATGCCTTTGTCCGTCTGTCTGTGGTAATAATAACATTACAAACACACATGAAATATGTGAAACTTTAAGTACTGTACCTAAATATCTAAGTACAGTATTGAGTAAATGTACTCCACAGTTCATAATTCATGACGCGTGTCTTGCTAATCCTCAGATCACAATTGCATTGTTATTAATGGTTTCAAATTCCGTGTTTATCCATGCAATCTTAGTTTATTTTAGGCACTAGGAGAAAAAAGTTTGTAATAGATGAATATTCTAAGGAAGAATGGTGGAGGAGTGTCAAGCATGGAGAGAAATGACATCATCCCTCCAAATTTAATACATTCTATCTGGCCCTTGAGTAAAAGAAAGTTTACACTAGTCATGCTTCAGTTGTTTCTCACCCCTTACTCATGTATAAAGGTAGATGGCTATTTAGCTGGAAAGTTCACCCAATGCAAGCGGCAACACAGGAAATGGAGGAGCTCAGGAGTTTGGGGTTTGTGGCCTCCCATGTTGATTCTGGCTTAAAATGGAGATCACAGTGAGGGCATGCTGTGTGTGATGATTAGAGCTGATGATGAATAATACAGAGGGAGAGCGGGAGCGCGGGGACTGTATGGCTGCTTCGCTCACTGACATCATATTTGGCCACCAACTGTTTGTCTTCTGGCCACTCTGGCAAATATTTCCACTCTTTTCCATAGTTTAGCATTTTTGCCTGGTTGCTTTTCCACAGGTCTCTGCTACTTGATGTCTGTGTAAAAACAGGCAGGGAAAGAGAGAGAGAGAGAAAGAGCAGAGAGGAAAATGGGACAACGGTCTTAATGTCATATAATGACTAACGTCCCCTGTGTGTTTAAAAGGAAAATCCTTTGTCTTTCTCTTCTTCTGCAGCCTCAGAGTAGAAGAATCAGACAGAGATGAAAAGTAACAAAGTACAGTTATTCTAGTACTGTCCTTATGTAAAATATTTACATTCAAGTGTATATACTTCTACTCCACTACATTTAAGAGTGTACTTTCTACTTCTCTGCATTTATCTGGCAGCTTTAGGTACTTTTCAGATGCACATAAATGATGTCAGGTCATGTTTTACATGCCTATGATTTGTTAATAGCTCCACCAAATAATGTTTTTTTTCCCTCTAAACTTCTCCACATGATTTCATTGTAATAAATGTTCAAAATTTCCGATATGTCATAAAAAAAACAAAGATTAGGGAAAAAATCCAAATCATGAAAACAGCTTTGTTGTATCGAACTTTGTTCTTCTGTCTTCTCTCATTAAGACCCCTAATATTTATGTGCTGACCCCTTGGAGGTGCCCGACCCCTAGGTTGGGAACTGCTGAACTATCTGTACACTAACTGTATGTAAAGTAGTTTGAACCAGCTCCACACTAGCATTACGCTTCCACATTGTTACATCAGTAATAATAATCTAATGATGTCATATATTGTGTGATAATGCATCAGTCACGTTAGGTGCAGACATTTACATCAGAGTATAAGAATGTATTACATCTGGAAAATTCCCCAAGTTGTAGAACTTTTGAAAGAAAGTATGACTCGTAAGAAAAGTAGAAGTTACAAGACACCAGAAGACGTGACAGGGACAGCAACATACGACGTCTTGCGTGGGCCAGAAATTAAAACACACGGAAAAAGGAAGTGACACATCCAAGACCAAACGAAGAGAAGTGAGCATTTGTATCTTTCCAGACTTTGGCATCAGAAGAACAGCAGACGCCCTTTTTCTGGGCAAAGCCGTCCTCCCCCCCTGTCCAAACAGGCGGCGTCCTTTTTGCGCCGAGATGCCGACTGATGTGGTGGTGGGCTCTGCTCAGATCATGGCCCTGTTCGCTGGCTTCTGGGGCCTTTTTTCAAATGGCCTCACAGCACGACCATTCTGAGCCAGTTCCCACACTCCGACTCTCCCTTTAGAGCTGGGTTTTTTTCATACTCTCAAGTTAAGATCTGGATTATTGTATCAACATTTGGTTTAAATTTGTTGAAAGGAGGGTGGATTTGTCAAAGAAGTGCAATGTAAGCAGCCCCCCTGTGTACGTTACCCACTACAAACGCCAAAAAGGGGCTTAGGAATGGCCTGAACCTCCATTCCCCTAAATTACAGACTTGCAAGGGCCAGGAATACTCTCAAAAGGAAGTGTCCAGCAAGAAAGAAAAAGAGGGTCTCATTGTGGGAACTGGTGGGTGCTGTGGCAGTGACCCACATCCTCTGACTCTGTTGCCCACTTGCGTAGCTTTTCCACTCTCCGTCCACTGCCGCACGTCCTCCCACCTCTTTACCGTCTTTGTTTTGATGTGACCCAGCCGCGACCCGAGGGTAATTCCTGTGATTTTCCATTCATCAGTTGCACCGATGCACGTTCCTTTCGCGACGCTGTGAGACAGCGAATCACTACGAGCCGATAACAAGAAACAAGGAGGAATCGCATATGCTAGAAATTAGGGAAGAAAAAAACACAACTTCCCAGCCTTCACTCGTGGGCGAAATGTTTTGCACATCCACGATGTAACATTGAGTCACAATGAGACAAAGAGTTATTGTCCAAAGAGCTTGAGTAGAGTTTACAAGAACTGTCTTCAAAGCATGAGTAAGAGCAGCCATGGGGAACTTTCACTTTTATTTTTTTAAGGACATGTCCACCCATAATCTAACTAATCTATCTTGTTGTAGAGTCATTTCCTGTGTAGCAAGGAGCATTGTCATCAGACCGTGACAAGGTACAAGGCACAAATAACGTAACCGCAGTTGTAGATAAAGAAGCATTTAGCGATATATCCAGTGGGGAAAATAAGTATTATTACTCAAGCATGGTTTGTAAGTATAATTTTAAGGTAGTAAAAGAATCTAGTTTCTTTCAACTACATCTCAGAGGGAAATATTGTGTATTTTCTACTCCAGAATATTTTATATAAAATGAGCATATTTTAATATTCTATTATCTATGTTCTGCATCCTTTTTTAAATTTGTGATGCACTTCATGTGAAAGGTGACAAATATTGTGATATAATGCTTTTACTATTAATCTACCCAAAGTGTCTCAATGAGGACAAACTGAAACATTAAAATGCTCTCATGTATTTAGTAATTAAATCAAAGTAATTAAAGTAAAAGTAATATAAAGTTAAAGTAATATAACTACTTACTATAATAATATAGCAGATTGTGCTTAATGAGTAGTTTTACTTTTGATACTTAAACTACATTTTGCTGATAATATTTCTGTACTTTTACTTAAGTGTCATTTTCCATTCAGGACTTTTACTTGTTATTAAGCTTTGTTTTTGATGACACAATCTCTACTTTTACTCAAGTAAAGGAACAGAGTACTTTTTCCACCACTATTCATCATAAGGGGAAATTTGTCTCTTTCAGGAGTTCAAATGAGATTACTGATATAATTGTTTTTAAGTGCCACTCATTGGAATTTTGGACTTCTGCAACAAAACCAATCAACCCTATGATATTACATGTGGGGGCAAATATTTAAGGTGGGTACAATTACACAACAATAACATTAATGCCAGATAATTACAGTGAAAACAACTCACAGTGACTCACTTGTAAATTACAGTACTTATTACCATGTCTACTATGAGTCTATACATTACAGGACAGTGAGTATGGATGACTAATCTTTAAATGTAAACATTGATCATGCGATCTTGACAACTAGTCACCATTTATGAGGCCATGTCACAGTTTGGTGCAGACAGATGCTTCCGAATCGGTGTTCACCTGCCCAGGCACGTAGGCTTGCGTGTTACCAAACTGTGACTGGCGTTTTTAGGGAAAAGATGTGATGAAAGATTTACAAGAATGTCTGGTGTGTGCGTGTGTGGTGAAAAAACAATATCTTGGGGAGATTTTATGATTCACAAAGAGGTTAACACATATTGTAATTTCACATTGATTGTCATTGTCTAGTCTGATAATGTTGAATAAACTGACAGATTGAGGTTTTTGTGTTTTTTTTTTTTTGTTAAGGATAAGAAAATTTAGTTTTATAGGGGGTTTCGCATGACTCTTCTTTGGCTAAGATCTAGCTTAGCAGTTTTGTTAGTTTGACAGAGCCAAGCTAGCATTTGTTTCCATCATTTGTGCTAAGCTAAATGGCTGCTGGCTGTATCTTTATGTTTAACAATCATGACAACAGTACTGATTTTACTGTGTAAATCTCTGGCAGAAATATATAGGCCTATTTCCCAAAATGTAATACAATTCCTGTAAGCTAGTAATGGCCTTAAGCATAGTTAACTTCAGCTTCAACAACTGTATGGTATTTTGTTTTTTCTGCCATGTAATTAGGCGACTTCCCTCTAGCAAGTCATAGTAATGATGTAAATCCTTCTCCAGGGAGCTGGACCATGGCAAAAATGGCATGAAATCATGGTGGTAGTTGTTATTTGTAGCAGTGGGGTTGGTGTCGGGGTCAGTACAGTTAGTATTTTGGACAGGACTGGGCTAAAACATCACACAGTATTACAGTGTTAATTTGGCTTCCCTAGAAATAAAAGGTTCTACACATGTCCAGGAAACTGATGTGATAAATCAGTCTGATAGCCGGGGCCCAAATCTTTTCATTTAACGTGCCTCATATCTGGATAAACTCTGGATTGCTATTTTATGTTGCTCTTATGAGGGATAAATAGAGTATTTGAAAGAAAAGTGATGACAAACACACAGAAATTTATATCTGTTTATTTATAATTGAATTTAAAAAAGAAAAGATGCAGTTAAGGATATTTGGCACAAATTAACAGGTCAACAGTCGGGTGATTAATTATCAGCTAATCAACAGAGGTAAAAACATTCACAGCAATCATATTGTATTTTTCATAAGTATTTGATTGAAATCTATTGAATATAAGCCATGAAATTGATCAGGTTTGAGAAATATTCAGCCTGGTATTGCTGCTGGATCAGACATACTCTGGTCTAACAACAAAGCGGTAGTTGAAGTCGTTATCAGGACAGGGATAGGCCAGGGTATCGTTGGTACTGATATGAGCCAGGTTGACCTTGAAGTCCTGAACCTGACAGATGTACTTGTTTTGGCACATTAGCAGGAGTCGGTTACGAAAGACGATATTTGTCTGGGAAGTGTAGCTGTTGCGATTCAGCCTTGCCATGGGGAGCGACTCGCACCTCAGACCTCGGTTCGAACACTCATGTTGGTTCCTGAAGACATTAGCCTCCCATTGAATCATCTTGTCCTTGAAGATCATGCTGTTGTGAACAGGTGTGCTGAACATTGCATTTTGAGTAGATGTACTCATACCATAGTGATTGTGATAGTTTCTTAGCAATCGATCTGACCTCGTGGGAGAGTAAATTGTAGTGCTCCACGGCTTAGAGGTATAGATCCTTGGCTGGTAATCATCGACATCTTTGTTGAAGTTTGGGTTGGCCTGAAGATTGCGGAAGAGCATAACATTGAACTGAAGTGCTTTCAACATGTTATTGCGATACATATCCTTATGAGTGCTGTAGAGTGACGAGTTGGACTCCAGGTCATACAGTTTCTCTGCCGCGATCATCGGGAAACGGATGCGGCTCAACAGGTCAGCCTGGGTTTCCAAACTGGTCGAGTTGCCATTCTCCAGGATCCAGCTCTCCACAGTCTGAAGCAGAACGTATTCATTTGGCACCACCAGGTCTGAGCGGGCTAGAAGGGCTCCGATGACCTCCACAGAGAGGAGTGGCCAAGCAGGGGACATGGTGAGGTTTTGGTAGTTCCAGGCCAGATACTGCAGACAGTTCTCCTGGAGGACCAAGTCCCCTGTTTCCACTGCATATTGGTAAAGGGATATCTGGGTATGAAACAAGGGATCCTCTGGGAGGATTTTGTTGAACAGCCGGCCGGTGTCCTCCATCAGCTGCTTCACCCCAAACTTTGAGGCCATCCAGTGGATGCACTGTGCAGAGGAGAAGGTCACATCTATCTTGCGGGTGTAAAAGTACCTGTCAAGAACCAGATTATAGATTATCTTTTAAGATGATTTTTGATTTTGATGACAAAAACTGCATACTTAACCAAAATCAAATAGAATTCAGTGTTTTGTAGTAATGACATATGCTAATTCAAATAAATATAAAACCAGAAGGACATTTGCAGAGTGCATACCTATGCTATGTCCAATGACCAGTCTTCTATCTAGCAATTAGCATTTAGCAACTGCTAATTCAACTACTAATATTTCATTGACCAGCAGGAACCATTTATATCCATTAAAACACCAAAATAATCATTGTGAACAATTTGTAAGTTTGATCTTTCCCAAAACGTAACAGGTTCGTCATTGGCTAAACCTACACCCTACCACAAAGTTTCCCAAAAATTGACTCAGTAGTTTTTCCAAAAAAAAACTCCTCATGAAGGTAATGGTGTATAATGTGGTGCTGAAAAACATGAGTGGGACGACAATCCTGTAAGTACCTAATGAAGGAGGTGAAATGTGGTTGGCAAGATTGGGCGACGTTGACAGTGATGTTAGTCATTCCCATTGAAGCACTGAAGAGTGGGAAATGCAACAGGATAATTTTGTGTGCACAGATCTTTGTCTCAAGCGTCTCCATGGTCTCGTCCTCCAGTTTGTTTCCTGTGGCGCTCTGGATTGTGATCGTGAAGTCACAGTCGTCCCCACTATCGAACAGTTGCCCGAGGTCATCAGACAGACTGACACTGTGGTCCAGAGAGTGTGTAGAATTACTGCTGGTCACATTTGTGCCTGGAATCACAAAATCATCATTGGGATAAGCGCTTGGGCATGAAGGTTAATGAGCAGTGGTCACTCAGAGTCAACTTTATTTCTACTAGATCAGATGTGGTCATTTAAGTCCTTGGTCTGGGAATTTTCTGTGTCTGCGTGGGTTTTCTTCTTCCTCCCACAGTCCATGCTGAGGTTAATTGAAGACTCTAAATCACCCTAGGTATTGTGTGAGTGAATGGTGTGTGTGCCCCATGATAGACTGGTGACCTGTTTGGGGTCTATCACTTCCTCTCGCCTGCAATGTGCTGGGATTGACTCCAGCAGACCCCCGAGATCCTAATGAGGAATAAGCGGGTATAGAAAATGACTGACTGGCTGAGTGACTGACAGATGTGGTCATGTGGTCTGTATAAAGGCGTCGTTTTGCCTTGTAAGAGTTTAAAAACCTACCTGAGTCACAAATAACCCCAACATCCTCTTTGTGGCTGCAGTCTGTCACTCCCCAGCTTTTGAATTCACAAGAAGTCAGACGGTTCTCTGTGCCTTTGCATGTGATATCATCCAGCCATATAGGTCCACGTGCTATGATGAAAAATGAAAGGGTGTGTTAGTCGTTGTGGCAAATAACACGTTAAATATACACCTATGGAAAAAAATGAGACCACTGCATTTTTTTCCTGAAATCAGCATCTCTACATGTATTCCACACATTCCATTCCAGCATTCTTAAGTGTAAGCATTAGTAGAATATAGATTTTTTAAATAATCTTCTTGTTTCTTTGCATTCTTTGAGGTCTGAAAACAAAACACACAAAAAAATAGAAAAACTGATAATTTTGCAGTGGTCTTTTATTTTTTCACAGAGCTGTATATGCTAATATATGCAAGAGCAACTGAATTAATTGAGTGACTATGTTAAACCTCAAATCACAACACTTCACTCATTCCAATAGTTTCACTGCCCTCTGGTGGGGGATGAGGAGAAGTAGAGGGCACCACCTTTTCCGTAGTTCTTTCCGAGGACGACAGATATGGCTCCAGGGAAGTGGAGCTGACGACACACCACCTGGGCCTCGGCAATGTCCCAGCCGTCGTCACACACCGTTCCCCACTGCCCGTTGTGGTAGACCTCAACGCGGCCCTCAGAAGGACTCTGACTGCCAAACAGCCTCACCTCACCTTCATGCACAGCAGGAGGCCTCCCTGCATGCAGTCACATGCGTAGGATATTAGTCGGAGACAGCAGAGGTTATTAAAGCCGCTGCTATCAGGCAGAAGATACAGGAAGTTTTTAACTTGCATCACTGAACATCACCTTTGACAATAAAGGACTAGTCTGTTCTATTCTATATTCAGGTTATCTACATTCTGTGTTGAATTAGAACACACAGATCAATTTTGTTAAAGCATATAACACTGGCATTGTAGTATTACATTAATAATAGTACAGTATTGCAGTAAAATTTGATTATTCATAAAGAAGCATCAGTGTTAGAGCGGCATGTTACTGTTGTAGCTGCTGGAGCTAGTTTCTAATACTTCATATACACTTAGCTAATTTAGTCCAGTAGTTCTCAACCTAGGGGTTGGGCCCCTGTAAAGGGTCAGCAGATGACTACAAAGGGTCTTGAGAGAACAGATTGACTTACTGAACATATTGAATTTCATAGCATCACTTCCAGACACATGGAGAAATAGCAGAAGCCACAGTGTGTGTAGGTTTCGATGTATAAGCATCTTTCAAACACCAGAATCTGCCAAAAATGAGAACAAAAAAGATGAAGTGAGAAATGTCTTAATTTAACCAAGGGCAACAAAGGCACAAAATTGTAGCTTGGGTTTTGATTTTTTGGAATAATAAACAATGAATTTGAAGCGTCTGTGCAACACTAGATATGGTCTGCAAACAGCTAAAATATTTCTCTCAGCTTAGATAACATGATGTCGACCTAAATACGAAGACAGCAAATGTCTTTCAGGACAATATCCAATAAATGTCCGTATCTCGCTGAGAAATAGGTGTATTTGCACCAAACTTCACATGGAGCTCCAAAATACTTAAATATAACTTTTCACATTGACAAAACTAAAAAGAAATCCCTGATTAACTATGATGTTATTCAACAAAACACTATTTTTTCACTGGGCAAAAAGACCAAATATGATGTTCTCATGCAAAGATAATGCATGGCAGTAAATTAACACTGCACCAGAAAGAAAAGGCAGGTTTCCCTGAACCACATGATGTAGAATAGTTGACACCGAGTAGAAGAAAAAGAACTTGCAATTGATTTTAAAAGCAGCATTTGTTAAATCCGTAAATACACTGTAATAAAGCCACATTACCTTCCTCCCTCTGGCGACGAAACCCTCAAACCTGCTTCTCCCGTATGAATCTCGCAACAAAATCTGCTCCTTTTATGCTGAACTGCTTAAAACGTATGGTTTCACTTCCGTATTCCCACAGATTTCCTTAGGTTTCCTTTCACAGTAAGTAGAATAGCCAGGTGTTGCATAACTGTTTGTTCTTCTGGAAAGAAAGTGATTAAGGGAAGGTAACAATTGTTGATGGTGATTTGATTAAACAACTAAGGTACAAACATTATTTGATGTGTTGATGTAATAATGTTAACTACATCCGCTTAATGTTGCTAAATAAAGCTAGAAAAAATAAAGCTTAATAAAGCTAGAAAAATGAAAAAAAAAAGCTTTAAAACTCTCAATTTTAAATCAAATGGAAAATTAGTTAGAACAACTTTACTTTGTGAGTAATAAACTTGTATTTATGCCATGCATGAATTATGTCCACTGGACAATTTTACAAAGTGTGACAAAAATGAACCAATTCCTATTTCTTCACAGAAATGTAAAGTCAGTGAGCATCTTTGAAGACTCAAGGGATAAAATATTTAGTTTTGATTTGTAAATGGTTTGTAAAGGCAGAAGATAACTTCACCTGCTCCTTAAAGAATTAAATATTGTTCTGAGTAAATGTATTGAAACTGATCCAACAGAAAATTCTGGAAAAACTAAGACATCATATAACATAAAAAAATCAGTTTTCTTCTTAGCAAATTTCTCCTGTTTGGTAAATTGAAAGTTAATTCATTGTGTAAATAATTGTAATGTATTTCCTTACATAAAAAGGGAGAGAAATTTGTACTGGTCTGGACCACTTGAGATCAAATTGCACTGAATATGCCCCATGAACTAGACTGAGTTTGATTCCCCAGCCCTAAACCATTGTTCATTCATTGAACATCATTTGTTGTCATAACAAACAAATGTTGTCATAACAAACAAATGTTGTCAAAAAAGATTAAATTTAGGTTTTTTTTTTCTAAAAACATAAATATCATTAAAATATCCCATTATAATATATCATTAAATATATAGAAACTTGACAGAACTCAGAAAATAGTGATCAAGGTTTTTACTCAGCCCCCTACAAAACATTACACACAGTAATTATCAACAAAAATGTCCTTCAAATAAAGTTGTACGGAGAATAAAAACAAAATTTCAGTTATCCCATGGAAAATAACAGGTTTGGTTTGTACAGAATGATGCAGCTTTGTTATGGAGCAAAGGTTAAAAACAACAACCACCTTGTTGAGACGCGTTGAGTGTACTGTATGTGCAGGACAATCAAATCTTTTGTACATTCATTATAAGAAAGGCTACAGTACTGTTGAAGGCCATTTTTGGCCTGAGAAGGAGGGGATCCATCTCGAAAAATGCTGACATTGTTTCTTCTGAATGGCACTTTCTCGACACCCAAAACCAGGAACACATGTTTCAGTACTCGACCATGGTTCTTGTACTGGAGACAACGCTTTGAGGGCTGGAGTCGTGTCTTTCATGAACTCAATGAAGAAGCAGCGAGTCGAGTAACTTCAACAGACTGGATTGTAAACAAAACAGAACCACAGTGCGGTGGCCTCATAAAGGAGCCATCTAAATGAACTCCAAGCCTTCATATTTCACATCCCCGATCTTGGTTTCGGGTAAAAGGATGCGCCCGTCGAGTGTGAACGCCATTATGTATGTGGCAATGTGTCCCGCGTCCTCCTCCGACTTGAGCGCCAGGATGATCTGGTCGTCGGTGTTGGGGATAAATTTAAAGGAGGAGAAGCCGTGGGTGGGGTTGAGCGGACCCACCCGGCTCACGATGACGTCTCTGAAGTCCGGCGAACAGCTGAGGACGAGGTTGGTGCCGCGGCGCTCGTCCGCCGTCTCCTCGTAGCGCTCCTTGCTGGCGCGGCGGGGGAGGAAGAACCAACGCTGCAGGCTGTCGCTCCACGCCGCCGACTCGTGTATGAGATAACCTGCGGAGATCCAGAAGGAAGTCAATGAAGAGTACAGCAAAGGGGTAGAAACGGTGAAGACGGTTTCTATTTCTAGTTGGTCCCATTGAGATACAAAGAATTTGTTTACAAGAGAAGCCTGGCCAACACATCAGCCAAAATACAGGAACAATACAATACAAAGCAATCTGGTCAGGTCAGGAGTCAAACAATGGGTTACTCAATTAAGTCATTTAAGATTTCATACATATAATTATCAGTTGAGTCTCTAACAATAATGTTATGTATCTATTTTGTCTATTTTGCACTCTTTTCTTTGCAGAAAATAGTATTTTAATGGCTGTTATAAAGGCATCTTGCACAAATATGCCCATAAACACAAACATATTTATCCCATGTGGGGCACAATTGTACAGACTTGAATGATTAAATAGATATATACATGCCAGTGTTGAAAATCATAATAATCTAAATAAGATGACCTCTTTCTGAGAGGGTTTGTCTTCTCCGTGTTCTCAGGAGGAAAGAGCAGGAAGTTGATGATGTCATATGACAGGAAGCACTTGGAAACCTTTATTTTGCTTAAACCTTTTGTCTACATTGCCAATCATCATGTCGTTACAAAAAAAAAAACTGTATGAGTAACATTTAGATTTTTTACTTTAAGTATAAAATGAGTCATAGACTTAAAGGCTTAAGACAGGAGCAGGAACAAAAGGTTTTTAAATGCACCAAGCCTAAGTGAGACCAGGTTCACATCCTCACCTGGAGGCTCTATTCCTGCAGCAGACTTCATCGATCTGTACTTGGGAACCCAGTTCCTGTGTTGTACGTCCCCTCTGAAGCCGACTACTTTCACCCACTCTGGGTTGTTGTTGACGAACTCTCCTTCGGTGGTGGTCCACTCCTTCCCGAGTCCACCGATGTACAGGTGCTCGTCCTTCACCGCCAGCCACTCGGCTTTGAACCCTGTCAGGAGAAAAGCATGAGTCACAGTTTCAGAGTTTTGATCAGGTACTGAAGAACTTGTGAATTAGGAGACCACCCACCAGGGCAGGAATTTTGTGAGGGCCGTGAGGGCCATGTGTCTCGTACCCTCTAAATTTGGCCTTGTGAGGTTAATTGGAGACTCTAAATTGATAGATAATAATAGGTGTGAGTGTGTAAGTGAATGGTGTGTGTGCCCCACGATATGCTGGCGACCATCGTGGGGCGAGAGGCAGGGTGTATCCCTGCCTCTCGCCTGTAATGTGCTGGGATTGGATCCAGCAGACCCCTGCGACCCTAATGAGGAATAAGTGGGTATAGAAATGACTGTTTTAATTTATGGCCTTGGTGCCCTGGCTTTTGGCTTTTGCAGTGACACCGCAAAAGGCCCAGCAGCCTTGCCACTAAAATGCTTAAACTCCAGGTCTGCCACCCACCTTTGGCGACGGTGCCGTCTCCGTCGGGTAGGATGGCCCAGGGCACGGCCTTGTCTCCGTCGATGTGGTAGACGATTCCCGTCCTGTCATCGACGCTGTAAAGCTTCCCGTTGAACACCACCAGCTCGGACAGCTCCATGCCCCGGCCCTTCTCCGCTAGGTGGCTCTCCAGCAGGACCCTGTCCTGGTCCCACTCCACCGCCACCTTGTCCCCGCTCTGGGACACCGACAGGTACCCGCGCCGCATGTAGCTGAACCACGTCAGCTTCTTGTCGCTGCGGGAGCTCGTGTCCAGGTCGGCGATGACCCCGATGCGGTAGCGGGTTCCCCGCTCCGTGCGCTCCGGCGGGCTGAGCGGGTAGGTGTCGTTGTAACGTTGTAACTCGGGCTGCTGGGAGTCGACGTGGCTCGCCCGCCAGCTCTGCGAGCCGTACGAGCGGGACCGGAAGCCCGGGCTCAGGTGCATGAAGAGCAGCAGGATGAAGGCCAGCGAGACGGCCACCGCCACGATGGGCCTCCTCTTCAGGCGGAAACGAGAGTCAGTGGTGTTGGCCATGGAAGCCAACATGGGCAGGCCTCCGACAGAAATACGTAGGCTGTTCATAGACTCATTCTGCTCCAGTCGGTCGTAGCCTGTGGGAGCAGGCATGGAGGACGGAGGACCGGATTGACCTATAGGAGAAAAACAGTAAGTCATGTCCAAATAATGATGGCTTTGGTTTTATTTTGACAATCTGCTGCCCGCTTTTTACTCTTATTGGTTGACTGGCTGGTTTTTCTAGCTATAATATCCTATAATTAAGGTCCCATGTATCATTGAAGGCAGGTACAGCTTAGAGCTAAAAAAAAATGCTTCAACAATATGGCAACTATTTTGATGTTTGAATAATATTTTAGTAATTTTTAAACCAAATAAGCAAAACATTCACACTTCAAGGCTCTCCATTTTGGCTCTCTCTTTTTTTTTTAAGCAGGAACAGTCTAGGTATAGTTGAGGTGTAAAGAAAGGGCTGCATATATAATTAGTTGGCATAAAAGATTAGTCAAACCTGCCTTTCCTTTCAGCTGATACCAAAAGTAGTCTGAAGGGCTTGGTCCAAGTCAAGCCCGAAAACCTGTTCTATACGTCAGAGGGAACAGCTTAAATAAAAGAAAAACTTAAATAAAAAAAACGAAAAAGGTTTTAATACATTATTTTTTATTGATTTCCAAAAATAAAACTCTGTACCGGATACAGAGTACTTGCATAACTGGTCCAGTACACCACACACATCTAGTCAGCAGATCAGTATTTGACAGTGGTGTTACAAATGTCGCAATACGGTAGTTCAACTTCTCTAAAGTAGCAGCCATTATCAGATATCAGGGATTTCAAAAGTTTAACACAGAATAACAATCATCCCCAGCCCATTTCATCATTAAAGCCTTTCGCGCCGACATTAAGAGAAGTTGAACTGTTTCTTTTGAACCAGTGTATTTCCTAATAGGCATTAAAGTAGCCTAGGGAGTTACTGCCCTATTACCATCCTTATTTCTTGCCTTCCAGAATAATAGAATTTGCTCGCACTCTTAAAGACAATGTTTTCTGGTTTAATTATTTTCCTATGATGTGGGACAAACTGGAGAAGCCCGTGTTGTGTAGGGCCTGACTCTCCATCACCACAGAGATCATAAACACTTTTTAAACCTGCTTCTGTCATTAAATTTTGTCCTGTATCTTACTGATAAATATAAAATATCCACCCGTGTTGTGAGGGCTTTTTACCAGGTGATTTTCTTTAAAAAATGTCTCTTTATTAGTTTAGTAAGTGGCAATATCACTCGCTTGTCTATATATTTATAAATTCACAGATCATTGACTAGCCAAACCAGTCCATCCTGGTCAACAACCCATAAAGAAACAACACTGGTATGTATTGTTCTATACTGTAAAAGACACAATTCTCAGTCATTTGTAGCCTTAACCCTGCCGTCCTTTGTAGATTCTCTCGTTTCACAATGATAAATTTAATCTAGCCTTATTCACAAGGTTCTGAACAACACAATAAATGCGAAGACAAACATGATATTATAATGAAATCTGGATAATAAGTCACAACTATAACCTACTCACCTACTTTCCATAAGTTGATTCTCTCCACCTCTAAATCAAATGTTCAGATCTGTTGCCAGGGAGGTTCTATATTTATATAGTTGAAATATTATTTTAAATGTTGCCAGGATGCTGGGAGGATCTGTCCAGTTCAAGTATTATATGATAAGAAGCAGGAAGTTCCTTGTCAACGTGGAGGCAGGGAGGAGCCCACTCCGTGACAATAGGACCATAAACAGGTAATACAAGAAATAGAAACCCAGCCGGTGACTCGCGGGTCACATGGTCTATCTGTGGCTGATTTTACTGCTGAAACGATTAATCGATTAGGGAGATGATTAACCCATTTAAGTATAGATGATATTTAAAGATTTTACGCATATAATTATATCAGTTTGGTCATTAACAATCATGTTATGTATCTATTTTTTTTCAATTTTGCATTTTATTGGCTATTATAGTTGCTGCTTCCACAAATACGCACATAAACAAAAACCTTTTTATCCCATGTACAAAATTCTTTTTGAGGTGGACTTTTCTAGAGACTTGATTGATTAAATAGATTAGAAAAAAAACTGTATGAGTAACATTTGTATTTTTTTATTTTAAGTATAAAATGAGAGTCATAGACTTAAAGGCTCATGGGCTTCAATGGGTCAATAATCGAGAACATGATTTGCTTCTTTAAGCTGTTTTAATTTCATTTTTGGATTTGTTTTAGAAACTTTCAGGACATCCTGAAGCCACACCAGTCAAATGAGCCAGTCATGGGAGAGGCTCGTTGATATTAATGAAAATTGATGAGAAATGAATATTAACACAAAACAACTTTTTATTACTATAGCTCAAGAGAGGAGGCTTAACACTATAATGGTTCTGATTAGTGATATAACAACTTCAAATAAAAAACAGGCAAAAAACAATATAGGAAAATCGGTGGGTTTGGTGCATGTAATTGATGCGGAAGTGGAGATTTCTGTCTCTGAGAAATGACAAACTTTGAGAACATCTTTTTCTTGAGTTAACGGGAAGAAAAATAATCCAAAATCGAACAGTAATTGAAAAAAAAAGTGGTGTCTTTGCTGCCATGTTTTGCCTTTAGTTGAAATGGTTGAACTACCACCACACTTAACAAGCTCATAATGCAGAAATATGTGACGCTGCAGGCGGAATCTCACAACTCACAAGAACATGTTTCAAAGAGAAAAAAAAACTTCTTATAAGGATATGTCCAGATCTACAACCTCATTTGATTAGAGCTGAACCAAAGCGCTTAAAACATGAAGCACAGCGAAGTGAATGTGTTGTGAGCCGCCTGTTGTCCTCTTTGCTTAGAGGGACACCAGCAGGCTGTTTGGAGTAGTGTGTAATCTGTTCTGAACTAAATTCCAAGGAAGTGTAAACCCTCAGGAGCCTAAACATGGCTCCATTTCTCTGAAAAAAAAAGGAGAGCAGGGGCTGAAAGACTCTTTCATACGAGGGGCCCTGAGCCAAACAGCAGCGCACTATGGCAGAAAAGTCGGGGCCTCACTGAAGAGAGAAAACTACTCTTTTCTTGCTGCAACATACCAAAAACTACCCAATATTAGTTGTTTTTCTAATGCAACTGATTTCAATTTTTCCCCTTCATGGAAACAAGAGAGTTGAAGCTCTTACCCCGTCTTCTCCTCCTGCCATGACCTCGCTGTCCTGCACCCGACATCCACACTTTGTCTTGAGCCCTACGCTTTATTTCTGCCCGCTTGCAAACGGGAGTCGTTGAAGTTCCAGCATTAGTGGACTTTAAACGCACCCAGGGAGGATTACGACCCGGTCCGAATGGGCAATCATTTGCAAGAGGCCAACGCAGTTCATCGTTCATTATAGCAGCATTAGAACAGCCAGGTATCAGAGGTTAGGGAAACATTTGTTACCTGCACAATAACTCAGGAACTTCTCCTACATGAAAGGCTGAATAGAAGTTAAAGTCAATATTCTGGTCACAACAAAACCTTATAAATCTATAGCAGAATCAGTCCAAAGCTCAAAGTTCAGCCTGATTACAACAGAAGAGCAGTTACACATCAACAGGGAAGCTATAGGATCCTAAATATATCACTGTCACTATACTATCAGCCTGGAGCTTTAATCTAAGAAGGTGAAAGTTGCTGCAACCTTTTGCATGAAGTTTGAATAATTAAATTAAATGCTGTTATTTAATCCGGTGACTCTACGACCTTAAGCATATTTTAATCTAGGGCTGCTCGATTATGGAAAAAATCATTATCACGATTATTTTGGTCAATATTGAAATCACGATTATTAAAACGGTTTATGGCGACTCTGCTTTTGTTTGAGATGTTAAACAGATTTGTTGTGTTGTCACGTAGATATCATCTTAATATATATATATAAATATATACACATATATACATATATTGCATAGACATAGCATGTCTATGAGCCTTGCTTGTATGTGCCTTGGCGTGTCTATAAGCATGTATGTTCAGGGATGAAATGCATGCAAAATGATTAAAAAAAAAAAGTGTAAAAAAGAATTTCCCCATTGAGGGACCAATAAAACGTGTGTGTGTGTATGTATGTATATATATATATATATATATATATATATATATATATATATACACTCACTCTTTCTCTTTTAGAAATTGCAAAATCAAAAATGTCAAATATCCTTTCAACTTGATTATAAGATCTTGGAGGTCGCTTGACATGCAAATTGAAATCGCAATTAAAATTCAATTCATTGCACAGCCTTACTTTATTCTTTTACTATCATTATTCTTGGTGTATGTTGTCCATGGTGGTTAGGTAAGTTAATCCTATCCTACGTGAGTCTGTGGGTCCTTTCTGTGGAAATGTGAGCAGCAAATATCTGCTGAGCTTCTTCTCTGCTCCTCCATAAAGGACGACACCTGGGGGAGGTGAGCTTCAAAGGGAAGAAGAGCAAAGGGAGAAAGTGCACGAGGCCAATAAATAGTTCACTAACTGCTGCGAGGCAGGTTCACAAACCTGTGCATGTCAGGAAACCCCCAAACAGATGTGTGCAGAGCTGTGGCTTTGTCTAAATGACTGATACATGGAGGCAGAATATTGACATTTATATTTAAATTCAGATATTTGGGAAGTTTTTGTGGTCTTTACATTGAATCCCTTTCAGGCAGGTGTTACGGGTCAACAAGTGACCCTGTTAAACTGGAGACTTTCAGCAGAATGCGTCTGTGGTTGTCGTGGTGACACCCATAGGTGTCCTCCTAAAAGCCTGAATCAATACCCGTCTGTTTTTATTATCTACGCTAATGATGAGAAGGTACATTTTGCTCAGGAAGAAGCAAACATACACGTGAAAGTGAAAACTTTTTTGTATCTTTGCAGTTATTTAAGAAACTTTATTGAAAGTTGTGGACGTTTACAAACAAAAATGGCATATTACAATATTCAATGCAAAAATGTCTTTTCTAGACATAAAATAAGCCTCATATCACAAAAACATGAAAACTAAAAGACACATTTCCCTTCTTAATATTCACTTACTCATTCCATGGTTTCAAATAAATAACTGCTTGAAGCCCAAAGAGGTAATACTCTCCTATATCAAGTTATACACGTTTAAAATATAAAGATTAAGGAAACATATTTAAAAATGAATCCAAATGTGTAGCAGAACAATTTGCCTTTGTCTTATTTACAACCCAGAAAAACCCTCAGATTCATCTTGTAGCTCTCCCTCTACCAGCTACAATAATTATAATAATAATACTAAACTGCTGCTTTTACATTTCCTGTTAAATGTATTATATCAGTGCAGTCACAACCCACTTTTCTGAAAACAAATACTTTTATTTTAGTACTTTTAAGTATATTTAGTTGGTAATACGTCTATATTTAACTTAATTTATGAATGCAATAATTTGACTTGTAATGTAATTTTACATTCTGGCGTCGATACTTTCACTTACAGTTTCCATGGATGCATTATAAGACTGTAGGTCTTATGATGCATCCATGACAGGACCTGAGTACTTCCACCACTTCACTAATTTGTGCTCACGCACACACCATGTTAGCCATGACTTGTTAACATGCGTTTAACCTGACAACTACGTGTTCTGTTCGTGTTTTCAGCAGCTTTCGTCACTACGAGCAACCACGGACGCGCTCGGGCTCAAAGTCTCCAATTAGCACGGTCACACGTTACACCGTAACACCGGCCCACCTCTCGCTGTTTGGGGGGGGGGAAAAACTTCATAGTTGCTTTACGTTTCGAATTCCGTGTGATTTTAAGTCATACGTCCCCTCTGCGTGTGTTGGTTTGCTTGTGTCTCCCCGTCCTGCCGGCAGCGCAGAGGTTAAACCCAAGATGCCATCACAAATGCGCGTTCGGAAGCTAGCGAGCTAGCTCCCCGGCCACATCTCCCACCCGGCCCCGCAAGCTCCCGCGTTGTCCCCGCACTCACCGCAGGTGTCTGGAATTCCGCTCACGGTCAGCTGAAGGGCTGTGGGCCAGATGTCATCGTTGTGTCGCTCCCTCCTTCGACTCCCTTTTCCGCCGTTCCCCGTTTAGCAGACGGACGCTCATTACTTCCTCTATGTGCCGATGACGTCACATCGCGCACAGAGGACGCGAGAAGGGGGTTTGTCAAGCGCTGCGTTCAGGTGCGGTAGGAAATACGAAAACTGGCGATTCCTGCTCTGAATCTGGGCACACACTTCCTGGTGGAAAATAAGTACATTTATTCAAGTACTGTGTTTTGAAGTACTTGTACTTTACTTGAGTATTTCCATCTAAAGCTCCTTTATTGTTCGACTCCTTTACACTCCAGGGGGAATATTGTACTTTCTACTCCACTACATTTAAACAACTCATTTTTCAGATAACAATCTTAATATTTTACATTAAATTAATATACTTTATTATATTATCTTGTAGTCTAATAATTTACTGTGCAGGTGGATAGAGTCAAATATTATGATAGGCGTGCTATTAACATACCCAATGTATCTCAATATAAAAATGCTGTTATGTGTGATTTTTATCATATTGCACTAAGTAAACCATGAAATCTTTTGGTCAAATTAAAACCAAATACATGCCACTAAAAGGTCCTTTTCTATTATTATTCTGTACACATTACTACATATAACCTCACGTTTAATGTATAAACTCCCAGAAGCAATGCATTCATGCGATGTGGATGATACTAATACGATAATGTGCAGTCATCTTCATTTCAGTGCACTTCTGCGATGTGTGAACATTGTAAAATATATAACATTGTCTTGAAATCATTGCAGTGCTGACATCACAGTTCCTCCACATTCATCAAACAATCACTTCTCAAATATTTGCCAAGGGAGCAGGCTGCTGCGTGGTCCTGTTCCTGCTTTAGAGGAGGATATAAATCATGGTCCGACCCAGAGGTTCAAAACTCAAACTGCTTTTATTTGGCAAACCCTGTGATACAGAATACTATATAAAAAGGCACTTGTCTTATTACTTGACTTGAGAATTTTCGTGAAGCCACTGAGTAAAACAGTGAGACCACAACGTGTAAAAACATCAAACAGCAGCAGAAAAACAGGGAGAAGCAAGTGGAAAGAATTAACATTATGATGCGATTGTCATGTACCACGGCTGAGAGACGTAAGTAACAGAATAAATATGTCAATTTACCACAATGTCATTAAATTCTTGCGGCGGAAACATTTGTTGAATTGAACTAAACTCAAGAGACGCTTCTTCAGAGGTAGCGGATGCGAATGTATGGTTTGGCTACCTGAAAACGAAATACTAAACTAAATCGTAGCAGAAGAGGATTTAAAACATTAAAATTAATCTTAGATCAGATATTGGCATATAACCTTGTGTTCTTCAGTGCACAAAATCCATTTTCAGTGGTTGATTATTAAAAATAAAACAAAAACTAAAAGGCATTACAGTAGTTACTGAGGGAACATTTTCAAAGCACCCACTGATTAAAAAAAAAATATGCGTTTGTTGTGTCGCCAAAGAACATTAATCATTTCTGAGAAACTGTGGCTAAATTGCAATTGCAAAAACTTCTGTATAAAAAAAACAAAAAGGCACTACACAGTAACATTCATTAAAAGGAAAGTTAATTGTCCATTTTAGCAATTCAAAGCAGATTTCCCAGCAGCAAAGTAATCCCGATTGGTTTGATGATTAGTGCTTTGATAAGATCTGCTCTCAGGAAAAATAAAAAAAACAGGCTCTGAATTAAACTGCACTTTTCTTTCTTTTTTTGGTACAAAAGGTAATAACAGCACAGTCTTCCTCCAATCTCCATCTTACAACAATGAAAACACACTAAAAAAAAAATCTCAGCGCACCCCCAAAAATACTCAAACACTTTCTGCAGGAAGGAAATTTGAAATTTGGAGTGCAGGGAACAGTCCCGGGTTGTAAATGAACCGTTGGCACACTTTTTTTCTTTTTTACTTAAAACAAGAAACCCCCCCTGTTGGGATCGGGGAGTTTAGAATGTCCTTCAGTAAGCCGGCGGCTGGTATTCCCCGGGCTGATCCTGACTGTGGGAGAAAGGCGACTGCTGGTAGCCCGGCGGGCCGCTGCTGCTGGCGTACGGCGCCGGCGGGTACGGGGTGGAGTGGTCGTTGGCCGGGTCTCTGTACTCCTGCTGAAACTCGCTCACGCCTTGGCGATATCTTCCCAGAGCGAGGTAGGACAAACAGCCCTGTTGAGAGAAGGGGTGACGTTCAGTACCAAGTAGCTGCTTTACCTTCGTTTTTGTCGATACAGTGGAGCAGTAGTTTGCAAGTTACCTGAATATAAGCTGCACTAGGGGAAAAATTAATGTGTATAATATACAAGCCACACTGGACTATAAGCCAGAGATGTTTTAATGTTTATTCCATTTAAACCTAGATTGTTTTAATTAATAATTATATTAGTTGAGTCACTAACAATCATGTTATGTATCTATTTTTCCATTTCGTACTCTTTTCTTTGTAGAAAACAGCATTTTCATGGCTATTATAGTTGCAGTTTACACAAATCTGCCCATAAACAACAACCTATTTGTCCCATATAAAAAGTTCTTTTTTTCAGGTCAGGGTTGAAAATCAGTCAGTCAGTCATTTTCTATACCTGCTTATTCCTCATTAGGGTCACATGGTCTGCTGGAGCCAATCCCAGCACGTTACGGCGAGAGACAGGGATATACCCCAGATGGTCGCCAGCCAATCGTGGGGCACACACACCATTCACTCACACACTCACACCTACGGGGAATTTAGAGTTGTCAATTAACCTCAGCATGTTTTTGGACTGTGGGAGGAAGCACAGTCACAGGGAGAACATGCAAACTCCACACAGAAAGGTCCCAGACCCAGGACCAAGGAGGTCTTGAACCTGTGACCTTCTTGCTGTGAGGCAACAGCGCTAACCCCTGCTCCACCGTGTCGCCCGGGGTTGAAAATCATATTAATCTAAATAAAGTTGCCTCTTTCTGGGAGGGTTTATCTTTGCTGTGTTCTCTGGAGGAAGGGGCAGAAATTTGACGTCATATGAGCTGAAGCACTTGGAAACCTACTTTTTTTTGCTTAAAAACATTCGTCTAAGTTGTCTACTACCGTGTCATTAGAAAAAAAAAAGCTGTCTGAGTAACATTTCCATTTTTTTATTTTAGGTATAAAATGACAGTCATAGACTTAAAGGCTCATAGGCTTAAATGGGTTAAACACCACATATAATTCAATTAGTACTCTATTATTCAGTCACTTTACCTGTACATACTTCATCAAGCATCTTATTTTATATCCTCAGGACTTCATTCTTTTTGCACATTGCTAGGTTGAAAGTTAATTTGTCGTTTCTTTTTCCTTTCTTTTGATAACCGCTGTAACAACTAAAGTACTATCTATCTAATCTAAAGACCTGTTTCACAAGTTGTTGTTTTTTAATCCACACTTCCTTTATTGAATGTTTGGTACAAGTGCCAACTACAGAAAAACAAATAGCTACTCAACAGCTTTCTGCAGGAACTGCACTGTCACACTAGTCTCACTTATAATTCATAGAGGTCTTCTGATAGTACCCAAAAAAATAAAGAAAAGTAAGTAAGGAATTTATACAAATAAAACATTCATTGTAGTTTGAGGAACCTGGATTCAACAGTCCAAGACCTGCAGATGGCCTGAATCATTAAGCTGAGCTGCATCTTATCACATGATTTTGTTAGTCAAATATCAGACGCGTATTGCGACGCTCACCCAAGAGATGGTGGAGAAGAAGGCAAAAGCCACGACAGCCCGAGCGGCGTCAGCAGGAAGAGCGGTGTCGGGGTCCTTGGTTTTTGACCATTGGTTGGCCAGGACACAGAAGCAGATGAACCACAGGAACGTCCACACTGCTGCTCGATACACAAAAAATAATATAAAGAGGATTAAGTGCATGTGATCACGGCTTTAACCTCAACTGGGTTGCGATTCCTGTTTTTGTTGGAACATTCCTGTTTCCCAGCAGACGACAATGACTCTCACCTGAGAAGCCCAGATCTCCTATAACGATGAATTTTCTCTCCTTGGCGTTGCTGATCTGTGGGAAGTAGCCGTCCAGAATGAGGAAGATGACGCAGGCCAAGAAGGCCAGGATGCCGATCCCCACGCCGTAGCTGCAGGCGCCGTCGTTCTGGTTGAACATGCACTTGGTTGCATCGCCGGTTGTGGGGTTGACGTAGCCCTCCGCTGTGATGGTGGCAAAGACCACGATGGAAAAGATCTGCGAACGAAGGGACACAAGGGGTTAACGGGGGTGGTGGGGGATTCTAGTCACACGATTCACATGACAAAGCTTTAAAAAAAAGAAATTGGAATTCCCATTAAAGCACCTGTAAAACTGGTTTCAATTCCTGATTTGTTCTTACAGCAGAGAATAGAGCAACAGCCACAGAGTCTAAACTATTTAAATTATTATTTACAGTGTATTTTTCCTAAAAAAAAATAAAGGTAAGTTTGGTTACAACTACTGGATTTGCTGTTTGTCAATGTTATGTCATTTGAAATTAAAGTGTAATGAAATTAAAATGAAATTCTTACTTGCTGTCCACGTGAATGACAGATCAATAAGAATGAAAAATCGCTATAAGGTATTAAAGTTAAAATAAAAATGTAAACTATAATTGAAAGTGACAATTAATTGAAAGTATGTTTTACAGATGAATCTATAAAGAAATGGTTAGTAGTAGCTGGCAAATTGTGCTCTGGTGCATCTTTAAAATTAAAATGAGTATCCTTTAAGCAGAGTTGAATTCAGTAAACTTTATTATTTCTTTATGTTCATTGCACACCATTTCTTTTCCTGCATTTTTGTGTCTTTTCCTGCATTTTTTGTGTCCTTCATCTTCTTTCCAATCATATCAAATGATCTTCATTCACATTTCACAGATCTTGGAATCAGCACCAATTACCTGTCACTTAAATTTATTACAAAACTTATATTTTCTTTTAAATCCCTTGGGCCAAGTTATATTTCTGACCTTTTGGTCCTAGCTCAGACATGTCACTTCTTGTTTTTCAGTATCACAAAAGCAAGTTGACAGACAGAAAGACTTAGAGCCAAAAGATGCTTCCTCTTTAAATTGTCATTCTTTATTTTCTTTTTTAAAAATGTGTTGTGTAAAAAGTTCTATAGAAAAAGTATCTAATACACATAATAATGAATATGATGCAGTGCTATTATCATTAACCTACCCAAAATAAACCAACATGAAATGCTTCTGTTTGTTAAGAGTAGAAAGAATATAATATACTAATAATATAACATGAGCACCTTTACTTTTAACAATAATACTTATGTACTTTCACTTAAGTAACATTCACTTTTACTTAAATAATGGATCTGGGTAAGACATTGGATAAAAAAGTATTGTCATTACCACATGACTCCTTTTGCAAGAGCAGAGACAGTGTAGAGGTCAGGGCCTGTAACAGTCAGTCATTATACAGACTGTTATATTATTATAGTATATTATACTACTTGTTTTTTTAATCACTAAAGGCATGTGAAAGCATTTTAAAGTTTCAATTTATCAATGTGGAGGCGAATTACTACTTAATATTTGCCAGCTTTGAAAGGTGGGCATTTAAAAACAAAAGAGCAACAATTTAATAGAATATAGATAGTAGAATATCAAAGTGTATTAATATTATGTAAAATATCAAAACCTTTAGCAGATAAATGAAGTGGAGTGGTAATGTAAAGTAACATTACATGCAAATACTCAAGTAGAACACCTCAAAATTGCACTTAATGACAGTACCTGAGTAAATGTACTTAGTTACTTTCCAACTCTGCAAAGACAGAATTTCTGACGCGTGTTAAAACTGTTAGTTAACAATTATAACTACATTTTGGGTCAGATTAAAGTTAAATATATCCGGTGGAAAGTTGGCAGAAACTACAGTGACACAGCACTGCCAGGCTAGCTAACACTAGCGCATATCAACAGGTTGCGGTGGAAAACGCGTCTTAAATTCTTTATTAAGCATTATTTTAAAACGTCTTAAGACAAAAGGCAAGTTGTGTCCTATGCTGGCAGCGCATTAGACTAACAGGACGTGTCCCCGGCCGCTCGGTGCGGATCCTGGCGGCTCACATCTGTTAGTAAAGCGGGTGACAGCTCGGTAGCTTTGATGCTAATGTTTCCGTGGAGTCACTCACCCAGCTCAGGAAGCGCAGGATGGTCTGCGGCTGCCTCACAAAGTTCTCCAAATCGAACGCACCCCCGGCCAGCGAGGCCCCGTAAGCGCTGCTCTCCATGTTCGTTTGATTCCAACGCTGCCGAGACGAAAATCCCAAACAAAAACAATAGCGAACGCGAGTCTGTCAGTGCCTTCCTGTCAAAAGTTGGGACAGTTTCGTTTTTGTCGTAAAGCTTCCTGAAAACTTTTCAAACCCCGCCCCCCTCCCGCCGTGTTGCGTTCAGGAGTTCCTCGTACATGTGAGTTCAACATAAGCGGCGAGGACAAAGTAAAAAAAAAGGAAAATCCACACATTCATTTTGTTCAAAATTGCATTTAAGCGATTATGTGATGCTTATATGAGGTTTGACGGACATACACTACCGTTCAAAAGATTGGGTTCACCCAGACAATCTATAAAAATGCTTATAATAATAATTAATCTTGTAACTTTTATCTTATTAATCATTAAACTTTGCAGTGCAGATCTTTTTTTTCAATATTCTCACTATATTTGCTCTGTCACAGTAACATAAATTGATTTTCACGTTTTATTTTTATTCCATATTTATTATCATATATAGCAGGAAAAAAAATAGGCCTTGGGCTGAAGTGGTTAAATAATTGTGTTGTTGCAGTTCCTCCCTGTGACCACTGGAGGGCAGTGAACACCCATGATTATACATAAACAATTGCAATATCAGTTTTTTATTTTCTCCAAATCCAACAGTCGATGTAACCAGGGCATTTATTTTCATTTTTGAATCCCTAAATTAATAAATTCTTTTCCAGGGTACAGTTTTTTTAGTTAGACTTGGCACATGTATAAAGAAAAATAACAAAATATTATTAATAAAATGTAGTAAACACAACAAAAATAATAATATAAATTACAGATAAATTAATTAATAATTAATTAATAAATTAAACAGCCCTACTTTTAAGGGCTGGATCAAAGTATCAGATAAACACATGATAGATTTAATCTTTTTATCTTATAAAATAAGGCCCAGTTGTGTTGAGCGAGACATAGATTAGATAAAGTGCATGATGCGTTTCACAGATCAAAAATAGAGTCATTTCTGATCGTTCATGCTTATCATTGGCGAGGAAGTAGCTGCAACCTTGGTATCACCGTGATGAGGGAGGTTCAACCTTCTGGTAAATACAGGAAACTAAGCAACATTTTGTCAGAGTGGTGGTGAGCTGTGGCTTTACAGTGTGAAAGTATATATATGTATATATATATAAAGTTCAGTGTTCAATGTTAGAAATAACCCACGAACAGTGAAGACTCACCGCTGTGGAGCTTTGTATTTGCAGCAGTCAGAGATCATCAAGGAGGATGGCACACGGTGGAAACCTCAACGTCGACATTGACTCAGACTCAGACTTTGAGTAAGATATTGTTTAATTTTTATATTTGTTTTTTATGTGTTCTTCTTCTTTTGTTAATTTTAAAGTGAATATTTGACATAAAATTACATATTTTAAAATATATACTGTTTAAATTGTCACTTTGTAAATTTCTTTTTCAAAAACACGTGTTACGCCTTATGTGCAAATGTATCTATGTAAAGTATATTAAACATACGTAATACACATATATAATAAATTAGATTACTTTTACTATTAATATACCCAAAATAAAAAGTGGCTTGAAAAATGTATGAGTTAAAATATTAAAATGCTCTTGTGTGTTGGTTAGTGATAAAAAAAAATACTATAATAATATAACATTGTCTGCATAATGAGAACTTCATATTTTAAGTACATTTTGTACTGTCTTAGGAACACTTTCAAGTATGAATTTCATAATTGAGTATTTTCTTCTTTATAATCTTTATAATATTATCTTGTAGTTGTTTACCATAAAATAGTAAGGATATGTGTCACTGCAACATGTACTGTGCCTTCGTAGCTGCAACTTTTAATGATCTTAGCTTAATCTCATGTTATTAGTGTAGTTTCTGAAGCTCCTTGCTCTTCGGTATTTGGGATTGGAGGGTATTTAGAGACTTCCTTCATATAGATTTGTGCTGGTGCAGTTCTAAGGGCTAAATCTTTTGGGAGTCTTGTTCATGGTTTACTACGATGGATGCTCTCTGCAGGTATGTGGATGAACCAGGCCAGGTCTTTCAGTCTGTCAGGGAAGCAGCAGCCAGCACCCAGAGGTGCTCTGAGACCCTGCAGATGGAGGTGTTGAGGGGATGCACAGGTACAATTCCACATGGACAAAAGCCTCCTCATCATTTACAGCGAGGTGGCAGTCATTTATCTACAAATGCACTTGATTTACTTTCAATTCATCAAAAGTTGTGTTTTAATGGTCATATACAGGGTGGAAATCATACAGCTCTGGAAAAAAATAGGAGACCACTGCATTATTTTTCTGAAATCAGCATCTCTACATGTATTCCAGTCATTCCATTCCAGCATCTGTTGAATTCCAACACATGAACACCTCATTCTGCTTAAAGAGGAACCAGGAGTGGAATAGTCACCCAAGAACACTGGTAAAGACTGTGGAGAGCATGACAAGATGCATGAAAACTGTGATTAAAAATAAGGATTACTGCACAAAGTTGAATTTACTGAGCTTTGAATGGTATAAACATTTCACTTGCAGTTAATTCTTCATGCCATGAAGAGATGAGTAGATAAACTTGATCTTTAGTTTAACACAAGGTTTCCTTTCTGGTGTTTCTGCCCTTCTCAAAACACTTAGGACTAACTTCTTTGTGCAACATCTAAAATACAATGAATACTATTTCAATAATATTACTTCATTCTTAACCCATATTAGTTGACTTCACTAAAAAATCACATAAGACCCGTTGCTTTAAGATGTGTTAGCATAGAGCCTTAATTTTTTGCAATAGACATATTAAGTGTACATTACTTTACTTTACTCAAAATCATTATTCACAAAATTAAGTTCTTTTTGCACTGTAAAATATAACTTGTATCAAATTTTAAATATAAGTGGAAGGACAACTTTAAAATGTAGATAAAATCTGATTTTCTTTTTTAAAAATAATTTATAGCTAAATACGCTGCTTGATTTCTGAACTCTTCTTAAGTGTAAACATTAGTATTATGTTGTTTTAAAATGAATTTGATCTTGTTCCTTTGCATTGTTTGAGGTCTAAAAACTTATCTTTCTTGTAATTTTGACCATTTGTCATTTTCTGCAAATAAATGCCCTGAACGATAATATTTTTATTTGCAATTTGGGGTGTCAGTAGTTTATAGACTCAAACAAAAATGTTCCTTTTGCCCAAACACATACCTATAAGAAGTAAAATCTGAAAAACTGATCATTTTGCAGTGGTCTCTTATTTAGTTTTTCTAGAGCTGTATAACATTTGCTACATAGACATTGCAAACAGTCTGTAATCAATCTTATGATTTCCTGGTCTGAAAAACTTGTTTCCTTCAGACAGCAGGCCGACCGGGAGTGGCCACATGAGTGATGACAGAGAGCAGATGAACCATCTGCAGAGACACTGCTGGTCCACCGCCACACGAAAGATCCTTTCTTCGATGCCCAGCCGCACTGCTGGTGAGATAAAACGTCTCTCGCTGCTTTTGAAAAAAATGTTCACCGGGTGATACGATCTTTCTGTGGCTGTTAAAAGTAAGAGTCAAGCAAATGTCCTTAAAAATAAAAAAACAGCTTCGTTGACAGGGCAAAACAGTGCTGAAGGCTTTTCCAGGCATGCAACACACTCCCCTCAGACACACAGATGCCAAACCACGTCCCAAAGTTCTTCCCACCACTCCAGACCCGTCCGGGACGACCTTGTCCTGATGGATTTGGAAGAAATCAGGGGTCAAGGTAAAAAGGCCTGTTGCTCATGTGAATCTTCCTGTTTTTCTCTCTACACTGAGAGTCAATGAGATAAATTCTAGATTTTGATTTTCACAGAAAAGAAGAAGGAGCCATTGGTATCCAGCCTCCGGGGTCTCTCGGTGGGCGATGGCATGCGTAAGCTGCGAGCCATGCCACTTAGCCTTGCAGATAAGAAGGAGCTCAGGTACATGTGGTGCTGAAAACATGAGAGGAGCTGAGAATAAAAGGCTCATGACACTTTGGTAACTAAGGCGTTGTTTATACAGTAACAATTGCAGCATAAAACAAGGGAGCCTTTTGTTGCAATTGGGAATTTCACTCTTTTGATACCAGAATGGAATCTGGCGGTGCCACAATCCTTTCCATCACTGTGTGGTGTAAGATGTAATTCTTGTGAAAACAATGATGTCACCACACCATTTTGCACCCATCTGTATCAACAATGTCGCCTCAGCAAGCTGCTGATTTTACAAAATCCTTTGAATTTATTGATACTACATGAACAGTGTTGATTTGTTGGACTACTTTTGTGATCAATGGAAACAGATTATTTTATCCACCAACTTCTTAACCCACACATAAATAAACAGTGGCATTTTCTGGATAATGTAGATGGAAGCATTTAAATTCAATGGTGTTCAAATGGCAGCTACTGGCCTGGCATGTATACCACAGCGTTTTCTATAGTCTTTGCAGATTCTTCTGTATAGGGAACCACAAAGCTTTTCTGGTTTTCAGGTGCCCATTTTCAAGCATTTCAAGCAGACCTAGATATGCTTTTGCCATCTATGATGTTTTACTTCCTCTTCTATTTCTTTTTAGGCAACTTGCTTTCAGTGTAGCAGAACCTTCACTTATCACCAGCAATATTCTATGCCGCAGCTGTTTCAGCTTGTGCATTTCAAGGGTGAGTTACAAATGTGATGAAGAATAGATTATTGATTGCCGTAATGCTCAGTCACTTGTCTTGCTCCCTTCAGACTTGGCGTCAATGCTACTTCAGATGCGTCGCCATCTTTGCTTCCCTCCGGTTGTGGCACCTGCCCATGAAGCGACTGTGCGGACGATTTGGAACCGGCGTGCTCTCCTACTTCCTGTTTCTCCGAACCCTCCTGCTGTTTAACGTCCTCCTCTTCATCATTAATGGCCTGTTTCTGGTAATCCCTCAAGCCATCTGCCCCCCTCCGTATGACTCCAATCAAAAGACGTTCACTGGTCTTCAGCTTCTCACAGGCGAGGTGAGATGTGGTTGACTTGTACTTATTGTCCTTTGATCTGTGGCATTTTCTTGAACTAAATCTCTCCTGTTCTCCCTGGCAGGGATACCTTTCTCAGACTGTGATGTTTTACGGCTACTACAGCAACACCACCATCAAAGATAGTCAAGCTGCTGTCTCAACTGGTGGTTCTTGTGATGCCATCAGATCCCAGACGGTGCCATACAGCATACCTGCAGCCTACTTGTTCACCATCGCCATCGCCTTCTTCATTATCTGCACCATCCTGGTGTACAGGTCGGACGATAAGTTAATTTTTAGACGTGTTTGTGTTATTTCATTGCTGGTTTATGACTTTATGATTCTCCTGCAGCATGTCCAAGTCCTTTGGAAAAAGTTTTGATGTCCTCAAGTCTGATAGGAATCTGGCAGCAAAGGTGTTCTGCTCCTGGGACTTTAAAGTCAGCAAGAAGACATCTGTGAGACTGCAGTTTGAGAAAATCAGCACTCAACTTAAAGTATGCAATCATTTAAGCATTCAATTAGACTCATCGACATCAGTGTTAGGTAGACAAACATATGACAAAACAGAGAACAATGCCTGACTGCATGTGTTGCACAATTTACCACAGGCTTGGTCCATTTTTCACACTATCTCAGGTTTTGTGCAGACGTGTTGAAGGAACACAGGAAGTTGATATTTTTACACTCTAATGAACCTATTCATTGTTATAAGTTTTCGTTCATTGTCCAGATCATTTAAATGCTACTTGTGCATGATTACAAATGCTGCTTTTCTAACAGGAGCTGATTTCTGAGATGATGAGCAGAGAAGATAAAAAGAGCAACTTGCAGAAACTCTCCCTCCTCATTGTGCATCTGATAGCATGGGTCATATGTCTGGCCAGCATCTTCCTGGGGGCCCTGGTGGTGCACAACCTGTCTGAGGTTAGAGTAAGCTGTACAAGGGGCACCATACAATCACACATAATACAAGAAGAATACAAGAAATACAATATTATATAGTGGAAAAATTATGTTGTTTGAAGCTTAGATCTGAATCTAAGATAACACAAAACCCAGGGGTTAATTTCCCTAGGTTATTAAAAGTTTTTTTTCTCTTTCTGTTTTGGGGATGACTAATAGGATTTTAGATTTGTCCTGGTTTAACTTGAAGAAATTTATTGCCAAAAGCTGTGAGAATTCCTATAGAAATAGAAATGAATATCTTGACGGTTGATATAATGTAAAGGTGAGTCTACCTCAAAAGCAAGATATTCAATATTCACGCCATTACAAAACTCTGTAGAGAAAACGGCCGCAATCCATCCTCCTTTCCTTTCCTCCTTGCAAAACTGTGTCCTGTAGGTTGCTAGCTTGTCGTTTTTTGTTGTTTCACGAGGCAGGAATTTAAAAAAAAAAGGTAACATGCAGTTAGCAGATGGGGTAAAGAAATAGTCCGCCAATGGCAAGCATATACCCTCCATCTACATCTGTGACACCAGGCTAGGTCTTGACTCAAAACATACAATGCAAATTCTTTTCAAATATCAGATCATTAACCATAAAGGATTTGTTAGCCAATGACCTGACATTAAAAAGAGATAATTTTAGCTGTAGGGATTCTGTGACAGGAAAGGAGACTAGATTTGGCAAATTTAAGAATACTGAGACAGGCTCCAGATGGTCTGTGATTGCTACGATGTGTTCCACCATGCCACAGGCTGTTTAATATGTTTAAGGAAGAGGTCTGTCTTATCTCTGAGATAGTTGAGTGATGATGTCTGTGGTTAATGTTGCTTAATAGTTCTTATTCTTGTCCTTCTTGTTTGGGTATGGCATCCTA
The DNA here is from genome assembly GCA_030544235.1 of Lepturacanthus savala. Classification (NCBI taxonomy): domain Eukaryota; kingdom Metazoa; phylum Chordata; class Actinopteri; order Scombriformes; family Trichiuridae; genus Lepturacanthus; species Lepturacanthus savala. Next base: position 6,058,247 of record CM060482.1, on the reverse strand, counting down.
AGACCCTGATGTAGGTTGGCGCAGAGTAGTTTGGATCCGGCGATGTTTGAATGAACACCATCAGGTTTAAAGAGGCCTTTATGGTTCCAAAAAGATCGTTAATAATCTTCATCCCATGGGTGAGGCCGCATATGTCAGCCATGTATTCAGGTCAGGAACTGCTAAAAGATTTGATTCCTTTTCTCACAGTTGGAACGCAGAGATGAAGACATGCAGTTCCTCAGTTTTTCCAATGGCAGTGAAAAGTCTTTTTTTTTTTCAGGATCTCAGAGACCATTTTCCTTCACAGAAAGCCAAAAGCCCCAAAAAACATGTGGATAATAATTCTGATATCACTTGGAAAAGGTTAATTGGCCATTAGCTCCCAAACAGATGTGTCAGCCATAGTTAGAATTTCAGTATTTTTCATTCTAATATGCTTATAGACAGTATGTTTACATGACACTTAAGATACACAGATAATTTGAATAGACTTTGGTTTTCTCCAGCATGTATACGCCTCGGAGTTAAACAAGACAATACAAACCCACGAAAGCCAGTTGCAAAAGAAGAATACAATCAAAGTATAATCAAGTGTGGAGTTAGCTGTGTTTCCTCTGGCTCTCATCCTAGAGGTGGTTTTGTGGCTAATGCTAATGCTAGAGGTTGGATTAGCTTCACTGTCACATATTTGATGCAGCATTTTAATAATTCTTTTCAAGCTGCATTATCCCCAGATTTTGATGGGTTTGGAGACATAGCTTTTACATTCTCCTATGCTAATCAGAGAGGCTTTGTACGCTAGGCTAGGCCACAGACAACCCTCTGCTGATGATGCACCAGCTGCGCCATAACGGTGCCATTAGGATTTTCAAAACAAGGGATTCCCCAACAGGATCTTTAAAACTGAATAGTCTATTCAAAAATGATTTACACTGATGACAGTGGGTGGGATTTTCCACCAAATTAAGTTTTATGGACACAAATTAGTCAGCAGAGCCCGGCCTTTTGTTAGCTAGGTACTTGAATTTGTCTCAGTATAGGGTTTCTGTTGTTTCACAGTAAGTTTTCCCCAGAGACAGTGGTGGAAAGTAACAAAGTACTATAATTAAGTATAGTTTGTATTTCACTTGAATATTTCCATCTGATGTTACTTTATACTTCCAGTCCACCACATTTCAGAGGAAATATTCTACTTTTTACTCCACTGCATTTGAAGAATTGACATAAATCAATATACTTCATTATGTTTACTGTTGAAATTGACACTGTTATTTGATAGTATATTAAACAAACATGCATGATAGTTGTATATTATGCAGTATTTTGATAATAATCTACCCAAAGTATCTAAAATCTGCTTCAGTTTGGTGAACTACAACATTAACAAGCTCTCATGGTTGTTGATGATAAAAACAATACTGTAATAATATAACAGTCTGTTTAATGAGTACTTTTAATTGATCTTGAACTTATACTTAACATTTTGAATTCAGGACTTTTAAATGTAATTGAGTATTTTCACAGTATTTCTTCTTATACTTAAACTTAAAGCTAATTGTAGTTTTAAAAATGATTCTCAAATCCAACCACAGTTTGTGAACTTCTCCTTTTTTATTTCCTTGCAGAAGTTTTATATTTGTCTGCTGTTTTGTTTAAACTCACTATGTGTGAAAATCTGAAAGTCATCAGAGTGTTTCATGCATCCCGTCTGACATTCATTTGTTTTCAACTGGTAACAATACTATGGAAACTAGAAACAAATGGTGCCAAGATGCATTTAATTGAAACATATTTATCAATAAGAGCTTTTAGACACAACATATGCATAATTCTCTTCTGCTTTAACGCATTGAACTTCCTCCTATTTTGAATTTAGAATTTACTTAGGTTTTCTTGTTTTTTGTTTTCTCAATTTTGATCATGCATTGTACATATTGACTTTATTTCTGAATAGGTTTTGAATCCCAATAGGCTACCAGCATTAGAAAATGCATACTTCTTTATCATTATCAAAGCCTATAGTATATTTCCTTTGAATTTTAGAATATTGCAGAATTTTAGAATATTGCAGCTTAAAGCTAAGCTATGTGGCAAACACAAGTTTATGATACTTACTGTAGGAAGATCATTTCTACAAATAAAAAGTGCATCTGTGAATTTTGAAGTGTAACTGCAGTAAAAAGCTCACAAACAAACCAGGTGTCATTTCTGCAGCACTCTAATACTGTACACTTGAAATGTCTATTCGGCTGTAGTTTCACACCTTCTCCAGTCACTCAAAGTCAGTCACCCCTTCTTTCACAGGGTGTTATCAACAAGACAAGGACTTCCCATGACGGTGAAGTGCTGCTCTTGTCTGCAGTCGTGTCGGCCATTAATCTGTTACTCCCTGGAATCTTCAACCTGTGTACTTGGATAGAGAAGCAGGACTCACCGAGTGTTCGTGTCTATGTCTCTATCTTTAGGTGAGAAGATGAACAACATTCTCCCCCTATAGAATTCCTTATAGAACAGTCATGACTAAGCAGAGATAGACTTGTAGAGCAATATGATTTAGGTCAAATATTAAATATTTATTCCTATAATATATAACTTGATCTTCATTTATTTTTTTTGTTTTGGTACATGGTAATACGATTTTTACTTCATAGACAAAAGAAAATAAGGACCAGATACAAAATGGAAGGCCAAATTCCCAAAAAAGGTCCCACGAGAAGATCACATGTTTTTTGATGATGGTTTTCTAACTGAAACACTTATATATTTGGTATTTGTCCTCTGTTAAATGAAAAATTGTCACAATTTTCTCAGGAACTTGTTGTTGAAGGTCAGCTTAGTTGGAGTGCTGTGTTTCCGCTGGCTGGGGAGAATTGCGGTGGAACCAGAAAATCAGGGTCTACAGGTAAAAAGCATCCACATATTTGAGCTCATAATTACAGTTGTGACACAACACGATATATATATATTTTTACATGTATTTAATCTCTCCGTTTGTGAGCAAGGAATCTGTCATCTGGTGAATGTGTGTCTTTTTGTCATTTAAACAGTTTATAGTGTCTATGTCATTAATGACCATCCTGATCCTGCATATAAGGGGTTTAGGGAACATCTATAAATTGTAGCTTCTGTCATGGGGTATTTAGAGGAGGGGCATAGATCGTTCTAGAAATTGAGAAGTTGTCACTGTACAAATACCTTAATTAATGTCTTCAGGACAAAAGATGATTTACAATGTGTCCTAACCTTATCAGAGATGTGAAACAACCGCTTCTTGTGCCTATGTTGTTCGCAGTGTTGGGAGAACTCAGTGGGACAAGAACTATATCGCTTGCTCCTGATGGACTTCGCCTTCACGGTGCTTTACACTTTTTTGGGAGAGTTCCTGTGGAGGCAAGTTTTCGGCTCATATAACTTGATTGGGGTTCTTTTTATCTGTTGATATTCTGCTGAAACCTGCCGTCTTCCGTTCAGGCTCTTTTCCATGTGTGTGCTGAAAAGAAAAAGGAAGCCGGTGTTCGACATTGCTCGTAATGTGCTGGAGCTCATATATGGGCAAACCCTCACTTGGTAATTAACATTTTATTACAAATGTGAATCTCATCGCTTAACACAATCCCCCGAAAAAGTGAACATTAATTTTGTTCTGTTCTCCTCAGGCTCGGAGTGCTGTTTGCTCCATTGCTTCCTGCCGTCCAGATCATTAAACTGCTTGTTCTGTTTTATATGAAGAAGGTTAGATAAGACTACAAGTGTTGACCTCTGAAGGCCTTCTTGGTTTGACGCACTAAATGTTATTTCTTTCCTTTCTTCCCCAGAGCAGTCTGAAACTCAACTGCCAGGCATCCAGAAAGCCCTGGAGGGCCAGTCAGATGTCAGCAATTTTCATCTCTCTGTTGTGGTTCCCCTCATTTCTCGGCGCTGCTGCGTCTGTCACTTATACGATTTGGAAGTGAGTATGACAAAAAAAATATTTCCCCTTCTGTCAATGAATGACTTGCGACTCATACCAACAGACTTTGAATACAATTACAAGCATGATTACCATCTTGTAACCACACTGTAAAAAAAGAATAGTCAGAAAGTATTGTGAGTTTGACTTTTTTAATGGGATTTGTTGATAAGAGTAATACTTGCCATTTTTTTATGTTTAATCTAATTCAATATGCTGGAGTTTGGAACCCAGTGGAAAAGGTGTCACTGTCCATTTCCACTATTTCCTCAAAACCCGTCCTGCTTGTCATCCACAGGATAAAACCCTCATCCACCTGCGGCCCGTTCAGGAATCTCCCCACGATGTTCCAGTCGATGGTGCTGTGGTCCAGACAGTTGGAGAACTCTCACCCAGCCTTGTCATGGCTCAAAACAGTTTACGAATATCTAGTGGATTACCCGTTGTTCTTATTCCTCGGCAGCGGAGCTTTTCTGTGAGTGGTGACTGATATTATTTCACTAATCTATAATGTTAGGAATCTCTTGTCTTTCTGTATGTGTGTCAAATATGCCAGTTTTGGCCTTGGTCACTTTTGAACTGTCTCAGAATTAAAATCGGTCATTTTTTAAGGGCATCATTTTTTTTTGTCACCTTTAAATTTCATTAATCGTCACCAAATTTGAAACAGGGTATAACCCTAACCCTAACCCTACTACTACATACTATTCCAGATTTTTGATGTTCCAAAAGGCCCCTTGAATTTTGCTTAAATGCTATTGGCACGCCTTATAATACAAATAATGTAATATCTTCTGAACACTTTGTGCTATTGTAACCATTATCAGTTTTTCTGATTTTACTACCTGTGTAGTACAATGTTTGGGAAAATGTCCCCTAAATTCCAAATAAAAATATTATCATTCAGAGCATTTATTTGAAAATGATAAATGGTCAAAATAGTAAAGATACAATGTTTTCAGACCTCAAACAATCCAAAGAAACAAGAAGAGTTCAGAAATCAATACTTGATGCAATAACCCTTATTTTTATCACAGCTTTAATGCATCTTAACATGTTCTCCACAGTCTTTACCATTGTTCTTGGTGACTTTATTCCACTCCTGGTTCCTCTTTAAGCAGAATGAGGTGTTCATGTGTTGGAATTCAACAGACGTTGAAATGGAATAGCTGGAATACATGTAGAGATGCTGATTTCAGAAAAAAATGCAGTGGTCTCTTTTTTTCCAGAGCTGTATGTAGATATGATGTCTGAGTGAACATGATAAATTTGGTGCCATCTGGCCAATAGGTGGCACTGTAGCACAATCATGTATCTATAAAGAAAGGTATCTGTCTGTCTGTATGCATGCATGAATGTCAACTTCAGACATGAAGGGTGTGTATTTTTAAGGCCTGGGGGAGTGTAGTGGATTAGATGAGCTGTTCACCAAAGGGTCAAATGGTCACTGCACTTGTATTTGAAGTTAACGTTCTGCTCTGCTTTAAATCTGAATTGATCACTTTATTTTTTCATTTTTCAGAATCGTGATATACATTCAAACTCAAGTTGTCGATGGCCAAAGGAAAATCATCAGTCTGTTAGAGAAGCAAATTGATAATGTATGATAATAATTAAACATAATATAATATATAAGGCATAATTAAACTTTTAAAAAATGTTTTAATCAATGGCACATGGTAATAGTGAATTTATTTCTTGTATACAGGAGGGTAAGGACAAAAACTTCCTCATCATCAAACTGCAAGAGATCTCTACGGATTAGCCCGGCTCCCCCTCATTAGATAAGGTGCGTTGCGAATGTTTTACATCCTCATTTTGATTGCAACACACTTTTATTTTCTCATTGTTTTAACAAGCTTGTGTATGAGCTGCGTTTCATTTGTGTCCCTGTAAAACATTTTCCTGTTTTGTCTTCTTTCTGTTTAATTGTGTGTCTGTCAGCAGAAGAAAGAAAAAAAAGCATTCCAATGTATTTTGTCATCTTCTATACCCGCAGGGGTTTGCTGCCGTAATGCTCCCGGCGCATTTCGGCGACAGGCAGATTGATTGGCTGCCACATGGTCGCCAGCCAATCATGGGGCACACACACCATTCAATCACACCTTCGGGCAATTTAGAGTCACCAATTAACCTCAACATGTTTTTGGACAGTGGGAGAAAGCTGGAGTTCCTGGTGAAAAACCCACATGGGTAGAACATGCAAATTCCCAGGACCCAACAAGGTCTTGAACCTGCAACCTTCTTGCTGTGAGGTAACAGCACTAACCCCTGTGCCACCATGTCGCCCACCCAATGTATTCTGTTGTTTGTTAAATTCTAAATGTGCTGGATGGACAAAAACTGACTGAAAAGCTGTGTATCCTTGTATTATATTATTTTTTATATCGTAGTTATTTTTTTTAGAAACAACTTTAAATCTAAAAACTAATGTTCACGTTTTAGAATCATGAATGTGTTGTAATATCAGACAAAATAAATTAGTCTTTAACTGAAAAGGCTCTCTCTCTCTCTCTCTCTCTCCTCTAAGCACAGACATTTAATGTTGCAGGGCTTCATTTTTTGGTAACTTTCTGTAACATTTCTTGTCATAAATGGCCCACCACCACATATAATCACCACATATCTCCTTATGTAGTTTGAAATGCTTTTGGGATGAATAATTATTTGTCTTATAATATGTTTAAAATATATTTCAGGTTGAAATAGAAGGGGTAGTGTTCTATAGAGGGTCTATAGGTGAGTTTCAAAAATCCGCCCTTCTCAATGAGCATTAATGCTAAGTTAGTGAGGATTTAGAGGTGTCAGAATCTGAAGTGCTCGAGGGCTCAGTTGCACCTCTTCTGAGTCCTTTCCGTAAGTCTGCACGGCATGCAGACTTCGCTAAAGGGTATTACCCACAATTCACAGCGTTGTGACATTCACGACAGAGTTTACAAACAAGCATGATCAAAGATGCCGTCATGGCTGGAATGAAGAAAAACAATAAGATAACTTCTAAAGAAAATAAAATACTCTAAATTTATTAAAATATTGCCCAGTATTGCACATTTAACTTTAAACTCTATCACATTTTTATACGTATTTAACATATAAGATTATATTTTTTATACATATATTTACATTTGAAATTATTTGATAAATTATTGCATAATTATCAAATTAAACAATTTCAATTGCTTGTACTGCAGCTTGAAAAATGATGAAATCTGGCTCATGGTGCCTTCTGTGGTGGCATTTGAATATTGGATCATGTAAAATCAAGTGTCAACAACATAAGTTGTCAGTTACCAAGGTAACATGAAAGTTTGCTAATGTTGTCCCATTTATACCTTTTGAGCCCTTGACTCTTTACACACTTAATCACTTACAGGTGATACCAGTTATGTCTGTGAGGGTTTTAGGGCTTTGTTTGCAGGAATTTGAAACTCCTAACCTAAATACTTCTGGTTTCCAATCACCCAATCAGGCCCTATTTTAGAAAAATTATGTATGGTGATCATGACGAGAGACAAATTATTGTGTAATCCCATTTGATTTGCGTCATGAATCACACGTGTGTATGATAAATAGAAAAAAAAACCTGTTTAAAAAAGTTAAACTAATGATGATTTCTTGACTTTGAAATTATCTTTTCAATAGATAATGTGTGATATATGGAGCAATACAATTGCGATTTCCATTGGCTACCCTTTCTGAAATAGAGTCTCACTGGGTAACCGAAGCATAATGGAACAATCATTTAAGTCAAAAGTCCTAGAATAAATTGTACATATGCTATTGTAACAGTTTCCTAGGCTGCACACACACACTTGCAGGGATTTAAAAAAAATGTTTTTTTGCTTACAACATAAACCATTGGACAAGTTCTGTTGAAGAGGCTGTAGAGCTAATTAAAGCAGGTTGTACATATATATATGTTGGTACCTTTAACCTGGGATGCATGCTATGTATATATATACATTGTTCATCATATTAGCATATTAAGTGTGTCTGTGTGTATGAGAGAGAGAGAAAGAGGCTGGTTATAACCGGTACTACAACTTTATAGTATTGGCTATGGCTCATGAGCATGGCAACCAAACAAAACAAAAACATTCTGAATGTACAAATCCTTCAAACAAACAAATAAACACTGAATTCCTGTATTGGTAATTCAGAAACTAAAATTAGACTAAAATGAAAACTGAGTTCCACTACCTAAATCCTGACTAAAGCAAAAAAAAGTCTAAAATATGAGTCTCACTAAATAGAATTGTGACATAGGTTGTCTGAACAGTGATGACAGTTGATATGTTGTTCAGCGTTATGGGAATTAGTAGAGGTCCTGTTATGGAGGTGAGAGTATTGATGTCCAAAGACCAGCTCGCTGCAGGTTTACTCATACAACTTCCCTTTAAAACAAGATTGACGTGTTGCCGCTGCGTTGGAAGTGTGTCAGTTTAGCCTGGATCACTTCCATTACCAAGTGCGCAACAATGTCAAAAATCTGTATTTGCATGAACGCGTCGACAACCACTGCATTTCCCCCTAACTGCTGAACAAGTTCAGCAGCTCTTTGACCAGCAACTCGAACTTGTTTTTGTGAACTTTAACTCAAAAGCTAAAATGAAGGAGGAGATTTAACTGCTGCGACTTCAGAGAGAAGCTATATAAACAGGTCTCTTTTGGATTTTGAGTAAGTCGCTACTTGGAAACGCACAAGCATCTCAACAATGAACTCCGGTAAGTTAACCGCTTTCTTGACTTCATGCCTCGTCTGCTAAGAAATTGTTTTTCTAGTTTTACATGCAGTTAAATCGTTTGATTTAATTTGTTTTGCAAATATTCTCCTTTCAACAGCCTTTTCAACTGTTCCAGATAAGATGGACGTGAAGGCAACACCTCAGAGAAGAGTGTACATCTGTCTTCCAAAGATACACATGGCTGGGTTGGCTAAACATTATGAGCTGGTAAACTGATATTACTCTCTTTCCTGCAGTGGGAATTTACTTGGTGCATCTCAATTGTCTGTAATCATTTTAGCTACTTGTACTTTAGTTGAGTATTTTCCATTTGATGCTACTTTATATTTCCACTCCACTCCATCTATTCAACTCAATTTATGTTACTTTTTTATTTTCAGATTGAGATTTTTCATGAAAGAATACATTTTAATACTCTAATTGTTGTGTTTTTATTCTTCTTCCATACTGATATCCAATGCATATTTTATTAATTTTATGCATTGTGGAATTTCTTCCATCACTGCTGGATGCATCATACTGATTAATATTTATGACTTAATTAGCCCTAATATATAATGACCCTTTCCATGTTCTATTGTATATAGGACCATGGATTGGTTATAAGACATCTGAACCCTTACTTAAATGAAGGATACGTACAGGCTTACTTCAGGGAATGGGGAACCATTACAGCATGTAAGGTACAGTTTGAAAATATATACTGATCATAATATTAAGTGTGCTTGTCAATATATTTCTGTATATACTATTATTAATGGTCACCTAATATAAAGAATCCTCATGTCTTTTGGATTGGATTCCAGATTAAAAAGAGCTCTGAGAAAAATGGGACAGTCACCTATGTGAGGTTTTCTACAGAGGATGAAGCAGACAGAGCAGAATGGGCTGGTCCTCACTTCCTTGGAGGCTCTGAAGTGGAGGTGAAACGAGTTGTCAGTCCAAAAGTGAGTATTGTTTTTTTTTATGTGGTTTAAAAAGTGTGCGTTTGCTGCCTTCATGAGGCGACTTATGAAAACATGTCTTCATTCATTCAAGATGGAGGAGGATCCAGGTGAGAACGCCGCCGCAGTGACTGCGTTGCCTCGACCACGACGTTCAATGGGCCTGGGCTACATCCTCGAAGATGCTCAGTGGTTGGATGATGAGCTGAATGATTAATCTTTGTGTACTTAATGCACATGGCACACATTTTTGCCAGATTGTGTATTTTTCAGTTCATTTTGAAATCTCAACCTATTCTCCAATAGGTCTGCAATACACTATGAAATCAAGATTGTTCCTTTGTCAAAATCTGAATTTATCTCATTATCAGCTTCTATTTCATTTTAGGCTGCAGTGATGGTTAAGCTATAGGGAAAACTAAAAAAAAATGAACATACTGTAAATAAAGAAGACACTTGCGTTTGAAAATATGTATATATTATATAACTCTCCTGAGTATTATATACTGTAGATTTATTGTGAGATGTGGAATATATTATTGTGCTGATTTTATGTTGTGTGTGGGTGTATGACAATTTTCTACCTTGAGTAAATAATAAAAAATGAAGCAGCTGGGGAATGCAAACATGATTTTTAAAAAATGAAACTGCAAAATGATGTAAGCCAGAATATACACTTTATTTTTCTTAAATGTTCTATATGCTTTTTAGTTTCTGTTATTGTTTGGGTTTTTTTTTGCTTCAGGTAAATACTTCATCATCTTACCTCTTTATTAAAATTGGTGCATAAGTTTAAAACATATTAAATAACAAAATATGCTTACTTAATTTGAACGAATTTAATTGAATAGAAAACATTTGGATCTGGTTTCTGCTGTTTACAACGTACAGGCGGCGGTGCGTCTGACGTCAGAGATTATTAGCCAATCCGCACGCAGAGCGCCAAATTTCACTCACAGCGTCAGAAACATGGCGGAAAACACGGACATTGCATTTAAGAAGGTACGAGCTAGCTGCCTTTGTTATTAGTTGTTAATATGTTTACCTGTATTATATTAGTTGCTTCTGCTTCTTCATTAAATTGCAGTCGCCGCTAAAACAGGAGGCAATTTGTTGCTAGTTGAGCCACATTCACGGTCGCACTCCCTTAAATGACATACGGGGGCTTCTTTCATTTAGTCTTTACTTTTTTCTCCGCGTACCAATCTTTTAAAAACAGGCCTTACCCTAAAGTTACGTTTGTTGTCCGTCCATGCGGGTGTTTTTTCTTTTATATAGCCTTTTGCTTAAGTTTAAAATGTGTTTTAATCGTGTCTCTTAATTTCTGTCAAACACAAATGTGTAATTCCTGGATTCACCTGCGTTGTAGTGAATCATAGACGGTGGCGCTGTTGAGCAGATTTTTGTTTTACACTCGGGGCAGTGACAATTAATGGTTGACGAGATGAAAAATTCAAAAAGCTTTTAAAATACAGTTTCAAAAGCATTCATCAGTTATCTCAAAATGTACGTTTTATGTTCATGTTGGTTTCATGGCACTTGGAAGTCCATTTGTTCCTTTTTTTGCTTTTTGTTGACACAAGTTGATGGAATGATAGTGATAACAAACAATTTACTAAATTAGACTTAAGGGTTTAATATAGCATTGTACTAGACTTAGATCATAACCCGGAAAGGTAACTCTAAAATTTGTTTCTCAGACCACTTACTGAGTCACTATCACATACACTGCAAGCTGTAATGTGCTGTATTCTCCCCATTTTCAGGAAACGACACACAAACTCTTATCAAGTTTCTTTAAGGAGGACAAAACCAAAAGTGAGTTGGAGAAATATTCTCCCCAAACAGTTTTTAGTCTTGTTGTCCTGTCTCAACAAATCTCCCTTTGTTACAGTAAGTGGTGATGCTGTGCTGCTCATGGCAGAGATGCTGAAAATATTTGTCCAAGGTAAGATATATGATGGCCACAGCTGTATACTGTGTAATACACTATTACTGAATTATTTGATTATGTGTCATCTCATTTCCAGAAGCGGCTGTGAGATCACAGAAACAAGCTGAATCTGAGGACTGTGACAAAGTAGAAATCGAGCACTTCGAAAAGATCCTTCCTCAGCTGGTGCGTAGTTCAAAAGAGACAAAACTGGGACTTTAATGCTTAATCAAAGGCCAAATATTTAAATTCACACTATTGTTCAAAAGGTTGGGGTCACAAAATGTCCTTATTTTTGAAAGAAAAACACATTTTTTTTCAATGATGATAACTTTAAACAAATCAGAAATACACTCTATACATTGCTAATGTGATAAATGACTATTCTAGCTGCAAATGCCTGTTGTAGCAATATCTACATAGTTGTCTAGAGGCCCATTACCAGCAACTATCACTCCAGTGTTCCAATGGTACAATGTGTTTGCTCGTTGCATCAGAAAATTAATGTAATTCAATTTTCTATTCATTTTACAACTCATGGTGGTAAATAAAAGTGTTACTTTTCATGGGAAACACTGAATTGTCTGGGCTACCCCAAACTTTTGAACTGTAGTGTAAGTTTGTTTTTTAATACTGTCTGAAAATGACTACAGATTATTTAAGGCCTGATAGTCTCTGTGTAAAAGGTGTGCAAACTTATAGCATGTGCAAATAAACACACAAACTGACCTGTGTGCAAGGTAACACGCCTTAACTATACACAATATGGGGCATTTCACACTAGAAGAAATTAGATTAGAAAATAGAGTAATAAAACACACACTTTGATCTAACAAGCCTAAAGATAAGTTCTGTGATGTCTGTCTGTCTGTCTTAATTTATTACATTTAAAAAAAAATCAGCTGTTTTATTGTGCATTTATTGTATTGAGGGGGGAGACATAAGAACAATAAATAATATTTCCAATATTAATCACTGTTTTTTGTCTCATTTCCATTTCAGCTGATGGACTTCTAGAATTCTATTGACGCCACAAGATGGAGCCAGAGTGCTACATGCAGGTTCCTACTTCAACCCAACCACTTAAGTTTCAATAACTATAGTTTTACTCATTATATTTTCTGTACAACAAATTTCATAATCACTCAAATGTGAGATTACATTAAGACCCCCCCCCCTCTATTTATTTGAGTTGTGTTGATTTTGAAGTAGAAAGTGGCCTCCATGCCACCACCAATAAGGGCCCACCTGTGCTCCTCTGTGCAACAACAGGTGCTTCCAGCATGCTCCATGGCGCCCTTCATCAAAGCCTCCTGGAGCAGTTGGAAGCAATTAGAGTAATAAGGGGAGCAGCCAGTCCCTTAGATGATGACAAGTGCCAGGAAAAAAAGAAGTACCCCCTCCGGCCACTTTGAAGTTCCCTTTTGCTGTCCTGCGATGTTTAGTTAGAGGTGGGGGGAAGGGCAAAGGGGACCTCTGGCACAGGGGGAAAGTTGAATGGGAGTGTGTGTGCACGAATGTGTGCATGTGTTAGCCAAACATGGCCAGAGACCACACGCATAGATACTCTGTTTGAAAGGAAACATAACAAAACACATTGGAACATGGTCCAAGAAGAGCAGGGTGTAATTCTGAAGGTAAATAAACAAAAGAGGAGAGTAGTAGAGGTGCTTTCTCTCCTTTCATCACAGCAGAGGGGGGAAATCAGCACTGCGAGGGAGTGGGTAATGTGGGGTTTTCTAACCGAAGTGCCTCTGATGGTTTTCCACCAGCGGTGCATTTGACCGACGTGTCTTCGCTATGAGTCAGCATAGCTGCACAACACCTCACTCTATTTATTTGTGTGGCTCTTGGGTGACTCACTGCACTGCTTACAAACGCCGCTCAAATACAGCTGGAAGCAACTTGAAGTCAAAAGTCCAGTCCCCGATAGGTGCTCAAGGACACAGCACCTGGAATTTGACCTCGCACCTTTTTAGTAGGGCCCAGACTGGATTTGTGTTTCCCCAGAGTAACTTCAAGCCTTGTGGGAGAAAGTGTGTTTGGTTAAGTGATGTTTAGTTTAATGATGCCACGAGGACCCATAGGGCGCTGAAATATTTTATGTCACATAAATAATTTGTCGGGTTAATAATTTCCGACGTTAATAGCGGCAAGTCTCGCCTTGTGGCTTTTGAGAAGTACTGTACGCCGCCGAGCCACCGCTTTGACAACCTGCTCATTCGGATGAAAAGCTGTGAGCAACATTCAGCAGACTCCCTTTTCATGATCCTGTTAAAAACGCGTCCTCACTACTTACACACACACATGAACGTGATAAGATACACATTGTAAAAGGTTTCACTGGAACTGAAATGGATCTTTCCCAAACTGTCAACTCTTGCAAATGTAATAAAAACACATTTATTCTGTTGGATCTCTCTGAGATTTTTTTTTTTATTATTTCTACATTGTTGGAAGGTCTGTATTAGTGAAGTGGTGCACTACTGTACAACTTCTCTCCTTATGCATCTTAGTGGAACAAATTACATCTGAAGGCAGTATTATTAAACATACGAAAGCAGTTAGGACAAAAATGGGGAGGGGCGTTGAAGAGAGTAATGAGTTAAAGCTTTTCTTGATCATACATTAAAGGCAGGGAGTGTCGACAGCCAGTCCAGACGCTTTGGAGAAGCTCCGGAGTGAGAAGCTTTTCCCAGGAGACAGAGACTAATCTGTCTCCAGCGTTCTGGCTGGTCTTTGGACGGCACTGCACATAGGATAAGGGCTTCATTATTGCTCAGAGATATCTGCCTGATTGTAGTCATCAATATCAATAGAATTTATAGAAACACCAGTGAGTGCCTGGCTTATTCTTTAGCTTTTCTACATACACAGTTACATTTGGCCTCTTTTAGCTGTGTGGTTGTGTCGGTGATGACACGGCTTAATCCCCTTCTGACAGTTCATATCTCCACATATGATTTGTTTTAAAATGTTGTCCGTTTTGGAGATCTGGAAGTACCTGTTCTCTGTAGGTTTAAAGAGAGAAGTACCTGGGGTGGAGTCGTCTGCGTCAGTTTCGAGTGTCCCTCTGAGGGACTATGTCAGGATTATGTCAGATTTCATACTTATACTCTGTGGGTTTTTTTCTGTTCGAATGACACAGCTTGTACCATCTCTCCAACTTTCTGTCATCTCAAACCTCCTTTCTTCTTGGGCCTAAACCGGGTTCCCGTCTATGACAAGTGATTATAATACACCCAGAACAGTTACTTCCCTGACTGCCTGCTTTTCAGGAATGGCTGTAAAAACATCCAAGCAGGCAAAATCTGAAATGCATGGGCTATATCAAAGTCCATTGTCTTATATACTGCATAAACTTTTACCAATAATGTATGCACAAGAAAACATTTACCATACCTTCTTTTCCATTTGTAAGCCTGCAGTTCACTGGTCTCTTTTATCCTGACTGGCCTTGTACTTTTTTATTCAGTTCAGTTGATTGCAAAAAATCCTATAAAAGTGACAACTGGAAGCTTAGTTTTTGCAAAAACTGGGGAAAAAAGAATCTACAGGTGTTTGCATTCCCCAGCTGCTTTGCCAAAAGCACCATTTTACACTCATTTCAATTAAATATGCTTATGAGTGCTTATATAATAGATATGTGATGGCGTGCGTCTGCTCTTGGATGTTTGTGTGCATGTATGTGCTTGCATGCATGTTGTGCTTGATCTGGGGCTGTGATGCATTAGTGCTCAGGAGACAAGAGGCCCTTGTGGCCCCCTCATGGGCACGGCGCTGTCTAACCATGGAGGAATGCTGCAGGGGACACAGAGCAACTGCATTCCTCTCGGATACTTCACACGCAAGTCACACACACATGAAAAGTTACAAACATTTACGGCGCTGTCAAAAAAAAAAAAAAAAACACAAACAAAACATGACCACAGGCAGTTCAACGCGCATGCGTTTCTGAGGGGAAAAGCTCGCGTGTGTGGAGGGAATCCAAATATAGAGGCAGCATCTCTGTTGACTGTACACACTGCACACACACTGCTGTGACGTGCGGGTTTCCTGGAGACCCCGGGCCTCTCTGAGGGGCCTGGGGTCCTCGGGCTAAGCTTTAAGGAACCACAGGGCCCATGCCAGGCATGATTAGAAAATACCTAGCAGTTTGAGCCACTTGGGTGCTCTGCTGGGATCACTCCTAACTGGTTGTGGCGCTTGGCTGTTAGTCGGAGGCTGGAGATGGTCTGCTGCTGTGCTCTGTGTATTGGCTGGGGCTTTGGTAGCCATAGGGGGCGGAAGGGGTTCTTCCGGAACCAGTGAGGTGGATGATAAGGTCAAAGACCTTGGCATGCAGCTGAAGAGGAAAAAAGGGACCAAGAGAGATGTACAATTAGGCCTGGAGCTGGGTTATTTCTGGAGCCTTGTACTACTACCTCAACTACAGTACCCTCCTCTTCCACCGAAAGTCCCCTCTACTCTCCATCTCCGGGTAATCCCCTTACATAACACCGCACAAACTCAACGAAACAAGACCATTCAATTAATTTTGGGAGGGTCTAAAAATAAAGAAGCAGCTCGGTCAAGGTGACGTCAAAAAGGAGCGTGTGTCGGGGGAGGCAGACTGAGACCCAACGGGACCGGAGGTCAGCAGAGCACTCTATTTTTAGGTCCCATCAAAAGCTGTAATGTAAAAATACTGCGGCGCTGACCCTCACAAGATCTGTCAGTCACGCTTAGAGAAGCTGTGAGCCTGAAGGTCACACACTCGGTATGATGAAAGGGCTGATGTTTGAAGATATTTAAAAAGGAGCAAGTAATGACCGAAATCTCTTGATCTGGTGGCAGGTGGCACAGTGTGAAGTTGCCCTTTGTTAGACTTATTAAAGGACTTCATC
Source organism: Lepturacanthus savala (assembly GCA_030544235.1). Taxonomy (NCBI): domain Eukaryota; kingdom Metazoa; phylum Chordata; class Actinopteri; order Scombriformes; family Trichiuridae; genus Lepturacanthus; species Lepturacanthus savala. Next base: position 6,041,808 of record CM060482.1, on the reverse strand, counting down.
AGCAGACTTTCAAAGGCCTCAGCGCTCAGGTTACCATTACTGCAGTCACACCATACATATTGGGGACAAAAGGTTTTGAATGAAGATAACTGTCTTGATTTTCATGAACTTTGCACATTGAAGGAGATCAGACCACCGCTGGGTGGATATGACTTAGTCAGGTCCAGATTTTTGGACTTTTCAGTTTGATCTGAACCAAAATAAGAGGTGAGAAACATCTGCTGGACCAAACAGAAATCAGACAGATTTTGGTTTGGTTAAATAGAGGTTGTCTCTGTCACACTTTGCTCCCCAATCCTGAATGAACCCAGTGGCCACAGTTAGGAGTTAAGTTTATGTTCCCATTTTTTGTGTTGGGTCAAACAAGCCTGTCTAAAGTTCCCCCTCACAAGTCCAGAGGCCAACGTGTTGACTGTTTGTCCTCACAGTGGTTGGGGGCACCGGAACTCTAAATTAGCCCTGGTGAGTCAACAGGACAGCTTTCATGTAGACAAGGGCTCATGTCAGATTGCAGAAGAGGTCAGGATGTAGAGGTCAGAGGTCAGGATGCAGTGTTGGTCCTTGTCTTTAATAGCTTCCTGTCTGCTGTGTTGTGCAAACCTGAACGGTAATCCCTTGTATTACAGGTTCAAAGCAAAGAGATTGCCTTGCTCTCTGGTACAGGTAAGGCTCTTATCACTCCACTTGTACTTGGTCACACAGCTGCAGTTATTACGGAGGCAATGACGAGTTAAATGAGAGTGGAACCAAGGCTCTTTAAACATATCCTTTGTTTTGGTTTATCTTTATCAGCCATGCTAGTAGTGGCATAGCTCCATAGATGGCAATGTCATTCTGTCATTCCAGTCTGAAATAGCTCAACCTCTTTTGGGTGGATTGACCTACAGAGGATGTTTCCTACTGACCTTGGGGAACCCCTCACCTTTCATCTAATGCCACAAACAGGTCAAAGATTTCACTAATAGTGTGAAATACTTCTACATCTACTGGTTGAATTGGCACAGTACTTTTACTTTTGATACTTTCAATATATTTAGCTGATAATACTTCATTACATTTACTTAAGTAACATTTTCATTTAGATTTGTATTCAGTCTGTGACTTGCATGAAACCTGCATTGATGAATCACTACCTTACCTAATGCAGGGGGATAGTATGATTGTCAGATAAGGTAAATCTGCTTGAAATATGGAGGATCTGGAGCAGCTTCCTATATTACATTGAACAAATCCTATATCCACAATCTTTGAGGTTAAAGTTCACCCTCAGTAATTTATTTGATCTGACACGAATGTTTCATTTCAAAATATATGACAGATTGCGCCGGTGCTTCTGCTCACCTTCAGACTTTGAAGGTGCACCTGTTTCTACATGTGTCATACAGTCTTAAGAGAAATTAGCGTTGGAGTGAAGGTGAAACTCCAAGGTCGATTGGAAACACAGCAGGGTGCTCCGCCGTGAGGCGTCTCTTTTTCTCTTTGAGTGCACGAGAAACAGAAAAAGCAATTCAAGCTCTTTTTGTTTCTCTGGCATGAAAAAAGGGCGACTAAGAGAGGTGATTTACCAACCTGTCTTAACATCAGACTGGAAATAAACCAGAACTGCTGGAAACACGCTGGTCTAGAGGGGCAAGATGAGGACGGAGTTTATACACAGTTTCACATCACACAACTGGATCTTGGATGATGAATGGTTACTGCTGCAGGGGACAGTCGGCTCACAACATAAAGGAGAACAGATCTGTGGTCTGAAATATGTTTGCGAATCACACAGATTGATTCTTGGCAATAATCAAATAAGTATAGAAGAGAGTCTGTGAACATAAAATGATCTCTGACCTTTGAAGGCAGGTAGAATACGCTGCACCACTCTGTCCCAAATGTGTTCTACCTTTGTCTGATGAAGAGAAGAGGGCAAAAACTCTTTTTCCAGACATAAAATGTAAACCCCTTCCAAAAACAGCAGAGGAGCAGATCCACTCACAATGAGCTATAATTTAAAAAACGCCTCTCCTGGAAAAACAACAATAAATTTGAAAGGCCTTCAAAGGCGCCGCCGGTGCGCTTACTTTTCTGTACATAAAACAAAGCACCGGCATGTTCTAAAAACCACTCAATCACTCACCCCACGATGAAACAAAAAATTTAACAACAGACTGACTCAGAAACCGAGAGAGAGATGTAGCAGAAAAAGAAAAGAGAGACTCTTGAATTTCACTTCGAGTACACAGGCTTTTATGGTGTACTGTTGGCAAAACAGTTGATTCTTTTTTTTTGTACTTTTTCTTACTTTTTCCCTTTGAGTCTCTCGTCTCTCTATCTGAAAGGTTTTCAGCCAGCCTTAATATGGTGATATTATCCCACAAAAGAGAGAAGTGGCCAAAAGAGCCATGTATTTGTGACCATGCTCTAAATGAGTATTGTTAGGATAGTAAATTATACGCTTAAGAGCCTCGGAATGATTGATGGACTGGAAATAAGGCTGTCTACTGGCACCGGTTTAGGGCCGGGTGAGTTTTCTTTTTTGAGTTTTTATTTAATTACATTTTTTACTTTCCTACAGTTTGTGAAATGGCTGAACCTAAAAGTACTGATTTAAGATAAAATTATTTTATTATTATTATTATTTAAAAGTCTATTTATTTTAGCCAAAATCAATAAATGAAAATGAAATTAGAATTAGAATTCCCTCAGTATTTCAAATAATTTGCACCAAATCACTTAATACTTACATTTTAATAATGAGAGCCAAGTGTTTATTTTTTTTGTTCTTGAACAACTTCTTTGTTCACGTAGGCCTAGACTATGGAAATCAGTTATTTTCGCATTTATAAAGAAAATATTTCTTTCAATTTTGCCTTGGTCATCTATGTTTGTTAAGAGAAAACCTGAAAAAAAATCATTAATGTGCATATTAGTTGAAAAAATATATATATCAGGCCTTATTTTTAGGCCAAATCGCCTGGCCCTAAACCAAACACCCCGGGTGGTGCTGGTGGATGCTGCATTGATACACTACACGGACTGAGGAGCTTCAGGACGCACATCAATAGGAGAGCAATATCCTGCATCCTGATTCTGTCAAGGGGCACAGCCGTGACATGTATGAGCACCCAAAGAGAAAAGGCCAGGTGTCCCCTGGTCCTCCCCCCCTCCACCCCATCCCAGCATAGATCCTGCTAACTAATAGCACCAGGGAGCTACCACCCCTGGCACAGGAACCCAGATCACTGAGCTGTGGAGATGTTTGTGGGAGGGAGGGCTTCCAAATGCTGACAGAGGAGCACAATATATACAAAGAAGAAATTTAGTGTGGCATTTCAATTTAAACAACAGGATGTATGTCGAATATTAACAACATTTTATTCCTCTAACCACACGGCCCCATTCCCATTTGACACCTTGCACTTTAAATAAAAACTTAAAGTGAAATGTGTAGCGGCGGTAGGAGTGACAGTTCAATTCTGAAATGTGCTTTCGATTAAGGTCTCTAAAGTGAGCTGCTGGTTTCTATTTTCTGGGTTGGATTAAGACCTTTTGGATAGGGAACGCATTCAACAGAGACACAGTTGATGACATGAAATGTATCAGCTAAAACAGAAACCACTGAGCAAAACTGATAGAAAGAATGCCTTTACTCACCCATCTGTGTGAGTTTAACGTACATGCTACTAAGATTTATTTTCAGTGGAAATGGATCTATTGTTTTTCCTCAATTAGTTATCTACTCACCACAGTCTGAGAAAAGCCAAGTGGTGGAAGAAGTACTGATATTTTTTTACTTAAGTAAAAGAATCAGTAGCACAATGTAAAATTACTCCATTACAATTAGAAGTATTGGAAGCAAAATGTACTGAAAGTATGGAAGTCAAACTGTCCCTATATATATTTATCATAAATATATTATTGGCATATTAATATTGCTCTATTGACTAATCTATAATCACTATTTTATAGTAACTTTTATAGTAACTACTTAATTATATAATACCTAACTAATTGATTAACTGAACATCAAAAAAGTGCTGAAAGTTTTATGACTCAATATCATAGCAAAATTAAAATGTCAAAATGTAAATGAAAGAAGTTTATTCAAAATGTAATGTATGTGTATAATGTATTTCTTTTTATTTATTGGTTTAAGTTAGCAAAATTGAAAGTCTGTCAACTTAGGCTTTTCAAGCCCGATTGCAGGTAAATTTTTATTCCACTGGGGTCATGGGAAAAGTTTACACCCAGTCTGTTTCATGAATGGGGTATCCAAGGGTGTTGAACTGCTGACCCAGGTGGAGAAAGCACAGAAAGCACAGGACATGACATGCACTGTGCTTTTGAGGTTATGAAACCTTTGTATTTGCTGACGGCGGCCGTATCTCCTTCCTTCACCTTTCTTAGTTGAAGAAATATTGTGACAATATGAAAAGGAAGGTCAGATACTCAGCAACAATGTAAAAACACCAGCCATCAGAGCAATTTTATTCTTCACTGCATCTCTGATGCTGAGAGGGGAAGCAGAGCTTGTTCATCTACAGCTGAGTAAACTATTTAAGTCCATCTTATATGGCTACAGACATGATTTTTGAAATGGAAAAACCTCAAAATGTGGTAATGATAGAGATAGACAAACACAGCCATGTTTGATTGCCAGACTTCCTTTTGTTATTTCACTTTGTCTTTGAAGCCCTGGGAGAGTGAGTGAAATCTTAGCGAACTGTCTTCAATTTCTGCACTTCTGAATCAAAAAACGTTGATAAAATCTGCTGGACAGGATTCACAGAGGGGAGTTCGCTTTGACAATACGGCTACCAAATACTGCACAGGCAGCCGGAGCCTTGTCTTTCCTTGAAATCTCTTACTGTCCTCTCGAACCAGCTGTGTTAAACCTGTCCACAATGAGATAAGCTGTGTGAGTCTGTTTCCTGTGCCGCCTATAAATATGGCCTAATCACTCTCCAGTGGAACTGCTGGGACAGATGTTACAGTTGCATCCCTCCACCTCACTGAATGGTTCACAGACTGTTTACACAGTTTTCATTCATCTGTGCTATGACCATTTCCAATTGGATCCATTTGCCAACCCCGAGTCTGGTGGTTTACATAGCGGAGCCCCTCCGGCATGTGGAGCCCATGCTCTTTACCCTCTGCTTGTTTCGTGACTGCACACAAGCAAATAAATAAGAAGTGAAGATGTATGCCCCGCAAGTAATCCATAGAGGAGCGAGTCTGGTGCATACTGGGTCTAAACAGACGCTGATGACTGTATATGCGGAGTGAGACAGAAACGTTACGCTTTGATCTGTTAATTATAGTGGAAAACAACCTGGCAACGAAACGGCTGTGATTGGTTTTGACCGCATTACCTGAATTTTCCACCTTTCAAACAACAAAACTGTCTAGCACATAAATATCCAGCAGGTGAAGCTCTTTGTTAATTGAAGAGAATTCCAAACATCCCTTAATAGTCTCAAGGGTTTCACGCTGTTGCTTTTTTGCACATTAAACCTCTTGAATAGAAGTAGGATCGGGTGACCTAGCTTATAACAAGTGTATCTATCCTCCAATGGCAAAGAAAACGTTCAATTACTGTGTAGCTGTCATTTTTATCTCGCAAAGCTTTTGTGTGCTCCTCAAAGGCATTAATACCTGCACCTTGGTGATGCCTTTAATTGCCATTTAGCATTAAGCTGGCTGAACAATAAAGCCCAGGCTGAGGGGATGTTGTCAGGTTTAATGAGGCCCTCAGTGAAAGAGGGCTGCTGTGTCGGCACCACCAAAGGCTGCTCCTTGAATTCACCTCCAGTGGACCAGAGTGGTCCTGCAGGGATTTGATGGGCTGAGGGAGCACAGACTGTCTCTCCCCCGCTGTGGGAGTGTGAGGGGCAACAGTGGCATCAGTAGCCCTTGCTGTGCATGGCTAGGCGGGCAGAAAACACAAGAGTAAAGAAGAGGTTGTAACCGCAGTACCACAGAGCACGGTGCCACAGAGTGGCGTGGCATTGTGACATTCAAAAACTGGGCAGCTGAAGACGAGACCTTTTACTGGATTCGACAGCAGCAGCTGGTGGTCTTTCACATCACCTGACTGCAAAGGGGGTAAAATACAGACCTTTTTTTGCCCCGTTGCTTGACTTGAAGAATGAGAATATACAGTGATAACAAAGGCACGAGCAAGCATGGCTACATATAGACAAATGAAGACAAGGACATGTAACAAAAAGGGGAACGGAGCCCAAAAGAAAAGTAATGACAAGTGTGAACTCCTGGCCCATATTTTAAGAGGGGTACATGGTTCACAGTTTCACATGGAGTCCTCCGCCTCCAAACCCCATTCCAGTTACTTTGATTCTTTATTCATCTCTTTCTCCTTTCCCCCCCTCCTAACCCCCGCCACCCCATCCTTAAGTCCAGCTGATGGAGGCTCTTTTGTCCACCAGCACCCGGGCAACAACATCAAAGGGCTGCTGGGTGTAAATGCAGAGTCCCTGAAAAACAAAACAGAAAAATAAAGAAGTCCCGGAGGGGATGGGAGATATTCACAACAGCACCCCGGAGAGGGAGGAAAAAAGAGCTACTGTGTACAGGAGGAAATAAAGAAACAGGGACAGGGGAGAGAGAACAGAAGACAAAAAACACAGAAAGAAAGAAAAAGAAAGGAAGGAAGAAAGAAAGAAAGAAACACACCCTATCTTGCGAGGCGGCAATCGTTTGTCAGACATTCATCATCATTTACTGAATACACAAAGGTGTGGGTTGGGTCATTCTTGGTTTAATGACGACAATAAACAAATGAAAAAGCCGACATTAGACTTTGTATGAGACCATTATGACACTTTCTTTGTCCTGGATCATCAAAGCCCATTAGGGGACAGTGAAAGCCTCCCATTGCCGTTCATGACCACTTCCTCATTCAGTGACAGATGAATTGGAGGCTAGATGGATTGTTGTGCGAGACAATGTCATGCTTTTGGACTGAAAGCTTTGCTTTGATCTCGCTGGATGCCCTTGAAGCTTCAACAAGGCCTGATATGTTAACAACCAGTCTGGTTATTCTAGTTCTATCCTCCACCTACTGCCCTGCCAGTCAAAGCTCCAAGGGGAAGGGGACAGAGGGAGAGGAGGGGGGGTAATGGGAGATAAAAGCTTTTCATCTCTGCCCCCATATGTGAGTCCTGTAGAGTCACGCTCGGCGTGGCGGCATGCCTTGTCTCGTACCCACAAAGTACCCAGCAGTGACATGCTGACTCCAGAGCCTGGCACCAGGTCTCCAGCCAGCGCCGAGCAAACCCTCTATTCAGCAAGATGGAGGAAGCACAACTACATCGGGCCCACAGCTTATAATTAAAAGTCCTTAGCCTCAAAGAGCACAGCATCTCCATCGTAATGCTAGGCTTCCATCTGAGGCATCGGTTTAATACTTACTCTGAGTCCCATCAGATAGTGATGTGGACAGAGGAGGAAGAGAGACATTAGGACTACAAAGAACACATGTGTCCCATCCAGGATTAGAGGTTCACTCTTCCCTCAGTAGCCTAATTGCTGGATTGGCCAGATCAAAATCACTTCATTGAGATCAAGGCCACTGTCTTCCTCTTGTCTTACTACACTGTTGCACAATAACTCAACAAAAGCAATGACAAACCGGGGGTGTGGGTGTGGGGGGATGTGGGGGGGAGTCCAGAAGTGGTGGAGCTGAAGATGAATGTAGTTCATGTTTAGAGAGCATGTTGTGTGATTAAGGGAAGCCCACATCAAACATTGTGGCTTAAGAAAACCACCAGTTGAAAAACAAGATGCTTCTTCTGTGCAGAGCGGCGCAGGCTGGAGATGCTGTTGTTCAGAGGGCGGACCAGTCCTAAACTAACCCGCCTGTCTGTCTCTGAAGACAAACTGGGAAATAAGAGACATCACAGATTCAGCAAAATGACTTGGAACTCATTTTTAGTCAGAGCATGGATGAGTGGTGGATTGAATCCAGTGGAGCAAAAAACGGGTTCTAAAGGAATATGCAAAGACTGATTTATTCATGTAGTGTGATGAGAAACTGTTCAAATGAATGACACACAGTCAACCTTTTAACCATCCACCACTATTGTTTTAAAATTTTCTTTTGCTTGAAAAAAAATAGAAAACACTAGGAAAGGGTTAAAAACATTCATTAGGATGAGTAAAATAGGTATGTGAAGGGACTCTTTTTTTACTTAAATGTCCTTTTATTTGGAAAAAACCTTGAAGCGCTCGTGGGTTCTATCATATATCAGCTGGAAATGCTGAATGAAAAGGATGGAGAACAACCCATTTTCCCACAGAGAAAACATCTCTGGACAGAAGAACGGCAATATTGTGGCCACATGTGTGAGCTTGTTTACTTACGCTTGGCTTTTTAACTGAAGGAATCTCGTGATTTAAACCACAACATAACAGACTAAATTATTAGCATGTTACCGCACTACACACTCTTTCCCTTTGATTGGAACAGGAGAAAGTGTGCATGTGCCGACCAACATCAATGGGTATCCTGGTAGATTAACACACAGAGAGACGCATGGCCCACAAGACGTCTCTCCTGCTGTCTCACACGAACACAGAAACACACACACAGGCCTCTGCAATCTCTTAGGTAAAGAGATGGAAAGTTTATTTCTAAAACCCTAATCATGGAAATATCCCCTTTAAACAATAAACTTTCAACTTCATTTCATCCCTCTCCTTGCCAGGACCACATCAAACAAATCCTAAGGTCAACAAGGGTCAGCGAAAGGATTTGGATAATGATGAGGCTCAAAGAAAAAGATTGAGGGTGGTGAAAGAGAGATGGTAAAAGAAGGGGTGGGGAGCTGATGGGAACAGAAGAAAGGATGGGGCTGGTCGGGAGAGAGCGAGAGAGCCAGAGAGAGAGGAGGTGCAAAGGCTAGGTCTTGTAACGACAGACCCCCTGATTACATTGTTGCACAAATAAACAGGCCCTCTGCAGGCTCCCTGGAGTCCAGCTGCGGTGCAGGAGAGGAAAGCTTTCATTTCAGGGGGCTGAGGTCGAGTCGGGCAAGTGATGGGATGGGGGCCTGGCTGTCTACCCGCACTGTTTCCTCACATCTCCATCAGCAAGTCAATGAATAGGGGAATGGGGCAACATCTCATTTGAGAAGTTTGATGATTATGTGTCATTTCCTGCACTTACTATCTACCTAGAAAGGCTGTCAGCATGTAGATTAATAATTGTCAATCTCAGAGAGCAGAGAAGAGCTGCCTAGGACTCGTTTAAAAAGACACCACAGCACCAGGTACCTTTGAAACTAGCAAAATTTTAGCCTAGTCCGCCTTTTCGTTGTTTTGATACTGGTCCTTGTTCACATGGATCAGTTTACAGTTTACATGCCAGGCCAATAGTTGGCAGTGTAACTTTGCAGATCAACATCACAAAATTCCACCTCTGAGTTACTTCTCTGAGTCATCCTCAACAACAAAATGTTTAGTCCAGGAGAATGTCAACAGCAACTTGCTGAGGAACCGTTGTTTTTGTAGCAATGTCATCATCATCTTTGCAAGAATTGCATCTTGCCAGTACATCATGTCGAATGACCTCACTGACATTGTCATCTAAGCGAAAGGCCCGAATGCAACAAAAGTTTCCTGTTTCGTGCCAAAATCATTGCCAAATAAACAAGATCTTAAAAGAGAAAAGAAAGGATGCTGGATATCTGTGCTTTTTGATAATGATGAGGGGCCATCTGTATGGGGTCAGATAAGTGTTAGAGGAAAGAAGCTGAGAGAGAGAGACAAGGCTTAGATGCCCCTGAGCCACATCTGTAATCGTCTTTCCTTCACCTCCGACCATTACAATCCTGGTCCTCTCTTCTCTGTGTCCTGCAGCTATCAAGGCCCACATCAAGGCATGCCCCTGCCAAATGTATGCCCCCCCATTAAGGGGCCATCATCAGATAAACAAGATAAACAAGTCCTATTCCTGGCAGGACTGATCAAAGGACTCAATGTTAACCCCATGGCCAATTTCAAGTAGGCAAAAATCAAACACAGATGAGGTCACAAGGAAATGGAGGAAGCTAATTCATTGTCCCTTTATGGGCACAGAAAGTAAAAGGGACAGTGAGGAGGGTGGAGGAAAGAATGGAAACCATTGGGAAAAGGGTGGGGGCATGCATCCTTGCACCTCAAGATGCTCCAAGAATTTAAAAAAATAATTCAATTCCTGCATTATTCTGTATGGACAGGTGCACCCGTTTCAAAACCAAATATCAGGAAAAACACAAGACAGCATATAGCAGCAGGTGGTGAATCCCTCAGATATGTCTTGGAGGTAATGCCAAGGTCCGCACTCCAAGTTGTAAAAGTCATCATGGTTGATGATCTTGGACTTGGCTGAAATAGTCTACAAGAATGGTACACCCCTCCACTTTCTTTGGATTTCCCTGGCAGATTGCGTCATTCAGGCCAAACACTTGCGTACATGGTGGTATTTCATTAATCTTTCTCCAAAGCCTCTGTCATCCTTCTTCTGTAAATCACCTCTTTCTCAAATGCTCATACTCTCCCCAGACACACACGTCAAGCAAAATGAACAGTTGAAAGGCAAAATCTAGCCAAGTATGTGTGCATGGAAGCACACTGTGATTTATTTCATATTTCTACTCCCAGTCGGCACACAGTATTATTTATATCAATACAACAGCAGATTGGTGACAGTGACAATGGGATAGATCTACAGAATGGTTCAAATTCTTTAAAAAATGGTTAACAATTAACAAATGTTGAACTCTACTTGGTGTCAAGGTATGACAGAGAAGATGCCTGCTTTTGCTCATGTAAGGAGTCCATTCACGTACACACAGGGGAGAAAAAGGAAATTCCATTGGCTCTCTCTCAAGACAGCCATATTGAATTGTAATCAAAAGATTATCCCAGAATAATCAAACAGCCCCCCATGGGACCACCCACAGAGAGTAGAGAGAAACATAAGACTGGCCACATGCTCTGCTGCTCAACAAGACCTACACTGCACAGCAGATACAGGAACAAGAGTGAAGTAGGACAGAAACTGTTTGAACTTTGTAAGACTGTGGCCATTTTTTGGGAATAGCATCTCTATTGGTTGCATTTAGTGATGGAAGCATCTCAAGAACAAACATCCGTATGTTTTTCCTATCATTTGTTTTTCAAAGTGGATCGGAAATATTTAACTCTACATTACAGTCGAGTCATACCCACACAACACTATGTATGTATGTCATTGTTTGGGTTGCTGGCTTTCACATAATGGTGAAAAAGTAGCTTCAAGCAAACAACAGCTTTACTCGCAAATGATCCTGATAATGACAGGCCCCGGCTATATTTAGCTCTGTCTCCCTGACAGACCTCTGATGATGTCGTAGCTGGGAGGGAGAGCCGTAAACAAAGCTGGCAGAGCTTAGAGAACCATGTGATGGCTGCTGTACTGCCTGAGATATGAACTATAGGAGCCGGGGACGGAGGAGGGTGGAGGGATATGTGAATGACTGTGCCACATTGAAGTTAACAGACACCACCACAGACTCTGGTTGAGGCTTGCGGTTCTTTTAAAAGCCTTGACTGACAGAATTGTCCTGCGATAGACAAGGGCAGGCTCCATCGGTAGCCTGCGGGATCCCGCTGAAGATTGTTAAGTGATGTTTTTCATCACAGGCCAACCAAATATGGTAGTATGATTGAGGAGATGCTTCTTAAGAGTGCAAAATTGTTGTTGTCAAGGGATGACTTCAGCTTACGTTTTGGGGTCGGAGGAGAGGAAAATGTTTGTGCATCAAGCATAACTTTCCTTTTTCCTCTTAGTCTGGGGTGTTGGGTGGAGGTGGTTGTGGTAGGTGGTCGGTACAGTGTAGACAGACCCCACCCAATTTCTTCAATCCTTGCTAATTAAAGGACCACAAGTCATCCATAGAGGTTTGATGGATTCAAAGAGACCTGGGTGTCCTCTGCTGTAATTTCAAATTACTGATTTCTGTTATTAATTATACATCTTAAGTGCCTTTGAAGAATGCTGCAGACTATCCTTCATTGGGAAGACATAATGTCTGGCTCACAAAAAAGACTTAAGAAAGCAGAGAAGCTTCAATTCATTGGCTCCAATGAATCAGAGCTTCCAGGAAAGTCAGCAGGCCATGTCTTATTGTATCATTATTATTTTTCTGCCTTGGTTTTTAAGCAAAACACCCTCATCTGACGTCAGTGTATCATTGTCATTTCAAGAGTAGTCTTGGAAGCAGAGCAGGGGTTGTGATTGAACTCTCAGAGCTGCCCCGGAGCTGTACTTTGAGGAAGAAACCACGGAACCACAGATAATGCTTTACAGTCCACTAGTCTCAACTACTGTCATCAGATTTTCACTTTGTAAGATACTTGAAAAAGATTGTCATTTTTGGTTTCCTCCAGAGCAAAGGGCACTGCACTGATGTCAAACTGAAGACAAGCTTTGTAGCCTTGAGTGAAATGTCACAGATGATCACAACGAAATATAAATCAGTGAAAATTAAATGGATACATGAGGATTGCACCTGAAAACAAATGCCATTTTGGATACTGAGTGTGACAAGATACATGTAGCACTCATCTAATTTCCAAATATGTCTGCCCAAGCTGGGACAAAATTAGGTAAGAGACATAAGAACGTCGGACAGACACTTCTGCCATTGTTCACGCTGGTGGGCTCAACTAGACTCATCTGGACAGAGTTTATGGACAAGAAAACAAAAGCATCATAGTGTCAGACACACTATAAAAACAAAACCATCATCTGTTGACTGGTTGAAGACTAGGAAGGCCGAGACATGAGTTCAAACACTGCAGAGTCTCTTCTGTCTTGTCTACTTTCCACTGGTGTAAAGACTTTTCAGCAGACGGGAAGGAATCTCCCTTTCATCCGTCACCACAGACAAACAGAGACATATAAAAACTTCCATGTTGAAAAGTGGCAATACTCCCTTTAATGCCAGACAATGTGAAGAGCTTAATTACAGAACGGGGGCACCCCAGCCCTTTTGATAATTACACTTACAGTAAGACCTTTGAAGCAAATATATCCTTTATCCTATTTTTTCTTTTGTTCAATGCTTTGTCCCTTTCAAAGCATGCCTACTGTGGTTTCAAGTGGGTCTCCCTCCCTTCTGCTGTCTCCCATCTCTGTCCAGCCTTTGCTCATCAAAAGCTTATCACTTGGACCTATAGTGGAAGCAAAATCCCAGAGTGTATGTAGATTATTGCCACTTTTTACTTGATCAATTACCAATCCTGTGTAATTGTTTTGAAAACCTAGAACAAAGCACAAAGATTTGGGCACTTTTAACTTCAGCCCATCATATATTTATATCTGTGCGAGGGAGAGAAAGAGCAAGAGAAGAAAAACGTCAGTCTCATTGTGGGACTTGCAGTTTTGTTTTTTTGGTATTTTGCTGTGAGGGCAAACAGGAGAAGAAAAAGGTGGCAGCACTCTGTGTTCGTGAATCACTTTCCCAGCTCACACACACCTATTTTAGGTGCAAATGTAAGTGAAATACTTGCACTGGCAGAGGCCATACATTATATTGTAAACTGTGTCCCTTTTAGGATGCAGAATGCTTACCTGACTTGTCTGGAGTTTCGCAAGCTCAAACCATTTTTTGCGCTTGACCTCATGATTACTGTAGATTGATGTTTCTTTTTTTTTTTGCTTTGTTGGAGTTTGTTGTTTGTCATGGCTCCTTGCCAGAATGAGAAATAGTGGGGCGAGCACTCTAAGATTTAAAGCATAATGTTAATGTTCGACAAACTTCTTCTTCTTCTCTTGTGATGTTATTGATGGTAGTTGGCAAACTAATGTAAAAGTGTATTACCACCACCGACTGGATGTGGTCAACAGCCGATGGCTTAGAGAGCAATGAAATTTGGTGTTAAAGTTGTTGTTTTTTTTCACAGATCAAACAGATCCTTGACCAGTGTTTTGGAAAAGTTTGTAGGTAATCAGAGCAATGGTGTGCCTCGAATTCCAGGCATACAGACAGACAGGCCGCCAATTATAGGTGTAGATTGAATCGAACAAACTGTTAGCAAATTAATATTTTAAGTGTAAAGTGGTATGAAACAAGTAGATGAGTCTATGCTGGTAAAACACAGTGTTAGGTACAAGGAAAACCCTTTTTTTCATCAAATAATATCAACACATCTGGTGTAACAGACTTTTGTTGTTACAGTATATGAAGTTGGTATAATGCTACACAGGACTCAAGCTGCTAAAGCTTGTGGTGAGATCTAGCCAGGTGCTTCTTTACAAACTGCCTCAAGTTGCCAACTGCACAACACTAACGGTACAATCATCCATAAACTATTTCATCAACACAAACATGTGGGGAATAGTTCCCGCTGCACTCAGGTAAAACAACTTCAAAAGTGGAGCGTGATCCCATGACATAATCCCCAGAAATGAAAAACAGATTTCCATTTTGTTTGACAAGAATGCTGTTAATTCCTTTCTGTTGTACGTGGGTGTCTGATGCGGGTTAAAGATTTCCCCTGCATTAGCTCATTAGTTCCTCCAAGTGAAGATAAATCATTGTGGTTGGACAAACCCAAAAGGCCTGGCACCAAAACTCTACCTGGAGCCATGGTAGTAAATCGCGGGAAAGTGAAGGAGACGCGGTGAGAGCCGTGTTTCGCTCTCATCCTCCCTCTCAGGCAGCAGGCGTAGGTGATGTTCTGCCAGGTCTGAGTGGAGGTGTTGGGTTCTGCAGTAAATCAGCTTGGTCTCAGATGATCAAACGCTTGTCGTTATTTCCCGCGCTTTCATGTAATCTCATAAAAGGCCAACCGCTCTGATGGACTGAACCTTCCTGCCAAGCTGGTCGGGCCTCCCATGCTGGCACCCCAGTCTATGTGGCTTTGCTGGTTTGTTCCTAAAAATCAGAGCTTAGAGGGAGAGAAAACATGGCTGAACAACAGAGTGCAGGAACAGTATCACAAAGTGTGTGACCACTGAAAATTTTGGGCCATTTTCCTTTCGCAATACACGCACCACCTGCTGTGTTTCCATCTACTTGTCAAGCAAATTTTAAAGTCTTTTTAATCCTTTTAGATCAAATCCCTGGTCATATTGTTATATTTTTGCCAAAATATTTAAAAAAGCAGCTTCTTTGAATTCTCCGTCCATCCATTTCCTATACCACTTATTCCTCACTAGGGTTTAGGGGGGTCTGCTGGAACCAATCCCAGTCTACTGTGGGTAAGAGGCAGGGACACACCCCAGGCAGATTGCCACCCTATCATTGGGCATACACATCATTCACTCACACACTCATACCAATGGGCAATTTAGTCTTCAATCGACTTAAGCATTTTTTTAGACTGTGGGAGAAAGCCAGAAAATCTAGAGAAAACCTTTGAGAAAACATTTTTAATACTGAAATCAGATCAAAATTCAATCATATCCAGTAAAAAAATAACATGAAACTCATCATCTTACACAGAGAAATCTAACCAATCATGGTGTCATTGTGTCCAAAGAAAGTGGTCGCCCATGATCAATAAAATGTAAGCCAAATGTTAGCCTTCCTGCACATGCTAGGATTTGTCCAATTTTTAATAGGAATCAAATTCCTATTAAAAATGGATTTTATTGGGAGGAATCAAATTCCTCCCAATAAAATCCACAATGTGTTTTTTTCTATTCATCCTTTGTTTGGAATTAACCAAACATAATGTGAGCTGTGGACAATGTCGAAAAGATGCATCTATGTGCACATTTGAGAGTTTTGCATTGAGTAAAACTTAAAGGAAGATTTGTGGTTTTGCAAAACATCAGATTTGCGTGTGAAAAATAGGTGACAGGAAGAAGAGATGAAGCATCTTGCTGGAAGACTAATAAAATATCTGAAACCACCGCAGCACAGAACGAAAGAGACAAACATCAAAGTCAACAGACTGACTGTTTGATCTCTCCAAGTTTTTCCTCTCCTTTTAACATCACTCTGGCCCGTTTACACTCTGGTCTTCATTATCCTTCTTTGCCCTTAAAATCATTTAAGATCTATTAAGGTCTGACATGAGAAGTGGGGAAGCTCTGAAATAAGAGAGAGCGGTCGAGTGACCACTACAGAGTGGTCTCAGCAACTCTGATACACAACATTTACCAGTCAATATCACTTCATCTCATACCAAATTACACATCTTTATGCGGGAGCCCGCATCCCTTTGAACAATATGGTTGGTAGTTGGATGTATGTTCGGTAATGGATGTTCTGTTCTCAACCTCCAGGGAAGTTAATGGCTCGCCTTTTGTCAAATGGAAAAGAGCGAGATAAACGCTCATATACATTGACACCCACTCCTTTCTCAAATAAAATAAATCAATAACTATAAAGAGGCCCCTAGGCAGCTATAAAGCGTTGGAGAGCTACACATTAGGAATTAAACTAAGATTTTGGCTGCTGTGTAAAGGCTTTCAGAGACGGTGCAGACTGCACACATCATTGATAAATGGATGGTGGGCAATGGTGTGGTCAGGATGCATCAAACGTGCTCGTAGGCCAATAAAGACCAAAAATACTGGCAGCTGCAGGACAACTCATTCACAGTTTTCACAGAGTTGGCCAGCTTACGTGGGTGTTATAGCAGGTTCCCCAGTGAAACGCGTTCCTGAGAATTCTGCCTGCAGTTATAACCGAATGTGCTCCACGCATGAGTATTAGTTTTGTGTTTTTACGCTAGTTGTATGTCTACATATGTGCGTGTGTAGGAAGACTGAAAGAGACAAGGCCACTTGTGCCCATGGCGTCTGGTAGAGCTCGTGACTGCGCCTGTTTAGCTCCACTAACAGAGCACCGTTCCACAAAGCCCATCACGCAACCCACAGATGTCCCACAGAACAGACAGAACTGCGCCGTAACCAGCAAGAAGCAGTAATAACCCCCCAGCCCACACATCCATTCATGCACACATACATACACACATGTAAGCAGGCAAAACAACACACACACACACAGGGGTCTAGTAGACTTCACTGAATGTTCTTCAGAACATTAAATACGGTTCCCCAGTTGGTCAAAAAACATATTTTCTCATGTAACTCAAAGTGTAGTTTGGGTTTTGTTTGTCGAGTTTTCACTTGTCCGTAACCGGGATTTTTTTCCTTCCACCTCAATACAATTCAGATTAATGCAATTTCGTTTGTGGTAATCAGAGCACTAAAACATTGCTTTAAAAAACAAAATTCAGCTGCAAAATCTCTCCAAAAACTGCCCCAGTGACGGCTGAAGTTCCTGTCTCTTGTTCAACTCACTGATAAATGATTATGTCATTAATCAGGCGAGCATTTCTTGTAGAGGATGGAGAAAAGTATTTAATGTCTGGTAGAAAAGTATTGTTTAAAGATGGCCATTTAGTTAGTTGGCCTTCAAGCATAAACAGGCGAGCCAAAGCTTTTGATTAATGCCTTCAAATTATAGTGCAAGTATTCTGTATTTATGGGGCAATTACAGAATAAATATGGGGTACAATAATACACTTATGGAAACAATAGAAGGAGTCTTAAAAGAGGTAAGAAGTTTGTACTTACAAGGAACTTATAAATGATATTATAATGATATTATTTCAAAAGGCTTTCACAATCTTTAAACTGTTCAAATTATAAATAAATTGTGGGGCACGGAATCATTGCTGAGGTACAAAAAAACGTTGTAAGTAGCCTAACGGACCGGCTAATTTATAGATTTGGTGGTCCACCGCCTTATGTTCTTTGAATTGGTTGCATATGTACTCATAGTTCACGCCAAGTTGGGGCTGTGAAATAAAGTTGTTCCCGTTCTCACTTCTTATTCTTTGTTCTCATGAAGGAAAGTACAAAATATAACTGACTGTAGCAATTTTCAGCGGTAAATGACATACATAGATCCTTTACTGGAGTAAAAGTACATGAACTGTTTTCAGAAAAATATTCAATAAGTAAAAGTCCTGAAATGAAAATGTTAAATAAAAGTATGCATGTATTTTCATTTTCATAAAGAAGTACATTCAGAATGCTACTAGTCATTGGTGGAAAGTAACTAAGTACATGTACTCAACTACTGTACGGTACAATTTTATGGTGATTGTACTTGAGTATTTCCGTTTGATGCTACTTTGTATTTTCATTCAGGGTTAGTTACTTTTAGATGAAGATTTGACCTGAAATAATATCATTTAATATTCTTTTGTTCTTGAAATATTGTTTAAATGTGTTATACATTTTGTATAAATGCTGTTATATAAAGTGTAATAAACAAACATCTAATACACTTTCATATAAATTAATAGGATGCAGCACTTTTTCTATTAATCTACTCAAAGTATCAAAAATAGGCTCCATTGTGATAAACTCATGCTTTTGATACTTGGAGTATATTTAGCTGTTAATACTTTGGTTCTTTTACTCAAACATTTTGAATTCATGGTTTTCAGTCGTTATTGGTATTTTTTTGAATTGAATTCCGAATTCGACTTAAGTGAGGGATCTGAGTACTTCGTCCAGCGCTGCTACTAGTTTTGAGAGTTGCCTTGAACTGACATGCAACGTGTTCTCTGACTTCAAAGCCTCCAAAGAAAATATATAAATACAAAACCATTAGCCAGCTTGTTTTCTTTAGTTAACATTTCAAACACGCTGCGGAGTAGATCGTGTTTTCAGTCGCCTCTCTCTAACTCAAATGTTGATGTTGTTTTTCTGATGGGTCCTGGGGCTGGAACGTCCTCATGCTCCCTTTTAAAAAATGGCTGCACAAACACACCCGAGTCAAGCAGAACACAACCTCCTTTGGCCCCTATAACGTACACGGACCCTGTGCGGACTTTCCTGCCAGCTGCCCACTAGGATACAATTTGCATTTGGCCCTCAGCTCAGTAGAGACATAAGCATAGGTTTCAATGTCAGCAATGGGTCGAACATATACAAACCCAGAGGTGGTAGCATCACAGAGGGAAAAAAAAAAGGAGCCGACGCTGAAATACATGATTATATCGGACATACCATTCTCAGGCATTGGGGGGAGTAGAAGTAATTTTTATTAGAGACACTAAGAAGTGTATAAACAGAGCCACTTGACACAGTGAACTTTAGATACGAGGGTGATCCTCTGTGTAGACAGATTACCACTTCGTTAAACAAACCAAGACCTCAAAGAGTAACAAGCTCTTGGACACGCATACCAGAGCGAGAGAGTGAGCAACCCGGATTCTCTGGCCACATGACACGGTAACAGGCTGTCTCTCCCAGAGGTTATTACAATTCCAAACATTTATTGGACGGAAATCAAAAAATATGTGTCTTTTTGTCTTCCTCCTTTTTTCTGCCCACAAAATTACATTCAAGCAATAAAAATGTTTATGTGTTAGATATGTAAGTGTTTGGGAATAGCACTTTGCGGCTATTTTTAAACCTGACTCTGAGCTAAAATAATATCATAAAAAAAGAAACATGAATCAGTAAAAATAATGCCCAGAGGGAAAATAAAACCTCCTGTTTCAAGTAGCTATTATAAAGGCACAGACAGCTGTCAGGAGAACAATTCGACGTGTGTGACCGCAGCGTGAGCTTGAACTGTAATAGTCCGTAAAAGCAAAATGAAGCACTGGCTTCAGCAGCATGAAGGCATGCATGACAAAATCTGTAAAAAGTGAGGAGAGATACTATGATTATGGTCTGGTCAGTTAACTTTGAAGAGGGGGCTTTTTTTTGTCAGTGAAGGCATCAATCTTCTCTAATCCAATCAAAATGACTTTAGTTCACAAAGCCTTTATTTCAACTCTTAGTTGACTTAGAAAGACGAAAATGTGAAAGTTATGTTAAAGGAACAGATTTGAGGAAATGTTTGCTTTCTTGCTAAGAGTTAGACGAGAAGTGCAGCATCATTCTCATTCCTATATGTTTAAAATGTTGCAGGTTAGCTTAGCATATCTGGACCGGCTCAGTAACAAAATCCAGCTACCAGCAAGGATGAGTCTTATTAGGTTAATAACCGCATCATGTTTGTCATTCTATATAGAAAAAGTCATCAGAGTAATTAAAGAACCTGTGAGACAGAATTGCATATGCCGAACTTTCCCTGATAGTTTGGATATTGAAGTAGAATTTCACCTGATCCAATCAGAGACAAGAACCAGACGAGCAGTGACACGGTGACACCACAGCAGAGGAAAAACAGACCTGTTCTCACTTCAAAGAGCCAGGGGGATGCTTTTAAAAATCACACTGGCAATAAACTACAACAGAAGTTCATCGCTTTTCCACGACATGAAAGGGATTTTCAAAGTTATGTCTCCTGGAGCAGTCCCCTCTCTCTACCCCTAAACAAAGTTCATATCAATGGAGGCCACTGGAGCTGAGCCTGTTTACACTGGAGGTGTTACCATGGCAGCGGGCACATTGTTGACATTGCAACGACGGAGGGCAACACGCCATTGTTTAATGTAAGGAAAGAAGAAAGACCAGGCCTTTATTTCAAAAGATGCCACTCACAAATCACTGTAACAACTTAATATAACTTCTACAAATGAGGGGCTGGCGTAGCGTTTCGCTGCCTTTCATCATTTCACCCCCGCATCGAAACGGCAGAAATTAAAATTACACTGCGGACACTTGCTAACCAGTGGAGTTTATCTTGGCATGAGAGTAAATGACATACAAAGGCAGCAGCAGCTGAAACCCTCCATCCTCACATGACTAACTGAAGTAATTACAGAAAGGACATGAAAGAGGTGCCCTGCCCGAGTACATCGTATGAACTCTTCACTTTCTCTAAAAGAATAAATATGAAAACAAAGACTCTACCGACAAAGGTATAGAATGATATACGACGTGCATGGGGCAAAAGAGGGAAGGAAGAAGAGGACACACTTTGAAATTCTTATTTGTCACACTAGAGCACTGCACGTGCGTATTTGGAAAGGGCTGATAGCTTGGCTGCTGAGAGTGCTGTATATCATGAACCGCTAATCCAACCAACTTCACACTCAAGACTCCACTCTCTTGGGTCCTTAGCAATATACCCACCAAGTGTGAAGTTGACCTGATCAGCAGTTCACGAGATATGTGAATACATGTCATACATACTGTATATACAGACAGGAATCCCTTCCTTTATTGATAGATGTTACTGCTCCAGTGCCAACTGTTGGCCTAATGGCACCAAATTTGTCATAGTCACTCAGACGTCATATCTTCACAGGTCCACCAAATATGGCTGCAGTAGCACAAAGTATTCAGGAGATAAGATATTTTGTGTTATACAAGCCCTGTCCACAGCATTTGAGCAAATTTGAGACTCAGCTACAGCAGAGCTGTATAAAAATCCAAAATGCAAAATAGTAAACTTTTTCAGCTTGGTCCAGATGTGTCCTGTACCAAATCTGGTGATAATTCTGCAAAAGTTGTAGGAGGGGTGGTGAAAAAAAATCTGATTTGCACATAATTCAAAATGATAGAAAATCAAATGGACCCACAGAATCTACGAAAAAAGAATTTTAATGCTGAAACTTGCAGTAAACAAGCTATTGGCCAAAAGGTAAAGCTTTTTTTTTTTTTTTTTTTTTTTTTTAATAGCATCACGATCTGGTCAAACTGCACCAAATTTAACACTGCACTTCCTTGGGTCCACAGCAATACACCCACCAGGAGGGAAATCGATCAGATGAATGGTTTTCAAGATATGCAGCAGAAATACTGATTGACAGTGATTCCTTGTATTATCGGTAGATGGACGAAGTCATTCTGCAGGTTGAAACAGTCGGACATGTCATGAGAGGCAGGTGGACAGGCCACGCAAAGGCTGGTGACAGGACAGAAGAGATACACTAAGACCAGAAACACCAACAGACTTTTATTTGCAATGAGAACTAGAGCTGGTTGATTCTTCTCTCTCTTACAAGCTGAGCTGTTGTGTGCACTGCTCGTCAGGAGTTTTCACAAGGATTAAAGGCGGTATATGGACAAACAGCAGCAAGTCGGAGAAGGTGACAGGTGACAGAGCCTGCACTCGATAGCTGTGACTGAAATTACAGCAGAAACCTGAGCAGTTGCAGCTCCCTCCTGAGGTAGCTGATTGAAACAGCATGCTGCCGGTGTCATGTTTTCCATGGTTCAGAAGAGATGAAAGGTCTAACAATATTATATTAAAATTAGATTATCAAAGACTGTCTGATATGGAGGGATGATATCCTGCAGTATTTTGTTCCACATCTTCGTGATACCATGTTATCGACCATATGTGCACGTCTTATCATGGAAAATGTTGCAGGGATGTGCCGGCCACATGCAGGTGTACTGAAAAACGCCACCATACAGTGGTGAGAAGTTGAAAACACTTGTCTGTGGTGTGAGACTCACACAACACTGGTGTTTTTTCTATGGAAGCCCTAAGCGGCCATAGTTGCAGTTGTCACTTTAATGCTCAGATCAGATAACAAAGCTTGTTTTTCTTGTGATAGCAAGTTAATTTATCAACTGCAGCCAACAACAATGAACCTGCCACTAGTGTCTTTTCAAAATGAAACACTCCCTGTTTCAGATCTGTGAAACCTTCGTTCTGTTTATTGAAACACAATAACTAGAGATTCCACAAGGCTTTTCACATAAGAAAATAAAAAGTAAAATAAGAAAGAAATACTTAAAATATTAGACCAAATTTTGGTTGTATATTATATGGTTCTGTTGTAAATAGGGTTGAGATAACAGTAAACCTATTTTTTACAAATATGTTTTTTACATATTAGTTTACCCACAACTTTAAAAAACAGTTAATCCAGAAACCAAGCACAAAGAAATACACAGACATCAGAAAACAGCCTTATTTAGGACACAGCTGAGCAAGCAAAATAAAAGAAATACACTGAGAAAAGAAAAGAAAAAAAGAAAGAAAAAAGAAATTTCAAGTTTACACTCATAAAATAACTGCTAGTTGGTTGGGTTGCTACAGTACTGCAACAAATCAAGAAAAATATATGTCATGTCCTCTTCCAGTCTGTTATTTGGGTTAGGTTATCATAGTTGGTAAGAAAAGGCTTCCAGACTCTTTCAAATTTGTTTATATTTCCCTTCAGTGTAAATTGCAATTTTTCCAACTTCGTATCAAACATAATCTCTTTTAACCATCGTGTATGGGATGGAAACTGCTTAACCTCTGTAATTCCAACCTCCTCCAATTGAGGAGGATGAGGCATCAAGTCAACAGAGTAGGGATGGGTACCAAGAACCAATTTTGGTTCCAGTTCCTAATTGGGTTGGTACTAGTGTACCAATAAGCTTAAAAAAACATTTCTGCTGTCGGTATCTATCTTTATGTTATTTTATCTAATTTCTACCATCCTCTAATGATGATAAAGGCATTGTTGTTAGGCAAAACAAATTGAAAGCTAAATCTATGCTTAAATGGACAGGATTAGAGCTGGTTTGCTAGTTAAACAAGGTGCCATAAGTTTGATGAGGTGTTCAAGGTCTGCTCAGTAAAATGAGTATTAGGGGAATGTAAATAAATATCACAATGCCTTGATAATTTTCGAAAATTTAGCTTTTTGCAAGAAACTTAAATAAATACAATTGCTTGAATGAGAAATATGTTTGTTTTCCAGTAATATAAAATAGTCTAATAGTAATATAAATAAATATAGGTTTCAATAAGCAATATCAATATCAATTTAGTCCTAACGATATCCATCCCTGCAACAGAGTAGAACTATTTTTGGTTTGTTTTACTTAATATATAGTATCTGGGTGTTAAAACACAGGGTGACACAGATAGTACATCTAGCCAACAATTCGGTCCGAGCAACCATCATCATTCATTTTTGTGTTCATTTTTACCCCAACGCATTCCACAGCTTCCTTTGATTCCCGCTCCTCATATGTGGCACTAACTCTGTGCTGAAAGAGAAATTAGAGGTGAAGATGACAAAAGCATTCTGCAAATTACAAGGCTTTATGTTTACTATTCTGAGCTTGAACATGACATTGAGTCCAGCAGCATACTAGTCTTTCGGCTTTGCCTTCTCTTCAGGAAAAAAAAAAAAGAAAATACCACAGCTGACTGGAAGTACAGAGTGAATAAAGAAAGGCCATAATTATAGTTGAGTATGAGCAGAGAGAGAGAGTTAGTCCCCATCAGGAACTCTCATCTGCTCATCTTCATTTGTCCCTCACATGAGAACACAGTTCGCAGACTCTGGCCTTGTTTAGCAGAACATGTCAACAGTCATTCCAGTAATGACTATATATGCCGATGTCAGAGTATCGGGGCCTTAATGGCGTCACCCGGAGACTTAAATCCACTCACTCAGGCTGATTTAAACAAAACATGATTATAATAGCTTTGTAACACCATTCACAAAGGGATATCAGCTATGACAGCGGTTTGGCTCATGAGCACAACGCAGCTTGAATATTTACAATTGTTTACATTTCTATGCATGTAAGAATGGATATTATCTATGATTTCTAAGTCTGCCATATGGATGAAAATGGACTGTCATGTTGACTAAATACTTACTCCAAAGATAAAAGTAAACAGCAGCAGAAAAAAAAGGCATCTACAGGAAGCAAAAAGATCCACCGAACAACAAAACAGATCCAGTGTGCTGTCTAGACACTGATGTACATGTGTTGAATGTTGTTAAATTCTTTATTTCTGCTCTTCTTTAAGTTCTCTCACACCTGTTTCTGATAGACCTCAACAAGTATTTCAGACCAGAAAATAGCAAAAATCTCAACAGTGTCTTTGTCTTTCACATCTTTGAATGAGTGGGAACTAATTTATTCAGATGCAAATAGATACTGCAATAAATGTCAGAAAGTGAGAAATGAGAGAATGTTGTTAAAGACCAAATATGTAACTTAGACCTATGTGATATATTTTGTTGATTTGTGTACTGAACCTCCAGAACAATGAACGCTGGAAGAAGCTGATTCCAGATAAATGGAGACATCATCTCCTATGATCCCATGTTTTTTATTGTAAAATACAACTGTTGAGTATGAAAATGTAAGTGTTCATAAGTCTCTTGTCCTTGTTCCATCTACAAAATAGAGACATTTTTGCTATTTGAAATCAGATTAATAAGCTTTAGGATGTAAGTTTCAGAGAGGTTAAAAATGCCATTGTGTTCTGCCATTTACCAGGATGTCATACCCATGTTTCCTTGACCTCTTTGCGTGTGCAAGCATGTGCGTGCCAACATACTAAGATGCCTGAGCATCATTGTGTTTCCCTTCAGGCTCAACCTCCCGCTCTCAAGTGGATATCAAAGGCCTGCATTTACAGTTATCTCTGCTTGGCTGCGCCACGGAAGTAATCACTGCAGGTCAGGGGTCAGTGCTCAGGCCCAAGACAGAAACAAAACTGACTGACATGGACTTCAAAGGAAAGCGATCCCCTGACAGACTGTTGTTTTAGCCAGGAATTCTGGATATCATAATCAGGAGGGTGGAAAGGGACAGTAAGAGGAGAGAGCAGTGGGGTGTGTTGTAGGGATGGGTGGGGGGAGATATTGGTGTCTCGGAGGAGAAATAGAAGAGAGAAAAATTACCTTTGAATAATTAGAGCCAACAAGATCAAAGAACAGGCTCAAGTTTGGTCTGTTTAACCTCTGTAACACAGAAATGGAGCAACAACAACAAAAGTGCCATTTTCTTCCATCCCATTGTTATTCCTCTGGTTGGCGAAACCCAAAACCATGTCAAACATAATGGAAAATATTTGAGGTCTTCTTTTATTAACCAAGAACAGCTTTGATGTTTGACGTCTTTATTTGTTTTAGAAGAAGAAAGGGAAGGGGCAATATGGCATGCGAGGAGCGATCGTCTTTTGGAGCGAGCACACAAAAAAAAGAGGGGGGGAGAAATGAATGATACGAGAGCAAACCGAGCTTGTTCATTCTACATAATCAATTAAACATCATTATTGACCCTTTCAAAGAATGCCTGAGATCAAAGACCATGTAGAAAAGGATCAAAGTGACAGCATAGCGTTTGAGCGCTAACCCCGTCCTACTGTGTTGCACTCGCTTCCCAGTGAGTCCACTGATGTTGCTTTGCTCAGAGATCTGATGAAATGACAAAAGTCCAGAGAGTTCTTTTGTCAGTGGCATTCATGGAGTAAATAGAACAGCTCTGTTGCTGTTGACTAGGAATTATTCACACAATTCACTACAATACGATTTTGACTGTCGTGACAATTTACTGATACTAATGCATCCCAGCATTGGTTCTTGCAGCATTGTCTGGCGACTTGCCTGTTTGGAATACATGCCTGTTCAAAGGGGGGCATTTCTTTGGCCAACAGAAGTGTCCCTTTCAATGTTGTTGAGAACTGTTCATCTTGTCAACTTCACCCTTGACACTGCACTCCCTTGGGTTCCCAGCAACACAGCGTGATGATGATCGGATCAACGTTTCTCAAGATATGCAACTACATGTCATACATGTACACTCAGAGATTTATTTATAGTTAGATGATGCCGCTACAGCACCACATATTGGCCAAATTGGTCATGGTCACCCAGACATCATACTGTACACTACCGTTCAAAAGTTTGGGGTCACCCAGACAATTTTGTGTTTTCCATGAGAAGTCACACTTTTATTTACCACCATGAGTTGTATAGACAAGATATTGACAAGGTTAGAAATAATGATTTGTATTTTAAATCACTTTGCTTTTGTCAATGAAAGGTCAGTTTTCTAGCTTCTGTAACCTGCTAAACTGTTTTCAGCTGTGCTAACATGAATGCAAAAGGGTTTTCTAATCATCCATTAGCCTTCTGACGCAATAAGCAAACACATTGTCCCATTAGAACACTGGAGTGATAGTTGCTAGAAATTGGCCTCTATACACCTATGTAAATATTGCACCAAAAACCAGACATTTGCAGTCATTTACCACATTAGCAATGTATATCAGTGTATTTCTGATTCATTTAGAGTTATCTTCATTGAAGAAAATTGAAAAATTGAAATTCCTAAGTGACCGCCAACTTTTGAATGGTATTGTAACTACACATCTTCACCAAAGATGGTTGCAAGAGGACAAGTGTTCAGGAGATATGACATCTTTTGTAATATAAGCCCTGCCCACAGCGTTTGAGCAGAATTTGAGGCTCAACTATAGCTAAATTATATGGAATATCAAAAATCTGAATAGTCAGTTTTCCAGCTTGGTCTAGATATGTTCTGTACCAAATCTGGTGAATTGCTTAATGTTTCTAAGAGTGATGAAAAAACTGATTTGGACATAATTCAAAATGGTATAAAGTCTATAAAGATGTGAAGTGTTTTTGTTATAGCGCCACCATCTGGTAATAAAATTCATATGCATTTTCTTGAGTCCCCAGCAATATACTAATGAAGGCAATCGGATGAACGGTTCTCCAAATATGTGACACAGATGCAGAATGACAGAGATTCATTGTCCATTCTGTGTGGTCTCCCTTGTTTTGTCTGACCTGTGAGCTGGGTCATGACAAGTAAATAAAACAGCTCAGTTGCTGATGACTAGGAATTATTCACACCACTCCAATTTGATTTTGACTGCCGTGACAAGTAACTGCTATTCAGTATATTGGAGCAGGGTGTGTGGCTGCTGCTTGAGTTGCAATTAAGCAACACTGGGTGAATTATAGCAGGTGGAAAGTGGAAACAAGTTGTAATTTCAATGTTCCTTTATAAAGGTGAGACACCCTCTTTATATATGTCTGTAAAGCTGGAAATAAAAATTGGTGGGGTTTGGTTGCATTTTGACCCTTGTGCTCTGTAAAAAAAAAAGTCCAAAAAAGCATTCCTGCTATCAAAGACGCAAACCACAGACCTTCTAGGGTGCATGTGTTCAGCAACGGGACACTTCAAATGCATAGCAACTGCATGAAAAGGAGCCTCTTCAGCTCGCTGGGTGTGAAAACAGGTGGAGGGGTCGAGAGGGAGGCTTTCATGGACATCCTGTCAAGAGGGAAGGGCGTGCGCGGGTGGCACAGCATCGCAACAAGCGTAAGAAAAGTCAGCGTTTCATGGTGGTCAGAGGAGGTCAGAGAAACTGTGTGTGAAC
Organism: Lepturacanthus savala; assembly: GCA_030544235.1. Taxonomy (NCBI): domain Eukaryota; kingdom Metazoa; phylum Chordata; class Actinopteri; order Scombriformes; family Trichiuridae; genus Lepturacanthus; species Lepturacanthus savala. Next base: position 6,013,738 of record CM060482.1, on the reverse strand, counting down.
TATTTTACCCCAGGTCCCATGAAGCAAGGCTTATCACTGCATCCTTGTTGGCTTCGGTTTTAGCTGGTGGGGGGCCATCAACCCTCATGACAGATCTGAGCCACTAGCCTATCGTAAAGTCTTAACTTTTCCCCATCAACGGGATGGAGGCAGAAGAAATTTGGCCTCTTTCTTCAACTTACAGACTCCTTTTATTCATCCAAAGCATCTTCTTTTGACTGCATGCTGTACGTGAAGATGTCAAGAGGAAAATATGTGGTGAGACGTCTTTAAAGGGCTCTGTCTAAATAAAACGGTGCAATGTGGGCAAGTTGTAGTTCTACTATGGCTTATCTGCACTTGCAGATGCTCAAGCCTTTGCTTTTGTCAGGTCAAGTTAGGCCATTTTTTAAAGGTCTCATTCTGTTTGCTTTTCTGGGTTTTATTTGAAGTTGTGACATCCTTACCAAGATATATCTGTTGTTTTCAGCATCAAAACTCATCTTAATATAGTTTTTACATCTCCTCTCTCTAGCTTCTCCATGGAACTCTAGAACAAACGGCCGTTTCGTCTGTCTCGAAAATCAATTTAAATCACAATTTCTACAAGAGAGACCCTTACTTTTATCTTCCTATAAAATATCTTTAAAAAAAGATTCATACAGCATTGACCTACAGGTTTGTTTTATGGTAGGCAATGATTTGACAAGAACGATTCTTGCGGTGCATTGACCTACAGGTTTGTTTTATGGTAGGCAATGATTTGACAAGAACGATTCTTGTGGTGCCTAATGAACACAGGCAGCAAGTCAGATCATCTGTGTAAACCTGTCACAATAACGCTGCTTGTCCAAGACTTTGGTGTTGCCTTAGTGTAAAACCTCTTACACAAAGCAGTATAGGAGCACAAGAGAGCAGAAATTTGATCTCAAGCCCGAGCGGTGGTCTGTTTTGTCTGTAACAATTCATACACATTCATAGGCTGAATCATGCCAAAAAAGGCTATTTGATCAGCGGCAAACTCGGGGGAGGTGACGTCCCGAGTCGTCCGACAGGATTCACACGCTCCCCGCTCTTCAGCACAAAAGGGCAGAACAACAATATTGTGGTGTCCACGGAGTGCCTACCCCCCAGTAAAAACATTGAGAGAGTGGGCTTGACCTACCTCTTCTCTCTCGTATAAAAACACAAAGCCGAGTGTACTCCGACAGCTGCTGCCCGGGTGCCCTGCGGAGAACAGAAGGGAGAGCTTTGAAGATCTTGACCTTCTGGAACAATAAAACGCCATCATCAAACACTTTCCTGAGACAGACTGCTGACCTACAGATCCAAGTGTCTGCTTGAGATAATTCATATTAAACTGTAGGGATGCTGTGTGTGCATGCGTGTGCGCAGGGCCACAGATAATGTGAGATCTCTGAACATGTGGAGTTTACTACTGCTATCTGATTCTGAATCTTACCACCTTCGAATGCTTTTACACGTGACTGTGGCATCAGCGTATCCATTTGGCCGAGAAATGTGTCTACTATTAGTTCAGCATTACTCACCAATGTCTTTTGAGTCACCCTGGATGTTCAAATTCTCCGTCATAAAGAAAGCCGACAATGACTAAAGTGGTTGATCAGCGAGGGCTCCACCCGCCTGCAATATGGAACTGTGTGGCTTCAAGGTCAAGGCAAGATTCTCCTTCTCTTTGATGGCAAGAAGAGGAAATACTGCTTTTTACCACCGCAAGAAATATGGCAGGTGGCTTGCTAAGAGATAGTGATGAACAGTGATCTCCTGAGCTCATATGGTACCTACCAAATGGTGTTACTGTTTTTTGGGGGTTTTTTTTATAAGGCCTTAGTAGAAATGTACAGAAGCCCTAAGCAGCCTTGGTTGCAATTATTTTATTGTAATTATCTCGAGATCACAAATGATATTTTTTGTTTTATTGAGATAACAAAGCTTGTTTTCTCATGATAATGAGTTCATTTATCAACTGCTGTCAAGCCAATGAAACTGAACCTGACTCTGTTCACATAAGACTAGACTTAATCCCTGGAAATGCATTGCACCAAAATGTTGGGGTAGATTATGGTTCTATTTAGGCTTTTTTAAAAAATATGTTTTATCTGTTATTTCACTTATCCACAACCACAAATAGTTGTAATACAGAAACTATCAAGTTAAGCACTAAGTCTACATGTAAATGACCCCAATACAGTGCATTTAATGCATGTTAAGTTTGCATTTGAATTTTTTCTTTTATTGTATTTATTGTGATCATGGAAGTACTTTATTTTCCAAAGATACTAGATACAATGTGTGATAAACTGACAGATGCTGACATCTCACAAAAGCCTCAGTGTCATTGGCTTGACTTTAATTCGTTATCATGTGAAAACAAGCTTTGTCATCTGGAGATTCATTCATTTGTGATCTCAGCAATAAAATAGTAATTGCAACCATGGCCGCTTAGGGCTTCCTTAAGTATCTATTGACTGATGTTACTGGGTTTTTTAGTAAAATCTCAGTAGAAATAGATAAAACAAGCCTTTGATCTTAAATAACCTTGAGTTAGCATAACTGGCAAAAGGTGTTGTGGGGCAGCGATGCCAGCTGGGCCCTCTTGCTCATCGCACAGGGCTCCGAAGGCCTCCTGTCTCTGTCCACATGTTAATCTTTACAGGGCACTCAAGGAAGTGGCGTTGACAAGCTAGTTTTGAGGTCAAGAGGGGGCCAGGGGTCAAGCACTTCCTGCTGACATGAAAGCACATCCAAGCACACCTTGCTCTTGGTATCTGTCGTCCGCCCCCCTGACCATCTGTACCTACATAATCTGGGGCTCATCGGGCCCAAACAAAAGCCATGTGTTAATTACCTTTGAAGGTGTAATGACTTCAGGGCCGCAGCCGATCTTCATCTGGTTTCAAAGCGAGGGCCGGAGAACAGGTTACGCTTCAGACATGTTACAGTCGTCCTCTCCCCAATACCTGCCTGGCGTGTTTTCATTTTAGTGGGATAACCGTGCCTTTTCCCCAACAGTGGAATTCGCTCCTTTCCGTATCAAATCCAGAAGTACACAACCGCTTGGCTCTCGCTTTTGTGGACTGTTAAATAAGTAAATTAAGGAGAAAGTTCTGACACGTGAGAATTGGGCCTACACCTGTCCTCCAGATGTGGAGGAGATGGAATTTGGTCTTCAAATGTTTTGTCTTAATTGTTTTTGTACTGCTCACTTAAGGAATATTACTTGACCGTAGCAGCAATCAGTTTTACTTTTCTTTATTTACATCCATCACTTTCCCTAATTAGAGCTTCGTGAAGAATAGAAAGGACGATTAAATGGATTCGCTGAGACTTCCGCACCGGCTCTTTTTTCAGAGGTCGGAAGTATCTGAAAGGAGCCCCCATCCCCTGATTCCAGTGATGTGAATTATTAACAGATCAAAACCAGATCGAGACAAGCAAAAGGTGCCGGTAGCAATCTATTTCTTAGTCATAACGAAAGCAAGATGATGTGTCCTCATGACTCTCGCACTCTCACGTTTGTGAGTAAAGCCTGAGTAACACTTTCTTTCTTCTCACAGATGACCACGTTCTTCCTGCCAAAGAAGAAAAGGAAGCGGTGGGTGTCGTATATATTCCCAAAGAGATACGTTACCTTTTGAGTAAATGTTTCCGCTGGCCGACCACAGGCAGGTGACCTCAAAAGCAGGGAGATGTTTGCGGGAAGAAGCGCGGATTTCAACGGCTCATAGGAGGCTTTGTAGGAAGTAGTATGGCGCTAAGAAGCTCTTCCTCAACTTCTGTGAAAATGGCTTTAATATATGTCAGTCTGTGTTTCTAATTAGATCACACGATGATAATTATACCTACTCGTGTTTGTAAGAGGATATGCATCTGAATACATCAAAGAGCAGTGTGGACTTGGCAGCCAGATGAGTTATGTACTGTCTATCCCACTTCAACCTCTTGAAGATTCGCAGTCATTCTCTACATCCTCTCTGCTGAGAATAAACAAACACACTCTAATCCTTTGAAATGTTTTTCCTTTTGAAAGCCCTAAACTCCAGTTTCCAGTCAGAGGATGGTCAGGGGGCCCGCAGACACCTCTTGATCCTCGGGGCATCTAGAGGAGAGTCTGTATGATGTGGGGAGACAAGGCTCTCCCGCTCCCGAGTCCTGACCTAACAGGTGAAGACAGACGGCGATCCTGTGTAGCCGACGCCGGGCAAGAGAGGCTACACCACTGCCAGGCAGAGGAGAGGTTGGTTATAAATATCCACCTCACACGGCAGTTTCCTCAGTTTCCTCCAAAAGCAAACACTTCAGATTCTACCTTGTAATTTATCACTGCTCTTTCCCCCTGTGGAGGGAAAAATCGAGGGAAGGGAAATGTTGAGTTGAAAGATTGCAGTGTGTACAGGTTTTTTTTCTTCTTTTCCATGTTTTATTTTATCTCTTCATGCTACCCATTAATATTTATTGAGCGCCACCTGGTTTTACTGGCATTGTATTAAAGAATCTACAAAACAAGCAAACTGAACTTGTCTTCAGAGAGGCATACCTAAGGCCCGGAAAACGCTTAACACCGCAGTCGAAGGCCAATTGCCTTCACAGCACTTTGTAACTGAGGCCTCAATTAGACGGCAAACGATTTTTGGCACAAAACGGGAAGCTTTTGTTGCGTTTGGGCCTTTGGTTTACATGGCAACAGCATTGGGGTGTCCCGAAGACGCAATCATTTGATACCAGGCTCCAGGGTGGAAATCTTTCGACATCGCAACCCTTTCCAAAGCTATGCCTACTGCCCAGCTTTGCACATGACTCTGATGTTTTTTTGTTTTTTTTTACATCAAGGCGAATTGTCAATGTGAATCTACAAAACAGGAAAAATGAACTTGTCTTCAGAGAGGTCTACCGAGGCCTGGAAAACACCTAACACCACAGTCGAAGGTTAATTGCCCGCACGGCACTTTGTAACTGAGGCCTCAATTAGACGCCAACAGGAAGCTTTTTTTGTGTTTGGGTCTTTGGTTTACATGGCAACAGCACTGGGGTGTCCCTAAGATGCAATCATTTGATACTGGGCTCCAGGGTGGAAATCTTTCGACATTGCAACCCTTTTCGTAACTGTGCCTACTGCCCAGTTTCGCACATGACTCTGGTGTTTTTTTTTTGTTTTGTTTTGTTTTTACATCAATGTGAATTGTCAATTTGAATCTCCAAAACAAGAAAACTTGTCTTCAGAGAGGCATACCAAGACCTGGAAAACGCCTAACACTACAGTCGAAGGCCAATTCCCCTCATGGCACTTTGTAACTGAGGCCTCAATTAGACGCCAACGATTTTTGGCACAAAACAGGAAGCTTTTGTTGCGTTTGGGCGTTTGGTTTACATAGCAACAGCATTGGGGTGTCCCGAAGACGCAATCATTTGATACCAGGCTCCAGGGTGGAAATCTTTCGACATTGCAACCCTTTCCGTAGCTGTGTTTGCTGTGATGTGCTGCCCAGCATCACACATGGCTTTGGTGTTTTGTTTTTTTCCCTCAATGTTACAAAATTTTTTTAGTTAATTTATGCTCCTTCAACAAAGCATCAATTTGCTTCACTGCACAGTTTTTGTGATCAACAGAGACTGATTAATTAAATCCTAAAAATCCAGCCAGGCCATTTCTGGACAAGGTAGATGGAGGCGTTAGTGTGCATGTGTGTGGTTAAAATCAGGTGACTACTGGCGTAGCATGTTTACAGCATTTTCAATAGATTTTATAGATCCTTGTGCATGAGGAACAGAATTAGGTGGCCGTTTTCAGAGCACCGTCATCTAAAGTAGGCCGAACATTCAGCATGCTTAGCTCCTAATGGAAACACTGTACATATGTCCCCTACACTAATGTGTGTCTCAGATGTGCATTTCTTTTATTTCGAGATGAAGGGTGTAAAGGCGGGGATGATGATTTCAGATTCCTGGGAGAAAATTCCCAGGCCTGGAAGAGCCCATGGAAAGTAATCAAGTAGCAGAGTGATGTCATTCTGATGAAAGGCAGCCTGTCAGACAGTTGGCGACTATGGGTGCTCTTTGGCATGGGCCACAGCTCACTATACACCAAAATATGACATCAAAGCAGGTACCAGGCCAGGCCAAGAGGCTGGCACTGATCATTGTCTTCTTTGATTACAGTAGCTTCATCTTCTCGCTGAGAGGATAAAAGAAAACGGCTGCTTGGTGTTAAGAAAGTGTCAGAAATAATGAGGCACATACCATGCGCTAATGGTGTCCCAGTGGCTCAGTGGATTGAAGTGCATACCATGTACTCACAACATTATGGGCCGATTTCCCGGACAGGGATTAAGTCTAGTCCAAGACTACGGTGTTTCTCAGTGGATATTTTCACAGAATTTTGTCTTTTGTCTTAATCTCTGTCTGAGAAACTGGAACCAAAAGTTTGGATGGTATAAGAAGAGATTTATGCTATATGTCAACAATTCCTCTTTCATATAATAAAACCAGTGTTAAAGTAACTAAGTACTCAAGTACTGTACTTAAATACAATTTTGAGGGACATGTACTTTACTTGATATTTCTCTTTGATATTATACTTCTACTCCAATACATTCCAGAGGGAAATATTGTATTTTTAACTCCACTACATTTATATGACAGATATAGACTTGACGTAAATTTATATATTTTAATATTCTTCCTGTTTGTCATTCTTTTCTTTTGTTATGCATTTTGCAAAATATGATAAATAATATTAAACAAGCAATCATACACTTATACATAATATTATATGATGCAGTACTAAAATGGACTCTACATTACATTACTCATGTGTTTGATAATGGTAAAAAACCATATACTATAATAATAATATAGCACGGTCTGTATAAAATGATATTTTAAGTACATTTTACTTTTACCTAACATTTTGAATTCAGGAATTTTACTTAATTGTAATTGAGTATTCTAAGACAAGTATTTGTACTTTCATTTATGTAAATGATGTGAGTACTTTGTCCACCACTGTATAACACCCAAAAAAATGTAAACTCAAGTCTTCATACCTAAATTCCTTATAGTCTACAGTCTCAAAACTGTTTCAAATACAGCTCTTATATAATTGAATAATGACCATGTTTTACAGCAGGGTGTGGACTTCAAAAGAATTTCCCCATAGAGACTACCAGGTTAAAGGACAGAAAATGAATAATGTGTTGTGGCTCTACTGTCATGACCTGTAATAAGGGCTTTTCCATGTCCCTCGGCAAATCTGTGGCATAAATAAACATTTCCGAGACAAAAGGGCCTGATTCTCCTCCTGTCTCTCTGGAGATGGGAATAAGCGCAGGGGAAGAAGGAGGGCTGCCGCCTCTCTGACGATAATAATAGCAGGTCTTGAATGGTAATTGGTCTCCTGCTCCCTCCTCTGTCGCTACCTGGCAGAGGGCACCGCACGGGGGTGATTCAGGCACAAAGCATGAATGGAAAACTCCTGCTGGAGGAGTTCCACACGCTCATGCATCGGTACCTCAGAGACAGCCGGGTCCACCTCACTCATCCTCATGCAGGCACACACACACACACATATAATACCCCCACCCTGACTGACACAAAAATCCATCTTGCTTAGTATGACTGACGTGACAGAACTGTTTACAGGCAACAGCAGCTATTATGTGACCATCATTCAGATGAAAGATCAACAACAAACAGCTGACCTGTCAGCTGAACTATGTGGTTACCCCTTGGTGCCAGAGAGACCCCTAATGCAAGCTGTCCTATCTTGAAAGAGTTCATTTTTATCAAACAGGGCATCATCTGTAACCAATATACGGCCTCCTCTTACGAAATGAGAGCCTGCTCGACAGATGTCTCCTGCCTCTCTTACTCTCTCTTGCTCTACATTTACATCCACGTCTTAGATGGCACCTCTTGACTTAAGTCAGGATCAAGGTTGTTTACGGATTCTCTGGGTAATATCAAGAACATGTGGTGAGGGCACATGAAAGAAGCTCTACGGTGTGTTAACACCCAAAACCTCTGTACATGTTTGTTTTGGGTTTTAAACAATAGTTTCAACATGAAATTAAGGGGACCTGCTTCCGGAGTTTTGCCTCAAGGTGACACAGAACAGAAGCCGAGGCTCAAAACGTTTTCACAGGGGCGGATAGCCTCAAACGTCAAAGCCCTCTAACATTACCGTCAGATCCACTCGTTAATGACGCTGTCATTAAAACATTCCGGGCAATAATCGTTATGTTTGTAGGAATAACATCTACAGTCTTTTTTTTTTAAGAGCAGCAGAGTGAGTTCCAGTGGTGGATGAATCACTCAGATCCTTTACTTGACTAGAAGTAGAAATCCTGTCATCTAAAAAATACTCAATAACAAGTAAAAGTCCTGAATTGAAAATGTTATTTAAGTAAAAATACAGAAGTATTATCAGCAAAAATATACTTAAAGTACCAAAAGTAAAAGTATTATTATGTTTACAATCACTAAATACACGTGAGAGCATTTTAATCTTTTTATTAATCATTGTAGAGCCAATTTGAGAAACTTGGGCTATATTTTAAGTAATAGTACTGCATTATATTATTTGACACCTTTCTCAACAAAGTGCACAGGAAATAAAAAAAGAGCAACATATAAAAGCATATTCATTTAATTTAAAATCTAAAAAGTAAATGAAGCTGTCAGGTACATGTAGTGAAGTAGAAAGTACAATATTTTCCTCTAAGTGTAAAGTAGCATCAAATGGAAATACCTGAGTAAAGTACAAGTACCTATAAACTATACAGAACTTGGGTAGATGTACTTTCTTTCCACCACTGGTGAGTTCCCTCTTTACCAAACTACCAAAAGCAAATGAACAAATCACCAAAGTCAGGCCTTTTTTTTTTTGGAAAAGCAGCAGAGAAACGTTCACCACAGGAGAAATTAAGAGTCATTACAACAATATACAAAAAAAAACCCTCTGAAGGGTTCAACAACTTTTCAACTAATTCACAACACCTGAGTTGTATTCCATACATTTCCACTTCCCTTCTCGTCCCCGGCTTTTAGCAGATTTCCACACTTAAACACTTTGTGGCATAATGCCACTAAGTCTGAGGCTTTGCTGTTGTGACCTTCATGGGATTTAGTGCTGCGGTTGAGTCCCACAATCCCTAACCTGATATCATGTTTTTTTTTTATTTTTTATTTTTTTGCTGGTGCTGGTGCAGTTTGCACACTCTTGAATAGGAGAGAGTGGCAATTTAAAGAAATTTAAGGAAACTCCTCTATGAAATATAAAAGTTTTATAGATGGTGATCTCTCCTTTGTTCTTCCAATGAGGACCTCCACCTGTTTCTGATGATGTGAGCCAGAGCCTGTCCCTTTCAAGAGGCTGATCCCTCCTGATCTCTTTGATGTAACCTGACCTAACAGTTCCAACTAGCGGGATTTGATGATCACGGATGGACCCTTGACAACGGCATGTGCAAATCAAAACTAACAGGCACGGCGGGGAAAGACGGACGACCGGGGATGTGTGAGCAGAACTGGCAGGCTGCGTCAAGCGCTCGCAGAGCTATGATGTGTCTAAACGCCAGGCAGGCAACGGTCACATGATCAATGCTGCCAGCCCAGACTTAAGCAGTAAAACCTGTGGATCTGTGAGGGCACATGCAACTGATCGGAGATGAAAGACAGGCTTTGACTTTCACAGGAGGCCTGGAGTCAGGGCGGGGGCTACGGGGGCACTTCTGAGGGACTGCCATCAGAACAGCTGGGTCATTTTCAAATGACCTAATTCTAGGATTAATCCATTCGGACTTGCATGGTTAAATTGGTGTCTACGCTACACACAGACGATGGGAGGCAAAAGGAAAAAGGGACCGAGAGAATTAACTGGTGAAAGCCAGAAAGGCTTAGCGCGAGGAGTTCAAACAAGGTGCAGGGTAGAGAGCAAAAACCGCTGAGCAGCTACAGTAGCAGAAATAACCAACCATTCTAACTCTTCAGACCAGTACTGTTAGGGAAAGACAGGTGAATTGGGTAAATTTGTTATCACCATGAAACTTCCCCAGGTGATTTCTTACATTAAGACAATTTGCTTTCTTGTATTACACCTTCTCTGAAATGTTATGTTTAAATATACAAAGAAGAGATGCATGATGAAGAGTCAAAGGTTTTAGAGGGAATTTTGGATATTTAATTCTATGAAGAAAAATCTGAGTCAAGCATTAAAGTAAAAAAATACAATTTTGCCATGTTTCTAATAAAAAAAAAATGTTCTACAAAAAAACTTCAGAAAAAGTTTGGGGTCAGACATTTGCAGCTAGAATAGTCATTTACCACATTAGCAATGTATAGAGTGTATTTCTGATTAGTTTAAAGTTATCTTCATTGAAATAAACAGTGATTTTCTTTCAAAAATAAGGACATTTCTATATCTGGACTTTTTAACGGTAGTGTAGTCAGAATTAAAACTGGAATATTTGGTGTATTTATGTAAGTGATGCTGAAGTGGAGATTTCTAGCTTCGAATGACAAAAATAAAATAATTTGGAGAAAATGTCAGAATTTGACATTGACCAATGGAATTTTGGATTCAAATCAAAACTGGTCTTTGTACTTCACAAGATTGGTTGCTAATACAAAGGATATCATGATATTTGGATCTAGGAGAAAAGGAGCTTTACAATGAGACCTCATATGACATGGTGCAGACAATGCTGGCGGCGCTGACAGCTGACTGTTGGTGGATTTAGGAGAAATCTACTGATGCAACATGGACAAAGTGATGGAATTTAGACTTTTTTTCACTATTCTGCAAGGAAACATGGAAGCAAAAATTGTCAGAAATCTCAAAATTGACCAGCGCGTGAAAAAAAGCGTTTTTGCCCGCCGCATTTCCCTCGTCCTTTCCCCGAATCTGCAGGTTCAGATCTTCCCCAGCCTCCTCCTCCGTGTAACATAAGAGCCTCTGCAGTTCACACTTCTCACTCAACTTGGGTCAGAGGACGTTTCGACACACCGACGGGGCATCTCTTCATGGTAGTGTGTGTGTCAGAGGCCAGCGTCCATCTGCGAGTGATTTAAGGGTTACATTTTTGGGGATGACGTGTGATAAAACAGGGAGGTATGGGTCAAAGTGACTCGACTCAATCTGTGACAGAGCCTCTCCTCCTGGGCCTGGGCCTACCACATGTTTTAATCTATACAAGCATCTGTTTGAAGTTCCCAATGAATACCATCAGTCCCACTGGTGACTTCATATCCATCTTACCTGGCTCAGAACAGTCCGACATCCTTTAGGCACACTGATTAACCACGGGGCTACAGACAGCTAGTTTGTCTCTGAGAGGACATGAAGCTGTTTTACAGTTATGATGCTCTTTCTCTTAAAGACGTCTTCAGTATGTGAGTAGCTTCTATATACTCTACTTTTACATTTTTAAAATACAACACATAGTTAAAGATGAAACCAGTGGTTTCAACCTTTTTTTTTTTTTTTATCTTTTGACATCTTACAAACAGCAGGCTCCTATTTCACATGTCTATGAGTTGTTAACACCTCCACCAAATACTCACATTTTCCTTCTAAACCTCTCACATGGTTTCATTTCAATAAATGTTCAAATGATGCAACATTTCACTAAAAAAAAAAAAATCAAAGATTAGAGAAAAGTTTCAAAAACAGATTTGTGTATATAAAACTATCTGCTGACCCTTTGGAGGGCCCCGATCCCTATGTTGAGAACCACTGGACTAAACTAGCTAACTCTATATAAAGTAATTGAAACTAGCTCCACCTCCTGCAGCTACAACAGTAACATGCAGCTCTAGTATTGATAATCTAATGATGTCTTATAGAATAATATATGTGTCAGAGGATAAAATGAGTGTTTTTACTGCAATACTTTAAATATCTACTTAAGTAAATGATATGAATACTTCTTCCACCACTCTTATTACAGATTTAGAAAATCTGACCTATACTTGACCTACAATTATATGTTTTAATATTCTTAGTTTTGTTGGTCTTTTATTTTCTTTTTTAGAAATGGTGTATGCATTTTGTATAAAAGGTTCTAAATAACATGATATGTATATATATAATGTAATATAATACTTTTACTATTAATTTACCCCAAGTATCTAAAATTGGCTCCATAATGATAAGTTAAAAAAACATTAAAATGCTTTCATGTGTTAGTGATACCAACAAATACTGTAACACAGTCTGTATAATGACTACTTTTATTTTAAGTAATATTTAAAGTACATTTTGCCGATAATGTGTACTTTTAGTTAAGTAACATTTTAAATTCACTTGTACTTGTAATTGAGTATTTTTAGATCGCGATATTACTACTTTTACTTAAGTAAAGGACTACTATACTGACAATAACTACCTTAGGCTGACTCTACCATGCAGACGTGACCAAGATCCTCTTTTAAGTCAGTCTCGAGTCAGGTTAGCTTTTTGCTTTCATTAAAATGTAGACCAGCAGAAATAAATAAATGTAAAGAACCTAAATTGCATTTGACTTGACAAACATCCAGACATTTTCAAACTAAAGTGAATTATGGTATTTGTGGGCTCAATCAAAGAGAAAAGTCACCAAACACCACCACAAAGTGTCATCTTGATTAATAATCACTTTTGTGTCTGTGGGCTACACTTTAATTTAAATGTGTCCTTGAAATGAGAGGTTTGCACAGAGGGAAGCCTACCTCAACCGTAACGAGGCATTCCTGTGTTAAAAAGCTGGCTTCCCATCAGGATGCTCTGCTCGACTTAAAATATAGGTACAGTAGTCCAGGAAAGTTTGGAAGAGACTGAAGTGGGAGGGAGGAGGGGGAGAAAGAGTGATGGTCGCTTTGATCTTCGGAGGCCCCGTCTGGATTAAAAAAAAAAAAAAAACAAGTGTCCCTTTTTCTAAACCTTAAGAAAACACGAGCAGCTCAAGAAGTACTGGAAGTGACTGTAATGAGGAG